>OZ014525.1:211597243-212197243 GCA_963966055.1 Lathyrus aphaca | reverse complement strand
TTCATGCCATTTTCTTGAAGGGATTTTTGGTAGATTTTAGGAGTTGATTATAGGTCATTTGTATGCCTTTAATTCCAGTCATAGGTCACTTTTTTGAACCATACTCATTTGGTTTGTTTTGTGATTCAAAGTGCATAATTATTTGAACATGTTTAACCTAAACTAGATTCTCTTCTCCTCTAAATAATAACTTGAATTATGTGGAAATCATTAATGCCTATTCATGCATTCTAATTGCATATCATACCTTGTATGCTACTGAACCATAATCATTTCATGCATATTCACATGCCATTTTTCCTTAACTTTCATCATGTGCGATCTTATGCGATTTTTGCTCGTTTCTTCTCATATCTTCTTCTCATTGCTCCATATGCCTAATCCATTGCATCCATGATTGTATATTCATTCATCCATCTTCATAAGCATTAATTACTGACTTTGATGTTCATTTTATGCATTAATCCATTTTTGTAAGCCATATGCATTCATATTTCATCCATGAGTCCTAATTTGCATTTATGTGAACTTAGGTGAACTTTTTGTACATAGTTTGACATAGTTTGATCTTGTGAGATATCCTAGCATACTTAGGGACCTATATCATGTAGCTACTGACTTTAGAAGTCATGTAACCTTTAGGTACCTTCACCTTTAGACTTAGGTCTTATTTTGAACCCTAATTCCATTCTAGGACGTTTATGGTACTTAATCGCTTTCATGCTTTGATTTTACTTTCAATATGCATTGTCATGCTAACTTTTGTTTTGTAGGGGGGAAGATTGAGGTAAGCATTACTTCATTCCTATCTCTTATGCATTTTAATTGTGTTTGCCTTAGCACTTTGTGCTTTTCTTATAGGTTTTCCCTTTCTTTAGAGACAACTTAACTTCCTTAGGAAGTAAGTTGATTTCTAAGCTCTCTTTTCTTCTTTCCTTTTTCTTTCTTAGGATTAGAATACCTCATTAACCATAGGACCTCTCTTGTAAATAAACAAATAAAATTAGGGTTGTGTCTTAGTTCCCATTAGATTTTTCATTTTCCAACTTGAGTCATTCTTTCTCATCTCATAAAGAAAAGCAATAAAACACTTAATAAAAACCGAACAATCTTGTACGACACGAGACTTTGTTGCGGAGTGTTTATACGCGTCCTGTTTCGGGGCGAGGTGTAAATACTTCCCGCAATGGATAGGTCTTAGTACAAGACAGTTCACAAACAAATTCAAAACACTTCTCATAAAAGACAAAAACAAACAATAAGCGACTATCCTGCGGGAACTTCTCTTCTCATCTCATTCATTCACAACGCGAACTCGCGACTACTTGTCTCGCATGCAAGACGGTTAACGCACTCGTACCAGACGAGCCTGCAACACCTGAGCATAGACATACGCAGTTCCAGCTGTAAAAAACACAAACAAATAGTTCCCGCCTAGGTTAGGCGAACTACGTCGACTCTGATCCTCATTATCCCGATGAGGTACGTAGGCAGCGGGGTAGGGCCCATTCGAGCACATTCTTTATTTTCCCTACATTTCCCCTTTTATTCTCATTTTCTTATTTCAGTTCATTTCTCATTTCATTCCATTCCAGTTAGCAGTTTTATTCAGCAGCAGTTATATTTTTCTCACCCTTTGAAACAAAGCAAGCAAGCGTGGATCCCGTCGGGTACGGCAGACGGATTGGGGTGCTAATACCTTCTCAATTCGTAACCGACTCCCGAACTCAGATCTTTGGTTCGCAAGGCCTTGTCCTTTCCTTCTTCCTCAGGTTTGTGCAACATTACCTTTCCCATTCATTCGGGATAAAAATGTCTGGCTGGCGACTCTACCTTTCCGCGCCACTTTCGCGTTTGTACTAGGATGAAAATCCCGGGAGCGACATGTCTCCACCATCATAATCTGACCCAAACAGAGGTTGCGTCGATACCAAAATATTGACAACAACTTCATAAACAAAAACATCACTATCAAACTCCTGCTTGTAATCACCAGAAAATTCCAAACCCTGTCCACCCAAAGAAACAGTCCAGTTTTGATCTGACTGCGCCAAAAAATTAGACCCTAAACCTGCACCAGTTGGAACAGCAGCAACATACCTCATACTGTGACAATCGAGATCACCCCATTCCCATTTATCATCAACCCACTTGCCCATCACAACTACCGACACACTCCCCAAACACGATTCAACAAAGACTTTCAGAAAAACACACACGAGTTGACCAATTTCCCTCCAATCCGCCTTCCAAAAGGAAGAAGCAAAACCATCTCCTAAATCAACTCTACAATTATCCACTAACAAATAATTATCATTTGGTTTAAGAAACGATAACAAATCCAAAAACCAAGAGGAGTACTTAGAATCTTTACTGAGGATTGCACTCCCGTCCCACATCATCGTCCTAATATCCTCGTATCTCTCCTTTAGAGCTCTAAACCATAATTTGTCTGATCCATTCATGATTTTCCACCTCCATTTATTAATAAGCACCTCGTTGAAAACATCCATCCTTTTTAAAGAAATAACACCCTTAGTGTAAGACAAACACAAATATTCCAATTTATCCAATGAATTTTTCTTTTTGACTCTGTTGTACCCCAAAATTTGCCCTCACATATTTGAGACAAATTGATTCACAAGGTTTCCTTACACTTGTCGTACCCCAAATTTTGACCCGCTTCATATGCTTTCTGGTGCTTTTTTATTTTGAATAAATAAAATATCACAATTGGTAGAAAGATGGGTATAAACAATATAATTGTGAGAGGTTGTGAGTTCAAATCCCACCTTCCGCTCTTTTTAATTCTTTTTAATTTTTTCCTTTACTAATAACTTTTCCTATTTTTATTTTTTATAAAAAAATCACAAAAATAGCATTTTTTAATTATTTAATTTTTAATTTTCGTATTTGCATTTAATGCATTTTTAAAAATATTATTTTTTCATTAAAATCATTATTTTATGAAAAAAAATTCAAAAAAAATCATAATAAATACCAAAAACATTTCTTTTCTTGTATACTCGTTTTCTATTGGTCAGTTTATGTCATTTTTGTGTCATACTTAGTTTCTAACTGGTCTACTTGGTGACCAAGTAAAAATCATATAATTTTGTTCAAATATTTTTTAATCAATAGGGATTAAGACTAATTTTATTTCCTTTTAAACTTTTTAACCTAATTTTCTTAATCTATAAATACATGTTGTTTTACACATAAGAGGCATCTCTCATTTCTCATTTTATCACTCCTCTCTCAACCACAATACGAAAAAATTCTTGCCTCAGGGAGAAACAAAACCGAAAAAATAAGAACACTAAAAGGTGGATCATACATGTGCCAAAATATATTCTTCTTTTGTTTTGTTAATATATACTCTCTCTTTTTTCTTCTTGTGTACTATATGAACTACACGTTACATTTTTTATTCTTCTTTCTACATGAAGTGCCTAACCATACTTTCTTTTTTCTTTCTACAGGTTTTTTTTCTTCTTTCGCTTATATATATATATATATATATATATATATATATATATATATATATATATATATATATATATATATATATTGTTTTATTTTTATAGTTTTGCTTTGATATTGTCGATTCTTATTTTTTTAATTACTTTGTTTGGATTGGATCGTGTCGATACGCTGTTCGCATATTTATGTGCATGAGGCGTGGCATTTGTGTTGATCCAGTTTAGTTGCAATGATCGCAATTTTGCGTTAGCAACATTATTTTTTAATCTTTTGTTTTATTCTTGATAAATTTATATCTGCACATTTTTCATAACTAACTACCCTGATTTTTTCCTAAACCTTGACGATTTTGCCTCAACCATTTTTTTTATATACGTTTTGTTTTATTATATAATAACTATTTTCCAGGTACATTCACATGTGCGCGCGTGTCTTAGTGTCAAGAAGGCAAAACTGCTAACTTTGAGGGTATTTTGACAAAGAAACAAGTTTATTATATAATAACTATTTTTCAGGTACATTCACATGTGCGCGCATGTGCGCGCGTGTTTTAGTGTCAAGAAGGCAAGACTGGTAATTTTGAGGGCATTTTGACAAAGAAACATGGGTTTATCTTCTCTTTCCTAATTTCTCCTAATTTCCTCTATTATTTTTAATTCTCTAATTTCTTAAATTAACTAACCTTAAATATTTAGATTAATTTTATTTGTTTATTTTCTAAAAAAAAACTCTTAACTTTTTTTTAATTACTTATCTTCATAATCCATTCATAATGTTAATTAATTATTTATTTTATTAAATTAATAATTCAAAATAGTTTTTTTTAACAACAAAACTTTTTTTTATATATTTTCATAAACTTTAATTTTTCATGTAAACCTTAAAAATTTCTTATAAACTTTAACCGTGTTATTTTCTCTAAATCATAAACTTTTTCTCAAACCTTAACAAACCTGTTATTATTTCTTATTTTCACTAATTTTTTATGTTATTCATCTGCGCTTTATTTTTATGTGATTATTTCTCATCTGTAATATTTTTTGGTTTACTTTTATTTTTCGCCTTACAATGATGTAACTGCCCCAAAGCGATGTAATAGTTAGTCATTTATTTTCTGTCATTTTATTTTTCTGCCATTTTATTTTTCTGCCATTTATTTTCTGCCATTTTATTTTTCTGCCATTGATCCTATATTAACTGTGTGGTTTAATAATGTAGGGCGTGAAAACCTACTAAATTACTTATTTAATATTTTTCTATAATCTTTATATTTTTTGTAAATAAATGTTAATTATTTTTATAAACTTATTTTACTACTTATTTATAACAATAAATCTTTATTTTGTAAATACTAACTCTTTTATTATTTTGTACATATTAAATTATTATTTTTTCATTCTAAAAAATTTCTGAATAACATTTTGTCAATAATATTTTATATATTAACAGTATTTTATTATAATAGTAATAATCATATAGTGTAAATAATTAAAAGTTTTTCTCAATAATCTTTAATTGTTTTTCTCTAAACTTAATTACTTTTTTTTCACTAATTCTAATAACTTCTGAAAAATCTAACTTGTCTAACCTAAACTTTTTCTTTTTAACTTTATTATTATTATAATTACTTTATTATTATCATTATTGCTTTATTGTTGTTATTGCTTTATTATTTTTGCTTCATTATTATTATTATTATTATTATTATTATTGCTTATTTATTATTTTATTATATCTATTATTCTTGCTTTATAATTTATTTTTATCCTACTATTATGTATCTGCCAAAGCCTTGTAATAGCTTATAGATTTATTTTTCCGTCTTTATTTTCTTTGTAAATATTTAACTGCGTGGTTAGTAATTTAGGGAGTGCAAAACTAACTGTAAATAATTGAACTTAGAAAATTAAATACAAGACAAATATCTGAAAAAATAACACTCACACACGTAAGTCGATCTATGATCGCCATCTGTACTTCCTAGGATATTCCTCTTGGTTGCCTTAAAATAAAATGGTCAAGTCCCTCGAATATAGGGATGTCTTAAGCAAAGTCCCTTCAAATATAAATCATCATAGTCCCTACAGTTTAAAAGATCAAGTCCCTTCAAAGTTGCCTACGGAATAATGATCTTGTCCCTTCGAATAAATGATGATAGTCCCTACGAATTGCTAAAGACATCCCTCAAGTTGCTTTCTATGACCATACGATGACCCTTCACATGTCCCTTACCACATCCAAGGTAATGACTACCTATTCCTTAATAATAGGGATAGTCTTACCATTGAAAGAACATATAAGAACAGTAAAGATTTAGCATAGGGTAGGTTCCTCTTAAGTACTTGCTCACTTTTCATCAAATTACTTCATTACACTTCACATTTTCAAACAATTTTCAAACAAAGTCTTTATATATATCCGTACAAGGATCATTATAAAGTACTTAAGAAAATTTTCAATCACACACTACACTTCTCAAAACAGTTTAAAGTGAGCTAAGTAACTAAGAGCCCATGGATAACCATGGATGTAAAGGGTGCTAACACCTTCCCTTTACATAACCTACCCCCGAACCCAAAAATCTTTTAAGGTCTTTCCTGTTCTTTTATGCCCTTTCCTTTGGATAAAATAAAAGTCGGTGGCGACTCTTGCTATCCGCAACATTTAACTAAAGTCAGTTCTCCCACCGTGTTACAGAACTGGCAACTCTGCTGGGGACTTAATAAAAAAGGGGTACCCTTAGGATTTAGATCACTTTAAACTTGCTTGCTTTGTTTGCTTTATTTTACTTGTTGGGTGCTCTTATGTGTGAAAGATCCTAACCCGGATCTAGTGTACCTTAGGTAAATGGCAATAGACCAAGAAAACTGTACGGCGTATACCGATATGGTTGATCTGGTGGCCATAGTTAGTGTGACTTCTTGGTTGGTGCTTATATTCCTTAAGTAAGTTGAGGATAATATGAGGCTGCCATATGTTGTCAATACACTAACTGACTTTTAGAACCTTAGTCATCCCATCTTGGCCTTTAGAAAAGTAGTGAGATAACCGGCTTTGGTGAAAACTGAAGTTGGTTGATACTCGATACTACGCTCATTGAGATCCTAAACTTGGAGGGTTTTGGTTGGCAAGTAAGTTGCCTACTGAACAACCACCCTTGTGAAGGATCCATGATATTGAGATCCCTTAGAACCTGGTTACTTTATAGGACAGGATGAACCATCTAAACTTCAGGGGAGGGTACTTACCTTTAAACCTCATGCCTTCAAACCTAGGGCTATTGTGTGACTTGTTTATGTGTACCACATGTTTGTGATTGAGCATAACATCATGACATCATGCATCATAAGCATAACATTTTCACTAACCATTTCAAGGACCAAAGGATTTATCTTTGTTCTTTGTTGCAGGTCATGGCTTATGCTCGTAGGAGTACTATTCGGGTCAACTTTGTAGGAATACCTCCTAAACTTAAAGAATTGATCTCTCAAGTTTCTGAACACTCCCAGTTCATCAAGAGGCATGGTCACCTACTGGATCTAGTCACTTCAGGGTTCAATGAAGACATGATGAGTGTCCTGTTTCAGTTCTTTGATCCTAAGCATCATTGCTTCACATTCCCCGACTATCAGCTGGTTCCTACAATGGAAGAGTTCTCTAAGCTTCTGGGTATACCTATCCTCAATCAGAGACCTTTCACAGGCTTAGAGAAAGAGCCTAAACCTGAAGTCATTGTTGCAGCCCTACATTTGAAGAAATCAAACATTGTCCTCGAAACAAGGAGTGGAGTTAAGGGTATTTTTGCTAAGGTATTGATGGAGAAAGCTCAGATATTCCTGAAGGCTATGAGTTATGATGCTTTTGAGGAGATCTTAGCCTTGTTGATTTATGGCTTAGTGTTGTTCCCCAATCCAGACCAGTTCATAGACGTACACGCCATCAACATATTTCTGACCCACAATCCAGTGCCTACATTACTTGGAGACATCTTACACTCTCTCCACACTCGTACTACGAAGGCACGAGGAACTCTGATGTGTTGTATACCTTTATTGTCTAGGTGGTTTATTTCTCACCTTCCTCGATCAGTAATGAAGAATGAACAAGGGTTCAGGTGGTCTAAAAGGATCATGTCACTTTCTCACTCGGATATTCATTGGTGCTCTCGATCTATGGAGAATGTTACTATCATTGACCGTTGTGGGGAGTTCCCTAATGTGCCACTCCTTGG
This sequence comes from Lathyrus aphaca, assembly GCA_963966055.1. NCBI lineage: Eukaryota > Viridiplantae > Streptophyta > Magnoliopsida > Fabales > Fabaceae > Lathyrus > Lathyrus aphaca. Next base: position 212,189,529 of record OZ014525.1, on the reverse strand, counting down.
CATAAGAGGGGGCATTACCTACAATCCTTCCTTAGCTCTACGTCAGTTTGCTTACGCTCGGAGTGATGGTCCTCATGACATGTTGATTCAGGGTATTGTGTTTGACTACGACAACGATCTGCAAGGTTATCGTCAAAGGTTTATACGAGCATGGGGGAAGGTGAACAAGGTTGACAGCAAGACTCTGGAGCCCAAGTACACTATTCCTATGGGAGCTTATCTCAGATGGGTGCGATCTCGTGCTCAGACTCTTATGATGCCATATCCTGCCATCCTGCCAGTTACTATGGAGCCAGTTGCTAAAGGAGATACTTCTTATATCATTCTTCATCCAGACATGCCCACTGACATGGAAGAGCTATAGAGGTCCTGGATCCAGTTGAAGGAGCAAAGAGATACTTTTGAGACTCATTACAAAGCAAGTCAAGAAAGAATCCTGGAGCTAACAAAGCAACTTCACGAGGAGTGGAATCTCAACTCATACCTCAACACAAAGAGGAAACGTCCATGGGAGACTTAAAACCCCATTTTTGTATTTATTTCATTTTTACTGTAAGCCCAAGGGGCAAACAAGTTTATTGATTACTAATAAAAGTTTACTTTCTGATTGTTTAAACAAATTTAAATCCTGCGGTCCTTGAAAACATTGCATATGCATTTACATACCATATCACTGCATCACAGGTTTCTTATGTACAAGTATCTTATCTTCTCGCTGTTTATTTCAGCAGAAATGGCTCTTGAACAGACTGTCAAAGATCTCCAGGCTCAGAATGCACAATTCCAAGAGTTGATTCTGAACTTGTCCAAGGGACAAGATGAGTTGAAGACACTGCTGGCTAAGAAGAAGAATCCTGAGGACAACAAGGATGATCATCTGAAACAACTACAAGCTGAGATGACAGAAATGAGGATCCCGATGAATGACCAGGTGGCTCTTATTCAAAGTTTAGCCCAGGGGCGAGAAGAGTTAAGAGCCTTTGTCCATAAATTTCAAAGTAATGAAGTTAGGAACCTAATTGTCAGTCAACCTTTGTTAAAACAAGCTGACTTGGTTGAAAGGAAGAGGAGGATAAAAGAAGGTAAGAGACAGGTTGCCACTGATTGTTCTTTAGTTGAAGGAAAAAGACCTGATAAGGTTAATCCACCTCAACACAAGGAATGTAGAAGGCAGTTTATCAAATTCAGCATTCCAATGTCACAAGTTCTGCAATGCTTGTTGGAGATGAAGCTAATTTCTTTGAAAAGTCTTCCTCAAAATCCTAATACTTCCTCTCCTCACTATAATCCCAAGGCAAGGTATGAGTATCACTCCGACAGTCCCGGACACGACACTAATAACTGTTGGGCACTGAAGAATAAGATTCAAGACCTAACTGACGAGGGAATCCTCGAGGTTACACCAGAAGGTCAAATTGAATTCTACTATCGTCCATCAAACGTCGAAGCTGCAAGACAAATTGCCCAAAGTAGCAAGAAAGAAAGCCTACATATTCCTGTTGAGATATGGGGCACCTTGGGACATCCAAATGGTAAATTTGATTTCATGGTGAAATATACTGCTCCTGAAAGTTCACAGATTGCAATTGAAGACATTCAGCCAACTGGATGGGACAACATTTGAATTTTCATTTGTAATTTCTTTTGTTTGTTTAAACACTTACTATTATGTTAAACTTTTGTTTTCATTAATGCATTGCATATGTTTGTCTTGAATTAATCCATTCGTTTCACTATATTTTGAACTATGCTTCATATTTCTATTTTGTGATATTTAACTCCTGATAAAGCTATAAGCCTGTAGAGGGAGGATGACAAAAACAATACCATAATCTTATGCAATATGCTTTTGAACAGACTATGCTGACGATGTACAGGCATTGTTTCAATTCCTAAACAGTGGAGATATAAGGAAGTTAATCCCTAGTCAACCCTTTTCAGCCTATGAAGTAGGAGTTTTTATTCTCGCACAAATTAAAACCCTTATTCATAACCCGGGGCAGGGTAGTTACTCGGTTAACTCAAATATGCCAATTATCTGTGTTGTACACAACTAATGATGGTTCTCTGTAATCATTAAACCTGACAGTCAATATCCAACAAAAGAAAAACCCACTAAGTCAAAACCTATGAAGGAGACTTAGTAAAAAAAAATTTGAGAAATTCCGCTGACTGTAATTTTGAAACAAACAGTTCAGGCAAAAAGAAGGGATAACAAAGTCAAAAGAAAAAAGAGGTCACTATGAATCCTCAACAAAGAAAGATGACTAAATGTTCAAATAAATATTTGGTTTCTGAACCATCACAAATGTCAGTGTTACAATTCCAAACTCCTTTGAGCCTCAATGCATAAGTTAACTGAGCATATGACTGAAGAACATCATGGAGATTGGGCTGGGTACAAATAAAATTTGAGCCTTTATCCTTTGTTTCTTAAACCGTGAACCAGGCCACGTTACAACCCTTTAAAAGTCCTAACTGAAGCATGGTTAGTTCGAAAGCGTACTGCTACAAAAAGGTATCCTGACTCCTTTAAGGCTTATTATAAAACTTGAGTTAATATCACAGTTTTCACAAAAATTGTTTTTCTAAAATAACTTTTTTCAAAACTTCAAGACAGACATAAGCATTGCATTTTTGAATACATTTGTTTGCATATACCTGAGTGTTTGATAAACAGAGAAACTTACAGGATGAATGTTCAATAAACCAAAGTCCTTCCGATAAACAAAGTCGCTTCCTAGATCAAAGTCCATGTATACAAAGGGGCATAGTCATTATCTCCCAATCAAGGGGGAAGACCATGATACTTCCTAACTTATTTGGGGCAATCAGGACATGATTCAATTATGTTTAAGTAGCCAGGGGCAGATCTCCTCATCTATCTAAATTACCAAGGGTAACATTATAGAGTTCATCATGCCAGGGGCATAGTCACTGTTTCCCAATCAAGGGGCATACCAACTTACTGTTCAATTCATTCGGGGCAATCAGGTCCAGATTCAACAATGCTTAATAGCTAGGGGCAGCTCTCCTCATATATTTGAATTACCGAGGGTAACATTATAAAGTTCATAATGTCAGGTGCATATTATTGTGGGGCATTCTGCTTATTTCTTTTGAGGTAACTACATTTAGATACTTCCATTATGGGACAATTCATCCTCAACCAAGGGGCAATGCTTTCTTTTCAAATCTAATACCCGAAGCGTATATGGTCCATCATAATTTGAAGACACGTTCCTCTCATTGTATTACCTTGATATTGGATTCTCAGCAGAAGCCATTGTGGAAATTAATTGTCTATGCCAATAGTATCAGATGTTGTCAGTATCATGTCTTTAGATCCAGCTATGAGGATTTCTGGGAAGGTATTCAGGAAAGTTAAGAATCTCAGGAGCTCTAAATCCAATTGGTTATACACTCTCAAAGTTGAAACGATTCTGTTTGCGAGTTCAACTTTATTTTTCCCTCTTTATTCAGGATTACTTTTCCTCTTTTACTAAAGCGAAAAACGTTTGTTGGTCATGTTTGAATATATATATGCTTTGAATATGATTGATGCTTACCAGAAATGCATGAAATGCAGTAATAGTATTTACTAAGGACGAACGAGGGTAGTAGTTCAACGAGGCTTCGCCGGTTCATCCCCACAAGACAACTACAAATCCCCAGCAAGGGAAAATCTATCTTGATAGATACTCTGAGTTACATCTCCCCTTGAATTTATGTCCATCTCTTTTATCCTCAGTCGGGATACTCAGGAACTTATTCCTTCAATAGAAGTACGACGAACAAAGACGGGAAGTTATAAATACTATACTATCAAACAAGACGGGAACGAGTTTCTCATATTCTTCAGCAACGAATCGGGATTTATTTTCCCTAGCCAGCAGTTGTTATACAAAGATATCCAGACGCTTCAGGCTGCATGATTCATACATACATCATTTACATCATATCATAACATATCCATAAATGCATAATACATTTACTTAGGTGCATCATACTATGCATGCATACATATTGCATAAACTAACATTTTCCTTGCAGGATAGTTATATCAACAGTTTACAACAGGTCAGAAATGATCTATACATTACTCAAGATGTCCTCGGAGAGTAGGAAAACGGTCTGTAAGAAGATCCATTCCCTAATCCAGGATACTTCCAGAAGATTTCATCTATCTGGTCTTGAATAGCAGGCAAACGGTCTGTACAAAGATCCATTCCTTGGTTCAAGATATTTTCAGAAGATTTAATCTATTTACTCTTGAATAGTAGGCAAACGGTCTATACAAAGATCCATTCCCTAGTTCAAGATATTTTTCAGAAGAACTAATCTTGGCGTTCTTTTGACCTTGGAGAGTAGGCAAACGGTCTGTAAGAAGATCCATTCCCTGGTTCAAGATAATTTTCAGAAGAACTAATCCTGACGTTCTTTTGGCCCATGAATAGCAGGAAAATGGTCTGTAAGAAGATCCATTCCCTGGTTCAAGATATTTTTCAGAAGAACTAATCCTGACATTCTTTTGGCCCTTGAATAGCAGGCAAACGATCTGTATAAAGATCCATTCCCTGGTTCAAGATAATTTTCAGAAGAACTAATCCTGACGTTCTTTTGGCCCTTGAATAGCAGGCAAACGATCTGTATAAGGATCCATTCCCTGGTTCAAGATAATTTTCAGAAGAACTAATCCTGACGTTCTTTTGGCCCTTGAATAGCAGGCAAACGATATGTATAAAGATCCATTCCCTGGTTCAAGATAATTTTCAGAAGAACTAATCCTGACGTTCTTTTGGCCCTTGAATAGCAGGCAAACGATCTGTACAAAGATCCATTCCCTGGTTCAAGATAATTTTCAGAAGAACTAATCCTGACGTTCTTTTGACTTTGGAGAGTAGGCAAACGGTCTGTAAGAAGATCCATTCCCTAATCCAGGATATTTCCAGAAGATTTCATCTATCTGGTCTTGAATAGCAGGCAAACGGTCTGTACAAGGATCCATTCCCTGGTTCAAGATATTTTCAGAAGATTTAATCTATGTACTCTTGAATAATAGGCAAACGGTCTGTACAAAGATCCATTCCCTAGTTCAATATATTTTTCAGAAGAACTAATCCTGACGTTCTTTTGACCTTGGAGAGTAGGCAAACGGTCTGTAAGAAGATTCATTCCCTAATCCAAGATATTTCCAGAAGAGATAATCGTCACGAAGATTTATTTCTACTGGTCTATTCAACAATTCAAACTATGTTGCATGAACGATTCGGAGACGGCCTATACAAAGACCTAGTACTGATATCCAGTATCAACATCAAGATATTATCACCTCCTGATATTTTGGATGGCATCTATAAGCCTATCTCTAGTTCTTCCAAGTGGCATCTTCAAGCCCACTCAAGCATAAACAATTAATCATCAATGTTACGCACCAGCGAGTGCAAATTTTTGGGCTTTTGTGTTCAATCCCCTTCAACCTTCCAAGTCACGAATGGCACACAGGCCAATCTAACTCCTCAGGTTTCAGAAAATTGAACAGGGGCAGCTGTTGTACCCCAAAATTTGCCCTCACATATTTGAGACAAATTGATTCACAAGGTTTCCTTACACTTGTCGTACCCCAAATTTTGACCCGCTTCATATGCTTTCTGGTGCTTTTTTATTTTGAATAAATAAAATAGCACAATTGGTAGAAAGATGGGTATAAACAATATAATTGTGAGAGGTTGTGAGTTCAAATCCCACCTTCCGCTCTTTTTAATTCTTTTTAATTTTTTCCTTTACTAATAACTTTTCCTATTTTTATTTTTTATAAAAAAATCACAAAAATAGCATTTTTTAATTATTTAATTTTTAATTTTCGTATTTGCATTTAATGCATTTTTAAAAATATTATTTTTTCATTAAAATCATTATTTTATGAAAACAAATTCAAAAAAAATCATAATAAATACCAAAAACATTTCTTTTCTTGTATACTCGTTTTCTATTGGTCAGTTTATGTCATTTTTGTGTCATACTTAGTTTCTAACTGGTCTACTTGGTGACCAAGTAAAAATCATATAATTTTGTTCAAATATTTTTTAATCAATAGGGATTAAGACTAATTTTATTTCCTTTTAAACTTTTTAACCTAATTTTCTTAATCTATAAATACATGTTGTTTTACACATAAGAGGCCTCTCTCATTTCTCATTTTATCACTCCTCTCTCAACCACAATACGAAAAAATTCTTGCCTCAGGGAGAAACAAAACCGAAAAAATAAGAACACTAAAAGGCGGATCATACATGTGCCAAAATATATTCTTCTTTTGTTTTGTTAATATATACTCTCTCTTTTTTCTTCTTGTGTACTATATGAACTACACGTTACATTTTTTATTCTTCTTTCTACATGAATTGCCTAACCATACTTTCTTTTTTCTTTCTACAGGTTTTTTTTCTTCTTTCGCTTATATATATATATATATATATATATATATATATATATATATATATATATATATATATATATATATATATATATATATTGTTTTATTTTTATAGTTTTGCTTTGATATTGTAGATTCTTATTTTTTTAATTACTTTGTTTGGATTGGATCGTGTCGATACGCTGTTCTCATATTTATGTGCATGAGGCGTGGCATTTGTGTTGATCCAGTTTAGTTGCAATGATCGCAATTTTGCGTTAGCAACATTATTTTTTAATCTTTTGTTTTATTCTTGATAAATTTATATCTGCACATTTTTCATAACTAACTACCCTGATTTTTTCCTAAACCTTGACGATTTTGCCTCAACCATTTTTTTTATATACGTTTTGTTTTATTATATAATAACTATTTTCCAGGTACATTCATATGTGCGCGCGTGTCTTAGTGTCAAGAAGGCAAAGCTGCTAACTTTGAGGGTATTTTGACAAAGAAACAAGTTTATTATATAATAACTATTTTTCAGGTACATTCACATGTGCGCGCATGTGCGTGCGTGTTTTAGTGTCAAGAAGGCAAGACTGGTAATTTTGAGGGCATTTTGACAAAGAAACATGGGTTTATCTTCTCTTTCCTAATTTCTCCTAATTTCCTCTATTATTTTTAATTCTCTAATTTCTTAAATTAACTAACCTTAAATATTTAGATTAATTTTATTTGTTTATTTTCTAAAAAAAAACTCTTAATTTTTTTTTAATTACTTATCTTCATAATCCATTCATAATATTAATTAATTATTTATTTTATTAAATTAATAATTCAAAATAGTTTTTTTTAACAACAAAACTTTTTTTTTATATATTTTCATAAACTTTAATTTTTCATGTAAACCTTAAAAATTTCTTATAAACTTTAACCGTGTTATTTTCTCTAAATCATAAACTTTTTCTCAAACCTTAACAAACCTGTTATTATTTCTTATTTTCACTAATTTTTTATGTTATTCATCTGCGCTTTATTTTTATGTGATTATTTCTCATCTGTAATATTTTTTGGTTTACTTTTATTTTCCGCCTTACAATGATGTAACTGCCCCAAAGCGATGTAATAGTTAGCCATTTATTTTCTGTCATTTTATTTTTCTGCCATTTTATTTTTCTGCCATTTATTTTCTGCCATTTTATTTTTCTGCCATTGATCCTATATTAACTGTGTGGTTTAATAATGTAGGGCATGAAAACCTACTAAATTACTTATTTAATATTTTTCTATAATCTTTATATTTTTTGTAAATAAATGTTAATTATTTTTATAAACTTATTTTACTACTTATTTATAACAATAAATCTTTATTTTGTAAATACTAACTCTTTTATTATTTTGTACATATTAAATTATTATTTTTTCATTCTAAAAAATTTCTGAATAACATTTTGTCAATAATATTTTATATATTAACAGTATTTTATTATAATAGTAATAATCATATAGTGTAAATAATTAAAAGTTTTTCTCAATAATCTTTAATTGTTTTTCTCTAAACTTAATTACTTTTTTTTCACTAATTCTAATAACTTCTGAAAAATCTAACTTGTCTAACCTAAACTTTTTCTTTTTAACTTTATTATTATTATAATTACTTTATTATTATCATTATTGCTTTATTGTTGTTATTGCTTTATTATTTTTGCTTCATTATTATTATTATTATTATTATTATTATTATTGCTTATTTATTATTTTATTATATCTATTATTCTTGCTTTATAATTTATTTTTATCCTACTATTATGTATCTGCCAAAGCCTTGTAATAGCTTATAGATTTATTTTTCCGTCTTTATTTTCTTTGTAAATATTTAACTGCGTGGTTAGTAATTTAGGGAGTGCAAAACTAACTGTAAATAATTGAACTTAGAAAATTAAATACAAGACAAATATCTGAAAAAATAACACTCACACACGTAAGTCGATCTATGATCGCCATCTGTACTTCCTAGGATATTCCTCTTGGTTGCCTTAAAATAAAATGGTCAAGTCCCTCGAATATAGGGATGTCTTAAGCAAAGTCCCTTCAAATATAAATCATCATAGTCCCTACAGTTTAAAAGATCAAGTCCCTTCAAAGTTGCCTACGGAATAATGATCTTGTCCCTTCGAATAAATGATGATAGTCCCTACGAATTGCTAAAGACATCCCTCAAGTTGCTTTCTATGACCATATGATGACCCTTCACATGTCCCTTACCACATCCAAGGTAATGACTACCTATTCCTTAATAATAGGGATAGTCTTACCATTGAAAGAACATATAAGAACAGTAAAGATTTAGCATAGGGTAGGTTCCTCTTAAGTACTTGCTCACTTTTCATCAAATTACTTCATTACACTTCACATTTTCAAACAATTTTCAAACAAAGTCTTTATATATATCCGTACAAGGATCATTATAAAGTACTTAAGAAAATTTTCAATCACACACTACACTTCTCAAAACAGTTTAAAGTGAGCTAAGTAACTAAGAGCCCATGGATAACCATGGATGTAAAGGGTGCTAACACCTTCCCTTTACATAACCTACCCCCGAACCCAAAAATCTTTTAAGGTCTTTCCTGTTCTTTTATGCCCTTTCCTTTGGATAAAATAAAAGTCGGTGGCGACTCTTGCTATCCGCAACATTTAACTAAAGTCAGTTCTCCCACCGTGTTACAGACTCCGAACTTTCCCAAAGAAATCTATATTGGATCCTCATAATCTCCATCCAAAATTTCACGGGAGATCTGTAAAAGGAAAGATGAAAAATGGATAAACTACTAAGAACGGACTTGATCAACGTAATTCTACCACCAAACGACAAAAACCGACCATGCCAAGATGAGAGTCTTTTTCCAAACTTAGAAAGCAAAGAAGACAAAGATGCAATCCTCCTAGGATTATCTCCAATAGGAATCCCAAGAAAATAAAAAACAATGAGATTTCGATCTACAAAAGAGAAAAGTCGTCTCCGTTTCTAAAATACTATCTTTCACATTAATTCCAATGATTTTGATTTTGTGGAAATTAATGCCAAGACCGGAAACCAATTCGAAGGCTCTAAGAACCGACTTGATAGCAAACAAATGATTCCATCCTCCATCTCCCACAAATAAAGTATCGTCCGCTTATTGTAAGACATCAATGAAACACCTCCAATTGATATGAAAACCGGAAAAATTACCCAAACTCACAAAATTCCTAATCAACCCCGATAACCCTTCCATGACCACCACAAAAAGAAATAGAGATAAAGGATCTCCTTGCCTTACATCTTACTAGAAAAAACCGTAGCCTCCTTCCACCGCATCTACACCTCACCAAACCCCATCCTCCTCAACAAGTACCGAAGAAAACTCAAGAAACTTTGTCGTAAGCTTTTTCAAAATCAACTTTGAAAAGCATACAATCTTTCTTTTCCTTGACCGCATAATCCACCGACTCGTTTTCCACCAAAACATCGTCTTGAAGTTGCCGGCCCGATACAAAAGCCGTTTGGTTAGGAGCTATAATAGAATTCAACACCAAATTCAACCTAGAAGTAAAAAGCTTGGACAAAGTCTTATAGAGGCATCCCATAAGGCAAATCGACATATAATCATCAAGCCCCAATGGATTATCTTTATTCGAAATAAGGGTTAAAAACAACGATACAATAAATCGGGAGTCGATTCCGTAAGGGGAAGGTATTAGCACCCCTTACGTCCGTTGTACTCAACGGGAACCTCTTGGTTTAACTTGCGATCTAATGTTGACTTATGCTTTATGTTTTCTTCGAATAATAAAATAAATGCGAATGATTCTAATCTAAGGGTTACGGGGAAAATGGGTGTTTTTATTCCTATGGTGCTCGGCAAGGAGTAAGATCTGTGTGCCTACGTATTCCCTTGTGCAATGGGAAAGTCAGAGCTTCGTAGTTCATGGTACTAAGGTTGGTTGGTTGATTTGTTTTAAAGAACGATTATTTAAACCGCATTCTAACAACTAAGTGTTGGCATGTCTGCTCGCGATAGGAGGCGGAAGCGCTAGCTTGTTTGCGAGATAGAAAGGATTTAAATAATGTTCGTTTGAAAAAATGTTCGATTTAGTTAATGTTTTATGAACGAAAGGGCGAATGAACCACGTCCCGTGGGGCGAGCCTCAGGAGCGTTCATTCAAGAATTCGAGGAATGATGGACTCCAGAACTCAATTCTTTTGTTATTTGATATGTAGATTAAATGTTTTAATTACGGAAAGTCGAATGAACCACGTCCCGTAGGGCGAGCCTCGGGAGCGTTCATTCAAGAATTCGAGGAATGCGAGACTCCAGAATTCAGTTATTCCGCTATTTAATTATAAAAAGATTTGAATATTCGAGTTTGGAAGAATTTTGATTGCGAGGCACGATGCGCTCGACTTACATGGTTTGCGAATCGATTAAAGAGATAAAATGCGGCGAAAAAATAAATTAACGGCAACTATTCGGAGGCGTTGGAATTTTTTGTGCGGACGCGTCGAAATTTAGTTCGTTTACTTCCTTAGAGCCGATTTAAAATTGAAATCGTTCTATGAGGAGTCGAAACAATTTGTTGGAATGCGATAAATAAATTGAATAAATTGACTAAATTAAATTGTGAAAATAGAATAACAAATATGATATAATAAATGAAATTGATTAAATTGGTGAATAGTCGGAATAATACAATAATTAAATTAAACTAAGTTAAATAATTGAAATAATAAAAAAATGGTAATTAGAAAATAAATCTAACTACCTAGGCCTCATATTAATCAAGTTCTAACGATTTAATGAAATCGGGTATACCACTTGATTTTTTTATAATATCATTGGCCCGAAAAAATCAAAGAAATATAAATGGAGAAATTAACAAATATTACTAACAATTTTTTTTAAACATTTTTCTAAATGATAAAAGCAAGGCAAACTAAAAACAATAGATAATAAAAAAAAATCAGTAATAACAATGATAGTAAATCTTAATGAAATAATCTTATTAAACCTTAATGAAATAAAAGAAAGTAAAGTAAAAGAAAAAAGTAATAGGGGTGGCGTCTGGATTTGACAGAGTGTAGAAATCAGGTGGGCTTCAAAGCCCACCTCACAACTAAGACAAAAACATTTAAAAAATGTGTGTGCTAAAGTCAGTGGTGTACATAGAAATTCAGTTGATGAGCAATTTAATAAAAACAATAAATAAATAAAAACTAAAAAGAAAGAAAAGGATTAAATGCATCAGGTTATTTAAAAAAGATAAAAAGAAATGACGGTACCCTCATCCTCTTTAAACAAAACAGGGAAACCATAACTCTCACCCTCAAATCGCTCGAACTCATCGTTTTCCGTTTTCACTCGCTATCTCACAATCACAACTCGATTTCGTCATCTTTCATCTTAACTCTCAAAATTCATCGCGGATCTCTCACCGTTCGGATTCGTTTTCTCGGTCGCTCAAGGTTGGTTTGTACGGAGGTTTTCGGTGGTTCGTGGTCTCTGTTCGTCGGCGACTGAAGGTGATGACCGGCGGCTTATGGCGGAGACGGTTTGAAGAGGTTGAAGGGTTCGTGTTTGGGATTTCTCACAGTGGGTTTCACGGATTTGGCTCGAATTTGGTGCTTGGGGTGGTGAATCTGTTTTTCACGGTGGTTTGCTCACAGTGTTTTGGTTGGAATCACGGTGACGGATTTGGGTTTGATGAAAGTGGTTTGTGAAGGATGGTAATGGTATATCGCGGTTCAGTCTCGCTCATATTTTTGTTTTGCGGTTCGTTTTGGTTTTTTCAACGGTGAGTGAAGGTTGAAGGTTGAGCGATATGATTAAGGTTTCACACAGTTTTCAAAAGTGAGTGTTTTTTTTGTTTCTGATTTTTGAATTCAGTTGGTGGTGGCGACGAAAAAAAGATGAAGAGGGTGGATTTGGTTTCAATTTTTTTTGGGTAAGTTTTGGTGATTTGTGTTTCAGAGGTTTTGGTTCATGCGGATTTGCGTTTTTTTTCCGGTGATTGTTCTGATTTTCTTTTGGGTCTCTTTTTATAAAGAAGAGTATTTGGTTTGTATTTAAAGAGAGATTCAAGGGTATTTGAGGGAAGAAGAATGAAGGGAATATTGTGTGATTTGCTGAGCTGTGAATGTACTATGATTTGCTGTGAAATTGGTTGTGAGTGGGAATTGTTTTCATTTGGTACAAAAGATGCGTTGCTAGCTGTGTGGAAAATTGCAGAAGGTTAAAAGTGGGGTCAAGTTTGTTGCTGACTCTTTTTTTTTAACAGTGGAAGCTATTGGTATAAATGGATATGGATTGTTGCTGAATAAAATAAGATATTAACAATAACATAATAATAATAATAAAATAATAATAATAAGGAAAATAATAATAATAAAAATAATAATAAATGGTAATAAAAATAATAACGAAAGTTAATAACAATAAAAATAATAATAAAAGACTAGTAATAATAATAATAAAAAGATGGAAAAATAATAAAAATATGGTTATCAATAGAAATAAAAAGGAAATTATAAATGAATTACAAATCTAAAAAGGTTAAAAATATAGCTATAATAACAATAATAATAAAATATGATAGAAATAAAAATGAATAATAATAAAATAAAAATATTAAGAAATAATAATAATAATAACAAGAATGAAACTATAATAATAATAATGATGGAATATTTTTGATAATGGAAAATAAAAATGATAATAATAGTAGTTTTTTTTAACTTTATGGATGGAAAATATGAAGGATAAAATAAAAAGGAGATTATGAAATAGAATTTTTTTGTAACAGTTTTTTTTACCAAAAAATAAAACAACAATTATGATAAGAGGAATTGATTTTTTTTAGAAAATAACAAATGCATTTTTTTTTACTTTTTTATAATTAATTTTCTTTTGGATAAAACATAAAATAAAAGGAAATGAGATACAGATGAAATTGAGTATAAAAATAAAACATTGCATATTTTGGTTTTTTTTAATATCTGACAGAAAAATAAAATAATAGATATTTTGGATTTTCAATGTCAGACAGAAAAAATACATTTTTTGGATTTTTGAAATAATGGTTAGACAGTAAAATAAAATGGCACAAGCAGGACAAATTTGGGGTATGACAGTTGCCCCTGTCGAATTAGCTTAGACCGAGTAAGATGAACTGGCTCTTGTTCAAACTTTCAAGGTATAAGATAATTAGATACTAACAGACTCCAAATTTGTCCGATAGAAGAAAATGTGTAATGATTAAAACTAAATGACTGAAAATTGGAAATATGGGTGACACAGCGAAGAAATAAGTGGACTGAAATTTAAATGCGACCCCGTCACTAAAGGGAAAACCGAGTGATTGAAAATTAAATTCGATCCCCGCCACCAAAGGGAAAACCGGGTGACTGAAAAAAAATAAACGATCCCCGCCGCCAAAGGGAAAACCGGGCAACTCAAAAATTAAATAACGACCCCCGCCACCAAAGGGAAAACCGGGTGACTGAAAAAATTAAATTCGATCCCCGCCACCAAAGGGAAAATCGGGTGACTGGAAAAAAAATTAAATTCGATCCCCGCCACCAAAGGGAAAACCGGGTGACTGAAAAAAAATAAACGATCCCCGCCGCCAAAGGGAAAACCGGGCGACTGAAAAATTAAATAACGACCCCTGCCACCAAAGAGAAAATCGGGTGACTGAAAAAATTAAATTCGATCCCCGCCACCAGAGGGAAATCCGGGTGACTGAAAAAAATTAAATGATCCCCGCCGCCAAAGGGAAAACCGGGCGACTGAAAAATTAAATAACGACCCCCGCCACCAAAGGGAAAACGGGGTGACTGAAAAAATTAAATTCGATCCCCGCCACCAATGGGAAAACCGGGTGACTGAAAAAAATTAAATGATCCCCGCCGCCAAAGGGAAAACCGGGCGACTGAAAAATTAAATAACGATCCCCGCCACCAAAGGGAAAACCGGGTGACTAAAAAAATTAAATTCGATCCCCGCCACCAAAGGGAAAACCGGGTGACTGAAAAAAATAAACGATCCCCGCCGCCAAAGGGAAAACCGGGTGACTGAAAATTTAAATAACGACCCCCGCCACCAAAGGGAAAACCGGGTGACTGAAAAAATTAAATTCGATCCCCGCCACCAAAGGGAAAACCGGGTGACTGAAAAAAAATTAAATGATCCCCGCCGCCAAAGGGAAAACCGGGCGACTGAAAAATTAAATAACGACCCCCGCCACCAAAGGGAAAACCGGGTGACTGAAAAAATTAAATTCGATCCCCGCCACCAAAGGGAAAACCGGGTGACTGAAAACTTAAAAAACGACCCCCACCACCAAAGGGAAAACCGGGTGATTGAAAAAAATTAAACGATCTGGTTGAGGAATACTGGAAAAATGACAAAAGGTTGAAGAAAAAAAATCCAATGGGGGACGGCCACTGGAATCGCTAAGGAGATGCCTGGAATCTTCGATCGATCCTGGATCCTGACTTATGTATGCATGTTTGATTTTTTTGAAATGGTATTCCATAATGATAGAAATACGATGCAAATAAATATGCACTGAGATATAAGTTAAAAATGTTGGCGAATATAAAAAGTCTGATTTATTTATGTATGCAAATGATGTGTATGTTGTAAATGATTGATGTGAATGATGCATAATGATGCATATGAGATGATTGGAAAATGAAAGGTGTCAGCTTGGTGGACTTTTGGTCTGGTAGTTGCCAATAACGATTGGACTTTGGGTGGGTGGAGGGTTGATTCCCCGACATTCGATCTTCAACGATGCATGGTCAGAAAAAAGATTTGAATGCTCCAAGTTTGGTCACTTGCTGATGAGCGGAGCGACCTGGGTTAACGCATGAGAATTGCTTTGCTTTGAATGAATACTAACGCCTGCCAAGATCTGCTTGTTCAGCTGGGGAAAAAAGATAGGAATTTGCTCCTTGTTTGCTTGCCCTTGTCTGTAGGGTATTGGAAAGAATTCTGGTGGGGAAACTTTAAGAGTGACCATGACATGATCTGCCCCAGTGTCTGGATTTGGTAGGTGTATGCCCCTGATTAAGCTATTGAAAGTGATTTGCCCTTAATTGGGCCGTTGAGAATGATTTTGCCCCTGATTAATGGACTTTGAGATAAACTGCCCCTGATCGGGCTGTTAAGAATGACTTTGCCCCTGACTGAGCTGATTTCGAAGAAGTATTAATTCAAATTCCTCTCTTGATTGCCCCTTGTTGGGATTGCACTGATGTCAAGCACTGATTTGCATTTAAATTGTTCATACACAAATAGTAGTGTTAATGTAACGTTCATGCGAGTTCTGAAAAAGTCGTTTTATTTGAATGCTGTGAAAGTGTGACGAATGGATCGTTAGTCCAAACGAGATGCTGATTTATTAAGTGGGTGAAAGATGCAGCAAGAATAATGTTCAACCGAGATTGAAGATTAGCAAATATATGGGAGTCAATTTACGCAACCCTGTTGGTAGCATGCTTTCAGAATAAACCCTGCCTCAATTAGGACTTTTTAGGGTTATAATGTGGTCTGGTTCATGGTTTGAGAAATAAAAGATATAAGGCTCAAAGTTTGATTTGTACCCACCCTTCTTCGTATTGCTCTTCAGTCCTATGTTCAATTAACTTCTACACATGCATTTGTATTGACTTTGCAAGAGTGAAGATGAAGCTTTAAAGTTCGCTTGAAAATGGCAGTCATCTTATTTTGTTGGTGACCCTTTGATTCTTGATTTGGTGGTCACTGATATTTGTTTTTCTTTTGCTGAGGATCTGAGCTCCTCCGTTTGATTTGTTCTTTCTTTTGTTTTATTTTTCGACTAAGTCCCCTTTCGGGTGCTCAACTTAGCGGTTTTTTCTTTTCTATTTTATTTATTTTGTTGAATGTTGTGACTGCCAAGTCATCTGTTGATGGTCCTCTGACGGGATGTCTTCATCTTGCGATTTGAAGGTGTAGCCAGGTTAAATGAACAACTACCCTGCCCCGGGTTAGATGTAAGGGTTGTATCCGAAAGAAACTCCTACTTCTAGGCTCGAAGTGGTTGAATAGGGATTAACTCTTTATCTCCAGTGTTTGGGGATTTGAAAAAAAATGCTTGTTCATCGTTGACGAGGTTTTATCTGAAAGCATACCGCAATAGTTATGGGTATTTCGTTTTCATCATCCTCCCTCAAATATTTGCTAAAATGAAGTGAGAGAATATTTTTGTGATTTTGTGATAAATGATAAATGATGACGAATGCGAATAGACTGATTCAAAACATGCATAAACATAATATTATCAAAACCAAATACGAATAACAATGTTCAAAGCAAATAGTACTTTAACAAACAATACAAAATAACAGGGATGCAGAATAATAAATGGCGATGACTGCCTTGATTTGAGGAATTGAACTTCTCTTGATTTGACTTGCTTCTTCAAAGTTGGAGACTACTCAGTTTTGGTCTTCAGTAACTTCTTCAAAAGCATTCGTTGATGGGGCACTTGCGGCGACATTGGATTGTTCTGGACATTCAGATTCTTCTGAGTGAAGGTGAGATCCTTAGAGTCGATCAAGTCTTGAAATTTGTGTTTGAACGTTCTGCAGTTCTCGATTGTGTGACCTGGAGCGCCTTTGTGATACCCACAACAAGCATTGACATCAAAGTCTCGGGCATTACCAGTTTGAGGTGGCATATTCTTCAAAACAAGAGTTCCCTCTGCCATTAGCCCATTAAAAATTTCTCCATATGACATAGGCAATAGATCAAAATTTCTTTCAGGCCTCCTATGTTGATTTGGCTGGCGTTGTCGAGGAGCATGTTGTTGTTGTTGACTAGGCTGTTGTGGATGAGCCGGTTGCTTGTTTAGATTAAGTGCAAATTGCGCAGCAGTAATTAGAGGATATGGACGTGGTTGATAAGCCATCTGAGGCGGAAGCAGAGCTTGAATAGCTGGATGATAAGGCATTGGAGGATCAGGCTGATAAGACACAACCATCCTGGCCAAGGCTTGTATGGCCTCATAAATCTGATCAATCTTGCTCTTGATCGAGTCAATCTCTTCCCTCATAGCAGCTTGTTCTTGTTGAATTTGATCCATCAGTCTTCTAGTGTTGGATCGAGTTAGATACGTGCGTCGAGAACGATACGGGCGTCGGGAAACCAACTTGATTTACTGAAGATGAAGGAACATGCAATGAGTTTACGGCTTTGGAATGAAACACAAGATGAACAATTAATGCCAATGAAATTAATATGCGTATGGATGCAATGCAAGATCCAGGATCACGAGTATAATCTGCTCTGAGGTAAACCATAGTAACGAATAAATAACCGGTATCTCTGATAAAAGTAACCTTAACAGGTAGACTCTTATAGGATTGTTCTAAGTTCTTTACCCGTAAAACCACTCACAGGATAGTTTCTACGGTTATGGATAAGATACTCAAGGTCAAGGACGCTAATCGTACTAACATCTTGCCACATGCTATCTATATTATGACGATAATAACGATAAGATCTACCTTGAGCGGAGTTCTCATGTTATCCGTATGAGGAGCGGGTCCTCAGAGACTAACACTACACAACTACCAACATTGAAACTGGTTCTAAAAGTTGTCCCAGAGTCACAACCCTTTCATGAATCAAGTCATGCGACAGGCTAGCTGTGTTATGACGAGATCTGTGAATAGGTCTACGCTCTAGGGGGAGCTTTCATGCTAGGCTTGCAAGGAGCGAGTCCTTGGAGACTAACACTAATAACTTCCAATTCTAAACTAGGTGTTCCCTCTTCTTTTTCGAAAACTCAATGTCGTCCCAGGATCCAATAAGCAAATATGATAATGATCATAATAAGAAGAACGAATAAACAAGCATGAATAAAAAGCGTTGTCGCTCCCGATAAATGGGAAATGGCCCAAATAAAGGTACAGACGCGAACGGTCGGCGAAAGGGACAATGAGAACACATAGCCGTGAACTCACTGGAGATGAATAGAGTCGCCAGCTAGGCATTTTTATCCCGGAGGAAAGGTAATGCTGCATAGACCTAGAAAAAGATGGATAAGACGGTTGCGAACCAGAGAGACTGAGAAAGGGGGTTGGTTACAACCTGGGAAGGTATTAGCACCCAGATTGTCCGTCGTACTCGACGGGATCCACGCTTAAAAGATTTGTGTTTTAAAGGGGTAGTGTCAGTGCAATTTGTGTATAAAATAGCTGGAAAAGAATGTACAGGTGTCAGTGTAAGAAGTGTGAAATGTATAAATGTACAGTGTCAGTGTAAGGACAAAAGTGAAATGCTCAAGATCATGAGGCTAAAAGAATAATGCTGGAAAGAGGGGGAATATACAGAGACTTTTGTTCGATAACTGTTAAGTTATGCCTACGTATCCTCTCGTGCAATGAGGAAGTCAGAACACCGTAGTTCGACCCAAAGAGACTGAAAGATGAATTGACTTGTGAAACTGCTTGCTTGTTTATGCTCAAGTGTATGACCTGTCTGGCTCAGGTGCAAACTGTCTTGCATTAGACGGAAGAAGCAAGTTCTCGCTTGTGAGTGAATGAGATGAGAAAAGAATCCCGAAGGAAACGATTATTGTTTGTTTTTGAGTTTTCAGTCTTTTATTGCTTTTGAGAGTTTGTCATAAGTTAATGAGCTTAAGCCTAAACCAGTGGATTTAGTAAACTCATCACATCTTCCCTTTGATTAGGGGTAATGAGAATACCTTAAGTGTGAAGTCAGCTTCTCACACTTAATCACCATGGTGTAGGATTAAGACCATTAACCTACTTGTGATTATTTAAATGTTTTTGGTGTTTTTGTTTAGTGTTGAGTAATGAGATTAAGCCATAATCAAGGATTAAACAGACTCATTACACCATCCTAATAGAAGGATAATAGATGAGGGTGTTTAAGCTGAGGAATGCTCCTCAACTTAATCCATGATTAGGGATTAAACTCATGACAAAACAAAGTCTTTATTAAGTGGATTTTAATTAATGATATGATGATGAAGTGTTTTTTAGGGTTTGTAAGACAACTTGAGGGGGACTTGTCCATTAACACTAGGGTTAGTCCTTCTTAACCAATTAAGGAAGAATTAGAACCCTAATGCAAGGCCCAAGTTACAAGCTTGATGTCTTGATGATTATTAAGTGGATTGATTAAAGGATTTAAACACATTAAGGGTTTAACACTTAGGATTAAAGTTATACACTCCATCCTAATAGAAGGATGCAGGTATAAGCTTAATCACAAAGCCTTAAAGCCTTTAGGGTTTAGTCCCTGCTTATGAGATGAGAGGAGAAGACTCAAAGATGACACAAAGGTAAAAGCTAAGTGGGGGACTAAACAAAACCCTAATCATTGTCATGCTTGGTTTTCCCTAAGGTTTGTGAGGTTTACAAGAGCAATCTTCAATGGAACCACCAGGAAGCAGATGAAAGGATCAGGAGAAGCAAAGTAACTTGCTTCATTTAAGAAGACAAGTCACTTGAGGAAAGAAAGTAAGAAGAAGAAGAAGAATGAGCAAGCTCAAACTCAAACACATATCAAAATGCAGCATTGATGCAAGAGAGAGATGAGAAGAAAGTATGAGAAGTGAAGGCAAATTCACTTCTCAAAGTGACTTACCATCTGAAAAGTTAGTGAAAAGAATGCAATGCAATGCAAAATGAAATGAAATGGCATGATGAGAAGCACAACCAGAAGCACATATGAAATGATAATGATGCTATAAGATGCTACAAACATGAGGCAACACATGGAAATGATCATGCAAGCTTATGGATGCAAATGGAGCAAGTTAAGAAGCATGAACATACATGAAAAGTTATGAGATGCATATGGCATACAACATGGCAAATGCAAGATTCAATGATCAAACATGCTTTTAATATGTCTTATGATGTTAAATGAATCAAAAGAATGCATAAAATGCCATGGCAAGTCAAGGTATGAATGCAAATGCAAGATGGATGCATATGGAAGCCCAAATTAGGGTTTATGATCAAAGCATTAAACACAAACCAAAATCAGAAGCAAACATCAAGATAAAAAATTGAAAATGCATTCAAAGGATCCCTAATCCTATACTAACTCACTGCCCAAAGGAGGGATTCCAACTCTTAACCAAATTCAAGTTATGATTTTCCTAAGTTTTCTAGGGTTTTAGGGTTCCTTAACAAGAAAAATGCCAAACAAATGGAAAATGAAAGATCAAATCATGGCCATTTAATCTCACAAACTACATGATATGCTAAACACAATACAAGAAGAATCAAAGTCCAACTCTTTAGGGTTAGGCAGAAATGATTTTTGGAAGTTTGGATCAAAATAATACATCAAAATGATTTTAATTCCATGGACAATTCTTGAAATGCATCAAGATCAAAAAAGAAATTTGGTTTGAGGGTTGGACAATGTTTCTAAATGTTTTTAAAGGTTTCATGAATTTTTTGGTGATTTTTAAATACCTGAAAGTATTTTTAATTAATTAATTCCCATTAATTAATTAAAAAGAAACTTTTAAATATTTAAAAATACTTTTTTAATGCTAAAAATAAAGATATAAATATTTTTGGGTTTTAAAAATTAATGAAACTCTTGACAAAAAATTTCATAATTTTTAAATGGTTTTTGCTATTTTTAATAAATTGTGGAAATTAAATGAAATAATATGAAAAATAAAATGAAATAAAGCTGAAAAATGGAAAGTAATCAAATCCTAGGGTTCAGATTCAAACTCCCACACGCGCGAATTGACCTGGCGCGGATCTGGACGGCCAGCATTCAAACTCACTAACCCTAATTAATTAACCCTAATCCAGTCATTAATGACTCTCAGGTGACCGGAACAGTGTTCCGGTCATCTTCTCCGATCACTCCAAACTTCAAACTCTCTCTAAACGCATCTAAAACGAAATATAATTAAACAGAAATGATCCCCACCTAAAAACGAATCAAAACCCCCATTCAAACCACATTTATCATTCCTAAACTGGCTGAATCGAATCAAACAAATCCTAGGGCAAAAAGTTTCAGAAATAGATTAAACTCTCATCTCTCCACCATTTTCAAAACCAAAGACATCAGAGTGATCAGTGAACTACAAAGAACAACTTAGGAACTTTAAAAATCATTTCTGGAAAAAAAGTTCTTGAGCTACCTGAGTTTTGAAGCTTTCAACTTTGCAGCTTTCTGACCTCTCCTCTTGATGCAATCCACTCCTTTTGGTCCCTTGATGATGCCTGGATGCTTAGAAGGAGTTTCTGCTGGCTGGTTTGAGAGTTTGAACAGGTTCTGCTCAAGCTCAGGTGAGAATCGTGTTTATGATTCAGGCAGTTTAAGGCAAGGGTGAGGGGTGCTTTGTGACCAGGATGATGAGTTGAGTTGATCTATGAAGTTTGTTTAAGTGTTTGTGGCTTGTTTTCTGAGTTTCGAAGGCTTTTGCTTTTGAGAGTGAAAATGAGAATGTGTTGATCTTGCTGGTTTCAGGCTTGTGTGTTATGTTGTTTGGCTTGCCATTTGTTTGTATAAACTAATCCTATTGGTCAGATGACATGACATGTCCTTTTGTGATAGGTATGGGTGCTTTTTGCAAATTGTCAACTTTGTGTAAGATGGGCATGGGCTACTTTGCTAGCTTGGTACAAGGGGCTTGTCTTGCGCAACATGAGGTGAGGAGAGGGCTAGGGTGGTTCAGCAACCAAGGCAGCAAGTGGATGAGATGTTATGATTGATTTTGCAACTTGGTTCACTTTGGTTCTCATGAAAAGATCTTGTTCCAAAAACCATACAAACATGTAATTCTTTGGTCCAATCTGAACTTTAGATGTCACATGATCATGTTATGTGAATTAGAAGTCCATTTGATAGCTTTAGAACACTTGATCAAGTCATTTTGCAAAATACCTCTTTGGTGGAAACTTTGAAATTTTGTGATTTTTGCCAACTTTGACAAACCATAACTTTTGATCCAAAATGAATTAGGTCATGTTCTTGTACTTTTTGAAAAGGGAAAGATCTATTCTACAACTTTCATGACCAAAGTTTTTCCATTTGAATCATTTTTGGATCAAAAAGTAAGGATTGAAAAGTTGCCTAAAATGACAAATTCCTTAAAAGTCAAACTTGCAGGGGACGGCTGCTCTCAAGGTTTGTCATGACATAGGACGAATGCCAGATAACCAAAATCAACAATGGGGACGGCCATTGGATAAAATGATGAAGGACGATCATCAAGAGGTGGAGGACGACCACCTAGCAGGGGACGGCTGCCGAAAATATCAACGATGGGGACGACCATCGAATGAGCATGATGGAGGACGACCATCAAGAGGTGGAGGACGACCACCTAGCAGGGTACGGCTGCTCTCAGGGTTTATCATGACACAGGACGAGTGTCAGATAAAAGGAAAAAATCGCTTTGTTGGTGATTTACTGGAGAATAATAAACACGGACGAGTGTTTATATCCAAGAAACAAAAGGTATAAGTGTTTAGATGCTGTGCATAGATTAAAGATGCGGACGAGCATCCCTAAGGCTACGATACGGACGAGTATCGGGTAGAAACAAATACTGACACGTGTTCAGAGATGATGATACGGACGAGTATCAACTGGTTAATAGAGAACACGGACGAGTGTTGAATCTGAGGGGACTCTTCTGGGGAATAGTAGACACAGACGAGTATCTATATTCAAGAAGGCAAAAGTGTTTGACACAGTGTATGGATTAAAGATGCGGACGAGCATCCTTAAGGCTTATGATACGGACGAGTATCATGTAGAAACAAACGCTTGACGCATGTTCTGAGATGATGGTACGGACGAGTACCAACGGGTTAACAAAGAACAAGGACTAGTATCGAATCTGTGGGGATGTAAATGGTGTATATAAGATACGGACGAGTATCTGTATAAGTATGAGTAATATATATTCGAGTGCTCCACCTGCCGGGGAGAGTGACACGGACGAGTGTCGAAAGGGGAAAAGTATAGTATAAACAAATATCTGATATACAAAGTGTTTATGTTACTGTGCTGGAAAAATGACATGGACGGATGTCAAGAAAGTTACATATATACAAGTATTTGTGAGTGCAAAGGGGGTATCTTTGGCTTTCTGCTGGGGATATGACACGGACGGGTGCCACAAGGAGTGTGTATTTGTATTGGTGAATGTAGGGCAACTGCTTTTGCTGGGGAATCTGGGGGATGTTTCGTATATTGTTGGTGGATTTCAATATTCACAAGTGTTTGATTCAAAACATGGCTTATGATTATGCTATATGTTTGATTTTTGCCGTAATGCTCCGTTTTAGACGGAATGCTACGCTTTGTGGGTGAGTATGATGCGAATGCTATGATTATGCGAGGATACCAATCCGGGATTCGGGCCCCGTTGCCGCGAAGATCTCTGGCCGATCTGCTTGAAATGGACATCCCAGCTGGGGATGAGATCATTGGTAGATCTGATGAAATGTATCTGCTTGGGGGATATAGGTCACTGATGGACATATCCTTGTAAGGAGGGACCCAGCTGGGGCTTGTAGAAGCTTTCGTTACTCTGTTGTGACTCCATCGTGCGTTGCTCTTCTGAATAGAGGCTGAAATTCTGTGGGGATGATGGTTCCCTGGCTTTTGTACTTGACTAAGGAAGAATGATTGGCAACTCGGTTGGGAGAAGCAACAAGTGGCAACTCAGCTGGGGAGAGAACTCTTTGAGTGCTAAAACTGAGTGTTGATTTGTCAGCTTGCTGGAATGAAACTTTCATGCCCCGAGTTGCGTTTTGGATAACTGCAATCCTGCAAAGATAGAGAAACGCACAAGTGATCCCGAGGTATCCTTTGCTGGATTTCGTCACAGGAGTTAGACACTTTTGAGAGTAAGTATATTCCCTGCAAGCACGTATTTTTATTATTATTTTTTTTTGAAGAAAAGCATCTGTACTTATGCAATCAGTTTTTTAGAGACATCAGACATTCTTTGCAAAACAAAAATGCGCAAGACGAAACATGACTGAAAAATCTGATTTTATTAATTCAAATGCCCTGAATTGGCGAGATACAGTCAAAGAAACATATCTCCTAAAATGAGGAGACTGTTACAAATTGAGAAACAAAGTGTTGGCGATGTTGACGATGCTTTCAAAGGAACTTCCTCTTTCGCTATGACTCGTATGACTTTTGACGTTCTTCTCGTCTTGCTTTCTGGAGAAGGCTGATTCTGACTGAGGCTTGATCCTTTTGAAACTTACCCAGTTGTAGGTGATACAAACGAATTCAGAATGCAGTTGTTCGCTTATTCCCTTATTTTGCATGGATCGCCCTTTCGGGTTTTCAATCCATCGGGATACCCATTTTTGCCTGAGTTGTCAAATGTGGCTTTTCAACTCAGCGGGTGTACATTTGTTTATTTTCCCCTTATTTTTGCCCGAGTCTTTTATTCTGTTTTTGACTCGCCGGGACGCCCTATTTTTGCCTGGACTTACATTCTGTTTTTATGTCCAGCGGGTCATTTTATGCGAAGTATTTTTTAACTGCATCTGAATTCACAGGGGATGGGAAGTCTTCACCATCCATGGTGCTGAGCATCAGTGCTCCACCAGAGAAAACTTTCTTTACCACGAATGTTCCTTCATAATTTGGAGTCCATTTGCCCCTGTGGTCTGTATGAGGAGGGAGGATTCTTTTCAGCACAAGATCTCCTACTTGGTACCCTCAGTGCCTGACTTTCTGATCGAAGGCTCTCTTCATTCTTTTCTGATATAGCTGCCCATGACAGATTGCAGCCAATCTTTTCTCTTCAATCAGACTCAGTTGTTCGAACCGGGACCGAACCCATTCTGCTTCGTTCAGCTTAACATCCATCAGTACTCGTAGAGAGGGTAATTCAACTTCGACAGGTAGGACTGCTTCCATACCATACACAAGTTGATACGGCGTTGCCCTAGTGGATGTTCTGATTGACGTGCGGTACCCATGCAAGGCAAATGGTAGCATTTCATGCCAATCCTTGTAAGTGACTACCATCTTCTGCACAATCTTCTTGATATTCTTGTTAGCTGCCTCAACAACGCCATTCATCTTTGGCCTGTAAGGAGAAGAATTGTGATGTTGGATCTTGAAGTCCCGGCATAGTTCTGTCATCATTTTGTTGTTTAGATTGGAACCATTATCAGTAATGATTCGCTCGGGAACTCCGTATCGACAGATGATATCTCTCTTCAGAAATCGGGCTACCACTTGCCTTGTAACATTTGCATATGAGGCTGCTTCAACCCACTTAGTGAAATAATCAATGGCGACCAGGATGAATCTGTGGCCATTTGAAGCAGTTGGCTCGATCTTGCCAATCATATCAATGCCCCACATAGCAAAGGGCCATGGTGAAGACATTATGTTCAAAGGATTGGGAGGCACATGCACCTTATCTCCATAGATCTGGCATTTGTGGCACTTTCTGGCATAAGCACAACAGTCTGCATCCATTGTGATCCAGTAATAACCTGATCTTAGCAATTTCTTGGCCATGGCATGCCCTCCTGCATGGGTACCAAAGGATCCTTCGTGCACCTCGTGCATCAACAAGTCTGCTTCTGTTTTATCGACGCATCTGAGGAGTACCATATCAAAGTTCCTTTTGTACAAAGAGCCATCAGTGTTCAGGAAGAAACTACCAGCAAGCCTTCTTAATGTCTTCTTATCATTGGAAGATGCCCCAGGTGGGTACGTTTGATCCTCCAAGAAGCACTTAATGTCGTGGAACCAAGGCTTATCGTCTTTGATAACATCTGCTGCGAACACATATGCTGGTTTATCGAGTCTGGATACTGAAATCTGAGGTACAAAGTTGGCAGCTTGAACTTTGATCATTGATGAAATGGTAGCCAGAGCATCTGCGAACTGATTCTCGTCCCGAGGGATATACTCAAGCTTGACCGTTGTAAAGAAGGTCAATAACCTCCTTGTATAATCCCTGTAAGGTATCAGATGATCCTGGTGTGTGTACCATTTTCCGTTGGTTTGATTAACTACCAGAGCTGAATCTCCGAATACAGTCAACGTCTTGATCCTGAGGTCAATGGCTTCCTCAAGACCCATAATGCAAGCTTCGTATTCAGCTTCGTTGTTAGTGCAGTTGAAAGTGAGTTTTGCCGAGAATGGCATGTGAACTCCTTCAGGTGTAATGAGTACTGCACCAACACCACGACCGTTCATGTTAACAGCCCCATCAAACATCATAATCCATTCTTCCTCCGGGTCAGGCCCTTCAGTGTGAATAGGCTCTTCATGATCTTTTGCTTTAATGAACATGATGTCTTCATCGGGGAAGTCAAATCTCATAGGCTGGTAGTCATCAATGGGTTGCTCAGCAAGATATTCAGACAATACACTGCCCTTGATGGCTTTCTGAGATGTGTACTGAATGTCATACTCCGTGAGAATCATTTGCCATCTTGCAACCCGTCCGGTAAGAGCTGGCTTCTCGAAAATGTACTTGACTGGGTCCATTTTGGAGATCAATAAAGTAGTGTGGGTCAACATATACTGTCTCAGTCGGCGAGCAGCCCACGCTAAAGCACAGCAAGTTTTCTCGAGCAGTGAATAACGTTGTTCACAGTCGGTAAACTTTTTGCTTAGGTAGTATATTGCATACTCTTTTCGACCAGACTCGTCATGCTGGCCCAACACACACCCCATCAATTCCTCTAATACTGTCAAGTACATTATCAGAGGTCTTCCTTCAACTGGAGGCATAAGGATTGGTGGTTCTTGCAGGTATTCTTTGATCTTGTCAAAAGCCCTCTGGCATTCTTCGTTCCACCTGACCGTCTGTTCTTTTCTTAACAGTTTGAACAAGGGTTCACAGGTTGCTGTAAGGTGAGATATGAACCATGAAATGTAGTTCAATCGACCTAAGAACCCTCGAACTTCTTTCTCTGTCTTCGGTGCAGGCATCTCTTGAATAGCTTTGACTTTATCAGGGTCAACCTCAATCCCTTTCTCGCTTACAATAAATCCCAGCAGCTTACCAGATCGCACCCCGAATGTGCACTTGTTGGGGTTCAACTTCAATTGGTACTTCCTAAGACGATTGAATAGCTTCAGCAGATTCACCAGGTGATCTTCTTCAGTAAGGGACTTGGCGATCATGTCATCCACATAACATTCTATTTCTTTATGGATCATATCGTAGAATAATGTCACCATAGCCCGTTGATATGTTGCACCAGCGTTCTTCAATCCAAATGGCATCACCTTGTAACAGAACGTGCCCCAAGGTGTGATGAAGGTTGTCTTATCCATGTCTTCAGGTGACATTTTAATTTGATTGTATCCTGAAAATCCATCCATGAAGGAGAATACCGAGAACTGAGCCGTGTTATCCACCAATACATCAATGTGAGGTAATGGGAAATCATCTTTCGGGCTAGCTCTGTTCAGATCCCGGTAATCAACACACATCCTTACTTTGCCGTCTTTCTTAGGCACAGGTACTATATTAGCAACCCACGGCGGATAGCTAGTTACAGCAAGGAATCCGGCGTCCCACTGCTTTTGCACCTCTTCTTTGATTTTCATTGCCATGTCTGGACGAGTACGGCGAAGTTTCTGTTTAACCGGCGGGCATTCTTCCCTTAAAGGCAGCTTGTGAACAACAATATCGGTGTCCAACCCTGGAATATCTTGATAAGACCAAGCAAACACATCCACATATTCTTGAAGCAGATCAATCAGTTGTCTCTTCACTGAGTCTTGTAGGCAGGCCCCGATTTTATCCTCTTTCACGTCTTCATCTGTACCAAGATTAACCGTTTCGACCTCCTCCTGATGAGGAGTGATAACTTTCTCCTCTTGTCTTAACAACCTGGCTAGCTCTTCAGGAAGCTCATATTCTTCTTCAACCCCTTCATCAGCTTGATTGATTGGATTGTCAAAGTCATACGAAGTCATAGCCGTGCTGTTGTCGGTGCTGTCTGGAAGGCACTCTCTGCAAGGGTTCAGTTTGTTCATTTTAGTGATTGATTTTAATCTTGTTTAGAAAAGTGAAATAAAGTTGTCATTTTGAAAACATCGCCATTTATTTTTTTGTACAAAAAGAAAAATGGAAAAACAGTGAGCGGAAAAGAAAAAGACTCATTTGCAAAAAGATGTCTGATATTTCATTGATTAATCTTGTTGCACAAAAAGTACAGATGGCCCGATTACAAAATGAGTCTTGTCATCTTGGGCAAGATGCAAGACTTTGATGCATGCTATAAAAATACAGGAAATAATAATTACTCTGCATGAGTAACTCTTATAATTTCCTGGGAAGACCAGTTTGAGATACTGCTCCCCGGGATCTTTGGACGTATCCAATTCTCCAGATTGCGTTCTTCTTCCAACTCGTCTTCCAGA
Source organism: Lathyrus aphaca (assembly GCA_963966055.1). Classification (NCBI taxonomy): domain Eukaryota; kingdom Viridiplantae; phylum Streptophyta; class Magnoliopsida; order Fabales; family Fabaceae; genus Lathyrus; species Lathyrus aphaca. The sequence goes on along the minus strand of OZ014525.1, from coordinate 212,160,651 downwards.
TTGTTGATAGCATCAGGGGTGAGCATCCCCCACTGACAAAACCGGGCTTCTCAGCAGCCTCCGCTTGATTTTGTTGAGTTGGTCTGTAACCCAACCCAAATTTGTCCTTCTTCTCCTCCACAGATAAAACCTTGCCCCAGCCTTGGGCAGTTCCTTCTTCAACAACCTTCCGGGCTTGTTGATAAGATGCCATGGAGATTCCAGGCACAGCAGATGCTTCATTTACGTTCAGGGCTTCAAACCCTTGGCTCATCGTCTCATGGATCTCCCCATCCATCTCAATATATTTGTAAGTAGCCAGATGGCTAACAAAAATATCCTCCTCTCCACAGATAGTAACGACTTGGCCTTCCCACTCAAATTTTAACTTCTGGTGAAGGGTAGACGTTACTGCGCCAGCGGCATGAATCCATGGTCTACCCAACAAACAGCTGTAGGCAGGCTGAATGTCCATCACGTAGAAGGTCGTTTTGAAAGTTTGTGGGCCAATCGTTACAGGCAACTCAATTTCTCCCAGAACCGATCTCTTAGAACCATCAAAGGCTCTTACTACCAGGTTGCTGGGGCGTAATGCCAATCCTTCGTACTCTAGCTTCACAAGGGCCTTTTTAGGTAAGACATTGAGGGATGATCCTGTGTCTACCAGTACATGGGAAAGGACTGCACCTTTACATTCCATGGTGATGTGCAAAGCCTTGTTATGATTGCGGCCTTCCGTAGTCAAATCAATGTTGGTGAACCCTAGCCCATTGCTAGCAGTAACATTTCCAACCACAGTTTCCAATTGATTGACGGTGATCTCTTCAGGCACGTAAGTTGCGTGCAAGACTTTGAGTAGGGCATTCCGATGGGCTTCGGAGCACATAAGCAATGATAGAATGGAGATCTTGGAAGGCGTCTGGTGAAGCTGGTCCACTATTTTGTAATCACTCTTCTTGATGATTCTCATGAACTCATCAACTTCTTGATCAAAGGGTGTTTTCAAAGCTTCCTTAACAGCTTGGTCTTCCTGCACCAGGCTCTTCCCTTTTGCCTTGGCAGCAGCTTCTGCTTCGGCAGTGGGTCTTTGAATTTGTGGAGCAAAGAGACGTCCGCTTCGAGTGAAGCCTCCGCCTCCTCCCACATTGTCTATTTGTGGTGCAGGTGTTGATGATTCAAGGGTGATTTTCTGTCCTTCGCGGTATAGATCAGCACCGTAATGCCAGGGGATGGCATTACTGCTTTCATAAGGTATCGGCCCAGGCACTGTGATAGTGACTGGACTAAGAGCAGCTGCAGAAGGGACTGTGATAGTCTGTGGATCATAGTATATTGTGACTGGTGCTCTGATGGGAGTAGCACTTTGTGAGTTGTAGGCAGAATCATTTTCAGGATCATAGTAAATCGTAACTGTCGAGACATCTTCATGGTTTGCTGCTGATGTTGTAGGAGACATTGTTGGAAGGATGGGTGTTGTTGCTGTAGGAGATTCAAGATGAAGTGGTGCTGAAGTTGTAGAAGGAATGTTCGTTGATATCTGGTCAGTTGAAATGACAGATGAAACATTTGTGGATGAAGCTGAAGAGTTGTCGGGAATAATGGTTGTTGCAGTTGTAGGAGATACTGGAATTGTTGCTGATGAGATTGCTGGATTTGTTGGAATTGATGTTGTAATTTGAAGCAGGCCACTCTGGATGAGACTATCTATGCCATCTCTCAAGTTATCACAACCATTCACTGAAATGTTGCAATAAGCACACCCTAGCTCACATCCCGGGAACATTTGACATTCGAGGAGTTGAGCTTTAATCTCCACCAACGGTGTCCGAATCTGACCCACACTGGTTATTAAATAAGACGGCTTGTCTTCTTCAATAGCATTGATTCTGGGACCTCCGTGGTGTGGCATGGGGTTTTTATTAACATTTGGTGGTGGTGCGAAATTTAGAGCCTTAGAATCTACCAAGTCTTGTACCTTCATGTGCAAGGCTCTGCACTTCTCTGTACTATGGCCAGGTGCATTTGAATGGAAAGCACATCTGGCGTTGGAGTCGTAATTCCTGGGTAGACTATTAGGATCTGGAGGTGCCAACGTCCTTAGCTCAACCAGGTTGAGTTTCAGGAGTTGTGGCAGTAATGTTGCATAGGGCATAGGGATCGGATCGATCACCCTATTGGCCTGAGAAGGTCTCTGTTGGAATGGTCTTTGCTGATTGTTGTTGGTGTTGTTGTAGTTTCTCGGTGGATACTGGGTTTGTTGCTGGTACTGAGGTTGTTGCTGATAATTTTGTTGCGGTGGTTGATAAGCTGGTTGTGGATGAGCTGGAGCGGGAATGGTGACTGCTGCCACAGACCTATGAACATATTGGGGCCTGCCCCTGCTGGTGTGGATAACATTGGTCTCACCAGTTCTTCTTGGGCCTACAAAAGGTTTCCTTGTATTGCTGGACGAGCTGGCACCGTTGTCAGAAATTTTGCCCATCTTTAACAGGCTCTCAATTCTTTCCCCAGCTATGACAACATCTGCAAAGCTGGTTGAAGAGAAGGCAGCTAGCTTGTCAATGTATGTTCCTTGGAGGGTGTTCATAAACATATCTGCCATCTCCCTCTCTGACATAGGTGGCTGAACAGCAGCAGCCAATTGCCTCCATCTCTGGGCATACTCTCGGAAACTTTCTCTAGACGACTGTGACATTCCCATTAGGAGGGTCCTGTTGGGTGCCATATCCAAATTATACTGGTATTGTCTAATGAAGGCTTCTGCCAAATCCTTCCAACACCTGATGGTTGCTCTTGTCAGATGAGAGTACCATTCTCTTGAAGCTCCCATCAAGCTATCCTCAAAATAAAACATCCATAGCTTCTCGTCCATGGTATAGGCCTTCAGCCTCCCCAGAAAATATTGTAAATGGGTCCGGGGAAAGGAAGTCCCGTTATACTTCTCAAAGCATGGTGGTTTAAATTTGTGGGGAATCCTGACCCCGTCTACCAAGCCCATATCCATAACATCAAAACCCAAAGAGTTTTGAGACTCCAAGGATCTTAATTTCTCAGCTATCTCATCCAGCCTTCTGTCATAGGCTTCCTCCCCAGCTCCCATCACTGTGAACTGATCTTCCTGGGGGTCTTCTTGCAGCACCCTGCCTGCAGTGGCAGTCCCTTGAACATTTGCAGGAATGTCGATCTCTGGATGTTGGTGGGGTCCAAAGACTGGGGGATTAACATGAGGTTGGACTCTCTCATTGTTGCTTGTCCCAACAGTCCCTGGATGATGTTCTTCCTGATTCCTTCCTTCTACTAGTGCTCTTAACCTCTCCTGGCTTTGAGCCATATTGTTCATCACCTCCATAAATTGTGTCATCTGATTCCTCATTTCCAACCTCTCGTTGGTCATTTGATTCCTGACCTCTGTAAGGTCCTGCTGCATTTGGTCCATCTGTATGCCCGGAAGATTGTTGCGGGTGGGATATCTGTGTGGACGGTTGAGTGGAAACCCTCGACGTCGAGCAATAGTTCCTGAAGTCACAACAGAGTTAGTAACAATAAAACAAAAACCTACAAAACAAAACAAAAGGTTAGTATGCAATGCAGTATGCTTATTTGTTTCCAAGGTATCCGGCTTGGCACTCGGTTTTGACCTTTCCAGACCCCTGAGGAAGATGCTTGTGATGTTGCTTGAAGAGTTCAGATAAAACAAACCAACATATATATTACAAGAAGGTAAATGATACATAGTTTGTTTCTTACAAATCATGCCCTCTGAGGGGTCAAAATACAACATAAGAAAATAAAAGTACATGGAATGAAAGCAACAACAAGCAAAAGTTAAACACCAAGACCAAACTCATCCTCCTGAACTTCCTTGAGAAGTGCTTCAGTCACAGGATCAGCTGGACGCTCTGTAAGACTCCTGATAAGGAGATTCCTTGTAGCAACAGCTGCAGTTAGTTTCTTGTGCTGACTCTGGTCCTTTGACCTCTTTACACCAGCTCTAATCTTCAGCTCTGAGATCTCCCTCTGGGCTGCTGCCAGGGCTTCCTGTTGCTCTTTTGCACTAGCTTCCATCTGCTCAATCTTATCCTGAGTCCTTTTATCCTCCTGAGTACGGGCTTCGGTGATCCTGACCCACCTAGCCTGACTCTCCTTTAGATACAAATCAGTCCTGGCCTTCTGGAACTGAGCCTCCTTGCAGGCATTCTTCAAGATCTGCTCTCCAGCCCTCGACTTCTTAATGTAGTCCTCTGACTTCTCAATTCTAGCCAAATGCTCTACCTTCAGCTTTTCTAACCTCTCAATATCCAACCTACCATCACTCCTCTCCCAGAGGGTCTTCTGTAGAGCCTGAGTCAACTTCTCATTTCTCTCTTTCAATTTCTCAAACTCCTCTAAGCTGACAGTGACAGGAGGTGGTGCTGAGGATGGTCCAGGCATATCTTCCATGGTAAAGGGCATCCCAGAAAACTGAGCCCTGGCATGGGACCACTCATAGTACTGTGTTGATGCCACATTGTTGCACTTCCCCAGAATGGTTACCCCTTTAGTCTGAACATTGTCCCAGGCCCAAGCTGCCTGCCTGACAACAGCCAGATTAGGCTTGTTTTCACAATAAAGGGTCTCAGTCAGATCCTGTGCCCTAGGAGGATGGACTAATGCATAGCCCAGTTGTCTTTTGAATAGCAGAGGGTTATAATTGATGCACCCTTTCACTCCAATCAAAGGCACATTGGGAAATTTCCCACAACTTGTAATGATGTCTCTGCCCTTAGTGCTCTGAGTGCACCACCTGATATCATCTGAGGTTAGAGCAACAAGCCTCCTAGCCCAGTTCTTCTGCTGGTGAGGGTTCAAGAATGCATCAGTCTTTGGCAAATGCTTGAGCAGCCAGGTATGGAACAAAGGAGCACAACATCTCACTAATCTTCCCCTTTGCTTTTCATTCCTTTGATGAACAGAATAGTAAAGATCTCCCAGTAAGGTGGGCACTGGGTTTCTCAGGATGAAAAGATGGATTGCACTCTTGCTAACAAACTTAGGCTCACCTGCAAACAAAATGACCCCATATATGCTGAGGGCCAACAGAGCACAGACTGCCTTCCACTCCCCCAGGGAGGCCTTCAGACTAGCCTGAGAAGTCAAGAAATCTAGATGAAAACCAGAGATTCCAGCTTTAGATGTCAAATTCTGCCCAATCAGAACTGGCTCCAGAAATAATGCTTTTGCTATCTCCTCATTACTAGGGAAAGCCATCTCAGGGTTGAAGGGAATTCCACCCCTGATAGGCACACCAACCAATGATGAATATTCTTCCAACAAAGGTCCCAACTGAAAATTCTGGAAAGAGAAGCACCTCAAAGGGGGATCATAGAACTGCAGGCAAGTATGTATCAAGCTCCTCTGTGAAGGGTCCAAATCCATAACCACATCAAGGATCCCTCCATAATGTTCTCTGAAAAGTGGTATATGATCTGGAGTAATCAGGGTCTGAATCTTCCTGATGCTAGCTAACTCAGGCTCAAAGAAATGATAGGAGATGTTACTCTTCTTAGGTGCCATGCTGCTGAAAGAGAACTGAGACAGGTGCTGAGAATAACACTGAAGACAGGCCTCTGACAGGCTGAGACTGGGGATGCAAGTGACTGAAGCAGGTGGCTGATGGCTGAGGCAAGTGTTGATGAAGATAGGTCTAAGCTGAAGAAGGGGTCAAAACCAAGCCAAAATGATAGGATGGATACCCTGAAAAACAAATAAACACATGTTAGAATGATGCAATGAGGATGTATGCAAATGATATGCAAGGGTTTGTGACTGAGTTGGATCTGATCAAGTGCTCTGATATAAGTCCATGTATGTTCAAGAAATCCAGATGGAGGTTCATAAGTCCAGTAACCAAGGTGGGGGACTCAAATAAAGAGCCACATGTCCAGGGTTAAAAAATCACAAGAACTGTTCCAACATGGAGTACTCTTAATCAAAACAAAGTAACAGGGTATGCTGAGGCCAAGGGTACCTGCAAACCTGTAAACAGCCCAACCCCCTCACAGGTGGTGTTCTAAAACAAGGATCCTTAGACTTGGATCAGTTATGAGAAGTGTAAACAGTTCTAACCCGGAGGTACAGTGTTTACAATAACCATAAAAGATCCTCCTCTAATTCACCTCAGTTTCTGAAGGTCAATACTAAAGGTCATCCAGACTTAGCAGGCTTCCCAGATAGCCCTAGCACTACAGGAAATCTGTAGCACAGAGTTCTCAAGAAGAAACCCATATCTGAACCGTGTTTCATATTCCCGCACCAGACCGAAATGGAATGGGAAAGAACATGAACCACTCTAGCCTAGGTGTCACTCAGGTCCCAGGTATAGGACCTCAACTCTCAATAGAACACCCACCCACCAAAGCAACAAAAACAGATCCAGCCAGCACAGTATGACAGTATGATATATGTAAAGCTATAAAGAAAGCAATAAAACAAACTGTACATAAAGCAATAAAATACAAATACAAACACAAATAGCACATAACACCCCAGTAAACACAAATCAATCAAGCGCTAGGAGGAACCCACAAAAAGAACCAGAAGCCCTGGTTGCAGTATAAGGGTCCCCAGCAGAGTCGCCAAGCTGTCGCTCCCGATAAATGGGAAATGGCCCAAATAAAGGTACAGACGCGAACGGTCGGTGAAAGGGACAATGAGAACACACAGCCGTGAAATCACTGGAGATGAATAGAGTCGCCATCTAGGCATTTTTATCCCGGAGGAAAGGTAATGCTGCATAGACCTAGAAAAAGATGGATAAGACGGTTGCGAACCAGAGAGACTGAGAAAGGGGGTTGGTTACAACCTGGGAAGGTATTAGCACCCAGATTGTCCGTCGTACTCGACGGGATCCACGCTTAAAAGATTTGTGTTTTAAAGGGGTAGTGTCAGTGCAATTTGTGTATAAAATAGCTGGAAAAGAATGTACAGGTGTCAGTGTAAGAAGTGTGAAATGTATAAATGTACAGTGTCAGTGTAAGGACAAGAGTGAAATGCTCAAGATCATGAGGCTAAAAGAATAATGCTGGAAGGAGGGGGAATATACAGAGACTTTTGTTCGATAACTGTTAAGTTATGCCTACGTATCCTCTCGTGCAATGAGGAAGTCAGAACACCGTAGTTCGACCCAAAGAGACTGAAAGATGAATTGACTTGTGAAACTGCTTGCTTGTCTATGCTCAAGTGTATGACCTGTCTGGCTCAGGTGCAAACTGTCTTGCATTAGACAGAAGAAGCAAGTTCTCGCTTGTGAGTGAATGAGATGAGAAAAGAATCCCGAAGGAAACGATTATTGTTTGTTTTTGAGTTTTCAGTCTTTTATTGCTTTTGAGAGTTTGTCATAAGTTAATGAGCTTAAGCCTAAACCAGTGTGTCATACCCCAAATTTGTCCTACCTTCTTAAAATTCTCATTTATTCAATTTTATTTTCACTTTGTATCATTTATGCAGCATAACATTTTTTTTTTTTTTCCCGTCATAAATAATATCTAAAATTGTCAGCTAAAATGAATTCTCGGATATACAGACAGATCTGTTAAATTAATTTTTAGCTGCGCACAAAATCAGTAGACGAAAAGTTCCAAAATTGAGCTTGAAAACGTCAATATTCTATACTTCGCATAGATTAACCCGACGTACTCATTTTAAATTTTTTCGGCAACTTTTTTTTCAGTCACATTTTTTTAGCTGAGCCTTTTTACCGGTCTATTTATTTCAGAATTTGGTCAAACGCTGTATTTTTCCGAGTCTTTTATTTCGCGCTGATAATTTTAGTGCATTCAATTTATTTTTTCGAACATGTTCGCATCCGACTTTTATTCATTTTCGTTTTTATTTTATTTTATTTTAATCAAAATTATTAATATAATTAATTATTAGTAATTAAATAATTAATTTGAATTTATTCAGATTTTATTTACTAACTAATCTTTAATTACCATTAATAATAATTTTTAAAAAATACTTGCATTGGATCCTTTATTTACCAGCTAGCACAATGGAAATATCTTCTAACGGTAATGTTGATAGCCAGCACATGGACAAGAATGAAAATTATCCTCTCCAAATGAAAGGCCACTTGTCGCACATCGGTTGAGGGGGAGACAGAATATTCTCCTCATAACAACTCTATGCGATTTTCTCACATTGGTTGCTCCACTCACTCAGTAAAAAAGCGGACTCTCCTCCACCATAAGAGGAGGACTCTCTCATTTTTTGGCTCAGAACCTCTCTTCCTTGTTTTGAAGAGTCCTACATATTCACCAAGTAATCACATAACCTTCAATGGTCACCTTCAAACAATCATCCATAAAAGCTTTGAACTAACCTTGTTTCTTCTTTCAAATTTTCCATAAAATCCATAATCAACAAACTCCCACACAAACCGTCCAACTCCATAACCATCTGCAGCTTGTTTTCCAGCAACGCACAAAACCGTTACTAAACCATCACAGATCCACGGTTCCCACCCTCCATACCAAACTCCATAAACACTCATTTCACCTTTGATCCACTACTAAACTCATCACTATAAAACCAGACCTCCAGCCGAATCCCTTTCCTCAACACATCTACCATTTTTTTTATTTTTCATAGCAATGAACTTTTAAAGCTAATGATAACTGGTTGATGAATCTTAACTGTTGTTTGTATTTTCGGTACTATTTCCATGCTCATTTGACAGGTGCTGCGAGTTTGTTCTTTGGATATTATTTGGGAAAGCTGAGTATTTAATCCATTAAAGATCAAGCATTACGAAGGAGATCAAGAAGTCCACAACAACTTTAAGAAACTACAACGACAATACCATAACACCGACAACCGTGAACAGCTCTGCCGTTTCCGTTACAAACCACTGTGGTTATGCACGAGCAAACTCCGACATTTCCGCAGCGAACTCGAAACTCACCGAAAAATAACGTGAGGTATAGTTCTTGCTTATGTTTTTTGTGATGAGTCTTATCCGCCTTTATGTGCCTTGTTGTTTGTTCACTCTAATTGGTATGATGTTGTTGCTATTTGAGAAAGTTTTGTTGTTGTTTTATTCTTTCTAATTGACATGGCATGCAGCTTTTGAGTTGTTTTGTTGGTTACAAAATGGTAAAGCTTGTTTATGTTTAGATTGAGAGAGAAAATGAACAATCTATTTTGGTGTTGTTTTTATATAGGTCATGTTTGATGGTCTTGTTTCATTCTCATTGTTATGGCACTGATATTGTATTCATGCTTATGGTGATGCTACCATTTTCATCATGGTGTTTGTTGTCACTATTCATATTGCATTTCAAACATTTGAGCTCTTTTGGGATTGTCGTATAATGATTGTCATATTATTGTGGCATGATGAATTGCATGTTTAAAAGATGATGAGCAGTGTTCTAAAGAATAATGCATTAATTTTGAGCATGAAAAGAATGCATGTGTTTTACTCATTTTGGAAGAGAAGGAATTGCTTTATTTTGTATATATATGCGTCTACTGAGTGTATCAATTTATTTCATTTCTCTTTTACTATCTCATGTGCCATGTGTCAAGCGTGCATTTGTTTATTTTGTTTTATAAAAAATGGGGTATGTGGATGGTCTGCAACTTTGAGTCTTCATGTTCCTTTCATTCTTATTTAATTTTTTAAAATCATAGTAATAGAAATTGTACCTACTTAATAATTTATGTGCTTCTTCTCTTAGATAGAAATGCTTCACTTTTTTTTTAAATTGTAGTTTTTGCTTGTATTAATGAAATTTAGGACTTGTTCTTTTGTAACGTTGGACTTCTCATTTCCATGTGTAGATTTTGCCTAATTTTTGGTGTCATTAAAATATCTAAAAAACAAATCACCTTTAAAATTATAAAAAAAAAATCATCTCCTTTATAAAGTAGAATTACATTATTATTATTTTATCTTTTTAAGTTGACAATAACTTAGTTACTTTAATTAGGTAATTATTCCATGTGTTCATACCTTGATGGGTAAATTAATTTTGGTTGTGGATTGATTTATTCATTGCATTGCAATTTCGGAGCATAAATCGATTGTGCTTTCGAGAACCGCATGGATGCATAAATTCTCGCTCGACTTTTCATAGAATGATTCTAATATTAAATCGATTCTAAGATAGTTAAAGAGCCAGATTGCGACGCTCGATTAAATCTCAGGTCCAACGCCTTCGAATAGTTGTTTTCGATTAAAAAGGTCCAACGCCTTCGAATAGTTGTGTCCCGATTTAAACAGGCTGAACGCCTTCGAATAGTTCAAAAACACTGCACACACGCTTCCTCTTGGGCAAAATACAATGATACCATTTATTTCGCGCAATCCCCTGTATTTATTTTGTATCCCCCTCCCATTACTTTGTACGCACTTTACTTTCCGTATTTCATTTAATTCTGAATCCTTGGTCCAACGCCAATCGATTGCACTTGCACACTCGCACTTTATTATTCAGTTATCGTTTCGATTAAGATCCACCTCTCCTTGCGAACCGAGCGCTTCGTGCCTCGCTAAACAAACCACAAAATCAAACTCCATTTGCATTTACCCCTCTAACCTCAAAAAACCAAAATGTTCCGATTAGATCCAAACCCTTGATCCAACGTCAAGCGGTATAGGAAATAAAACACTTTAATAATACGAGAAGATCTGTACGCCACGAGCCTTAAGCGATAGAAAGGGGGATAACGAGCTTTCGTTACTCGCTCCGATTATTTCGACGCAGGACACTCGTCTTGTTGGGCGAGATAAACTATCCATAGTCTTTAGTGCAAATGGACTCTTAAATCCTTTCATCGAAGAAAGGTAATAAAATCAACAACTGATACCCATATCAGGCCGAACTACGAAGCTCTGACTTTCCCATTGCACAAGGGAATACGTAGGCACGAGGATCTCAATCCTTGCCGAGCCCCTAGGATCAATAAACCCTTTAGTTCAACAAGTAATCATAAGTATAGACATCCCTTCGCGCGTGACAATCTAGATGGTTCCCATCGAGTACGATGGATGTAGGAGGTGCTAATACCTTCCTCCTACATAACCGACTTCCGAACCCCGACAATGGTTTGCGATGACCTTGTTTTATCCCTTTTTGGTGGTTTTATCTATATTTACCATTTCCCTCTTCGGGAATAAATAAAATTAGGTGGCGACTCTCAAGTCAGCCCAGCCGCGACCGCGTTCGCGAGGGATCGTATTTTTCGAGGTACGACAGCTGGCGACTCTGCTGGGGACTGGTTCACCCCTATGCAAGTCGAGCCTAGTCTAGGTTTCCACGCTTGTTTGGATGTTTGATTATGTGTTACTTGTTTATCGCTTTCTTTATTGCTTTACATTTTATATCCTTATTGTGGATCTTTGGTACCGGATCGATACTTTGATCAAAACAACTTGAGGGAAAGGCTCTATACCCGGGTCTATGAGTGTAAGCATAAGTTAGCGAGGTTGTGTAGTATGGGCTCCCGAGAGAACCTCTCTCGTGGGTTGTCGATACGAAAACCTCACTCGGAGTAGATTTTAATGGAAATATTGATAACCGTCAAGCTTTTGGCGTGTGTGCTCAGTTGTTTTCATTAAAGTCGTCGACTCTGAGGACCTTTAGAACCTTTTGGTTAAAACATCGGTTGATGGTTGCGTAGTATTAGGGCACCAGGGTTCGCCCTCGCGTGGCTCAATACGAAAACCTCACTTGGAATAGACTTACTCAATGGAGTTGATTGACTGTCAAAATTGACACGTGCATCAAACAATTGAGGAAGGTCCATAACTCCAGGACTTTGTTTTAAACATCGTGTCGACGATCACGTAGTATGGGGCACCAGGAGATTTCTCTCTTGTGTGGCTCGATACGAAGATCTCACCCAAACGAAATTCATATGGTGGAGTCAATCAACCGTCATGTTGATGGCGTGTGTGATGAACAATCATGCGAATTGTTAACTTTGGTATCCTTAAACTGTAGAGGTCACCCAATGAGATCCTCGTGAGGAGAATAATCAAAGTATCGTCCATCATGTAGCTCTGGTCCTATGATCCTGGATCTTGCATTTCATTTACACATCATTTCATACGCATTGCATATCATTTTCCCAGAACCAAAGAACTCATCCATCCTTTGTCCATAATCCACAGTTTGATTTCTCGACATTTGTATCAGACTTAAAGTAGCTTTAAAGACCATGGATCCGTTGGAGCAAAGCCATGCTAATTTAAGAGGAGATGTAAACTCAATGAAGAAACAAGTGGAGCAACTTGTGGAGGCCATGATAGCCTTGGCAAAAAGAGAGGACAACATTCAACGAACGGCAGTTGGGGATTCTATTACACAAAAGTGTCACATTGTCAGGAATGAGAATTCTTCATCAGTTGACGCCATGGAATATCATAGTTTTTCAATCTCCGCGCCTAATCCCAAAGGGTCAAACCTGGTATTGAATGCTGAACAACCTCAAAATCCTGAGTTTGCCGAAAGATGTCGTGTCTTGGAAGAGAAATTTGAGGCCTTAAAAGGACATGATACTTTTGGTCTAAACGCTTCTGACTTATGTTTAGTGCCTGATGTGGTAATCCCTCCTAAATTCAAAATGCCAAAATTTGAGAAGTATGAAGGAGATAGTTGTCCAAAGAATCATTTAGTGATGTTTTGTAGAAAAATGACCACTCATACTAAGAACGATAAATTGATGATTCATTGTTTCCAAGACAGTTTGAGTGGAGCATCATTAAACTGGTACACACAACTAAAAAGTAGCCACATCCAATCATGGATGGACTTGTCCAGTGCTTTCATGAAGCAGTATGACTACAATCTAAACATGGCTCCAGACCGCATGCAACTGCAAGGGTTATCTCAAGAAAGCGATGAACCATTCAAAAAGTATGCTCAAAGATGGAGAGAGTTAGCTGCTTGTGTTCAACCACCAATTTTAGAGAAAGAGCTGGTTGGCTTATTTATGAATAGTTTGCAAAGTCCGTATATCGAAAGAATGATAGGTAGCTCTTTTCCCGACTTTTCACAATTGGTGTCAGTTGGAGAACGAATTGAGATCCTATTCAAGAGTAGAAAAGTACAGGACACCTCAGACGTCCAGACTAGTGAAAGAGAATCAATTGTCAGTTCCCAAGAAACAGGGGAGGAAATTAATGCAGTTTGGGAAGCTCTACAAGCTCCACCTCCAGTGCCTTACCAACATCACCCATGCAGAGGATCTCCTCAGTATCGACAACAGGTTGCATATCAAGAGCCAATGCAACAACAACGTACTCTGCAACGGCGTCCTTACTACGCTAAAAGACCAAAAAGGCATTTTGATCAATTGTCGGTGCTTCACAGTCACATACTTCCATGTTTGATTAATAGTGGATTGGTAGAGCCAAGGAAGATAGATCCAGTGCCTTTTCCACATCGACCAAACTTTGATCCTAATGCTTATTGTGGCTTCCATGCCAACTCATCGGGACATTCAACTGATGATTGCCAACAATTCAAGAATAAAGTCCAGGATCTGATTGATTCCAAGGTAATCTCATTCACACCTCAAGGAATTCAAATCCACAATCAGGCGGGCTCATCAATCCATGTCATGGAAGAAGTTGCTGAGAGTACATGCGAAGATAGTTCTCAAACTGATCTTGAAGAGCAATTCTGAATTAAGGTTCCCCAACAGCAAATCAAAGCCCAGTTCCTCAAACACTGGCAATCTTTAGCTCATATCATTACTTTGCGTTTGTATTTCCTTTTCTGTTTGGTGCTACTTGCTTTTAAGAACTGTTGTCTTTAATGGTAATATTAATGTAATGAACGTGCATGTTTTGAACTAATCTATCCATTCGTATTCACTCATATTTTATCACTTATTACAAAAATCACAAAAAATGCACTTTACCTCCTTCATCACATTGATTAACAAATATTTAAGGGAGGATGACGAAAACGTAATACCCATAATTGCTGATAATGTGCTTTCCGAAAGAATCTTGCTGGTGATATACAGGCATTGTTTCAAACTCCCAAACACTGGAGATATAAGGAGTTAATCCCTAGACAACCACTTCGAGCCTAGAAGTAGGAGTTTATTTCGAATATTCAAAACCCTTACGCTTAACCAGGGGCAGGGTAGTGTTCAGTTAACCTGACTGTACATCTAAACTACAAGATGAAACTTTCAAATTTGGAGATCCATCCATGACCAATGACTTGGCAGTCACAATCCTTCAAAAAAAACAAAAATCAGAAAAAATAGAAGAGCCCGCTAAGTTGAACGTCCTAATAGGAGACTTAGGCAAAAGTTAGGGCAATCCCGATGGACTAAAAACTTCAAAAATAACGGTCCATGCAAAAATTAGGGATCAAAAGAAAAACAGTAGAAAGAGGTTGTCAAAATCCTCAGTAAAAACAAAATAAGTTGCAGTGACCATCTCATCCAAAACCAAAAGGGTCACTAACATCCCAGAAAAATGAATAAGGTGACTGTCATTTCAAGAAAGTCTGGAACAATCATCTTCAACCATTACACCTTCAAGCTCTCATAAGAGACAAATATGTGTGTCATTTAACTGAACGTAAGATTGGAGAACATCACGAAGATGGGTGGGTACAAAAATATTTGAGCCTATATCCTTTGTTTCATAACCGTGAACCAGACCATGATACAACCCTTAAAAGACCTAATTGAAGCAGGGTTTATTTTGAGAGCATATCTCAGCAAGGTTGCGTAAGCTGACTCCTAAAAGATTTGCTGATCTTCTCCTTGTTTATTTCACAAATCACTTGCTAAATCAGCATTACGTTTGGACAATCGATCCATTCGTCACACACTATCACATCATTTAAGTAAATGATTTTTTTCAAAACTCGCATGAATATTGCATTAAAATTACCATATTTGTACAAATAAATTTTAATTGCAAGTCAATACTTAGCGTCTAAAGAAATTCCAAGCAAGGAAAAGTCAAAGATAAGCTTGAGAATTCATTGGCATTGACTCGAATCAAGATCACTCCTAATCAGGGGCAAGACTTTCAATGATTGTGTGGACCTGAGAATTGGTTGGTCGAAAATCAAATCTCCAAACATTAGAATCAGACTATCTCAATTAGTAGCCTATCTGGGGCAAATAATTCATGATCACCTAATTCGGGGCAAGTCCTTCCAAAGACTCAGACAGGGGCAACTCTCCATGAGACCCAGATACTGAGGCAACGTGTAGCGTGTCAAATTAGGGTACAATCATTCTCGAGGCGTCTATCTGAAGAAGATTCCTTCAAAGTCCCTACAGACTGGGGCAAGTCAGTTATAAAAGGATGCCTTAGGGCTAAGCCAAAGCATAATCAACATGCATTGATTATGTCGCTACGCTCATTTGAAAGTCACCATGACATCAGTCAAAGAAGTTGTAGTTCTTGCAACAACTTACAACTTCAACAATGGATCAAGACTTGAGGCACCCAAATATGGTCGTATCTATCCTCCGACCAGATTATCGTCAGATACCAAGTGTCGAGAAGTCAATACCCTCCACCACCCCAAAAAGTCCAATTATATTGGCAACCACCAAAAATCTTAAAGTCCAGTTTCATTGGCACCCTTATAATTCTTAAAAGTCCACTATGGTGGCAACTACCAGAAAGCCAGAAGTCCAACTATGTTTGGCACATCTCAAAAGTCCAACAGTGTTTAGCACAACGCAAAGGTCCAAGTCCTCTTGGCATTTCTCACAATCCAATCTTAGTCAACCCTGTGTTGATGATACCTTTTCAACCCCGTGTTGATACCTTTACCTTTTCAACCCCGTGTTGATACCTTTACCTTTTCAACCCCGTGTTGATACCTTGCCTTTTCAACCCCGTGTTGATATCTTTTCCTTTTCAACTCTGTGTTGATATCTTTACCTTTTCAACTCTGTATTGATATCTTTATCTTTTCAACCCCGTGTTGATACCCTTCCTTTTCAACTCTGTGTTGATATCTTTATCTTTTCAACCCCGTGTTGATACCCTTCCTTTTCAACTCTGTGTTGATATCTTTATCTTTTCAACCCCGTGTTGATACCCTTCCTTTCTCAACTCCGTGTTGATATCTTTTGCCTTTTCAACCCCGTGTTGATACCTTTCCTTTTTCAACCCCGTGTTGATACCTTTCCTCTCTCAACCCCGTGTTGATATCTTTAGCTTTTCAACTCCGTGTTGATACCTTTGCTTTCTCAACCCTGAGTTGATACCTAGTGAGTCTTTTCACCCTTGCTTTCAAAACCATCTAAAAACGAAAGTCCACCCGTGGAGTGGCATCTTTCCAAAGTCCAATTTCGTTGGCAACTATCAAAAAAACTTACCTCCAGCATATCCAATCATTTGCATTGTCACATGCATGACATGCAACATTCTTGTCCGAAAGCAAGAATGTCATCAAACACAGTTATATTAATCATTAGCATATAACAAAGCATTTGCATTAGAATCATTTGCGATTGCATTTTCATAAGAATCATCGTGCATCATGCAATGCACGAGGTCATATCAGGGTAGCATAACAGGATCCAGGACATGCATCCAAGATTTTCCTCTCAAAGTTGATGGTATTCCTCTGAAAGGAGCTGATGTCCCGCATAAGCTTACGGATTTATTTTCCCCAGCAAATCATTCTTCAAGCTTTATAGTTGATGATGATTTTGTCCACCATCTTCGTTGCTCTCCAAGCAGAGAGCATCCTGGAAGATTTGATCGAGATACTGCTTTGGAGCCCCCCGAAGAACCTTAATCGAAAAGGTACTGCTTCGCAAGATCTGAAGAATCTCATGTTATGGTTAAGATACTGTTCTAAGTATCACTGAAGATCCTTGAACATAGGGAACTGCTTCACATGACCTAGAAAGTCTTATGCCATGAGGGAAAGATACTGCTCTAAATATCCCCAAAGAGCCTTCATTAGTAAGGTACTGCTTTGCCTGGATTAGAGAATCTCATATTGTGATGGAGATACTGTTCTGGTATCATTGAAGATCCTTGAACATAGGGAACTGCTTCACATGACCTAGAAAGTCTTATGCCATGAGGGAAAGATACTGCTCTAAATATCCCCAAAGAGCCTTCATTAGTAAGGTACTGCTTTGCCTGGATTAGAGAATCTCATATTGTGATGGAGATACTGTTCTGGTATCATTGAAGATCCTTGAATATAAGGAACTGCTTCGCATGATCTGGAAAATCTTATATCATTTGGTCGAGATACTGCTTTGGCCTCCTCCGAAGAACCTTAATCGAAAAGGTGCTGCTTCGCAAGACCCGAAGAATCTCATATTGTGATAAAGATACTGTTCTAGTATCACTGAAGATCCTTAAATATAGGGAACTGCTTCACATCTAGAAAGTCTTGCACTATTTATTCGGGATACTGCCCTAAATATTTCCAAAGAGCCTTTATGGTAGGGTACTGCTTTGATGAGCTAGGGAATCTCATTGTTCGAGATACTGCTTTGGTTTTCCCTGAAGAACCTTAATAGAAAAGGTATTGCTTCACAAGATCCGAAGAATCTCATGTTGTGATAAAGATGATGTCCTAGTGACACTGAAGATTCTTGAATATAAAGAAACAGCTTCACATGATCTAGAAAATCTTGCACTATTTATTCGAGATATTGTTCTAACGTCCACAAAGAGCCTTCATTGGTAAGGTACTGCTTTGATGGACTAAAGAATCTCATGCTTTGTTAAGACATTTGTTCTAGAGTCACTGAAGAGCCTTGACTGAAAGGAACTGCTTCATACGACCTGGAGAAATTTATTGAGATACTGCTTCGTTAATTCAAAGAACCTCAGATATTTCGCACAATTTGCCAATCTTATCCTCATATCCCTTTCAGTGGTGTCGTATTTTTCTCTCTTGCCGAACAAATTTCGGGGTCTTCTTATATCTAATTGACTTTTACTCTAAAACTGAACGCCATGCAGCGGTTCACTTTCTCAGGTCCAAGGCAATTAGATAGGGGCATCTGTCATACCCCAAATTTGTCCTACCTTCTTAAAATTCTCATTTATTCAATTTTATTTTCACTTTGTATCATTTATGCAGCATAACATTTTTTTTTTTTTCCGTCATAAATAATATCTAAAATTGTCAGCTAAAATGAATTCTCGGATATACAGACAGATCTGTTAAATTAATTTTTAGCTGCGCACAAAATCAGTAGACGAAAAGTTCCAAAATTGAGCTTGAAAACGTCAATATTCTATACTTCGCATAGATTAACCCGACGTACTCATTTTAAATTTTTTCGGCAACTTTTTTTTCAGTCACATTTTTTTAGCTGAGCCTTTTTACCGGTCTATTTATTTCAGAATTTGGTCAAACGCTGTATTTTTCCGAGTCTTTTATTTCGCGCTGATAATTTTAGTGCATTCAATTTATTTTTTCGAACATGTTCGCATCCGACTTTTATTCATTTTCGTTTTTATTTTATTTTATTTTAATCAAAATTATTAATATAATTAATTATTAGTAATTAAATAATTAATTTGAATTTATTCAGATTTTATTTACTAACTAATCTTTAATTACCATTAATAATAATTTTTAAAAAATACTTGCATTGGATCCTTTATTTACCAGCTAGCACAATGGAAATATCTTCTAACGGTAATGTTGATAGCCAGCACATGGACAAGAATGAAAATTATCCTCTCCAAATGAAAGGCCACTTGTCGCACATCGGTTGAGGGGGAGACAGAATATTCTCCTCATAACAACTCTATGCGATTTTCTCACATTGGTTGCTCCACTCACTCAGTAAAAAAGCGGACTCTCCTCCACCATAAGAGGAGGACTCTCTCATTTTTTGGCTCAGAACCTCTCTTCCTTGTTTTGAAGAGTCCTACATATTCACCAAGTAATCACATAACCTTCAATGGTCACCTTCAAACAATCATCCATAAAAGCTTTGAACTAACCTTGTTTCTTCTTTCAAATTTTCCATAAAATCCATAATCAACAAACTCCCACACAAACCGTCCAACTCCATAACCATCTGCAGCTTGTTTTCCAGCAACGCACAAAACCGTTACTAAACCATCACAGATCCACGGTTCCCACCCTCCATACCAAACTCCATAAACACTCATTTCACCTTTGATCCACTACTAAACTCATCACTATAAAACCAGACCTCCAGCCGAATCCCTTTCCTCAACACATCTACCATTTTTTTTATTTTTCATAGCAATGAACTTTTAAAGCTAATGATAACTGGTTGATGAATCTTAACTGTTGTTTGTATTTTCGGTACTATTTCCATGCTCATTTGACAGGTGCTGCGAGTTTGTTCTTTGGATATTATTTGGGAAAGCTGAGTATTTAATCCATTAAAGATCAAGCATTACGAAGGAGATCAAGAAGTCCACAACAACTTTAAGAAACTACAACGACAATACCATAACACCGACAACCGTGAACAGCTCTGCCGTTTCCGTTACAAACCACTGTGGTTATGCACGAGCAAACTCCGACATTTCCGCAGCGAACTCGAAACTCACCGAAAAATAACGTGAGGTATAGTTCTTGCTTATGTTTTTTGTGATGAGTCTTATCCGCCTTTATGTGCCTTGTTGTTTGTTCACTCTAATTGGTATGATGTTGTTGCTATTTGAGAAAGTTTTGTTGTTGTTTTATTCTTTCTAATTGACATGGCATGCAGCTTTTGAGTTGTTTTGTTGGTTACAAAATGGTAAAGCTTGTTTATGTTTAGATTGAGAGAGAAAATGAACAATCTATTTTGGTGTTGTTTTTATATAGGTCATGTTTGATGGTCTTGTTTCATTCTCATTGTTATGGCACTGATATTGTATTCATGCTTATGGTGATGCTACCATTTTCATCATGGTGTTTGTTGTCACTATTCATATTGCATTTCAAACATTTGAGCTCTTTTGGGATTGTCGTATAATGATTGTCATATTATTGTGGCATGATGAATTGCATGTTTAAAAGATGATGAGCAGTGTTCTAAAGAATAATGCATTAATTTTGAGCATGAAAAGAATGCATGTGTTTTACTCATTTTGGAAGAGAAGGAATTGCTTTATTTTGTATATATATGCGTCTACTGAGTGTATCAATTTATTTCATTTCTCTTTTACTATCTCATGTGCCATGTGTCAAGCGTGCATTTGTTTATTTTGTTTTATAAAAAATGGGGTCTGTGGATGGTCTGCAACTTTGAGTCTTCATGTTCCTTTCATTCTTATTTAATTTTTTAAAATCATAGTAATAGAAATTGTACCTACTTAATAATTTATGTGCTTCTTCTCTTAGATAGAAATGCTTCACTTTTTTTTTAAATTGTAGTTTTTGCTTGTATTAATGAAATTTAGGACTTGTTCTTTTGTAACGTTGGACTTCTCATTTCCATGTGTAGATTTTGCCTAATTTTTGGTGTCATTAAAATATCTAAAAAACAAATCACCTTTAAAATTATAAAAAAAAAATCATCTCCTTTATAAAGTAGAATTACATTATTATTATTTTATCTTTTTAAGTTGACAATAACTTAGTTACTTTAATTAGGTAATTATTCCATGTGTTCATACCTTGATGGGTAAATTAATTTTGGTTGTGGATTGATTTATTCATTGCATTGCAATTTCGGAGCATAAATCGATTGTGCTTTCGAGAACCGCATGGATGCATAAATTCTCGCTCGACTTTTCATAGAATGATTCTAATATTAAATCGATTCTAAGATAGTTAAAGAGCCAGATTGCGACGCTCGATTAAATCTCAGGTCCAACGCCTTCGAATAGTTGTTTTCGATTAAAAAGGTCCAACGCCTTCGAATAGTTGTGTCCCGATTTAAACAGGCTGAACGCCTTCGAATAGTTCAAAAACACTGCACACACGCTTCCTCTTGGGCAAAATACAATGATACCATTTATTTCGCGCAATCCCCTGTATTTATTTTGTATCCCCCTCCCATTACTTTGTACGCACTTTACTTTCCGTATTTCATTTAATTCTGAATCCTTGGTCCAACGCCAATCGATTGCACTTGCACACTCGCACTTTATTATTCAGTTATCGTTTCGATTAAGATCCACCTCTCCTTGCGAACCGAGCGCTTCGTGCCTCGCTAAACAAACCACAAAATCAAACTCCATTTGCATTTACCCCTCTAACCTCAAAAAACCAAAATGTTCCGATTAGATCCAAACCCTTGATCCAACGTCAAGCGGTATAGGAAATAAAACACTTTAATAATACGAGAAGATCTGTACGCCACGAGCCTTAAGCGATAGAAAGGGGGATAACGAGCTTTCGTTACTCGCTCCGATTATTTCGACGCAGGACACTCGTCTTGTTGGGCGAGATAAACTATCCATAGTCTTTAGTGCAAATGGACTCTTAAATCCTTTCATCGAAGAAAGGTAATAAAATCAACAACTGATACCCATATCAGGCCGAACTACGAAGCTCTGACTTTCCCATTGCACAAGGGAATACGTAGGCACGAGGATCTCAATCCTTGCCGAGCCCCTAGGATCAATAAACCCTTTAGTTCAACAAGTAATCATAAGTATAGACATCCCTTCGCGCGTGACAATCTAGATGGTTCCCATCGAGTACGATGGATGTAGGAGGTGCTAATACCTTCCTCCTACATAACCGACTTCCGAACCCCGACAATGGTTTGCGATGACCTTGTTTTATCCCTTTTTGGTGGTTTTATCTATATTTACCATTTCCCTCTTCGGGAATAAATAAAATTAGGTGGCGACTCTCAAGTCAGCCCAGCCGCGACCGCGTTCGCGAGGGATCGTATTTTTCGAGGTACGACACAGTGGATTTAGTAAACTCATCACATCTTCCCTTTGATTAGGGGTAATGAGAATACCTTAAGTGTGAAGTCAGCTTCTCACACTTAATCACCATGGTGTAGAATTAAGACCATTAACCTACTTGTGATTATTTAAATGTTTTTGGTGTTTTTGTTTAGTGTTGAGTAATTAGATTAAGCCATAATCAAGGATTAAACAGACTCATTACACCATCCTAATAGAAGGATAATAGATGAGGGTGTTTAAGCTGAGGAATGCTCCTCAACTTAATCCATGATTAGGGATTAAACTTATGACAAAACAAAGTCTTTATTAAGTGGATTTTAATTAATGATATGATGATGAAGTGTTTTTTAGGGTTTGTAAGACAACTTGAGGGGGACTTGTCCATTAACACTAGGGTTAGTCCTTCTTAACCAATTAAGGAAGAATTAGAACCCTAATGCAAGGCCCAAGTTACAAGCTTGATGTCTTGATGATTATTAAGTGGATTGATTAAAGGATTTAAACACATTAAGGGTTTAACACTTAGGATTAAAGTTATACACTCCATCCTAATAGAAGGATGCAGGTATAAGCTTAATCACAAAGCCTTAAAGCCTTTAGGGTTTAGTCCCTGCTTATGAGATGAGAGGAGAAGACTCAAAGATGACACAAAGGTAAAAGCTAAGTGGGGGACTAAACAAAACCCTAATCATTGTCATGCTTGGTTGTCCCTAAGGTTTGTGAGGTTTACAAGAGCAATCTTCAATGGAACCACCAGGAAGCAGATGAAAGGATCAGGAGAAGCAAAGTAACTTGCTTCATTTAAGAAGACAAGTCACTTGAGGAAAGAAAGTAAGAAGAAGAAGAAGAATGAGCAAGCTCAAACTCAAACACATATCAAAATTCAGCATTGATGCAAGAGAGAGATGAGAAGAAAGTATGAGAAGTGAAGGCAAATTCACTTCTCAAAGTGACTTACCATCTGAAAAGTTAGTGAAAAGAATGCAATGCAATGCAAAATGAAATGAAATGGCATGATGAGAAGCACAACCATAAGCACATATGAAATGATAATGATGCTATAAGATGCTACAAACATGAGGCAACACATGGAAATGATCATGCAAGCTTATGGATGCAAATGGAGCAAGTTAAGAAGCATGAACATACATGAAAAGTTATGAGATGCATATGGCATACAACATGGCAAATGCAAGATTCAATGATCAAACATGCTTTTAATATGTCTTATGATGTTAAATGAATCAAAAGAATGCATAAAATGCCATGGCAAGTCAAGGTATGAATGCAAATGCAAGATGGATGCATATGGAAGCCCAAATTAGGGTTTATGATCAAAGCATTAAACACAAACCAAAATCAGAAGCAAACATCAAGATAAAAAATTGAAAATGCATTCAAAGGATCCCTAATCCTATACTAACTCACTGCCCAAAGGAGGGATTCCAACTCTTAACCAAATTCAAGTTATGATTTTCCTAAGTTTTCTAGGGTTTTAGGGTTCCTTAACAAGAAAAATGCCAAACAAATGGAAAATGAAAGATCAAATCATGGCCATTTAATCTCACAAACTACATGATATGCTAAACACAATGCAAGAAGAATCAAAGTCCAACTCTTTAGGGTTAGGCAGAAATGATTTTTGGAAGTTTGGATCAAAATAATACATCAAAATGATTTTAATTCCATGGACAATTCTTGAAATGCATCAAGATCAAAAAAGAAATTTGGTTTGAGGGTTGGACAATGTTTCTAAATGTTTTTAAAGGTTTCATGAATTTTTTGGTGATTTTTAAATACCTGAAAGTATTTTTAATTTTTTGGTGATTTTTAAATACCTGAAAGTATTCTCTGCTGTAATACTTCGTCAGCATTTTGGTTTCTCTGGACTATTATCCTTCTTGGTTCCTGTCGAATAGGCTCTTCTACATTAGGTTGTTCGACTATCACCTCTTGCCCCCTGGGATTTTCATGAGGGTTCCCTAAGGGCCTTTGGTTTATAGTAAGTTCCTCTTCGACAGCCCTATTGGCAGGATTCTGGTTTAATTGCATTCTTTGTTGTGCTTGCGGGACTCCAAAAAAGTCAGCAATGCGTGCCATCTGTTCTGCCAATATTTGGTTTGTTTGGGTAGTGTTTTGTATTAAGGGATTGAACACGTCTCCCATTTGTTGTGTCAAAGCCTGCACCATATCATGATTGCTTTCATCCATCTGTTGACGAATTACTTGTGCAGAATGGTTTGTCAAAGCGGGCATATGGAAACCTGGTGGAATTTGATTCATTCTATTTCCATTTCCACCATATCCTGATCCCTGCAATGGTGATGACACTTGAACCATAGCATCAGAGAATAATGGTGACGAATTATGTAGGCTTGCCATCATTGAAGTTGGCATTCCATACGGTTGTTCCCTCCCAGTCAAAGGCTGAGAATAATTCAGATATGGCCTGAATGTATTTCCTCCAGGGGGAGGGGTTCCAAGGGGTCTGGCTTGTCCCATGGTGGAAGAACTAGGCATATTTTGGGATCCTGAACCCGTTGGTATGGAATCTCCCAAAGGAGGCCTAATTTGTTCTAAAACAGGGCCAGACATTGGTATTGCTCCTGACGAAGGGATAGGGTTGGAAACTGGTATTGTTTCGTCAGGAATGTTTGAAGTATTTGGCAAGTTAGCCATGTTTCTTCTTCTTGTTCTCTTTGGTCTTTCTACGTCGGTTACGGCTAGTTTACCGCTTCTAAGAATCATACAACGTAGCAAGGAACAAATTGTCTAAGAAGTTCTTTATTAGATAATTGTCTTAATGCACTAGTCCCACCAGGTGTGCCAATTTGTTCGCTGTGATTTCTGGCGAACAACCTCTGGTTAACCAATTTCTTCAGAAAACTGGGTTACTTACAGGACCAACCAAACAAGTCCTAGGATACATGTGCATTTGATTCTGTCGAACTATTCTTAGAGTTTGTGATAAATTTGTGGCTTGTTTTTGTTAATATTGTCAAAGTATTAAGAACTTTGATTTTTGCAAGTAAAGTTTGAACTTAAAGATGAAATAAAGTTAAAAGTCTAAACAAGAACAAAAAGACGTGTCGAAGGCTGTAAACTTGCAGAAAAATAAATAAAGCTTGAAAATGACATTAAACTTGATAAATGAACAAGTAATTTAAATGACTTTGAAATATAACTGGTGTTCAAACGTACATTGTTCCAAATCTTAGACTCATTTTCTCTCACACTGGGTACTTAGAGTTTTTAAACAGGAATTTTGTATCAATTTTCACACACACATTCTAACCACAAACTATCCTATTTATACATAAACAAAATAACTGCTTAGAACGGAAAAACTATAACTAAACGACAAGTGTCAGCCTGCATGTAAATTTCTTCTCTGAAACCTCCATGTGTCCAACTGCCAAAGGTTACAACCTTTTGAATTTGAATCTCTTCCTTGGTGACAAAAACCTTGTAACTCTTCAAAACTGTCGAAACCCTTTTAAAGAAGAACAAAATTCTTCAACACTTGCCAAATATTCTTTTGTCAGATGTCCTCTTCTGTCGAAATCATTGAAAGACTATCTTCTGTCGAACCGTCGAAAGAGAACTTTCTTCTACCAAATACTTAGTCACAAATACCTTCCCAACTTTATTCTGCCAGAACAACATTTATCTCTCTGTCGAAGTAATGGGGTTTTAAACCCTGTCAGCAATCCTTGAAATTCCTTCCTTTTATTATCTTTCGACAAAGATAATCTCAAAACCCTTAATTTCAGTCTTGTCGAAATTATGTGTTTACAAATTGCCCCCCAGCAAAGATGTTTTCGACTATCCTTGGAGAAATATCTTTTGCTGTCGAAATGACCTTTGACTTCCTGTCAGTTGCATTTATTGTAAAGTGATTTTGTTGAGTCCCAAGAAAACATCATGATTTCCACTTTACCAAAACGTCATGTCTAGCCCACGTTTTTACACAATCTCCCATAACCCTAGATTGTAGGTAAATCATGGCTTCCCACCAACTGCCATTTTCTAACTTCCACTAAGGGCTCAAAAACACACGTTTCCACTTCCCAATTAAAAGAAATCTTTTCATTTTCCCTCTATTTAATATTAATCATTTATTTCAAACTCTATAAATACCACTTTCAATAACATTTCACACTTTCCACCTTCTCAACTCTTCTCTTCCAAACGCAAGACTCCATTTTAAGACCTCTCAAGCTTCTGTTTCTTCAAACTCTTCATCAAATCAATGGCTCCTCCAAAGACTACCACTGGACAAAGTGCAAAGAAGAGAAAGAAGACCATGAATCTTCCTCCTGCTCACGTGTTATCCGGGCCTACACAAACACAGCACCAACAGTACTTCCCAGAACCCCCAAATGAAAGGGAAAAGGCAAGCATTTACAGGTCACAGGTAATGATCCCCATTTCTGTTTCTGGAATTCATCATGCTATGTTAGGTCCTATTTTTGATCCCACTATGGACCCTAACCGTTTAAAAGAATTTTACCCATGCTATTCTGCTTCCAAACCCATAGCTGCTAACAAAAACCCTAAACCTGTCGAAGCCTCATCAAAAGAACCTGAAGTCCTTATGGCTTCGACAGAGATAGATCTGTCTTATCTAAATCAAAATAGGATTTTTAGGAGTCCCCCTTTGACGAAAGATCCCTCTGAGTACCTAACATGGCTTACTAGGGTCGAAAAAGCCAAAGAAAAATTTTGGAAGAAAACTGGCATTTATGACTTAATCCAATTGTCGAAGGAAGGTCCCCGTTATTGCCAAAACATGTTGTTAGCCTCCTTGTACTTTTGGGATAGTACTTATAATACTTTCCACTTACCCTGTGGAATGATGACTCCCACCCTATTCGACATAGCAGCCATAACTGGCCTTAGTCCTTTAGGGGAGATATTTAACCCTGAACACTTGAACAAGGATCCCATAGGCTTCGACACAAAACATGCTGGGTATTCTGTTTTCATAGCCCATCACCAAGGTGAAAGCAATGAAGAAGTCTCTGATAGAGAGCACATTGCCTTCCTCAGCCTGTGGTTGTCCAAATTTGTCTTCTGTACAAGGTCCCTTCAGGTGGCCAGAAGTTTCATCATTATGGCTAATCAGCTTCATAATGGAGTTGCATTCTGCCTGAGTGAGCTACTTCTAGCAAACCTTTATGAATCCTTAAGTGAGAGTGTAAGCAACCTCAAAACCCTTAAGGATAAAGGTAACATTAGCCTTACAGGCCCTTTTTGGCTCCTGCAACTATGGCTGAATGCCACTTTTGAACACTTCATCCCCATCAAAATGCCAGTTGTCGAAGAAGCAGTAAAGGAAAGGCGTGTCGAATGGCCTAGGCTAGTTCAACTGACCCCTACAGATGATAACACAAGTCTTCAACAAGCATTTACTGGCTACATCATGATGTTCGCCAAACGCTACAAATTTTCCCCTTCAATGGCCCCATTCGCCAAAAGACAAGTAGGTCCAAGATGGTTTACCAGAAGACTCCCAGTAGAGAATCAGAAAGATGAGGACTCCTACATTTCCATTTGGGAAGCTTTTCTTATGCCCAGACACTTCTTTTCTCATCATAGCCTCAACAACACAAAGGTATCTCTCATTGTCTACCAACCCAATCTGGTAGCTAGGCAGTTTGGATTAATCCAGACGAAGACGAAGCCTATCTACCACAAGAAAGGTGCTATTATTTTCTACAACTCATTTCACCATTTCGACAGAAGCTTAGAGCTGTACAACAAGTTTTTCGACCCAACTCTGGAAGTTTATCCCACCATCTTTATACCAAACTTCCTCTGTACTGAAGAGTTCGACGTCTGGTGGAAAGAATATTACATCAACAGATTTTTCGACGTAGCAACTTTCACTACTCTTCTGACAAATGCTTTTACCTTTGTGCAGGACAAGAAGAAAAAAGGTACAGACCAACATATCAAAGAAGTTCAAAAGTTTCAAAAGTATTTTGAAACTATTTACAGGCCTGATGATCTTCGTCGAACCATAGCTGAAGCAGCAGTATCTTTAAAATTCAAATTCACAGAGAAATTAAATAAGTTGTGGTTTCCTTCATCCCTTCCACCACATGCACACTACGACTTTGCATTCACAACCTTTCCTCCAAAATTCCCTCCACTCCCTTCTGCAGAATTTGGGGTGGCCTTGTGTCCTCCATTTCCAGATTGGTTTGTATGTGGATCAGACTTAAAATTGCTCCGTGAAAGAAACAAAAAACCTGCCGAACGCGTGGTTGCGACGAAGTATCATCTGCACAACTTCACTGGGCACCTTCATATTGGGATTGAACATGTTACTGTAGACGAACCCATTCTTGAAGGTGTCGAAGAGACTACATTTTTTCTTTTTGCTTCTAACTCCTTTTATTATTATATCAATGTTCATGCAACTTTTCTTTTTCAGCTGTTAGAATTGTCAGGAAGACTGCTGGTGAAGGAACTTCTTCCAAGACAGTCGAAAAGTCTCCTACAACTTCCAAGAAGGTTTCGACAAAAAAAAAACATCCCTCCTTATTTGTGCACTTCATATTTTCTTATACTGAACATTTCTTTTCTTTCTCTTGTAGGTAACTCGTACCCCAGCAAAGAAAAGGAAAACAGAAGAAAAGGAGGCAAGCGTCGAAGAGTCTGAAGACGAATCCCCTGAACCCCAGCCTTTGAAAAGAAACAAAGGTCTAAGGATCAAAACAGTAGCATCTCAAAGATCAATAGTCCAAAGACGAACTCCACCTGCCAGCCCAGTCAACCAAATTCCTACAAGGAGTGAAAGAAGTGGAGACTCAAGTGCACACACTGAAATCCCTCAGGTAAATACTTCGACAAACAATCTTCTCAACCTTGACTTTATGTACTCATCTCATAACTTTCTTTCATGTTTTCTGCAGGTTGTCATTGATGTCGAAGAGACTTCTACAATCCAAGAAGAGCATGCTCCTTCTAATTCTGAGAGGACTTTGGCTGAAAGACTCCAAGATGATGCCACTCCAGATGCAGGTGTCCCTGGACCTCAAACCTTGGATGAATTCGACCTCAGTGATTCTGAGTCTTCTGGCAACAACTCTCCTTTTCGACCAGACCCTACTGCAGAAACAGTAAATCCAGATCAAGATGTACCACTACCAACACCAGCTATCATACCAGAAACTGACGAAGACGCCCTTGTTCAGAATGTACAAACCCCAGGCCCAACTGACACCACACCAGCCGACAAAGAAAATGTCGAAGAAGAAGTCACTCTGTCTAATCAACCAGAAGTCAACCTGAGCATTGGAGGAACTTCTCAAAACATTCCTTCTTCATCAAAGGTTCCTGTCGAAACCTCTCTGGGTACTGATTCGACAAGTTTATCACATGAAGAGATTGAGAGCTTGAAGGTCAGAAAACCCTTTGAATACTTGAAAGCTTTGCTCGACACCAGGTATAACTTCCAAGATTCCTCTCCCAGTGGTTCGACAGCTTCAGGGGCTACTTCTGACCTTCAACCAATCAGTGTCATTATGGATGAGATCAAGACAAGGATCCTTGGAGTTGACCTGTTTGAAGTCTTGGCTGAGAATGCTTCTGCTCAACATGATCTGAAGAAGCTTCTGAAAAGTGCCAACTTGTTGGAGGCTTCGACTGAGGAAAGTCGTTTGGTGATGGATTTGATCTCTTTAATTGATTCTGTTAGCGCTGATCTGGTTCGACAAAAAGACTTCTCCCAAAAAATCACAGCCAAGTCTGAAGAGCAAGTTTCAGCATGGAACACAGTGGCTTCTTCGACAGAAAAGATTTCAGAGCTGAACAAGCTTTCTGACGAATATACTAAGGCTGCTGCTGAGTGTGAAAGCAATATTCAAGCTTACCAGGCCCAGATTGCTGATCTGCAAAAGAAAATCCTTCACGAAAAAGAACGCCAGGCCTCTCTCCAAAAACCAAATCAGGAAGCCATAGACAGTGAACTCCAGAAGGGGCTACAACATGCAGAAACAGCCCAGCAACTTCACAGGGAGCTTGACGAAATGACTGTCAGCAAGAGCCTCTGTGAGCGTCGAATTCAACTCCAAAAGAAAAAATTCGACGAGCTCAAAGCCACATTCCTTCGACAGTGATTTTGTAATAGGACTTAGGGATTTTATTTGTTTTGGGATATTTCCTTTTAGCACTTTTATATGTAATGCTATTTTACGCCATTTGTTTGGCGAAGACAAGTTTCGTTTGCAATTTTAATTTGTTCTTATTTTTATTTCGTGCAGTGTTGGTTTATACTTCTTTAAGTACTTCCCATTTATTTTCATCACTCTTCTATCTTTTTCTATTTCTTCGACTTCGTACGCACCATTGGAAAAAACTCTTAGAATTTTAAAAGGTCCTTCCCACTTAGGGGACCATTTTCCCATCACTCTGTCTTTCTTCTCCATGGGCAAGATCACTTTCCAAACTAAATCATTCACTAAAAAGGCTTTAAATTTTACTTTTTTGTTATAAAACTTTTCAACTCTTTCTTTCTGCCTTCTTATTAGTTCTAAAGCACGCAACCTTTCTTCGTCTAAATCAACCAATTCATCCATCATCATACTCCAATAAATTTCAGATGGAATCTCATGATGTCTTTGAATTCGTATTGACTGTAAACAAATTTCGACAGGCAATACTGCATCATGTCCATAGGTTAATTTAAATGGGGTAGAATTAGTTGCTTCCTTAGGAGATGTTCGACAAGCCCAAAGGATTTGATCCAGGGTCTTATGCCAATTTCTGGGTTTTTTACCCACATGCTTCTTTATCAGATTTATTACCACTTTGTTGGCTGCTTCGACCTGACCATTTGCTTGGGCATAATAGGGTGTCGAAGTCAACAACTTAAAACCTGTCTCTTTTGCAAATGCCTGCATACTTCTACCAGTAAACACAGATCCTTGATCAGTGGTTATGGTCTCTGGTATTCCAAACCTATACATTATGTGTTTCTGAATGAAATCTATGACTGCTTCCTGATCTACATTTGTCAAAGGTATGGCTTCAATCCACTTAGTGAAATAGTCTACTCCTACTAAAATGTACTTCTGCCCTTTTGAAGAAGCTGGTCGAATCTCACCAATCAAATCTAAAGCCCAACCTCTGAATGGCCAAGGCTTTATAATAGAATGTAACTCACTTGCTGGCACATGAGGTATGCCTGCATGGATTTGACATTCCTGACAACCCTTTGCGAATTCGACACAATCTTTCAACATGGTTGGCCAATACATTCCTTGTCGAAATAATAGCCATTTCATCTTATGTCCTGCTTGGTGAGCACCACATGCACCACTGTGCACATTCGACAAAGCTATATAAGCTTCAGTCTCTCCTAGGCATTTTAGTAGAACTCCTTCTGCAGTCTTTTTAAACAGTTCATTTCCAAAGAGGACATAGCTTATGGCTCTGTACTTTATCTTTCTTTCGACTGTCTGATTTGGATTTTGTAAATAATCTTTGATGGGTTTTCTCCAATCTCCAACTTCTAGATCACCTACATTGAAAATCTCAAAGTTCTCTTCGTCACCATATCCCAATCTCATTGTATCCAAATCAGATGGGGGTAGTTTGGTGGATAAGACTTTACCTCTCACTTCGACAAACTTCAACAGATTTTCTTTCGACACTTTATACCCTGAAGCCAGCTGAGCCAAGTCATTTGCTTCCTGATTTTCTAATCTGGGAATGTGTCTAAAAACTACACTGTCGAACCTCTTGAGGAGTCTGTTGGCTATCACAAAATACATGATCAAATTTTCTTTGACACATTTGTACTCTTTCGTCAATTGTTTTATCACCAACTCAGAGTCACCCATTATTTCGACCTCTGTTGCCCCCAGTTCCAACAAAATTTCAAGTCCAGCAATTAAAGCTTCATATTCTGCCTCATTATTTGAACAGAATCCTTCTATTTTATACTTGAACTTTGTTGGAATTTTATTGGGAGAAATAATTAATACCCCAACACCTGTTCCATTTTTATGACTGGAACCATCAAAATATAACCTCCAAGGCTCTTTTTCGACATAATTTGTCTCATCTCCAAGTATGGAGTGGTCAGCTATAAAGTCAGCAACTACTTGCCCTTTAACAGCTTTTAGAGGCATATATTTTAAAGAATACTCAGTCAAGGCTAAAGCCCATTTTCCAATTCGACTATGTAAAATAGACTTAGACAACATATGTTTTATTACGTCGAAATGAGAAGATATATGTACATCAACGGGTTTTATATAATGCTTCAATTTTATACAAGAGAAATATACACATAAACATAATTTCTCTATCATACTATATCTAGTTTCAGCATCATTTAAGACTCTGCTGAGATAATAAATGGCCCTTTCGACGCCATGTTCATCCTCTTGACAAAGCATACTTCCTAATGTTCTGTCAGATGCTGATATATAGAGCCTCATGCTTCTTTTTCGACAAGGAGATATTAAAACTGGAGGATTTGCCATATACTCCTTGATCTTGTCGAAGGCATCTTGTTGCTCTTGCCCCCAAGTGAAACCTTCCTTCTTCAGTCGAAGCAGAGGTGAGAAGGCCTGAGTCTTTCCACTAAGGTTGGAGATGAACCTTCTGAGAAAGTTGATTTTCCCTAGTAGAGACTGCAATTCCTTCTTTGTCGATGGCGCTTTTGCTTCCATTATTGCTTTAGCTTTGTTCTCGTTAATTTCAATCCCTTTCTTGTGGACCACAAAGCCTAAGAAGTCCCCTGCCTGCACACCAAAAGCACATTTAAGAGGATTCATTTTCAAACCAAACTTCCTCATCCTTTCAAAGGACTGTCGAAGATGGTTAATATGGTCCAAGCCTGAAGCAGATTTAATCACAATGTCATCTATATAAATTTGCATAAATGTTTCGATGAAATCATGAAAAATAGAATTCATAGCCCTTTGGTAAGTAGCTCCAGCATTTTTCAAACCAAAGGGCATGACTACCCACTCATATGTTCCTATTGCTCCTGGACAACGAAAAGCTGTTTTTGGAACGTCTTCTTCAGCAATGAAAATCTGGTTGTAACCAGAATAGCCATCAAGCATACTTAAATACTCATGGCCTGCTGCAGAATCTACTAGCATTTCTGCTACTGGCATAGGATACTCATCCTTAGGGGTGGCTGAGTTTAGATCTCTAAAATCAATACACACCCTTAATGTGCCATTTTTCTTAATCACAGGAACAATATTAGCAATCCATTCGACATACCTTGTTGTACGGATGAATTTGCATTTTA
The DNA here is from genome assembly GCA_963966055.1 of Lathyrus aphaca. Classification (NCBI taxonomy): domain Eukaryota; kingdom Viridiplantae; phylum Streptophyta; class Magnoliopsida; order Fabales; family Fabaceae; genus Lathyrus; species Lathyrus aphaca. The sequence continues at coordinate 212,127,532 of OZ014525.1, read as the reverse complement.
GAAGCCTTTCGACTTCTTCTTTGATTTTCGACAGAATTTCAGGTGCAAAGCGTCTGGGGGTCTGCTTTATTGGCTTCTTCCCTTCCAGTATTGACAACTTCAATTCCACCAAACTTCTGTCTAAACCAGGCATTTCGTCATAATCCCAAGCGAAGCAGTCTTTAAACTCATTCAACAGTTGGATTATTTCGACTCTGAGTTGAGGATTCAACTTGGCACTGATGTAAGTGGGCCTTTTCTCTGCCCCCAGTCCCAGATTAATCTCCTCTAAAGGGTCCTGCGCCACCATTTTCATATTGGTTGAGGTTGGATCCTTTTCGAACCCCAAAGGTTCGTCATCATAAATGGCATCAAGTCTTTGACTCTGCCATTCGCCATTTGAGTCTTCTTCAAAACTTTGATTTGCATGTTGTTCCTCAATATTTTCTTGAGGATGTTGTTCTTCGACAACTTGAGTGCTGGCTTCGACAACCATATTCCTAACTTCAGCCTCAAGGGCCGTTTTGAGTTGTTTTTCGGCTATATAAGCCGAAATCCTTTCCAATGCTGAAACTTCAGTCATTTTCACTGAATTCACTCCCCCATCCAGTTGGGTTGACATGGGCAGTTCCCCAAGTGGAATTTGTCTCCCCAATTATTTCTTTATCCCACTGGAAACCATGCGTAGGATGGAGGTACATGGAACAGTAAGCATTGTCAGAAGCTGTTAGGTCAAAATCAGCAGGATTGCATGGTGCTATATGGGCTAGGTTTTTGTCGAAGTTACGACCAGTGACATTGTTCACATCAGCTGTGAAGTAACTCTGATCTGCTTCAATGTGTTCGACAATCCCATCTGGCCTCCAGATTGCTATCCTCTGGTGCATGGAGGATGGTACAGCCCCAATCCCATGGATCCATTCTCTTCCCAACAGTAAGTTGTAATTTGCCTTTGATGCTATCACCACAAACATTGTAGGCCTGGTGATGGATCCTACAGTCAAGTTCAGTTGTATTACTCCCAGTGTTGTCCCTACTTTACCTTCATAGTTGGATAACACCATATTGTGAGGCTTAGTGTCGGAGTCATCTTTTCCAATCCTCTTTATCATGTAATGAGGAATTAAATTTACAGCTGCTCCACCATCTATCAGAATTTTGTTGACCCCCACGTTTTCTACCTTTCCTTTTATGAAGAGAGGCTTCAAGTGAGCCTTCATTGCATCATCTGGCTTTTCGAAGAAAGCATTTTGCTCTTCGACACAACCATTGTTCATTATGTAGTAGCATACAGGCTTCAAGCCTATGCTGTCATCTGCCATGTCATCCTCTTCATCTTCGACTTCCATTATCCTGTCATAGTCTCTGGGCAGCACAGAAACCACATTACAAGTTACGTCGAAAGAGGCATCTGATTCTGAACTAAATTCATCTGTGACCTCTTCGTCTACTGGCATTCTGTTGTTTGTTTTCTGCATTTCTGTGGTGTCACTAGATCCATTCTTCTGAGGGGTTTCTTTTTCTGCCAGAGGTATCCCCTTGTTTGTGATCTGCACACATTTGCTTGATTCAGCTTCCTTCTGCCCAACCTTTTGGTGTTCTACAGTTCCCTTTTCAATTTTCTTCTTCCTTTGGAATCTTCTCCATTGGGATCTGGACATAGGATTCTTCCCTTTGTAGTTTTCAGAGACGTATTTCGGCTTTGCCTCCTTTTTAACTTCCATTGAGGGACCCCTGTTCACTTCAAAACTCTTCCATCTCTTCTGACCTTGGGCATCCCTTATAGGCTGAACCCATTTGTCATCATTTGGCCTGTTGGATGGTTTGTAAGTGTTGAAACGTCTTTCTCCCACCCCTTGACTGTGATGCTTCCCTCTTCTTGGGTCGAATCTTTCATTTCTGGTTGGTGGGACTGTTCCCCAATTTCTCTTTCTCTGGGTCTTTTCTGCTGCTTCTAAGTCATCAGCTGCTTTCTTGTCGAACACAGCACTGCATCTTGGGCAAAGCATGACTTCTGCATTTTTCCTTTGACACCTCTGGATGAATTCGACAAGACTCTCGTTCTCTTCTGGGTAAACCAACTTCTGATGCTTTTCTTGATGTTTCTTTCCCTTGTTGGTGTCTGGTCCTCCCTTTTGAGTGATTTCCACCATATGAATCCCAGCACTCTGTTCAGTTATAATTTTCAATTTGTTCATTTTTTCGACTAGCCTGATTTCCTCTGGGATGTCCTCCTTTGACTGACTTACATTGCCTTTTGGATGTAAGCCCTTATAGATATATTTGCAGCAATGTGCAACCCTTTCGACAGGATGTCCTTCAGTTCTGGTGGTACCACTGTTTATTGGTTCGACAGTGAGGGGATTGTCATCAGCCCCTGCTGTTTTGATCTCCTCTTGGTCAGGGCCTTCAGTGGCCTCTGTCTGGACAGTGAGGGTTTTGCTATCCTCCTCTTCGTCATCCTTTTTGAAAGAATCTCCCCATCCTGTGGGTTTGATTTTGTTGATATCTGTTTTGGAGCTTGGTGGTGCTGAATATTTCACCATGAAGTCGAACTTCCCATTTGACTCTCCCAAAGTGTCCCAGATCACCCCTTGCTCAGCATCTCTTTCACAGTTTTTCTTGTCGAAGCTTCTTCCCACTTTGACTGCATTTCTTCCGTTGAAACCTTCAGTAGTTTCAGTGGCATTCTCACTGTCGAAGTCTTCAGAAACTTTGACTTCTTTTGCCTCAGCCTGGTCAGCAGAATTATCACCTTCTTCCACCACATTGACATGGGTGTCGAAACCTTCAGCAGCTTCTATCATGGTGAAGTTGGTGTCGAAGCTTTCAGTAACTTCTACCATTTCAAAATTTTCTTCTGCCATGATCTCCATTTCGACCACGTTTACCATTTCTGGTTCAGCATAATTGGCCTCCACAATCTGCATGGGATTGGAGTCAATCTTCATCTGCTGCTTGCCTTTGTCTCCAAACTTCAGCCTTCCATTTTGGATTGCATTCTGGACAAGATCCCTGAAAAGGTAACATTGAGAAGTTTTATGACCTAAAAAATTATGGTATTTACAAAAACCTCTCTTTTTCTGTTGGTCTACAGGAGGCTCCTTAGTGCCTGCTGGTTTTATTAACTGACCATCTTTGACTAATAAATCAAATATTTCATCACACTTAGTGATGTCGAATGTATAGGTTCTTTTAGGGAACCTGTCATTCTTTTCCACTTCGACTGGATTTTTTCCATTCGACGGGGCTAAAACTTTACAAGAATATGGAGGGCCTTGTTTTAATTCTGCAAGATCAATTTCTTGCTGGTCGAAAATGACTGGTTCGTTTTCGTCATAATCATCTTCTTGAATTACTCCTACGTAGGCCACCCTTTCCTTCTTGTTTTTATTTGATCTAAATTTTTCATTTTTTAGTCTTTCTATTTGCCTCACTCTGTCTGCCAGTTGTGCCATGTCTCTCAAGTACTGGGTATCCAGTTTTTTCCTTATGGAATAATCTAGACCCCCTGCAGCCATTTCGACTAGTTCTTGTTCCGGCACTTGCGTAAAGCATCTGGCTTTTAATAATCTAAACCTATTCAAATAGTCATCTATAGGTTCAGAAAATTTTCTTTTGACACTTGCCAACTCTTTCAAACTTATCTTGGTTTGTCCCATATAAAATTGTTCATGGAACAATCTCTCTAATTGGGTCCAAGTAAAGATTGAAGTTGCAGGAAGTGATGTAAACCAAGTGAAAGCATTTTTCGTCAAAGAACTTGGGAAATATTTCATCCTTAAGTTCTCATTATTAGCAATCTCTCCTGCCTCTATCAAATAACGCGCCACATGTTCTATGGTGGATTCACTAGTATCCCCTGAGAATTTTGTGAATTTGGGGACTTTCCACCTTGGTGGTAACTCTTGTTGTAAGACGAATTCAGACAAAGGGGAAGTATAACTAGGCCTTTGTAATCCTACGTTTACTCCATTTTGTGCCATTATTCTCTCAACCATGGTGGCAATATTATTTTCGACAGGCATGTTATTGTAACGCATTCTCTGCTGTAATACTTCGTCAGCATTTTGGTTTCTCTGGACTATTATCCTTCTTGGTTCCTGTCGAATAGGCTCTTCTACATTAGGTTGTTCGACTATCACCTCTTGCCCCCTGGGATTTTCATGAGGGTTCCCTAAGGGCCTTTGGTTTATAGTATGTTCCTCTTCGACAGCCCTATTGGCAGGATTCTGGTTTAATTGCATTCTTTGTTGTGCTTGCGGGACTCCAAAAAAGTCAGCAATGCGTGCCATCTGTTCTGCCAATATTTGGTTTGTTTGGGTAGTGTTTTGTATTAAGGGATTGAACACGTCTCCCATTTGTTGTGTCAAAGCCTGCACCATATCATGATTGCTTTCATCCATCTGTTGACGAATTACTTGTGCAGAATGGTTTGTCAAAGCGGGCATATGGAAACCTGGTGGAATTTGATTCATTCTATTTCCATTTCCACCATATCCTGATCCCTGCAATGGTGATGACACTTGAACCATAGCATCAGAGAATAATGGTGACGAATTATGTAGGCTTGCCATCATTGAAGTTGGCATTCCATACGGTTGTTCCCTCCCAGTCAAAGGCTGAGAATAATTCAGATATGGCCTGAATGTATTTCCTCCAGGGGGAGGGGTTCCAAGGGGTCTGGCTTGTCCCATGGTGGAAGAACTAGGCATATTTTGGGATCCTGAACCCGTTGGTATGGAATCTCCCAAAGGAGGCCTAATTTGTTCTAAAACAGGGCCAGACATTGGTATTGCTCCTGACGAAGGGATAGGGTTGGAAACTGGTATTGTTTCGTCAGGAATGTTTGAAGTATTTGGCAAGTTAGCCATGTTTCTTCTTCTTGTTCTCTTTGGTCTTTCTACGTCGGTTACGGCTAGTTTACCGCTTCTAAGAATCATACAACGTAGCAAGGAACAAATTGTCTAAGAAGTTCTTTATTAGATAATTGTCTTAATGCACTAGTCCCACCAGGTGTGCCAATTTGTTCGCTGTGATTTCTGGCGAACAACCTCTGGTTAACCAATTTCTTCAGAAAACTGGGTTACTTACAGGACCAACCAAACAAGTCCTAGGATACATGTGCATTTGATTCTGTCGAACTATTCTTAGAGTTTGTGATAAATTTGTGGCTTGTTTTTGTTAATATTGTCAAAGTATTAAGAACTTTGATTTTTGCAAGTAAAGTTTGAACTTAAAGATGAAATAAAGTTAAAAGTCTAAACAAGAACAAAAAGACGTGTCGAAGGCTGTAAACTTGCAGAAAAATAAATAAAGCTTGAAAATGACATTAAACTTGATAAATGAACAAGTAATTTAAATGACTTTGAAATATAACTGGTGTTCAAACGTACATTGTTCCAAATCTTAGACTCATTTTCTCTCACACTGGGTACTTAGAGTTTTAAACAGGAATTTTGTATCAATTTTCACACACACATTCTAACCACAAACTATCCTATTTATACATAAACAAAATAACTGCTTAGAACGGAAAAACTATAACTAAACGACAAGTGTCAGCCTGCATGTAAATTTCTTCTCTGAAACCTCCATGTGTCCAACTGCCAAAGGTTACAACCTTTTGAATTTGAATCTCTTCCTTGGTGACGAAAACCTTGTAACTCTTCAAAACTGTCGAAACCCTTTTAAAGAAGAACAAAATTCTTCAACACTTGCCAAATATTCTTTTGTCAGATGTCCTCTTCTGTCGAAATCATTGAAAGACTATCTTCTGTCGAACCGTCGAAAGAGAACTTTCTTCTACCAAATACTTAGTCACAAATACCTTCCCAACTTTATTCTGCCAGAACAACATTTATCTCTCTGTCGAAGTAATGGGGTTTTAAACCCTGTCAGCAATCCTTGAAATTCCTTCCTTTTATTATCTTTCGACAAAGATAATCTCAAAACCCTTAATTTCAGTCTTGTCGAAATTATGGGTTTACAATAGGTATGGGTGCTTTTTGCAAATTGTCAACTTTGTGTAAGATGGGCATGGGCTACTTTGCTAGCTTGGTACAAGGGGCTTGTCTTGCGCAGCATGAGGTGAGGAGAGGGCTAGGGTGGTTCAGCAACCAAGGCAGCAAGTGGATGAGATGTTATGATTGATTTTGCAACTTGGTTCACTTTGGTTCTCATGAAAAGATCTTGTTCCAAAAACCATACAAACATGTAATTCTTTGGTCCAATCTGAACTTTAGATGTCACATGATCATGTTATGTGAATTAGAAGTCCATTTGATAGCTTTAGAACACTTGATCAAGTCATTTTGCAAAATACCTCTTTGGTGGAAACTTTGAAATTTTGTGATTTTTGCCAACTTTGACAAACCATAACTTTTGATCCAAAATGAATTAGGTCATGTTCTTGTACTTTTTAAAAAGGGAAAGATCTATTCTACAACTTTCATGACCAAAGTTTTTCCATTTGAAGCATTTTTGGATCAAAAAGTAAGGATTGAAAAGTTGCCTAAAATGACAAATTCCTTAAAAGTCAAACTTGCCCCAAAAAGTCAACTTTGCAAAAACTTCAAATTCTTCAATTTTATGAACTTCCAACCTCTTCCATGATCAAATAAAGATCATATACACTCAAAATGATGAAGATCACCCCTTGGTTGGGTCATTGGGGGCCTCAGATGCCCTGATTTTGCACTGACTTGTCTGAAAAGTCAACTCTTGATCAGATGACTTCCCCATGGAATTTCTTCAAGAAAATTGATATGCATACTCCCTATACCAAATAGAGACCAATAGAAACAAGAATGACCAAAAAATTTGAAGTTATGGCCTCTGAAACCAAAACCCTAATTTCAGGTCATTTGTGCAATCAAGCCTGGCTCTGCTTCCATACCAAACCCAGTTCTTGTGATTCTTTGGCATTCTTGACTTTGAGAGGATACAATGTGATACTTGAACACACATGGACCCCTTTGAAGTGATTGTTGACCTTTGGAGTGGCTCAAGAAGCTCTTGGATTGCTCAGATCACAAACCCTAGATGCAGATGACTTTGAATCTATGTAGTGAATCAAAAATGTGGTATGAGATGTTATGATTGTGTTTATGCATATGAAATGATCACAAGCCATGGTGTGAATAGGTGAGGGCAAATTTGGGGTGTTTACAAGCGTGAAGAAAACAGATAAGAAAAGTCGACATTGATCGCAAAGTAAAGTTAGGCTTGACTCTCTGAAAGTCCCCAGCAGAGTCGTCATCTGTCGCACCTCAAAAAATACGACCTCGCGATAAAAAATACCGCGGATAAAATTAAAACAAGATAGTCGCCACCGAACTTATTTTATTCCAATTAAGGAAAAGGAAAATATCGAGAAACCTTTTGAAAAACGGATGGATAGAACAAGGTCTTTGAAACCAGATTCTAAGTTCGGGAGTCGATTCCGTAAGGGGAAGGTATTAGAACCCCTTACGTCCGTTGTACTCAACGGGAACCTCTTAGTTTAACTTGCGATCTAATGTTGACTTATGCTTTATGTTTTCTTCGAATAATAAAATAAATGCGAATGATTCTAATCTAAGGGTTACGGGGAAAATGTGTGGTTTTATTTCTATGGTGCTCGGCAAGGAGTAAGATCCGTGTGCCTACGTATTCCTTTGTGCAATGGGAAAGTCAGAGCTTCGTAGTTCGTGGTACTAAGGTTGGTTGGTTGATTTGTTTTAATGAACGATTATTTAAACCGCATTCTAATTGCTAAGCGTTGGCCTGTCTGCTCACGATAGGAGGCGGAAGCGCTAGCTTGTTTGCGAGATAGAAAGGATTTAAATAATGTTCGTTTGAAAAAATGTTCGATTTAGTTAATGTTTTATGAACGAAAGGGCGAATGAACCACGTCCCGTGGGGCGAGCCTCAGGAGCGTTCATTCAAGAATTCGAGGAATGCTGGACTCCAGAACTTAATTCTTTCGTTATTTGATATGTAGATTAAATGTTTTAATTACGGAAAGTCGAATTAAACACGTCCCGTGGGGCGAGACTCAGGAGCGTTCACTCAAGAATTCGAGGAATGCGAGACTCCAGAATTCAGTTATTCCGCTATTTAATTATAAAAAGATTTGAATATTCGAGTTTGGAAGAATTTTGATGGCGAGGCACGATGCGCTCGGCTTACATGGTTTGCGAATCGATTAAAGCGATAAAATGCGGCGAAAAAATAAATTAACGGCAACTATTCAGAGGCGTTGGACCTTTTTGTTCGGATGCGTCGAAATATAGTTCGTTTACTTCCTTAGAGCCGATTTAAAATTGAAATTGTTCTATGAGGAGTCGAAACAATTTGTTGGAATGCGATAAATAAATTGAATAAATTGACTAAATTAAATTGTGGAAATAGAATAACAAATATGATATAATAAATTAAATTGATTAAATTGGTGAATAGTCGGAATAATACAATAAATAAATTAAACTAAGTTAAATAATTGAAATAAAAAAAATGGTAATTAGAAAATAAATCTAACTACCTAGGCCTCATATTAATCAAGTTCTAACGATTTAATGAAATCGGGTAGACCACTTGATTTTTTTATAATATCATTGGCCCGAAAAAATCAAAGAAATATAAATTGAGAAATTAACAAATATTACTAACAATTTTTTTAAAACATTTTTCTAAATGATAAAAGCAAGGCAAACTAAAAACAATAGATAATAAAAAAGATCAGTAATAACAATGATAGTAAATCTTAATGAAATAATCTTATTAAACCTTAATGAAATAAAAGAAAGTAAAGTAAAAGAAAAAAGTAATAGGGGTGGCGTCTGGATTTGACAGAGTGTGTGACTAGAAATCAGGTGGGCTTCAAAGCCCACCTCACAACTAAGACAAAAACATTTAAAAAATGTGTGTGCTGAAGTCAGTGGTGTACATAGAAATTCAGTTGATGAGCAATTTAATAAAAACAATAAATAAATAAAAACTAAAAAGAAAGAAAAGGATTAAATGCATCAGGTTATTTAAAAAAGAGAAAAAGAAATGGTGGTACCCTCTTCCTCTTTAAACGAAACAGGGAAACTGTAACTCTCACCCTCAAATCGCTCGAACTCACCGTTTTCCGTTTTCACTCGCTATCTCACAATCACAACTCAATTTCGTCATCTTTCATCTCAACTCTCAAAACTCACCATGGATCTCTCACCGTTCGGATTCGTTTTCTCAGTCGCTCAAGGTTGGTTTGCACGGAGGTTTTCGGTGGTTCGTGGTCTCTGTTCGTCGGGGACTGAAGGTGATGACCGACGACTTATGGCTGCGACGATTTGGAGAGGTTGAAGGGTTCGTGTTTGGGATTTCTCACGGTGGGTTTCACGGATTTGGCTCGAATTTGGTGCTTGGGGTGGTGAGTCTGTTTTTCACGGTGGTTTGCTCACAACGTTTTGGTTGGAATCACGGTGACAGATTTGGGTTTGATGAAAGTGGTTTTTTGAAGGATGGTGATGGTGTATCGCGGTTCAGTCTCGCTTATATTTTTGTTTTGCGGTTCGTTTTGGTTTTTTCAACGGTGAGTGAAGGTTGAAGGTTGAAGGTTGAGCGATATGATTAAGGTTTCACACAGTTTTCAAAAGTGAGTGTTTTTTTGTTTCTGATTTTTGAATTCAGTTGGTGGTGGCGACGAAAAAAAGATGAAGAGGGTGGATTTGGATTCAATTTTTTTTTGGTAAGTTTTGGTGATTTGTGTTTCAGAGGTTTTGGTTCATGCGGATTTGCGTTTTTTTTTCCGGTGATTGTTCTGATTTTCTTTTGGGTCTCTTTTTATAAAGAAGAGTATTTGGTTTGTATTTAAAGAGAGATTCAAGGGTATTTGAGGGAAGAAGAATTAAGGGAATATTGTGTGATTTGCTGAGCTGTGAATGTACTATGATTTGTTGTGAATTTGGTTGTGAGTGGAAATTGTTTTCATTTGGTACAAAAGATGCGTTGCTAGCTGTGTGGAAAATTGCAGAAGGGTAAAAGTGGGGTCAAGTTTGTTGCTGACTCTTTTTTTTTTAACAGTGGAAGCTATTGGTATAAATGGATATGGATTGTTGCTGAATAAAATAAGATACTAACAATAACATAATAATAATAAAATAATAATAATAAGGAAAATAATAATAATAAAAATAATAATAAATGGTAATAAAAATAATAACGAAAGTTAATAACAATAGAAATAATAATAAAAGACTAGTAATAATAATAATAATAATAATAAAAAGATGGAAAAATAATAAAAATATGGTTATCGATAGAAATAAAAAGGAAATTATAAATGGATTACAAATCTAAAAAGGTTAAAAATATAGCTATAATAACAATAATAATAAAATATGATAGAAATAAAAATGAATAATAATAAAATAAAAATATTAAGAAATAATAATAATAATAATAATAATAATAATAACAAGAATGAAACTATAATAATAATAATAATAATGGAATATTTTTGATAATGGAAAATAAAAATGATAATAATAGTAGTGTTTTTTTTAACTTTATGGATGAAAAATATGATGGATAAAATAAAAAGGAGATTATGAAATGGAATTTTTTTGTAACAGTTTTTTTTTACCAAAAAATAAAACAACACTTATGATAAGAGGAATTGATTTTTTTTAGAAAATAACAAATGCATTTTTTTTTTTACTTTTTGATAATTAATTTTCTTTTGGATAAAACATAAAATAAAAGGATATGAGATACAGATGAAATTGAGTATAAAAATAAAACATTGCATATTTTGGATTTTTTTAATATCCGACAGAAAAATAAAATAATAGATATTTTGGATTTTCAATGTCAGACAGAAAAAAATACATTTTTTAGATTTTTGAAATAATGGTTAGACAGTAAAATAAAATGGCACAAGCAGGACAAATTTGGGGTATGACACCTTGAACCTTCAACTTTTTCCACTTTTTTCTACGTACGGTAGAAAAAGTTTATCGCCAAACCAATCATTGTATACTTTGAAATTTTTGGGGCCCCAATTAGAGGAATACGACACCAACCAGACTAGACTATGATCTGAAATATCCCTGAAACCAATTCTTTGACCTATAATACCCCAAGAAAGGATTGCTCTTTCGGAAATGAGAAAACAGTCAAGTCTACTCTTCGATGAACCATCCCCGCTATAGCACATATATCTTTTTCCTTTACAAGGCACATCCACCAACTCACAATCGGAAATGAATTCCGAGAATCCTTCATCTCAGTTGACCTATTACGCACTGATACACCCCTTTTTTCGTCACGATTAACAATAAAATTAAAATCTCCCCCAATGCACCATTCACCATCCAACAATCTAGATTTCAAAAGCAACAAATCACTCCACAATTGTCTCTTCAAAGTCAAATTACACGGAGAATACACATTGACAATGTAATAAAAACAATTCGTCCACCTCACTTTCACTCCAACAAAACCATCCCCTATAAAACTGCAAAAAAAACTTCTACTTTATGATTCCACAAAATAATAAGGCCACTGGAGGAACCATTAGACCCAGAAAAAGTCTAACCAACCTCACCATCCCACAAACTCTTAGCAATCTCCTCATAAACCATGCCCAATTTTGATTCTTAAATAAGAAAAATGTCCCCTCTGATGTTAAAAGTACCAATAATCATTGAATTCTATTATTGATCTCTAACCTGTTAGACATCTTGTTCCCTTCTCTAAATCATCTAGATTCGCAACATAATCAATATTCGATTCAGATATAACAACTCCTAGATAAATAATAACCTCCCAAAGTTTGTCTCCCACCAAAGAACTCATATTCTTCCACATTCTCTTCGGTTGATGTAAGAATTCTCCGAGTTGATACCGTGAAATTCTGTGAATCTCCCTTCTCCTTTACGGATAGTACCCGAATTAATAGATAAAATAACATTTGAACAATCTCCAAAAGATGAAATCGGATCTAAGACCTGGTAATTTTCCTCCTGACACTTCTTTTTGACCTTCTTCTTTCTAATACTCTTCTAAGTCCATTAAATGCCTCTAACTTTTTATATTTTATTTTCTTTAAAAAGGTTCTAGATAACTCCTGAGACCCACTACCCAAAGGAACTTTTCTTTTCTCCTGGGACCCACCATCCAGTGTAATGTTTCTATCATTCTGTTTAAAAAACAACGGGCAAGTCACATCACATTCTGCATTAATCTCTGGAATTATGTCAATTCTGATACCAGCCTCACCTGTGTGCAGACTATTCACACAATAAGCATTTGCACCAATATTAAAGGGTTGTTCTGATCTTAGTCTCACATTGAAAATAACTTCATCAAAACCACCAACCCCTCTAGTAAATCGTGTATTTTCCATCCTATTTGAAATCTACACTACTAGAAAAAAGACATTTGGTTAAATGATCTTACATCAGACATTTATTTCCGCTGATGTAAAAAATAACACGGTGGCAGTTTCGTAAATAATAAAAGAATTTGTTATAAGGGATTTCACATCGGTTATTGGTTTCAACCGATGTAATATCTTAATTTTTTGTTAAATAGTAACACGGTGGCAGTATTGTAAATAATAAAAAAATTGATATAAAGCCTTTTACATCGGTTATACTAAAAACCAATTTAAAAAACTATTTAAAACATTATTTAAAAAATGTACACATACCATTTTACGGTTATGCCTGAACCGATTTAAAAAGTTATTTAAAAATTTATTAATACCTTTTTACATCGATTATAAACTAACCGATTTAAAAAACTATTTAAAAATTATTTAAAAAAATTATTGATAGCCTATTACATCAGTTATAATCTAACCGATGTAAAAATTATTTTAAAAATTTATTGATAGCTTTTACACCGGTTAGGAAAGAACCGATTTAATAAATAATTTAAATTTGGGTTGTTACATCGGTCCAACACTTCCACCGATGTGAAATCCAATTTAAAAAAAAGAGCCTAAAACCGTAAACACTAGTAAACCGCACATTTCATATTGTCTTCTTCCTACCACTGCTATTGTTTCTCACAACCGCATGCCGCACGATGCCACACGATGCAACCACGTTACACGCCACGACGCGCATCGCACGACGATGAACACCGCCTGAGACGGCACTGCACGATGGAAGACCTACCCGCACGACCACAATGCACGGTGGGAAGAGACGATGGACGACACAACACGACGGTTAGGGGTATTTTTCATATTGCCTTCTTCCTACCACTGCTATTGTCTTCTTCCTACCACTGCTATTGTTTGTTGTTGTTTTTTTGTTGACTGCCATTTGTGTTTGGGGTATTTTTCATTGGGTTGTTTTCATGAAATCTAGATGTAGTTCTATGTAATTGTATGCATTTGCTTGTTAGGGCACTTGAGTGGTTTGAGTTTTGTTCATTTTGTTATTGATATTTTTCTTTACGGTTAAATAAAAATTTATCCATAGTTTCAACACTTTCATTTTGATCTTGTAGATGATTTTGCCGGTTTTTTGGTGATAATTTCCATTTGTTGATTTGAAGGTTATTTGGCACTTTGGTTGTGATGGTAGAATCATCATGTTAAAACATTTTTATTTTTCTTCAAATTTTAGCACATATATAAAATTATCTTCAAAATTTTTAGTGATAATGTTAAAACATTTTTATTTTTCTTTCTTTAATTTCAATATATATATATACATATATATATATATATATATATATATATATATATATATATATATATATATATATATATTTGTTTTTAGTCATGTTTATTTTATACATGTTGTGATGCTATTAATTCTTTATAACTTCTCACTTCTTCTTTTATGCATGTCACGTGTTTTCACATATAGACTTTTGCATTCCCTCTAATGTCCAAGAGAGTGACTAATGTAGGTGTCTCAATGATTTAACTCTGTATGTATTAATTTCGGAACATAGGTATGAATCGTAGTTGGATGAGAGCTAATCGATTAAGTGTCGAGTACGAACATGGAGTGAAGGAATTTCTACAGTTTGTTGAAAGTAATGCTAAAAAAATCTTTCTCCTCCTAAAAGTAATGATGAAAAAGTGTTGACGTGCTTTTTTTCTGTCCATGTGTTCATTGTGCAAATCACGAACCAAAACTTAATAAGAAAGCAATCATGGATCATATAATTTGTCATAGGATTTGTTAAAGTTATACACAATGGATATGGCACAGTGAGGTAGTAGCAAAGTCAAATGTGTCCCAAAAAGATAATGTTAGTGTAGAAATGGATGATCGCCTGGAAGACATGATGTGTGATATTGGACAAGATTCGTTTAAGAAGGCACATGCGTATGATACTTTATGCAGTGACAAGGATAAATCTTTGTACCCGGGATGCACAAATTTTACACGTTTGTCAGCTATGTTAAAATTGTTTAATTTGAAGGCAAATAATGGGTGGACTGACAAAAGTTTTACCGAATTGCTTGAATTGTTGACACAGATGCTTCCAGAAGGTAACATAATGCCAAATCGTTATTACGAGGCAAAAAAGATATTGTGTCCGATGGGTTTGGAGTATGAAAAGATACATGCATGCTCTAATTATTGCATATTATACAGAAAAAAGTGTGTAAACTATAATCATTGTTTGAAGTGCAAGGCGTCACGCTACAAAAAGAAAGATAGTGATTCTAGTGATGATGAGGTGGTTAAAAAGGGTCCTCCCGTGAAAGTGGTATGGTACCTACCAATATTTTCAAGGTTCAAGAGACTATTTTCTATTGCAAATGACAAAAAGAATCTTAGATGGCATGCCGAAGAAAGAAAATACGATGGACAAATTCGCCATGTAGCCGATTCTTTGCAGTGGAAGAAAATAGATTCTTTGTTTCCAAATTTTGGCAAAGAGTCGAGATACATTAGACTTGGACTTTATACTGATGGAATGAATCTGTTTGGTAATCTAAGTACTAATCATACTTTTTGGCATGTTCTCCTGATGATTTACAACTTATCTCCTAGGTTGTGCATGAAGCGTAAATATATTATGTTATTGATGATGATTTCGGGCCCAAAACAACCAGGAAATGGCATATATGTTTATCTAAGTCCTCTGATTGATGATTTAAGAGTTTTTTGGGAGGAAGGGGTGGATGTTTGTAATGTGTATTCTGGTGAACAGTTCAATATGTGTGACATGTTGTTTTGCACCATCAACGATTTTCCGGCGTATGGAAATTTGTCTGGTTATAAAGTTAAAGGGCATAATGCATGTCCTATATGTGAAAAAGACACAAGTTACCTCCAACTTGAAAAAGGAAAGAAGTCTGTTTATCTTGGGTATCGAAAATTTCTAGATCGTTATAGATTGCAAAAAGCTTTCAATGGGGAACAAGAGCATGGTGAAGCTCCAAAGACCTTAACTGGAGAGGAAGTTTATCAACGACAATAGGGCATTAATGTTGTCTTTGGAAAGTACAAAAAGAAATCTACTGTGAAAAATTTATGGAAAAAGAGGTCGGTTTTCTTTGATCTTCCATATTGGTCTAGTCTGGATGTAAGACATTGTATTGATACGTGGAGAAAAATGTATGTGATAGTTTACTCGAAACACTTCTCAACGTTCATGGCAAAACAAAAGATGGTTATAATGCTCGTGTTTATTTGGGTTTGATGGGTATACAAGAAGAGTTAACTCTACAACATATAGGCAACAAGATATATTTGCCTTCTGCCTTCTACACTTTGTCTAAAAAAGAGAAAACAAGTTTTTGTGAGTGTTTACAGAGTATTAAAGTTTCGCATGGTTACTCATAAAATGTCAAGAGGTTTGTATCATTTAAAGATCTCAAATTAATTGGCTTAAAATCTCTTGACTGTCATGTCTTAATGCAACAACTACTACCAGTGGCTATTCGTGGGATATTTCCTAACAATGTTAGGAAGACTATAACCAGGTTGTGCTTATTTTTCAATGCAATTTGTTGTAAAGCCATTGATCCATTAAAGTTAGACGATTTGGAAAATGAGGCTGCAATTATCTTGTGCCAATTAGAGATGTATTTTCCTCCTTCATTTTTTGACATTATGGTTCACTTGACTGTGTATCTAGTAAGGGAGATTAGATTATGTGGTCCAATTTTTTACGGTGGATGTATCCAACAGAGTGATACATGAAGATCCTAAAAGGATATACAAAAAGTCCACACCGTCCAGAAGCATCGATGGTTAAGAGGTACATTGCAGAAGAAGCAATTGAGTTTTGTTCAAACTATTTGTTAGAAGTGGATGTTGTAGTGGTTCCCAAGTCTTGTCATGATGGAAGATGTAAGGGTATGGGTACACACGGTTTAAATGTCAAGAGCTTAAGTATTAATGTGGTTGTTCAAGCGCATTTGTATATATTGAATAACACGAATGAAGTTCAACCTTACTTATCTGCTCACAAAAGCATCATAAAGAAAAAGTACCCCAAGATGAATGAAAGATGGTTCTTAAAAGAGCATAATAAGAGTTTCTCTAAGCGGTTTAAAGAAAAAATTGCTAATGATGATAGTGCATCTAATACAATTAAGTGGTTGTCCTATGAGCCTAAATGTAACATAATAACTTGGAGTGGATATGATATTAATAAAACTTACTTTTATACAAAGTCAAAGAATGACCGTAGTACCACACAAAATAGTGGGGTGATGATTGTGGCCGAGTCCATGCACTTCTCTAGTGCTAAAGATAAAAACCCGGTTATGACATTTACACCCTACTTTGGGGTGATTGAAGAGATTTGGGAAGTTGATTATGCTGTGTTTAAAGTTCCTGTATTTAAATGCAAATGGATTGATATCAACAGTGGTGTAAGAATCAATGAATTTGGAGTTACACTGGTTGATCTTAGCAAGTTAGTTTATGCAGACGAACCTTTCATCATGACGTCTCAAGCAAAACAAATGTTTTATGTCACAGATCCTTCTGATAAAAGGTGGTCGGTGGTTATACAAGGAAAGGTACATGATAGTGATGAAAATCATGATGTGAACCTTGATATTTCCGAAACTTCTCCTTTCTCAACAAATGTGCCTAGCTTCATTGAAGAAAATGAAGAGGATGATATCCATGCTATTCACACAGATCATGAAGAAGGGATATGAGAGGACTAGTAAGGTTTTTTTATTTATTTATTTGTGCTTAATTTGATGTCTAATTGTTTATATTTTGTGTTTAATTTGATGTCTAATTGTTTATATTTTGTTCTTAATTTGCTTTCTAATTATTTTTATTTTGTGTGAACAGATACATGGATGATTAAACCGACAACCCTTCTTCATCTAGTGACCTTAAAAAAAGAAGAGTTAGAGGTCCCACTTTGATGGCACAAATTGACAAAGTTCATCAAACGAGTGAAAAGATAAAGATTGAGTTTGATCTAAGAACCCATGAATGTACAAGTGTTGGCAAAAATGCTTCAAATTTTAGTTACATAACGTCTCTTGCTCGACAGAGATGTAGTATTTTGAAACATGAGTGGAAAAACGTAGATAAAGACATAAAAGAGGCTATTTGGACTGATGTTCAGGTATTTTTAACTGCTACACTTTATTATATTTTATAATCATATACTAACAACATATGTTGTATACTGTATGCATAGGCTCATTTCACTATCCCAGAACCTCGTGATGCAAAAAAGGATCCGCTGAAGAAAGAATGGATTAAATATGCGGGAGAGCGATGGAGAGGTTTTAAGACACCACTCACAAGCGAATATATTAGAAAGCCCAAAGAAGGTCTCGCTCCTGCATATATCATATATCCTTATATTAAAGAAGAAGTATGGAAATAATTTCTTAAGTCTCGAGATACCTCTGAATTTAAGGTTAGTAGGAGTTATAACATTTTTATAACATTTTATTATGTTTAGTGTGATTAATAACATTTTTATTCTGTTTAGTATAATTAATAACTTTTTGAGTTTGTAATAAGAAAAAAGTCAAAAGGGTGCAGAAAATATGGCTAAGAATGTATATCCACATGTATTATCTCGTGGAGGGTATCGCTTGATTGAGGAGAAAATGATAAATGAAAAGAGATCATCGAGAGATGATTCTACATTAGATGATACTGGTATTCCATCTCCACCGTCACATCATGAGTTATGGAAGAGAGCACGACAAAAGAAAGGGGGAGAATACACATCACAGGCTACACAAGTTGTTGCAGAGAAAATTATAAATAAAATTAAGAAAATTCTTCAAGTATTATTATAATTGTGATTGATAAAAACTATTGACAAAGTTGATTGATAAAAATTATTGATAAAAACTATTGACAAAGTTTTGGTGCATTTGTAGGATTCTCTAGTTGAAGAAGCTGAAAGGGGTGCATTTGTTCCGGATGGACGTCACGATATCTTAATAGCAGCCATTGGAACATATGAGCATGGAGGTCATGTTCATGGTGTTGGAAAACACCATAAACAAAGCACTTTATTTGGAAGATCACGTCAAAGAAAAGATATAGATGTAACCGAACAATTTGCACAGTTGTCATTTGAATTAGAAGCAAAAATTAGAGCTGATTTTATGCAACAGTTGGTTGAAGATCGTAAGGCAATGCAACAATATTTCATGGAGAAACTTAGGTCTATAGGTATCTCCCAAAGCACAAAAAATAAAAAATGCATTGAACAAAAGTTGTGGATGGGAGCAGAAAAGGAAGTTGTTCAGTTGTAAAAGTAAGCACAATGGAAGTGAAAGACAATGTTGAGAGATTAGTAAAAATGGTTCTGAAAATGGGGAACGCACACTTGGAATTAGAATTAAGTTATTGTATGAGTGTCGTTAATTTTTATATGTCATCCAAGTGTATCAGAGAGTTGTTGATGGATTTTCATTGGTTTGACGTGTCTACTCTGCAAGTATGGTCCACGTAAGTACATTTTCTTTTTTTATTACTGTCAATATCAATTAATGTTATACCTCTCATCACTTTAATTCTAATGTTTATTTTAAAATTATTAAGGTATATTCATCGTATATGTATTGATACATCACAATCAGAAGTATATGGATTTATGGACGCTATTGTGTGTTCATATGTTGATAATGTGGCAAAAACTGAAGCAAGAGTTAGAAAATACATACAAGAAAAGTTACGTGATCACGAAGAGAAAATGTGTTACTTGCTACCATTTATTCATGGATAAGTTTGTATGAAATTGTGTTTTCTATTTTTTAACTTTGGTTACATGGATATTTCAATTTTGGTAACATGAAATTCTGAATTTTGTGCTTCAACACACATGTACATGAATCATTGGCAATTAATAGTCATTTGTCCAAAAGCCAATACAGTGGTTGTCTTTTGTTCACTTCATCGGGAACTTAATCAAACCATGAGGAAACTTATTACACTGTAAGTTTATCTTTTATGTTCACTACATCCTATATACATAATTTGTTAAAAAAGTAATTCCATATTTTATGTGGCTTTATATGGATTTTTCTTCTTCTAAATTAGTGTTTTAGGGGTTTATCAAGTGGAACGTGGCATTAGAAGAAAGACTACATGGATTCGACCCAATGTAAGAGTGGTGTAAATTATAATTATAAATTTAATTTTATCATATAAGTATTCACTAATAATGTCATTCATTTGTAGATAAGGAAACAAAATAACTCTATTGATTGTGGGTACTATGTGATGAAAAATATGTTGGATATTGTCTCTGCACAGATAACCGATAATTGGATGACGATAATAAAAATAACTTTACTTTGTTATTTACTTTGCATTTTGCAACTTAATGTGAATTTTAAAAAATAACTCTATATTGTTATTGACGTGTTGTAGGTATTTAATGACCCAAAAGAATCAACAGAAGATGATTTGTATGATTTGCGACTCCGTTGGGCAACATGTTTCTTTGAGTTATATAAAGTTTAAGCTTTATCGTGTGAGATATAGAGAATTCTCTCTCTCTCTCTCTCTCTCTCTATATATATATATATATATATATATATATATATATATATATATATATATCTGATTTAAGTTTCTTGACTTTGGTGTTGTTTGTTGATGTTAATTGGTGTTATACTTTATTGTCAGCAAATTCGATTTTGGTGTTGTCTACCGAAGCTACAACTCATCTTCTTACGGATTGTAAGTTGATAATTCAAGTGGGGGAAATGACTTATAAATGGTTGGATATTTATGTATTTTTTGTTGTTGTAGTAGTCCATCGTGTAAACCTCCTTATAATTTAGTACATTTGTGCGTATCCTATATTAGTACTTTTGTAAATCAATTATAGAATTTTGAAGAATATATATGTGTAAACTAGATATTTGGTGGTATGAAATTAGATTGGTGAGAAAAATATTAAAATAGCGACCTAAATGCGGTCTATGTGATGTTGGGAAACTATGGAAAATAACGACCTAATTATGGTTTGTGTGATGTTGGAAAAATATGAAAAATTAGGTACAAAAAAAGTTACAGGGAACTGCTACAAAATAGTCAATTATTTTAGAATTACTACAGTACTTTTTACATCGGTTATTAGCAAAACTGATGTAAAAACACCTTTTTCACATCGGGCCATATCCAAAATCGATGTAAAAAAGTCTACATGGTGCCTTTTTCACATCGGACCATATCCAAAACCGATGTAAAAAAGTTTACATGGTGCGTTTGATAATTTTAAGCAACACTTCTTACATCGGTTTTTGTTTGCAACTAATTTAGTAAACAACTCTTTTACATTGGTTTTTAGTTGCAACCGATGTAAAAAACCCTTTTTATATAAAAATAATCCAATTTTATTTTTTTTCACATCAGACTTAAAATGTAAACCGATGTGGTTGGTGTATTTGTTACATCGGACCATAAACCGATGTAAAATGTCTTTGATTTACTACATCGCCTGACTAAACATCGGACTCAGACCCTGTGTAAAAAGTCATTTTCGCCCGATGTAAAAAGTCATTTATGTACTAGTGCGAATCATTTTTCTGCCTCCTACCTTTCTCTGATACATCTGCTTCCAAAACTACAACGTCTCCGTCAACACTTTTTGACACAGCTACGTGACCCAAGGACAACGTTTTGGACCGCGATTCTCCATCGTCACCATCCTTTTCCACACTTCGAGCCATTGAGTTAACATCTTCACTGCCTTCCTCCTGGTAACTTCCCATAACACCAGAACAGGATGAAGAATCCTCCTCCTCCTTCGAACTATTTTTCCTCTGTGAAAAATTCATTGAACCGAAGGCATCTTCTATTAACTGAAGCTTAAACTTAATCCCATCAATCTCAACCAGACAGTGTTCCTGAAGAACAAATCCCAACAGAACTCTCAGCATAACCCTCGCCAAATCCATATTCTCCCTCTTCAAAGTTTTATCGTCAAGGCAAATAAAAGTTCCAAATGAATTAGCAAAAGATTCGAAGAAATCAACACTCCACGCATGAAATGGCACCCCAAAAATCCTCATCCAGATCACCCTGTATTCATTAATATCTTCCTCCCTCCACTCTCTAATCGCCGAAAACCATTGATTCCACCAAAAACTTGCATCGTTGATAAGGTCTCTCATCGCACCCGGTTCCTTTTCTTCCAACAAACACATCTTAGAACCCAAAGGACTAACATAAACCTAGAAAATAACCTCTGTTTCAAATATCCTTTGCATATTGTAAGCCATGCCATGAAGATGAGTGAAACCCACATAAGCTCATTTCATCTTATCCTTAAACTATTTCTGAGAGGAAAATTTTACAACACATTCTTGACTCCCCTGCTTCTCGCAAACAACATCTGCAAACGATCTGGCCTTAAGCAGAAACTGAGGAGAAATACGAGGTCCATTAGAGGATGCATTTGTTCTTTCTATCCGAGCCTCCCTTCCCTTAAAGTTCATGTTCGATTGAAGCCTAGCCTTCTCCTTCACCGCTCTCCTCTTGAATTTGGGCGGGTTCGCGTGAATCTTCCTCCCATCTATCACTACATTATCCAATTTGACACCCAACATACGAACATCCTCAACATCGTCGAATCTCGCAAAACCAAAGCATTTACCAATCTTGTTTCTTTTGGGTGAGATCACCACCCCCACAATGTTGCCTATACACCCAAATAAAACAAACAAATTCCTTGCGTTAATCCTGTCCGGGAATTTTGAAAGGAAGAACAAGCAAGTCTCCTTCATCTTGTCACCCATGAACCCACCACCATAAGGAAAAATATCTCAGCTCGCTTCCTTCCCACTCGTTCTCTTCCTTTTACTTGAATTCATGTCATTAATACAACAACACCAAAAACACGAATCTTTCTCTCTAACATATTTTGTATTTTCTCCAAAGTTGATCCACCGTAAAATAATGTTGTTTCACTTTTTTTTAATATATATATATATATATATATATATATATATATATATATATATATATATATATATATATATATATATATATATATATAAAACATTTATTGTTTTATACACACAAAATTATAATGGAGAGATCCTTATTCCAATTTTCTTATAACTATACTAATTTCGATTTTTGTGTGGGAAATGGAATCAAAATGCTACTTCTTTTTCTTTATTTTTATAATTAAAAATAACTGGATTATGGAGAAATAACGGTCTCACTCGGTCATTTGTCCAATTCCAAATTCTAACGACCATCGGTTCAGTCACCCTTCCATCACAAACCCAACAACCATTCCAACCAACAACACCAAGACTCACAGTTGAACACAATGAACCACCCTCTTCATCAACAGGTTAAACTTCTCTCTCACTCTCTATCTCACTTTCTCTCTCTACCATGGCAGAGCCTCATTCCGCCTCCGCCACTCCTTCCTCTTCTTCCCCCGCCAACAACGCTGAAGCTCCTCAGTCAGACGAAAATGCCGGAGCTTCGGAGAATCAACCACGCGAGTCTCGGCGCGTGAGCATCATCTTCGGGAGAACCAACTCGAGAACGGTCGATGACTCCGCTCTTGGTAGGGATGAGAAGTGGTCCTGCTTGGCCGTTATCTTCAGCTTTTGGTTCTTCGGTCAGCAAAATCTCTTTGTTTATACATATTTGGTTTGAACACTGAATTTACTATGCTACATTTATTTTCACTATGAGATATTTGTAATGTTATTATTACAGTTGCCGTGACGATGATAATGGGGGTGTATGGGTCGATTTCTGTGGTTCTAGGGCCTAGTTCTTCAATTGTTTTGCAACCTAACCCTATATTTGTAAAATATGTGAAGGTCAGTTTCAGTTGCTGCATTTTTTTTAATTTGTTCTCCATTTGTAGTTTGTGAGTGTTTTTGTAACATGTGTTTGTTTGCATTAGGTAGAGAACGTAGAGGCGAATCCAGGACTCGTTCTTTATGGTACATATCAGTATCCACCTCTTGATGTTGTTTCCATTTGGAGGGAAACTCGTAATATATCTATTCCTTATGGCGCAGATAAGGCAAGTATCTGTTTTCTCCCTTTCTCATGATTTCAAATTCTGATTTTGCAAAATGGAAAGATTTGTAATTGATTTTGTTACTGAAGTCTCCATTTCTTGTGGTTGAACTAACACCCTTTTCTTATGGATTCCTCAGGAATGGAAATATTATCTGAATAGAGGGTCTGAAGTAAATATTTCGTATAGCCTGAGCTCTGAGAGTTCCTCTATTTATCTTGTAATTGCAGAAGGTATTCATTCTCTCTACATGAAATTTCAGTGGTTTCTTTGTTCATTTTGTGAATTTGTTTCTCATGCATCCATCACTCACTTGTCACTTAGTTTGAGATTGTATCCACGTTTGACATGTGTGATTTTGAATGAATTTAATTTTGAAGTGAAATGATTCATGTGTATAGCTTTAGCCTATGTTTGGCATTGGGCAAAAATCATGGTGTGACCGTGCGGTAGGTGGAAGCTAGCATTAGAAGCTTCAGGAAAACACGGTGTAAAAACCTCTAGACGTGAGGTGGCGGTAACTCACCGCTTTGCCGAACACACAATTAGTGCAGATGTTCAATCTAATGCAAGAGCTACTTTTTATCAATTTTAGTCAAAATGAAGGTTGCAACCAAAATCAATTTTGACTCAAAGTTACCAACATCTCATTTTTACTATAATCACTTTTGTGTGACTGAGTATAATGTCTCCTTACAGAATTAAGAACTCTCTTTTAATCTTCTTTGGAGTGGAGTGTGTTCCTTTGTAAATGATTTTGCTATAGTCTGTTAATCCTATGGTAGGTTTACTGTTCTTAGGATTTTCTGACCTATTATTTTCTATAAAATTACTTCCGGAGAAACTATTTTATTTGAAATTCATTAAAGCCTTAGCTCTATGGCTGAGTAACATTAGTCATTAAGTATTACATTGTAGCATTGCAAATTTGAATGCATTCCCTGTTTTGGGTATCATGGAGCTCAAGTGTAGTTACTACATATTTACATGTGGTTATTATTTAGGACATACCAAAAATTTGCATGTTGTGGTATATATAGTGATCATGTTATTCTTCTGCCTCTGCTTATAGGAGCTGAAAGTCTCTCATTGTGGCTGGAGGACCCAACATATCCCAATACAACTCTGTCTTGGAACGTGATCCATGGTAAGAAAGTAGTTAAAAAACTATATCTATGTTCATATTCATATTACCATATACTGACAATTTTTCTTCAAGGATCTGGTATGATTACACAAGAAATATTCAGGTCATCGTACTATTATGTGGCCTTGGGTAATTTAGAAGAAGAAGTGGAGGTATGTTTTTTGCATTTCTATGCCATACTTGCTCCTGTAGTTGGTATAATTAATTACAATCTCTTGAATGACTGAAAAAAAGTTTTCATTGATTGTGAAGCCATGATGTGTTATTTTCTTCATATTGGGAAATCTGCAAACAAAAGTTTCTATTAAAATATCTTTATACCGGGTAAAACTTGTATTAAGTTATAGGATATCCTGTTTAATGCAGCAAGATAAATATTCAGAGATTATAAAATGGGAATCGAAACTTAAGCTCTGATGCAATGGATGTATGTTGGGTTACTATGATTTGTAATGTGAATATTTTCATCTGCCTTTTCTTTACATAAATTTAAACTTGCATTTTTGAAAACCTTTGAATATTCAGTTGTTAACATGAACATCTGAACCTGGACATTACTTATCCCTAATACTTACTTTTTTAAATATCTGTGTGTATCTAAATATGCTGCTTGCACAAGAAAGCCGGTACACGAGAACTAATTTCTAAACTACCTGGTGTCTAAGAAAAACTCAAATAGTAAGCTGACACATTGATATCTGACATGTTATAAATATGGACATTTGGACAAAAGTATTCTGATATCAAGGATGTTAGAATAAGCTAACTACCTGAGATTTTTACGATTGAACTGTTATAGACTGCAGAGCCGATATTTGTAAACGTAATCAGTAAAAGTCACCACAGAAAGTCTACCAGAGCATATGACATTTGCGTCACTACTTTTTTATCATACCATTAATATCCCTTCGTTGTTCCCTCAAAACTGTGTACGCATCTAATACCACGGCTTAGCATCCAAAGTCCTTTGATAGATTGATCACAAAAGAAACAAAGATCTTGCCAAACTTGGTACATTGAAGCTAAACTATGAACAGATTTGGCTAGCATTTTATTCATCCTACCATAATGACATTAGTTACTCAGTATCTTTTCTGTTTTTCCTCTTTTCATATATTTTTCCTATGATCTATTTTAAGCCTATTTGAGGACAGCATTAGACCTTTGATTCACATCATATTTGGACAGAGTTAGTATTACACAAAAGGCCATGCATTCAATTAAAACGGTGTTAGAGTACTAATGATAACTCTGGACCAAAGAGTTCTGCTGAGTGTGGGAAAGTTGGTATTTGATGCAATTGTTATTAAAAGATTTTGTTTGTATTTCTCACCGAGTCAGTTGTTTTTTACCTTATATCTATGATTTTAACAACAGACACAGTGTTTATTAATTTCATCATCATTGATCATTCTTATTTACATTCTTTGTTTCTTGTTGTTGAATAGGTTGAATTAAACCTCACTGTAAGGGCCTTTTTGCATAATATAACAAATGCTTTCTACAAATGCGCCCCGACTAGTAGTCCATGCAGTTTAAATATTTTATTTCCTCATGGAAACGCAGCTGTCTTAGTCTCTCCTGCTCCACAGCAGGCAAGATTGTTTATTATATTACCTGCTTGCTTCATTTTATTATATTACTTGCTTCCTATATATAGTCAACAACAATAACAACCGCACCTTATCCCACTAAATGGGGTCAACTACATGAATCAGTCCTTTGATTTTCCTGTTTATTGATGTTCTCTTTACTTTGGTTCAGAACACATCTAATGATGAGTGGTATGTCAATCTGACCTATGGACCAAGATGGCTTACATACATTTTTGGCATAGGTAGCCTCTTTATATAATCATCCTCCTACGGTATTAATCCTTAATGTTTTTATATGTTACTAAAGCTACATCTCCCTACAGGTGTACTGACTTTAATCATGTTTTGGGTCTTCAACTTCTTGAACAAACTTCAGTGTGCCAATGATGATAGAGTAGGATCCAGATCTGAAGGAACAGGACCAGATCGAGCCCCTTTGCTTACTCGCAAAGATGATGATCTTTCAAGCTGGGGTTCATCATATGATTCCTTACCTCAGGATGATGAGGATCTTAACTTTCTCACTGGAGGTTCCACTGACGGGAAGTTTTTAGCTGATGGTGAGACCAGTAATAATACCCAGCGTCTTTGTGCAATTTGCTTTGATGCTCCACGCGACTGCTTCTTCCTTCCTTGCGGGCACTGCGTGGCTTGTTTTCCATGTGGAACTAGGTAAATTCATTGTCATCAAAACAAACAGCTTGCAATTTTGCAGTAATAAACTGTATTTGACAGAAATTTTTACGTGCTACTTAGTAACCGTGATAACGATCTCCAAGTTGATGAATTCAATATCATTCATTACTCTAGAAATGATATTTTTTTCAATGACAAGTATCTCAATGCAGTAATTAGCTGAGGTCTGTTTTTCCTTGTATGGTGAATGATGTATGATGAACCTTATCTATGCAGGATAGCTGAGGCAGCTGGTACATGTCCTGTTTGTCGTAGGAACATGAAGAAGGTGAGGAAAATTTTTACTGTGTGATCAGCACACTGAGTCACGGACTAATTGAATAGCCACCAGACCCATATATTGTAAGTTTACATGTAATCATATATCTCTGACAATCATTACAATGATCAAGCATTCTATCTGCTGGCAATGGGTGTATTTGTCATTGCATTGCAACAAAATAGGAGGGAGAAATGAGAGATATATTGTTTTTGTGTTCCATAACTCCATCTGGCTACCTCTCATTCTAGGCGCGATTTGTCCAATATTGCTCGTTGTTTCAAATATTATAGAATTTGTTTGGTTTGGATGATTTGGCACAACTCGGTCTTTTCTACGATTATTTAAAATCTTAATTAAATCCTATAAAAATATAAATGATTAAAAACAAAAATACTTAAAATGGATACAAATTATATTAAAAAAAAAATGCAATTACGATCTGTCATCACAATCTCAAATATTGTTATTTGTTTGGTCATCATAATTTTTATAATAAAATACTATAAATTTGTTTGGTTAGGATGATTTTGGCACAAATCAGTCTTTTATAAGATTCTTTGGAATTTTAATTAAAGTTTATAAAAACATAAATGATTAACCAAGGAATAATCCCTAACAGACTAGATCTTCAACTCTTGTGCTTGCTTGCTTTGTTAGGAATGAGTTTTCTTATATAGCAAACAATCTGATGGGCTTAGGCATTAGATTTAATACATAATTAGTTCTAATACAAATTTGATTTGCTTATTCATTAATGTCCACCACAAAATTTGATTTGATCTGATCTTCACTCAATTAAAATATTCATTTAAGTTGATTTGATTTTACTAAATATTTTTAGCAAATTTTACTATAACAAGTTACTTAAGATACAATAACAAATCTCCTTGGAAAGAAACACAAACACGCTCATATTTACTCATAGATTAAAAATCACAACCAGAGGTCAGATGTTACCCACATACTGAAACATCTTGTCCCACTTGATGCCTCTTCACAATAAATATCTTGTTGCTCATGTTGTTTTTACCAAAAGTAGTCAATTACAAATCCAACTTCTCAAGAAAAGTATTCCGAATAACACTCTTGCAAAAACTGAAAAACTCTTTAAGTCAACTTTAATAGAGATTGGAGATTTTAAAAACAAATCCAATAAGATCTCTTCATGGAATATAAATCTCCAATCAATATCTTTGCATATCAAATTTTAGCACAAACTTAAATAAAATAAATTTGAAACAAATCTTCCTTCAAGACATATTTAAATAAATATTTTCTTCAAAACAAATCCAACCCGATAATATCTTCTTATTTAAACAAAATCAATTTTTTTTTAACTAAAACATATCCAATAAAAACTTCTTCAACTTTTATAGATTATGATTTAATAAAAAAAAATTCTGAACTGATTTGGATTAACAAACTTCTTCCAAAAGTAATCTTCTCATCGTACTATAATTAATACAATATTTTTAAACAAATGTTGAAGCGAAGATTTAGTGCAATATGAGTAGTCCACACACAAAGATATCACATCATGTTCTAGACATCTTTCTCAACAAGTTGTTGTTAAGTGCCAATTTGGAGTTATATTTCCTATTATTTTGTGTCATTTTACAATGCTTTCTTGTTTAAATATGTTGTTTAACAGTTGTTTTTAGTGTAAATACGTAATTTACCACTTTTGCTTTCCATTACCCGTATTATGACATTTTATTTCTTTTTGTATGTTTTTATGCTTAGTTGGATGCATAAAGCCCATGGATGAAGAAGGAGAGTTGGAAAACCATTTTCATGAAGTTTGGGAAGTACTAGCGCGCAGTGCGTCTCTAGCGCACTCCCAGCGTACTCCAAGAAGATGCTACTGAATTTTTGGCGCTTGGACCTCGCTATAACCGCGCTCAGCGCGCTAGGACATTTGTCGCCTTTGGACTGGTGGCGCTTGTGAGAGGTACCAGTTGTTTTAATGATGTCAACACTATTGTTATTCAGGAAGACACATTGGATCACAAGATGCTGGCATATCAAATCATCAGAAAATGATTTTTTGTTGATCTAAAGTGAATGAGACGACTCATCAACACAAATAGGTCGACTCATTCAGTTGAAAAATTTGAGTCGACTCATTTGATGAATTAGGTCGACTCAAACGAAGTTCAAAATTCTTTGGGACTCACGGGTCCCAACAGGATGACTGAGGACAAACTTCAAGTCGACTCAAATCAGCCAAGCAGGCCGACGCAAACCTACAGGGAGGTCGACTCAAACCTGACATATGTGCTTCCTTTCCTATTTTCTCTCTTACTTAATTTTGATTGTTTCCTTTAATTTTCTAACTAATATAAATAGTTGGTGTATTATCTTGTCATAACTAACAAGAAAAGTGAAAGATATACACAAGTGCTCTCATCATCTTCTCCTTCTCTATCATTCATCAATAATTACACACAATTATTCTTGTTGATCAAAGTGCAAGATTCAAGGTGATAACGTTCAAACGGTGGAATTGCGATTTCAGTTTGAGTTGAGAGATTTGTGGGGTTTTCTTGAATAAACTTTGAGGGTTTGTCCTCTAAGATCATTGTTATTTGAGGGTTTTGCACACATCATTTGTTCGTAGATTCATCCGAGTGAAGAGGTTTGAAGATCAAGGAGATTGTTTAACCATATCACGGTAACCGGAGGATTGCAAAGAACGGTGTGAGTTCACAAGTATCGAATCAAAGCGGTCGTGCTCAAAGTTTGGGGAATCGAAGATTCTTGCCAGAAGGGAGTAATTAATCAGAGATTTGTTCGACACGTGTGAAGAACTTGATTCAACTTGAATCAAGGGACAAAGAGAAACATAGCTACAACAACAATTAGGATTGGTTTGTCCTTCCTAATTTTACTTTGTATAAACGTTGCAATTTTAATAAAAATTCCCAATTCGATTTTTGAATTGGGGGCAGAGTTACCCTTAGCGAGGACGGTGGGGGAACTACCTAAACAAATTCGTGTGTTCTTAGTTTTTTTTCTTTTTCGTTATACTTTTTGCTTAACTTGAAATAGTGTGATATTGAAAATTTTGTTTTGCATATTTTGGTACACTCCAAGTGTTTGTGAAATTATTGTTATCAAATTTGATAGCTATCTTAGAAAATTATGCACTACAAATATTGCCAAAACACACTAGGTGTAGTGTGCACACCACGCGTTTGATACAATTCAAAACACACTATTTCCTTATCATTATGCTTATTTCTTTTCTCTTAACATTGTTGGTAGTAGTTTAATCAAGTGTGTTGGATTTAAGTGATTAATTTGCTTGATATTGATTAGTTAATTCATCTTTATTATCCCATATGGTTTGATAAAGCATATTCGATCACCGATGAATTAATATAATTTAGACATGTATTTTTCTGGGGAACTTCCGCACATTTTTCAATTAATTTTTGAAAGTTGGAAATAATTTTAAAAGAGATCTATTCAACCCCTTTCTAGATTTGCGCCATTGTCTAACAGTGCAAAGCACGCTCTGCTGCTTAGCGCCCTGCCACTTAGAGATAAATTTTAGGGCACTTTATAAATATCTTCTTTAGATATTTTTGTTTATGGTACCTTCATTTTACATTTTTAGAGTTAGAAACTACATTTCTAGGGTTTAAGAAGAGATATTTCTTAGAGCATCAATGATCAAAATTTTATCGCATCAACTCTCGATTCTTCGACTTTTGATGCTTGTACAACTTTCTTTCTTTCTTGCAACACAAACTACCATGGAAATGGTTGGCTAAGTTCTCTCTTGTGTCAATATTATAGTTATTTCCCTTATTAGTATGTATTTCTTTTAATCTTTTGTATGTGAACAAGGTTGTGATTAATATATGATGAAGTAATTTGTGTTTCTTGGATTTGTATGGTTTGGATTGAGCTAGAAATAAGATTTCTAAACCTTAATCTAGTTGTTTCATCTATTAACAATTAAGTACCGAAAATGGACTTATGAATAAATATTCTCTTTGTATTGAACTTCACGATTATTGTATTGATTGGTAATGTGTAAGAGCAATTATCGGATCGGTAGAATAACACTCATGATATCAGGACTGAGAGGGTACGTGATTATATTAGTCGTAATCGCGTTATCATGCTTGATTGATTAAATACATATGAAAAGGGTTAGTAAACCCTAATCTTGGAATATATTTTATAAAAACAAACAACTCTTTTATTTACAAGCATTGCTACCAAAACAAGTGACAAACTTATGATACCGAACAAAACTCATTTGAAAATGTTCGCTTACAACCTTTAAACTATTGAACGGCAAGATATCCGTGTAATCCCTTTGGAGATGATAACAAAACCCCCCACTAATACTCTTCCAACAAAATTGGCCCCGTTGTCGGGGATTATTGTGATATTGCAAAAGCATTGCAATAGTTTTTAGGTTATAAGTTATGTATTATATCATTTACCTCAGTTTCATTTTGCTTGTTCTTTTAATCTATTTGGTTTAGTGTGTAGCTCTTGTGTATGCGAGGAAACTAGGGGTGTACGTGAATCGGTTTGGATTGGGTTTGTCTAAACCCAAACCCGAACCATATATGATACTCTGGTTTGGGTGACGTAAAATAACCACCCATTACAGCATTGGGCTGGTTTGGACAAACCCATTCATTTTCGAGTTGGATTGGATTACCCAATTTTTTTAACATCACTAAATAAAAAATAAAAAATAAATAAAATAAAATTCATCGTACTCATTGAAATAATAAATATAGAAGAGTCTAAGCAAGAAATAAACCAAAATTCATCAAAATCAAAATACAAATAAGATCTCAAAATATAACTCAAAAATAGTCTAAAACAATCCTACGAGAGTTTTGATTTAAAACTAATAACTAAAGCACATATGCATATTCTCATATTATAGCAACTCTTGCTTGCTTGTCCACGACTATTTTTTTCATTGACCTTCTTGATAGCAACACACCTTGCATTCACATTCAGAAAAATTGTCATGTTGCAAAATATTAAATCAGAGGCAATTCTATAACATGTATTCATAATTGTTACCTTTTAATGTAAAAAATAAATAATTCCTAAAGGCTAAAATAAAACTATATTTACTAAAATTTTGAAATAAACAACCATGATCCAATTATTAGTGTTATGATATATATATATATATATATATATATATATATATATATATATATATATATATATATATATATATATATATAAAACAAAACTTCAAACAGTAAGAATTAAATTAATTAAAGTAAGCAAATAACCAAGCTTCAAACAATAGGCACTAAATAACCAAGCTTCAAACAGTAGGCACTAAATAATCAAGCTTCAAAGTTAGTTACAGTAGCATCCAAACTCCGAGAGCATGTATAGTAGACAAACTCCTAATGCAACATGAATGAAAAGAAAAAACAAAGAAATTCAATGTCACCCAAAATTTATTCATGAAGAGTAGAAGCATGATAAATATTCCATAATCTATTCATGATAAATTGAATCCATAATTTTTCATGATAAAAAATGAATCCATGTATGTCATGCTAACTCTCATGTTCAATAAATGGACAAAATCTCTGGAAAATTGCACAAGTAGAATTGAAAATAGATGTCATTAACAAGTCGTAAATGAAAGTGAAATATGAATATTTACCTAATTAATCATCAAGAGATTCAGCTGCAGGATCCTTGAGACCATTCAAATCTGACATTTCCAAGGACATATAAGAAACAATGTTACATTAAATATAAAAAACTGAAATTAAAATTTACAAGTTAAGATATAAATAAAACTTGTTTCAATTTACACCACATTAAATTCTTTATTTTCATCTAAAATAAATCTTGTGATAGGTTTGATCCAACTTTGTGTTCAAATCAAAGCCTCAACTGTTTCAACTTTCAAATAACTATGATACAGATCAAGTAAACGACCTCTAGTGCTAAAGGTAGGCTTTGAAGACACAATAGATATTGTAATGGATAATATATCTCTAGCCATGAGTGAAAGAATAAAGTACTTTGTGCTCTTACTTTTCAACCATTTCAAAAGTTCAAATGCATCATAATCATCTTTGTAACACCCCGTTTTTCTTTTAATTATTTGTTAGAGAATGTTTGTGTGTTATTGTGGATAGTGGTGATCGATTGTGTGATTATGATGCCTTCGTTGTGTTTTGTGTACCCGTGATGAAGGGTAGTAGCCTTAAGAAGTAAGTCTTGAGGATAATTGGGGTACGTGTGGCTAATAACATAGAAATTAGCGGTGTGTTGAGAAAGGTTAATTAAATTACTTTAATTTAATATTTGTTGACTAGTCTATTTCATTAGTTGAGTGATAATATTAACATAATAGAATAAATAAAATAATTAGAAGTGTAATGAGTGGAAGGGCTTCATGGTAATTAGGTGAGGGTTAAGTGAGGACAAATAGGGCAATGCATTATTTGGGGTATATGAGAAGGTTAGAGAAAGAGAGAGTCGTTATTCGGTCTACGTGAAAAGTGAAGGCAAAAAGGGAAGAAGAGCTAGGGCAAGAGAAAGGAGGAGATAATCCATTGAAGAAAGGGAAATTCTCCGGTTTAAGGTAAGGGTGGGATCTCTTTCATCTCTCAAGGGATAATTGATGTGGTTATTAAGGTAGATATCATTAGGTATTAATCCATGAATGAGTTGTTTGGGATTTGAAGAGGGTTTTGGGAAATTGTTAAGAACATGATTGATTTGTATAGTTTATGGTAGTTAGATTGTTTGATGGAATTATTTTGGTTAGAAATAGGTGATAGAAGTATAATCTGTGCATAAAATTGTTAGAAAAAGTGATTTTGATGGGGAAGGTCGCGACAAAGAGATGCAGAAATTGCAGGTTGGAACTGTAGATTTCACAGAGGGCGCTTAGCATCGTTGAGCGCACTTAGCACGGTCTAGAGGATTTTCGCCTCTTCGAGGCAGAGAAAAATGCGCTTAGCGCGGGTAGAGGCCCGCTTAACGCGGTCTGGGACTGAAAAACATTGTTTTTATTAATAAAAAATTATCGGAAACTCTATGTTTTATGTTATATAGATGTTATGTTATTATGGTGAAGTTTGAAGCATGTATTAGGGAGTTATATGCTTGATTTGCTGATTTTGATGTGATAATATGAAATACATGATTTGGATGTAACAATGAATGTGTTATGTGTATGCATTTAGTGGTCGTTGCATGTTGTCGTTGAAGGTGCATGAGCATATGCATTAGTTATGGGATGGAGAGCCAGGATAGGGTGTATCATTTATCCGGATTCCTAGATGGAATAGTAGTTGTTGGTGTGATTGTACCCATATGGGGTGTAAAGCAATCATATTTGTTATGTGACCATGAAATAGGGGTCGAGAGTTCCGACAGGAACATTGATCATGAAATAGGGATCAATTTTTAGTACCACATGCATTGAGTCTAAGTGGGGTCTCATTTGCATATTTTGTTGGTTGTGTTGTACACTGTAGTATGAATATTGTTGGTTTTCTGAGTGTAACTTGAGGTGTGTGATTCTTGTTGGTTTTGGTGACGTGTTGAATAACTTGATGGTGTATGATTTATATTTATATCATTTTTCTCTTTTGATGATTTAAGAATCTCACCCCTTATGTTTGAATGTTGCCTCCACATGGGTAACATGCAGGAAACCAGAAGTAGTTAGAGTGCATGGTCGGTGAAGACGAAGTACTTCACATTAGTGGTGTCCGCTCTGATATGTAACATGGGAGTTGGGGACACTAATTTTATGAGTTATTGATTTTAATGGATTTTGGTTATTTTTATTTTGTTCAAACAATTTCGTTATGTTTAATTTTCTTTATTGATGTTGATTTTCCGCTGCATGACAAACTTTGTTTTAATAAAATTCTAAACTATGTTACATATCAATTTTAAAGAGCAATCATATTATTGAAAATAATACCTTGAATTCGGTTGAATGAATTACTCTAATTTATAAAATATTTACGGGGAATTTAGGGTGTTACAAAGTGGTATCAGAGCATGTTGGTCCGTTCGGCCAAAAAGTCGAGTCGTTGAGTCGTCGTTGTGTGTGACCGTTGATACTGCCGATGTAGGTTCCTTAACCACTGTATTTGTTGTTGATGTGTAACAGATTAGAATGGTTGGAAGGAATGGTGTTTCACTTGTTGCCGCTTTGCATGTCGTTGCTCAGGCGGTGCAGAACCTTCCTAATGTTGGGAATAATGAGAGTGCGAGTTTTGGAAGAATAGTCTGCCTACTTTCAAGGGAAGGCATAACCCAGATGGAGTGTAAGAGTAGCTCAAAGAGATCGAGAGGATATTTCGAGTGATGGAATGTCCTTAAGCACGAAAGGTACGGTTGGATACTCACATGTTATCTGGAGAAGCTGATGATTGGTGGGTTGGAACTCGCCAACGGTTGGAAGTGACGGGTGAGGCAATCACCTAGGATGTGTTCAATAGATAATTCTTGAGGAAGTATTTCCTTGAGGACATTTGAGGAAAGAAATAAATTGAATTTCTAGAGTTGAAACAAGGTAGTATGTCGGTCACGGAGTATGCTACCAAGTTCTCAGGTTTGGCTAAGTTTTATCCGCACTATAGTGAGGCGACTGCTGAGTTCTCGAAGTGTGTCAAATTTGAGAATGGTTTGAGGCATGAGATCAAATAGGCGATTGGTTATCAACAAATCAAAATATTTCTAGATTTGGTTGATTGTTGTAGGATCTTCAAAGAGGATAGCAAGGCTCGATCGGCTCACTTTAAGGGATTAGCCAATAGGAAAGAAAAACAGTAGATACACCGTGAGAAACCATATGTGTAACACCCCAAAATTTGCCCTCTTATTTATTACCATTAACTGACTTATGATTCACATTCATTTACATCATTCATTAGGTCATCTAACACGTCATGCATACTTTAACATCATAGGCTGGTTCCTTGGATCAAGGACTTGAAGAATCAGGGTTTTGCAGTGCCTTGTGATTTATCTCTTTGACAAGCGTGATTCATTGGAAAATACAAAGATTAATGGTTTTGGGTTTCCCCCTCATGCTCATGTTCATCAGATAGATCCTTAAAATATAATCATGTATTCGTCAAGAACATCATCTGGTGCTCCTCATCATCAGTGATTAGGGTTTATTTCCCTAATCATATGGTTTTCAAGAAATGACTAGATCAGGACGCATTTGAGGTATTGATATAAGAAAACGGAGGTATTCATTCACACGTGACAAATAGTTAATGAAGGTGTGGTTCAGGGATTCATGGATTCATCGTGGCATCATAGTTCTTGAGAAGTGGTTTTTGTTCAAAGGTTAGATTCTAGCTAAGGATGAAAAGTGTGTGGCCATGATTTATTTGGAAAGCGTGGTTCGAGTTTGGTTTAAATCCAATTATCCGTTTTGCCCATATTCTTAAGCCTCTGCAAACTCGGTCCAATGGCATAATGAAATTACAAATATCGTTATGCATAATTGAAATTTGAAACTATACAATTATGCTTTAAGTTAAATCTAAAAACTGATATAAATCCCTAAAAATGAATAAAACTTCATCATCATGAATGAAAAATAAGAAACAACATGAAAATATACTTACCTTTGTCTAATTGATGAATGAAACAAACACAATAAAATGGTTGTGTGGCAAAGCAACAAAGAGATGCGGTGACATAATGAGTTACATCTTATGCCTTGTGGGTTTGTGAAAAGTGGATGGTAAGAACATAATTATGTTCGACTTCTAGTTTTGGGTTTTTAATTTCAATTGAGGGTAAGGGTATTTTGGAAATTGAAACTAACTTAAAGTAAAAAAAAAAAAAAAAAAACCTTTGGAATTTTGAGAAGTTAGAAGAAGAAGAAACCATTTTGAAAATTGAAATTAAGGAAGAATAAATTGAATTGAAATAAATAGTGACCTTTGGACTTTTCACAATAAAATTCAGTCGGGGATTGGAGTGGACACGTTTCATATTTCTTTGTTCCTTTCCTAAAATTAATAATAATAATAATAATACAAACTGTGGGTTTTTTGGGTTGGGTCCGGTTTTACCCTGAACCCATTTTTTTAATGGATTTTTCTATTTTTAAAACCTTACCTACCCAATTATCCAATCCAACCCTTTTTTTTTGGATTTTTTGGGTGGATTTGACCGGGTTGACCCAACCCATGTACACCCCTAAGTAGGAGAGAGTTGTAACACCCTGGAAATCTAAATTAATTATTTAATTAATTTAGCGTGATTTTGTGAGTTTATGTGATGTTAGATGATTATGATGCATGATGATATATTCATGTGTTGTGGGATAGTGTTGGATTAAGAATAAATTATGAGGATTAGTTTTAATTTATTATTTAATTGAAATTATTTAGATTTAATAGAGGATTAATCTAAATAATTAAATAAATGATAATATTAGAGATTTTGAAGGTAAAGTGGTAAATTTGGATGGAATAAGTGAGGTCAAAGAAGGAATAACATAATAGTGGTCTAAGGGGTAAGAGTGACAAAACATAGAAATTGGAGTTTGGGGAGAATCACTTTATCGATCGTATTTTTGTGAGAAGTGCTATGAGGAAGAAGAGGGAAAGACTGGGGCTTAGTGAATTCGTCAAGAACTCAAATAGGAGAATCGAGATTTTTACGTCTAAGGTATGAGGAATATAACATTCATTATAATTTTTATAGAGTTAGGATGTATGTAAAATAATTAGGGGTTTAAGGGGTTGATGATGAAATATGTTGAATTAGGATGAAATTGATGAATTTGAATGTGTTAATTGATTATGAATAGTATATGTGTTGTCTAAATTAATATGGTAATGTTGTACTATGATAATATGTTGATCTATGTATGTTTTAGGGTTGTACAATGATGAACTCATATGGAGATTTGAGGGGTTTTGGTGCAGAATTCGTAAAACAACAAAAAACTATTTTTGTCGCGTGAGTAACTGGTTACTCAATATGAGGTAAACGGTTAAAGTTTGAAAAATATGCGTTCTTAGTCTGGAACAGAGGTAGTAACCGGTTACCATGTTTTGAGTAACCGGTTACCACTGAAACATACAGTTTTTGGAAAACTTTGAAGATTCGTACCTTTTGATCTGTAAGTTCGATTTTAGTGTCATTCGAAGCGTCGGAAAGATGACATTATAAACTTTATTTTGGTAAAATACAATTAGCAATATGAAGTATTTTTCCAGTGTCGAATTTAAGGAAACATCAGATTAATTTTTGGGATAATTACGGGGTTGCTTATATGTTAATATGTTGATGTTACGGTGACTATTCCAGTGCGAATATGTTATATATATTGTTGTCACAGTAGTATCGTGTTGTTATAACGTGTTAAGTCAAGGTATATGTGTTGTAGGGTGATTAATATGGATTAATACATGAATGATGATGCAAGTTTGATGACTTATGTGGATAATTATGACAATGTTGTTGCATCATACATTCATGGCATACTATGTTGGGACTTCGGTCTGATGTTAGATTCCATCCCATTGTGTGGATTGAAGTGATTATGTTGTGATCCCTTGTGGAAGGTTAATAACCCAATGTCCATTTATGTTTATTGGTACCACATGCATGTTTCGATGTTGTTGCATTTCATACTAAGTGACGTTGCATATGAATGAGTGAATTATTGAATGATGTGCGTGTTTTTTTGATGATGTTATGATGATGTTGATGTTGTCATATTTATAGCTTTTTCATTATATCTTTTATAATGAATTACGAATACTCACCCTGCCTTTTTGAATGTTTCCTCCACGTGGGTAACATGCAGATAATCAAGATTAGCTCTTTGTGCATGAAGATTTAGTCTTGGAGTCGGTTTTTTCATTTCCGTTGTTTAGAGGGTGTCGTGCTCTGATTATGTAACATCAGGTTGGAAATTTTGTGAACCTTCGAGTTATATTTTCTTTTGTTAAGTTGATTATTTGTTATGATTTTATTTAAGATGCATTGGAGTTTTGATCTTATTGAAATAAAGTTTTTCTGTTGCGATGTTGTGAATTAAGATATTGAAAGAACCCCGTGTTATGGAGCAGGATTATCATTATGATCTTTTAAAGAAGTATATGCGACACTTTTCTATGTTGCACTCTGGTATAAATGATTATTTTATTGTGTATATTCTGTGGGGTTAAAAGGATGTTACAATAGTCACACACCACCAAAAGGTCTATTTCTCTCACAAAAGAAATATGTTTAAGAAATCATTGTAGGATCAGAATGCGCCTAAGAGGGAGGTGAATTAGGTGTTATAATTTTTCTCGATTCTTTCTCTTTGATGGATAGATTTTTTCTTTTAATTGTGTATGGAAGGAAAGCAGTAAAGCAGAAAATAAAAGTGACACGGAGAATTATCCTGGTTCCCTTCACAGTCCGAAGGTACATCCAGTCCCCTTTCAATTCGAAAGAGATTTCCACTAGTTTTTAGAATAAGTACAACCTATCACACCTTCAATGGTGAGGCCTACTTTTTAAACAACTAAGCAACTTTGTATGCAAGAACAATCCTCTTGCCACACAAACCCTTGTGTCCAACAATCCTGGATCACAAGTCACAAATAGAAAAACCTTTCTATACTTTTTGTAATTTTGAGTGAGTAATACAAATATTGGATATCAATAATGATCTTCTCCTACGTACACAAACCACTTTTCAAATATCAATACAAGTGTTCAAAAATGCAATATGAAAGATGATGATCTTATGAACACTTTTTAGAAGTATAAAAATATTTGAATTTTTAGTGAATTTGATTTAAGTGATTTTCATAAAAATTCTAGGAGGTGTTTTTGAATTTGAAAAAAATTCAGATTTTATAATATTCAAGACACCCTTTTGAAAAGGTATGACAATTATGAAACAAAATAATTTTTGAAGAGATATATTCAAAAGGTGTGAGTTGAAATTCAAAAGAAATATTTTTCAAAAATCTTACAGTGTTAACCGGTTAACCAAATGGTTAACCGGTTAACGCCTATAAACGTTAACAGGTTTTCTGAAATTTTGAAGTCGTTAACCGGTTAACCAAATGGTTAACCGATTAACACTGTTAAAAAACAGAAACATATTGTTTTCAAAAGTGTTAAACGGTTTGAAAAATAATCAAAGTATTTTATGCATTATGCTCACATGTGATTGAATGAATGAACACTTGTACATCAATTTAAAAGAGGGATTAATGTACCTAAACAAAAACGTCCAAGCTTGAAGTAAAACGATGATGCATAAGAAGCTTGATCGCAATGCCGGTTGCTAGTAACTTGATCATGTTGGAGCTCTTGACTTTTTGCAGATCTGAAATGCACGTGGCGTGTTGTCTTTATCAAAATCTTCGAGGTTGAAGGCGTGCTTCTACATTCTCCCCCTTTTTGATGATGACAACCGAAAATTCTGCGAGAGCTTTGATCAATTTTCTCTAATCGAATCCTCCCCCTATGGACAACAACTCCCCCTAAATAATAGCGGCAGTAGCAAAAGAATTTTGCATCGAGAGGCATTAGAGAAACAAGGTCTTCTCCCCCTTTGACATTAGCAAAAAGGAAGGGACCAACAAGCAAGCATAGATATGAAAAGTATAGCATCATACAAGTAAACATACAAGCAAATACATATAGAAAGAAAAAAAAAGAAAAAAAAATTTAAAAAAAAAAACAGAGACTGTCACGTAGCCCAGGGACTGCTGTTTCGGAGGTGTTAACCGGTTAACCGATCCGTTAACCGGTTAACGGACAAAAATTTTCAAAAAATTTAAAAAGTCCAGCAGTTTTGTGGGGGAAAATGGAGGGAAATTTTCAAAAAAAAAATTCATAAGGTGTTAGCACTTATCATTCCGCAACTTTCGATCAATAAATATTTTGGAACCGATTGATTTCGGGTATACGAAAGTGAGAAAAACCGAAAACGGTGAAATGTGAGTGCTAGCATTTTATGACACAAAAGTGAGAAAAAACACATATAAACACATATAATGCAATCAAAATATACAACAACCAATTTTTAGGTTAAGATTAGATGTCACCTTCATTGAGAATACCAAGTTCTCGTCGAATCTTGAAAAATTGCTCCTTAGCCAACAGTTTTGTGAATATGTCGGCGAGTTGATTGTGTGTATCCAAGAACGTAACATCTACATCTCCGTTTAGAACATGATCTCGGAGGAAGTGATGTCGGATATCTATGTTTTTTGTTCTTGAATGCATGACCGGGTTCTTCGTGATATTGATGGCACTTGTGTTGTCACACCGGAGAGGGATACAACCGAGATCTATACCGAAATCGAGAAGTTGTTATTTAACAAGATTTGAGCACAACAACTTCCTGCTGCAATGTACTCCGCTTCGGCCGTGCTAAGTGCAACGCATGCATGCTTCTTGCATGCCCACGACACTAGTGTATTCCCGAGAATGTGACAAGTACCATCTTTCTATCGGTCTTACATCCTGCATAATCAGCGTCAGAATAACCAATTTAAGAACATGTACTACCTTTAGGATACCATAGTCCGACATGCGTCGTTCCTTTGAGATACTTCATGATCCTCTTCACGGCAGTGAGATGTGATTCCTTCGGATTAGCTTGAAAGCGGACACACAAACAAACACTAAACATAATGTCAGGACGACTTGCCGTCAAATATAAGAGTGAACCGATCATACCTCGATACTTTGTAATATCTATTGAAGTGCCGGAAAGATCTTGATCAACATACGTTCCGGATCCCATTGGAGTAGACATTTCTTTGCAATTGTCCATATCAAATATTTTCAATAACTCTTTGCAATACTTGTATTGATTGATGAAGATGCCATCCTTTGTTTGCTTGATTTGTAAACCAAGGAAGTAGTTCATCTTTCCCATCATGGACATCTCGAATTCGCCTTGCATCATAAGAGAGAATTCTTCGCAAAAATCTTTGTTTGTTGAACCGAAGATGATGTCGTCGACATAGACTTGAACAAGTAAGGTGTTGCCCTTGAGATTCTTGATGAACAAAGTCTTGTCAACCTTTCCTTTAGTAAAAACTTTCTCACATAGGAAGTTGCTAAGGCGATCATACCAAGCCCTTGGTGCTTGCTTTAAGCCATAAAGAGCCTTCTTCAACTTGTAGACATGAGACGGGTTCTTGAAGTCTTCAAAACCCGGAGGTTGTTTGACGTAGACTTCTTCATTGATGTAACCGTTTAGGAAAGCGCTTTTGACATCCATCTGGTACAACTGAAAATTCATAGAACAAGCGTAAGCAAGTAATAATATAATTGCTTCTAACCTTGCTACTGGAGCGAATGTTTCATCAAAGTCGATTCCTTCTTCTTGGTTGTAGTCTTGTGCCACCAATCTTGCTTTGTTACGAACTATGATCCCATTCTCGTCAAGTTTGTTCTTGAACACCCATCTTGTGCCTATGATATGTTTGTTCTTCGGTCTTGGTACAAGAGTCCAAACTTGGTTCCTTTCGAATTGGTTGAGTTCTTCTTGCATAGCTATTATCCATTGATCGTCGCCTAAGGCTTCATCGATTTTTGTTGATTTAATTTGAGACACGAACACCATGTTGAGGCAAGAATCCTTGAGATTGAGTCGAGTTGCAACGCCTTGGCTAATATCACCAATCACTTTATCTATCGGGTGATCTCTATGAGTTCTCCATTCTTTTGGAA
Source organism: Lathyrus aphaca (assembly GCA_963966055.1). Lineage (NCBI taxonomy): Eukaryota > Viridiplantae > Streptophyta > Magnoliopsida > Fabales > Fabaceae > Lathyrus > Lathyrus aphaca. Next base: position 212,084,682 of record OZ014525.1, on the reverse strand, counting down.
GATCTTGATGTTCTTCAATGGTTGGTGACTTATCTTCTTGTGATATTTCTTGTTCTTTTGATATCTCCTTTTGTTGTTGTGATAGATCTACTACATCATCATCATCATCCACAATAATATTATCCTCTTTCGAGGGGTTAGTCTCATCAAACGAAACATGTATGGATTCTTCAATAGTAAGAGTATGTTTATTGAAAATTCTAAAAGCTTTACTTGATAGAGAATATCCAAGAAATATACCTTCATCGGATTTCTCATCAAACATACCAAGGTTGTCCTTGCCATTGTTGAGAACGAAGCATTTGCATCCGAATATGTGAAAGAAGGATATGTTGGGTTTCCTTCCCTTGAACAACTCATATGGGGTCTTCTTGAGAATAGGTCGAATATTGACACGGTTACTTACAAAACAAGTCGTGCTAACCGCATCCGCCCAAAAATATTTAGGAAGATTTGAGTCGCTAAGCATTGTCCTTGCAAGTTCCACTAGTGCCCTATTCTTCCTTTCTACGACACCGTTTTGTTGAGGAGTCCTTGGTGCGGAAGAGTTGTGAGAGATTCCATGCTCTTCACAAAAATCTTCAAATGATGAATTTTGAAATTCGCCACCATGGTCGTTTCTTATGGAAACAATTGAGAGTGACTTCTCATTTTGAATTTGCTTGGCATACTTCTTGAAGGCTTTAAATACATCACTTTTCTGCACTAAAAACAAAGTCCAAGTGTATCTAGAGAAATCATCAACAATAACTAGTGCAAAAACGTTAACTCCGAAGCTTTTTGTTCTTGATGGACCGAAAAGATCCATATGTAACAATTTTAGTGGCCTTGAAGTAGATATCACTTTCTTGGTCTTGAAGGATGTTTTGGTTTGCTTCCCCTTTTGACATGCGTCACAAAGCTTGTCCTTGATAAACTTCATCTTTGGAAGACCAATAACTAGATCATGCTTTAATAATTTATTCAAATGCTCCATGTGAATGTGAGCAATCCTCTTATGCCAAAGCCATGCCTCGTTGTTGTTTGCCATTAAGCACTTCACCTTCAAGAGAGAGTCATCAAAAGAAATCATAAAAATGTTATTAAATCTTTTACCTTTTAGCAAGAGTTCATGAGTGACTTCGTATTCTATCAAGCATTCCTCCTTTGTGAAGTTGATTCGGAACCCTTTGTCACACAATTGACTTATGCTAAGAAGGTTGTGTTTAAGGCCTTCCACATAAAGGAAGTCTTCGATGATTGTATGAGGAGATGCACCAATGGTCCCAACTCCAAGAATTCTTCCTTTATTATTATCACCGTAAGTAACATATCCTTTGGCCTTAAGTGTTAGACTTGAAAATTTGTTGATATCGCCCGTCATGTGCTTTGAACAACCGCTATCGAGATACCATTGCGTAGAAGTTGTTTTCAAGCATACCTACAAAACAAAGTCAAGTATTGTTAGGTACTTAAATTGCTTTGGGTCCTTGATAGTTAGTACCCTTTTCAACCCACACATAATGCCCTTTAGCAACATCAATGTTGCGCACATAGCAAGCATTAGGTGTATGGCCTTTGATTCCACAATAAAAGCAAATAGGTTGAAATTGACTTTTAAATCTAGGAACATATTTTTGTTTCTTAATGATCCTTTTCCTTTTATGACTTTGATGCATAGTTTTAGAATTGTTAGTCTTTTCCTTAACAATTTATTCACTAGCTTTTACGAAAACGGTTTCACTTGTGCTTGGTTTGGAAAACTTAGAATATCCTAGGCCACTTTTATCATTTGGATATCTTTGGTGCCTAAGAATTTCCTCAAAGCCAATTTGACCTTTTTCATATCTTTCTAAAACTCTTTTGAGTTGAACAATCTGAAAGGACAATGACTCACAATTTTTACATGTAAGGCTTTGTTTTTCATCCATTGTCTTTTGTTTTTCATTTTCAATGTATTTTTCAAAAGATGCATTTTGTTCTTCTAAAGAAAATATTTTTTTCTTTTGGGATGAAATATTTTTGTACAAAGTCTTACATTCTTTTAGAAGTTCATCTATGACTTCTTGTGCATCATTTTCATAAATTGAAAAGTTGCTACTAACCTCGTCATTTTCTTCATCGGAGTGATGTGACGCCATTAACGCCATATTTGCACATTCGTCGCTTTCCGATTACGATGAGGAACTAACTTCATTGTCATCCCATGCGACATAAGCCTTTTTATTTTTGAAGTCCTTCTTGCCTTTGATTCCTCCTTTCTTCGCAAGTCTTGGACAATCCGGTTTTATGTGACCTTGCTTTCCACATTCATAGCATGTAACTTCTTGATTCGATGTGGATGTATCCTTCTTCCTGAAATGTTTATTCTTTTTAGGAAAAGAAGAATTATTATTTTTGTTTAAAAACTTACCAAGCTTCTTAACAAGAAGCATGAAGTTCTCATCTTCGGAGATCTCGTCATCTTTGTCATCCTTCGTGTCAATCTTCAAAGAAATTCCTTTGGACTTTTTCTCTTGACTTTCGTGCTTCTCGAGGCTTCCAAGTTCCAATTCGTGCTCTTGAAGTTTGCCGAATATAGATGCGGATGTCATTGTTGAGAGATTCTTCTTCTCCGAAATCGCGGTCACCTTCGGTTGCCATTCCCTTGTCAAAGACCTTAGAACTTTCAAATTGAGATCGTCATTGGTGAAGGTCTTTCAGAGTGCAATCAAATGGTTGGTTAGATGAACAAATCTTTTTTGTTAAGCCACAATAGATTCTCTGGGCTGCATGCGGAACATTTCATATTCTTGACTCAACGTGTTAAGCCTTGATCTTTTAACTTCTGTTGTTCCTTCATGTGTTTCTACCAAAGTATCCCAAATCTCCTTCGTCGATTTGCATTGTGATACACGAAAAAATCCGTCCATACTAAAAGCGCTTTGAAGTATGTTGATTGCCTTCTTCTCATTTAGGATCTTCCTTTTATCATCTTCATCATACATATTCTTCAACTTCGCGGTTCCAACGCCGTTGATCACATTGACAGGATTATGCGGACCTTCTTCGATTGCTTCCCATATGCCTTCTCCTCGGGCTTCAAGATGTGCCCTCATTCTAATTTTCTAGAAATCGAAGTATTCACCGGAGAAGAGTGGAGGCTTGTTGCTACTTCCACCATCTTTGAAAACAGGATTCGAGTTTGCGGAAGCCATAAGGATCTTGTAGGAAAAGGTTACCTAAACCTACTCTGATGCCAATTGTAGGATCAGAATGCGCCTAAGAGGGGGGGTGAATTAGGTGTTATAATTTTTCTCGATTCTTTCTCTTTGATGGATAGATTTTTTCTTTTAATTGTGTATGGAAGGAAAGCAGTAAAGCAGAAAATAAAAGTGACACGGAGAATTATCCTGGTTCCCTTCACAGTCCGAAGGTACATCCAGTCCCCTTTCAATTCGAAAGAGATTTCCACTAGTTTTTAGAATAAGTACAACCTATCACACCTTCAATGGTGAGGCGTACTTTCTAAACAACTAAGCAACTTTGTGTGCAAGAACAATCCTCTTGCCACACAAACCCTTGTGTCCAACAATCCTGGATCACAAGTCACAAATAGAAAAACCTTTCTATACTTTTTGTAATTTTGAGTGAGTAATACAAAGATTGGATATCAATAATGATCTTCTCCTATGTACACAAACCACTTTTCAAATATCAATACAAGTCTTCAAAAATGCAATGTGAAAGATGATGATCTTATGAACACTTTTTAGAAGTATAAAAATATTTAAATTTTTTTAGTGAATTTGATTTAAGTTATTTTCATAAAAATTCTAGGAGGTGTTTTTGAATTTGAAAAAAATTCAGATTTTATAATATTCAAGACACCCTTTTGAAAAGGTATGACAATTATGAAACAAAATAATTTTTGAAGAGATATATTCAAAAGGTGTGAGTTGAAATTCAAAAGAAATATTTTTCAAAAATCTTACAGTGTTAACCGGTTAACCAAATGGTTAACCGGTTAACGCCTATAAACGTTAACAGGTTTTCTGAAATTTTGAAGCCGTTAACCGGTTAACACTGTTAAAAAACAGAAATATATTGTTTTCAAAAGTGTTAAACGGTTTGAAAAATAATCAAAGTATTTTATGCATTATGCTCACATGTGATTGAATGAATGAACACTTGTACATCAATTTAAAAGAGGGATTGATGTACCTAAACAAAAACGTCCAAGCTTGAAGTAAAACGATGATGCATAAGAAGCTTGATCGCAATGCCGGTTGCTAGTAACTTGATCATGGTTGAGCTCTTGACTTTTTGCAGATCTGAAATGCATGTGGCATGTTATCTTCATCAAAATCTTCGAGGTTGAAGGCGTGCTTCTACAATCATCGTATGTGCCTGAATGTCAACCTGCAAACCATGCCTCATACCAGTTGATACAAAACCGAAGTTAAGTGCCAAAAATATCACTCCTTATAAGGATCCATCTCTATATCATAGTCTTGCATATGCTCTTCAGTATCTCACTTTCATTAGACCAAATATCTCCTAAGAAGTACAATAAATATATCTTTTCATGCACAACCCCATGGAAGACCACATGCATGCTCTCAAATGCATTTTGTGATATATTCAGGCTATACAACATTATGGTTTGCATATTTATCCTTCATCTACTACCTCTGTAATATTGTACAACCCCATGGAAGACCACATGCATGCTCTCAAATGCATTTTGTGATATATTCAGGGTATACAATGATTTAATGTAAAATTATAGTTATTATATATTATTAGTCTCCTAATTATATTTGGTAAATTAGTTATTATACATTATTAGTCTCCTAATTATATTTGGTAAATTAGTTATTATACATTATTAGTTTCCTAAATAGGTTTGTTAAATCATTGTATCAGATTACAAATAAATAAATTCCTTCAAGAGCAATGTTATTTAGTAAGAAAGAATTTGAATAAGAAATGCAAGAATACATACATATCATTGTTTTAGAGGTTAATTTTAAATTGATTTGTAATTTAACTTCCTTTTTAATATGAATCATGGGGTAGTGGTAATAATGAATGATTGAGATTTATTCTTGCATTTATTGTTTTCACATTTTCTTACTATTAAGCATTTTCCTTCCCGGAATCACATATAAAAAATATTTATTGTTTAATCTCTTATATAATTTTATTATTTTGGAATTATTTGGTCTCAAATATTATATTTTAAAATTAATGAAGTCTATTAAATTATATTTCATATTTAGTTTAGAAAATCTAAAATATTAGTCATGAGATCATAACAATTATATTTCGAATCTAATGTCCAAGTGGATATAGATGTATCAATGTTATTTATATTTCTCAGTCTGATTCAACCTAATGGAGGGGAGAAGAGAGGGAGGGAGGGGATGTATTTTTATTAAATAGATGAGAATGATTTGATTTATATATATATATATATATATATATATATATATATATATATATATATATATATATATATATATATATATATATATATATATATATATATATATATATATATATATATATATATATATGTTTGGTTCAAAATATAGAATGAGAGGGGAATGAAAGAATTTTAAAACACAATATGTTTGGTTAACAATGAGAGGAGAGATATTTTAAAACTAAATTATTTTTTATCCTTATAATTTTATCGTAAGAATCTTTATATTTATCATTCATAATTCAGAAAAAAATCTTTACGAATTATAATAATATTTATCATTCATAATTTAAATACAAATTTTGTGTCCCTGTAAGTTGGTGTGCTTTTGTTTTCCGTTCATATTATATATATATTTCTAGATAAAGTCCTTAAATGTTAAATTTCTTTTCGTTTTAGTCCATGAAGTTAAAATTTACAGAAAAATCCGCAAGTTTCCTACGAGTTTTTATTCGGATTTTAACTTTAGGGATTAAAATCAAAAGTATTTACATTCATTGATTATTTTCAGGAAAAAAAATTAAGGACGAAAATAAAAATACATCAATTTATATGGACCAAAAGATTATTTAAATCTAAAATATTTTATAAAAACGTAAAATAATTAAATACAATTAAAACTAAAAAATATTATAATGTTATGAAACTAAGTAAAACAATATAGATATCAAAGAGAGGAAGATAAGAGAGAAAGTAATATTGTATTATCTTCTTCCAAAAATACCCTTTACATTGCAATATGATTCTTATTTATAGTACATGACCAATGAATAACCATTAACTTAAGGAATACACAAATGTTAGGAAATTAACTCATTGGAGTTAAGGAATATAGAAAGTTGGATAAATGAACATCCACATCTATTTATTATAACTCATAACACTCCCCCTTGAATGTTCATTGAAGATACGCCTCATTAAAACCTTACCAGAAAAAACTCAGTGGAAAAAATCTAGTGAAGGAAAAAGAGTACAATATCCTTTGAATAAGAACTGCCTCGTTAAAAACATAACCATGAAAACCCGGTGGGACAAAACCATGGTGAAGGAAAAAAAGTGCAGAACATGTTTATTTATCCCCTTCATGCATACATTTATATGTGAGACAATATTCTTTGTAGTAGTTGCTTAAATTTTCTTCTTGGAATTGACTTCATGTAGTGCTAATAATTATGAATGATTTGACGAAGTTGTTTTCATGCATTGTTTCTTAGATCTCTATGAAATGGTTGTACCTCCACAAGTAAACAAGCGACATATTTGTGATCTACCATTATGGAGATCTGACAAGTAACTTGCATTTTCATAACTTATTAATTCTAATCTACATACTTTGGTATAAAACAAATCCATGTATATTGTATCTTTAAGGTAACAAAATATATGTTTGACTTTGTTCCAATGTCTTCATGCATGTGAAGAACTGTATCTTGTTAAAAGATTGACAACAAATAATATATCAGGACATGTATAATTAGCAAGGTACATTAGTGCTCCAATTGCACTGAGCTATGATACTTCAGGATCAAGCAATTCTTCATCCTTTCCTCAAGGTCTAAAAGGGTCTTTCTCTACATCTAATGATCTAACAACCATTGGAGTAGACAACATGTGACATTTGTCTATATAGAAGCGTTTTAACACCTTTTATATAGCCTTCTTGATGTACAAATATTCCTTTGTCCAAATGCTCAATTTGTAAACCTAGACATAATTTTGTCTTTCTTAGGTCCTTCATCACAAACTCTTTCTTTAAGCAATTCATAGCTTTTGGGAGCTCTAACAATATTTATGTCTTCCACATAGACATTTATTACTGCAAATTCTTTTCCTGATCTTTTTATAAAAATACAAGGACAAATGGAGTTATTTGTATATCCATCTTTAAGCAAATATTCACTGAGACGATTATACCACATGCATCCATATTGTTTCAGCCCATATAGAGACTTGTTCAATTTTATGGAGTAGCTTTCTCGAGATTCGGAGTTGTGTGCATCTGGTATTTTGAACCCTTCAGAGAGTTTCATGTAAATTTCACTATCAAGTGAACCATACAAATAAGATGTTACAACATCCATTATGTGAAAATTAAGTCCTTCATGTGCGACAAGGCTTATTAGATATCGAAAAGTGCTTGCATCTGTTACAAGTGAATATGTCTCATCAAAATCAATTTCAGGTCTTTGCGAAAATCCTTGAGCGACAAGTCGAGCTTTGTATCTCACAATTTCATTATTTTCATTTCGTTTTTGTACGAAAACCCATATGTATCCAACTGGCTTCACCCCTTGAGGTGTTCGGACTACATGTCCAAAATCGAGTCACTTATAAAGTGAGTTTAATTCTTCTTCAATTGAATATGTTCATATTGGCCAATTCTCACTTTGTCTACAATCTTTAATAGACTTTGATTCATGATCCTCGTTACCATTTATCATCTTTAGGGCTATATTTTGTCCGAAGACAATATCAATATTGATTTTTTTTGGTTATCTTAATTTCGATTCCATCACATTTTATTCATGACATAATTTATCGAGATCTCTTTATTTCTTATTTCAAGTACTTGATTAATTCTTCTGGAACTGAAAAAATAAATTATGTCAATATTCTCTTAGATTTCATATCCTTACTTGGGTCATCTTTAACTTTATTTTCTTTTCTTGGTAGAGGACTTTTTACATTGGAACCGACTTTCTTACCACACTTCAAACGCGACTACAAATCATTTGCAATATTAGGTTGTCCAATAGGAAAAACCACTTTAAGTAGAGTATTAGCAGCTGATAATTTGTTGTAAAAACTTTACAAATGAATTGTGATTTGAATTTTGAGGATCAAAATAATATAATAATATTTTATTTCAAATTGTTTATTTGAACTTCTGGTTCATACTTTGTGCTGCTTGTTCTCTCCCCCTAGTATTGAGAAAATTAATTTATAAATTGATAATCAGCCTACTGAATTTCAAACAAGTATCCAATTATTTTACCAAAATAAAACCTCAAATACGAGATTCATATAAAATGCACTTTCTCAACATTATTTAAAAACTCATCTTAGCGTATTATATTGTAGTAATTGAATAATCACAACACATCCAAAAGTTTAATGAGATGAGAAGTATTAGATTATGAACCTAAAATAACTTTTAAGTTAGGAGAATTATCATATACTAATTTTTTGACTTAATACAAATAAATATTTTAATATCATACTTTGTGTGTCTCAAATATCTATATAGAATTGACGATCTCATAAGTATCTATATAACTAACTTTAGACGTCTAAATAATGGATCTTCAAGTCCATTTTTTTTATGAGCATCTCCTTCAAGATGTTCAATATTAATTTTAGTAATATATGTGATACTTATCAAGGAATTTCTGAAAAATCCAGAAAATAAGATCTTAGTCTAATTACTTGAGACAATAATTTCACAAACTTCGAGTTGTGAATAGACATATGCATGATCTTTAAGTCGATGCAACAATTAATATCATAAAACTCAATTTCTCAAATTTTCCTTTAGGAACAGACAAATTTTATTGGATTGAAGAAACTTCTGGTTCTTCAAAACTAGTTCTCATATCATAATACATCTAGGATGACCCAATCAATTTTTCCAACAACACGCTTAATTTTGATTTATAAACATCTGGTTTACCATAATACATATGATTTTATTCTTCTAATTTGTTTCAATATCTAGTAAATATAAAATAATTGGTATAAAATATATATTTTTCAATCTTAATAAATTTATAATTATTAATATTATTCATGCAATCCTCTGTGATTGTCAAATTTTCTAAGATCCATGAAAATCGTCATTGATATTTTTTTATCAATGGAGACAGAATAATCAGTTTCTTATCAATCATCAAGGGATAATCATTCTATTATGAATGAATAAAAGAAATTAATTCTTTGAACAATGCTTTAGAGATCCTTTATAATATATATATCATTTTTTTTTCTTTCCGAGAGGTAGATCATAGATCTTCAAACAATGATAAAGATAAACAGTTTTCGTGCAATCCTCCGATGATGCATTATAAGTTCTTCAAGAACTATATATATTATTATTTTTCTATCATTTATGAATCTTGATTACTTCTTCAGGAACTATATAATAAATTATTATTTTGCTATCCTTCAAGGATGTTTGATAACTATATAATAAATTATTATTTCTATCCTTCAAGGATATTTGTTAAGTTCTTCAGGAACTATATAACAAACATATTATTTTAGTTTTTCAAAGATATTTTAACATTTTTCATCCAATCCTTATGGGATGCATGAAAATCATTGTTGAATTTTTTCTTCTAATCAATATATCAATACATAATAGACACAATTAGAAATATATATTATAAGAAAAAATGTTACCTTCTAAATCTTGGAGCTTCATATAGTTAGAGCATCATGCTTATGAAACTAAAAAAACAATATAGAAATTAAAAAGAGGAAGAGAAAAGAGAAAATAATATTATATTATTTTCTTCCAAAAGTATATTGCAATATATCACAAATGAATAACCATTAATTTAAGGAATACACAAATATTAAAAAATTAACTCTAATTAAAAAATATAAAAAATTGGATAAATAAACGTCCACATCTATTTATTATAATTCATAACATATAAAAAATAATGATAAATATATTTCTTTGATCTTTCTAAATATTTTCATTAAAACACATTCTTAAAACCAAAAAATTATTAAAACCATCGATCACAAGTAACTTAGCAAATGAACAAATTCATTTAACCAAAACAAACCATCTACATACTCACGAATATCAGCCATTAGATTCACATCATACAACCACAATCACTTTACACCTTTCGATCTCACTAACCCCACCATTACATAACCACATAGAATCATCCCCTCATCAACAAACACACACTCCTACACCAGTACACAAACAAACACACCCTCTTCTCTTCTCTCTACTCCACGTTCCTTTTGATCCATTCTCATGGTTTCGTCTCTCTATCCTTTCAATTCCGTTTAGTTTCCCCAAATCCAATTCCCTTTTTCTCAGATCTCAATTGGGTTATGGAAATGGCTTCTAGCCCTCGTTCCGTTGAAGAGATCTTCAAAGATTTCAACGCTCGTAGAACCGCTGTTCTTCGTGCTCTCACTCTCGGTACTTTTTTCTTATTTGGGTTTTCTTTTTTTCATGCTTTTATTGTCAAAGTTCTTACCTTTTTTGTTTTTGTTTCCCTTTTTCGCAGATGTTGATGAATTTTACGGTCTTTGTGATCCAGGTAACGTCTATTAACGGATCTGAATTTATTCTTTACTTAATTTTTGTTTTTAATTATAATATTTTAAAATATTTTGATTCTGTGTTATGTGTGAATTTTGCATGATTATTTTGACTAGGGTTGTAATTGTAATGTAATTGCTTTAAAGAATTTGATTTGAGGGTCACATTCAATTTAGGGTTAAGTGGTTTTTGTGATATTTAGTTTATTTTTGTGCTTCAATTGAGTTTGGATTTGTGGTGTGTTTGTTTAGATAAGGATAATTTGTGTCTTTATGGACATGGGAATGAAAGCTGGGAAGTGACTCTGCCAGCGGAGGAAGTTCCGCCGGAGCTTCCTGAGCCGGCTCTTGGGATTAATTTTGCTAGAGATGGGATGAATCGGAGGGACTGGCTTTCGCTTGTTGCTGTACACAGTGATTCTTGGTTGCTTTCGGTTGCTTTCTACCTTGGAGCTCGTCTTAACCGGAATGAAAGGTAAGAACTGTTTAGGTTTGGTGGAGATGTATGTATATGGTTGTAATTGAAGCTCATTGTGGCTCTCTATTGCATTCTTGTGCAGCTTGTTTGGTGTTGAAAAACTATTGTTTATGATTTGAGTTAATCGCAGCGGTTTAAAATTGATCTGTGGTTTGTTGGTATGTGATACTTGATTGATCAATTATCTATTGGTAATGTGGATCGTACACACCACCTTGGTTATCTGCTCATATGACAGTGACTCTTAGAGTTGTTCCTGCACTGCCTAACAGTCACTGTCTAATATGTTCCTCAAATGTTAAAGTGTGATATTCAAAGTCTTGCTTAGGTTTTATTATGTTGATTGATTATTGAACAACTTATGTGTTATGATTTCTTATTATGAGATGTTTTGGTGTTATGTTGAACAGTTTAATCTCTTTTTATGTTATACGCTATTACTATTAATTTTAGTTTTAAAATTTGATTAGTAGATTCTGTATTTTCTATCTTCAACATAGCAATTAAAATGTTATACACCGTGTATTGAATCTGTTCATTGTAGCGTTTTTGTTCGACATCTGCTACAACTTGGCATATGGTTTCTTATATTAATGGTTTTCATGATACTTTATTGCAGGAAACGTTTGTTTAGTTTAATCAACGAACTTCCCACCGTATTTGAAGTTGTGACCGACAGGAAGCCGATTAAGGACAACAAGCCGGCAGCGGACAGTGGAAGCAAATCAAGAGGAAGCACCAAGGTTAGTGTTCTTATTTTCTAGTGTTTCTTTGGTTCTTTTGGCTGGTTCAGCATATAGGTGTTTTACCTTTATTTGCAGAGATCAAGTGATGGGCAAGTCAAAAGCAACCCAAAGTTTCCTGCAGACGACGGTTATGAGGAGGAGGAAGACGAGCACAGCGAAACACTTTGCGGGACCTGTGGCGGAAATTACAATGCAGACGAGTTTTGGATTGGCTGCGATATGTGTGAGAGGTGGTACCATGGGAAATGTGTGAAGATCACTCCTGCAAAAGCTGAGAGCATAAAGCAATACAAGTGCCCTTCTTGCAACTTGAGAAGAGCCAGACCCTAGTTTCAAAGGCAGTTGGGAATACATATATGTCACAAATGAATGATGTTTCCTGGCTGAGAAAGATAATTTGACATTGTTATTACATTACTTAGAGAAGTTCATGTAAACTCTTTCATGTTTGACTTTAGTGAGAGAAATCAAACAATTTTTCTCAAGATTTTATTCATGTTTATTTTTAGTTCTCTCACCATTGCAAATTATATTCCATTTATATAGCCAAATCCTCCGATAATGAATTTGAATTTACGTGAAAACTCGAATCAATTTGTGATTGGTTCTAACTCGATTGAACAATACCGATGCGAGATAGTTCATCTAGATGTATCAAAACTTATTATGAAGTTTATGTTTTATTTAGAATCATATTTGATTGACTAATCAATGACATTGACAAAATCATAGGCATTCTCGCCAAGCAAACTATACTACCGGGTTTGTTCCGACAACTAAAGACAAAATGTAGAATCTAATGAAACAAATATACCTTGGTGAACATCGTCATGTTGGTTAATTCTATGTTTTTGACAACTGTTTTTGTCTTGTTTTCATTCTCCATTTTACTATAATTCTTCACTTTTGTAACACAATGTGTTGGGCCTCTCCCCAAGAGTTCAGTTATGGGTTCCACTCGCTCAGATGATGGCTCTTCCACACACAAAGAGCGCTTACGCTGGACACAACAACTCCATGATCTCTTTGTGGAGGCTGTAAATAGGCTTGGTGGCCCTGATAGTAAGTCTTTGTGACATGTTATAATGCATTGTTAAGTATTCTAGTGATTGAAATTCACTTTTTAAAGGTGAATAAAGTAGAATGTCGCGAGTTCAAACTCGCGCATATTTATCTGATGTCTCTACACAACTATCAATTGAACTGACTTAACAGTTTGAATCCGTGTATATATATTTGATGTCTCTACGCAGCTATCATCCGTGTATATATATTTGATGTCTCTACGCAGCTATCAACTGAACTGGATTAACGAAACTGTCTCCATAAATTCTAACAATACTATGCATATTATAACATGTCACATGTGTAGTGCAATTTTGTAGTTTTTTCTTTTTTACTAGTGCTTTTAAGGTGTAAGATTTCTATAATTTATAGGAACTATGTCAAATGATTAATCATATTAACAAAGTCTACTTACTAAAACATGTTTAACGGTAGATATGTTTGAAAAAAGAATATCTATTGTTCTTGTTGATTAGTGTTTGAAATGTAGGACTTTTTCCTTATTGTTTGTCCTAGACCCTTTTGTAATGGGAAGGAAATTTTGGTTAATTAACATTAGTTAAACACAAATTGTTCCTAAAGATTGAGTTTGAAATATGGACTCAAATAATATTTGATTAGACTTTACTTAACGTTTTCCAATCAATCAATGAAGAGATTTCGATTGTTGAATAACATTTTTTTTCTTCCAGATTGGTTAGTGAAAAAAATTTCAATTGTTAAATGAATATTTCTCAATTGATCTGTGAAAGAGACTTTAGTTGTTGATTTAAATTTGTTGCCTCGCATTTTAATCTTAAAAGATATACTTTAAAATATAACATAAAATAAGTTGTCTAATCTTCAACCAGGGATTACTTAATTGAGTAAATTTAGAGAATCTATTTTCTTAATGTTTTTTCTTTTGGGATGACTCAAACCTTCAACTTTACTTACATTTAAATATTTAAAACTTACTTGAAATTTAATTTTCCTCTTTTATTTACAAAATGATTATGTTTGTTGTTAATATAGCTCGATTTTGATTGTTTTTTTCATTTGACATCTATGCATATTACTTGTACAAAGAGGATATACCAACTTTAAGTGTATCCTCTTTTTACTTCTTTATTCAACCAAATAGCTGTTTTCTAAAATAATTACATAAAATTTGGTGTTAACTTTTTTTGTTTAGTCATGTTAACTTCTAGTCTTGTATGAATTATTAGGACCAAAATGATGTGGTTTGTTTGTCAGGGGCAACACCAAAGGGTATATTGAAGGTAATGAAGGCTATGAACATTTCAAAATTGAACATTTATCATGTCAAAAGCCACTTGCAGGTTCTTCTCCACTTTCCACCCATTTTTATTCTTTGAAACATACAAGAACTAAGGATAAGGAGTATGCATTTAATTGATTATTTTTCAATTTGAAAACTATATACTAAATTCTTGGTTTGCTCAGAAATACAGGATCTCCAAGTTGATTCCAGAATCCACCACAAGTAAGTGCTGATTAAATATGATAGTACCAAATTCTATTGTTGAAATTATAACTCATTTCTTGATCACCTATGAAGGAGGAAAGATTGAGAAGAGAGGTGTATCACATATACTTCCAAATTTCTGTTCTATATCGTATGTCAACAACTCATTCAACAACAATTTTCAATTCTTCTTTTCAATCAACTTGTTAATTATAACTTGTATATGAACAGTGCTCTTCAGCTAAAGGAAGTTCTTCAAATGCAAGCAGAGATGCATAAACGCATGAATGACAGAGTTGAGGTATTTTATAATGTTTGACCATATATCCTTATAGAAAATTGAAACAAAACTATAGTTATTATTTATTCACATAAGGTACTTTAACCAATGAAAGATGAAGACAATCTCTAGTGATTTTTGTTATTTGGTTGGAAGGTTCAGAAAAGCTTGAAGCTGAAAATTGAAGCACAAGGAAAGTACCTAGATAGAATTGGACAGAGTAGTCAGATCAAAACAATTACAAGAAAAGCATGCAAATCTTTTGTGGGTAGAGCTACACCTCTGCCCTCTCTTTCCGAGGAATCTGAATCCTTAAAAACACAATACGAGGAAGAACATCAAACAGCCAAAAAGAAAACGATCACCGATGATGATGATGACAGTATTTTTCCTGCAGATTTTGAACTAGAATCATCCACAATCTCGGAATTCTACAACCAAACTTGGAATCTTTCTTGGAGTCAGCTGGCTGAAGCAACATGTCAATCACCTTTGGTGACTAGTTTCTTATTATAGGTTTTGTATAATTAATAAATGTTTGCCTAATAAAACAGTTGATGATGATGTCCACATCTTATATACAATGTTTGTTTGATCATTTTTTGGTCCTTCAAAGTATTTTGATATGGACATTTATAAGTTGGAGGATCAAGAAATGAACAATGTTCTGTATATATTGTTGGATGAAAATAAATGGTTCAACAGAATCACACATCATATATGTATAATTTGGTAGTATCCAGATGATTGCATGGAACAAAGTTATTACGATTTCAGAATATTGTGGGGACAGAATCAGCATCATAATAATAAGTTAATAACCATTTTAAACAGTAAGGTATAGCTCAAATCCAAATGAATCGTTGTCCCCAAATTCAAATCCCCTGCAACCACATACTTACCAACAGAACGGCCTCAGAATTGGAGTCAGCTCGGATTTCAACAGCTACTGGAAAAAAAGTCCTCGTCCCAAAAAAAAAAGGAATGAAAGGTTAAAAATAATGTCTAGAAACTGAAATTCAGTGATGCCGAAATATGCAAATGACATTAAGCATGCAAAATTAGTACACTAACATGTGGCGTGCAAAAAAGAAAAACTAAGATAACAATCAATCCTAAACAGTTAGAAATTCTTATGAATGTATCTTGGGAAACTGTTAAATAATCCAGAAACCACAAATTTTAATCTTCTTAAATAACGGCTATTAAAATATATAAAATCATTATGAAGAACAAATTGGCCAGGTAGAATGAAGAGGCTAAAAAAGCTTAAGTTCCTGTGCGTGTTATTTTACAATTTTGCTTTTATTTTGGGTAGGAACATGCTGAAGCAGATAAGATTAGTATTCTTCTACTTTTATATCTGAGATAAAAACGAGAGCAATTAGGGATGTCACTACTCTATCCGGGTTCCATAATGCCAATTGAAAAATCTCCAAACCAAATTCAAGAAAATAAACACTTCGCAAATTCAAGAATTCAAATAACAAAACAATCCAATCATTTTTAATTGGGAGCAAACATAAAGTGGAAATCACAAGGGTTAGATGGCAAAAGTCTAATTCTCAAAATACCGAAGTTGCAAACTAAAGAAAAGACTCAAAGGAAAGGAAAGCATGGATCAAACTAGCATACAAGTTCCTTCATATAACAATTCAATTATTCATGATTCACATATTATCAAATTTCAAAACTAACCAATGGTAAAGATGCTACAATCCTTTTTTTGACAGAAAGAAGCTACAGTTCTGATAAGTCAATGTTTACTATCCTCGGCTGCCTTCTCCTCCTTCCCAAGTGCAATCACCACTTTCTTCAAGATGGATTCCGTTGGTTGGTGAGAATTCTCTACTGCCTTTGAGATCGCTTGCCATTTCTCCCCGTGTTTTGGTTCAGCCGCAACACATCTCTTCAATACATCCTTCTGGTTCTCCTCAGTTCCATGCTGTAACTCAAATTTGTAGCAGAGAGCCCAAAAATCACCGATGTCAGGAGCAAGTGTCACAGCCCTATTCAGCCAATTCCTGGCTTTGTCCACCTTCCTATCAGTCCAGAATAATCTGCCCACAGCAGCTATAACATGGGGATCATGGTCACATTTCTTCAGGGCATCCGTACTCTTGATTTTTCGCTGAGGACGAGGAGCCATCTCAATTGATGATGCCCATAGAATGCCACTATTGGGACACTCCTGCAATGCTTTTGCCATCAAAATATCAGCTTCTTTCTTAAACCCATGCTTTAGTTCTGCTCTAACTGCTGCTAGCCAGAGTTCAGGATTTTGAGGATTCTTCTTTCGAGCCATTGTAAGAACTGCACGAGCTTTACTAAGTCCACTCATCTCCTCTTCAAGATTAGCAAGAGAGAGCCAGAGCGGTACAGAGTTAGGACAACTTTTCAGTCCAGAATCATAGACCTTCTTAGCTTCCATCTTGTGAGCATGCTGCTTTTCAGGTTGATCCTGCAGCTTTGCAGTATCGGCAAGCCGTTCCTCAAGTTGGCCAAGCATCAACCACAATTTATAAAATGAAGGGAATTGCTTCAGTCCTTCGTTTAACAGTTTTCTTTCCTCATCAAGGTTTCCCAGTTCTCTCTCTACGATAGCTGATTTCATCCAGACTCTCTCTGTACCTCCTCTTTCTCGCGCTTTAGCCAACAACATTCTAGCTCTTTCGGGTTCGTGGTTTTCAAATTCTAGCTTAAATGCTGCAAGCCATATTTCTTCCGAATTAGGAATGGCAGCGTACGCTTCTTGGAGAATTGCACGGGCTGCAGGGACATCTCCAGCAAGCCACTTCTCCTTGGCACCCATAAGCCATAGAACTTCAGCCTGTGGTCTATAAGTAACTGCTTTACGAAGTAACGCATCAAGAGATTCCCTGGTACCATGACTCCTTTCAAGTTGTGCTGCTTTAACCCATATGCTCTTCTTAGTTAAGAAGACAGTCAAGGCATGAGCATATATAGCTCTGGCAGTCTCAATAGAACCTCTTTTCTTGCATTCCTCGGCATCCGCTACCCATGTTCTCTTCCTATCTTCTTCTTCAACTCCAACTCCAATTGTATTATGGATTATTGCTTGGCAAGTTGCAACCGAACCAGCTCGTTCGGCTGCCTCTGCTTCCTTCATCCAAGATTCTCTATCAATCACCACACCTTCTCTCTGCAAAGCCCTAATACCCCTCTCAATAATCTTGCCAACCATGGATGTATTTCCATTAGCTTCTTCCAATTTGGCGGCTGTTATCCATATCGCAGGCTCCTTGGTCAGCCTTTCTCTTGCCCTATTGAGAACCTTCTTAGCATTGTCATAAGTTTCCAACCTAGCAAGCGCAAGCCACAACTCCACATGCAATGGACAACATTCCACAGCTCTATGAAGCAAAAGTCTTGCATCTTCTTCATTTGCAAGCTCCACAACAGCCTTCCACAGCCTAACAGAATCAGGAATTTGTTCAAGACCTTTCCTCAACACCCTACTCCTGTTCATATCATCATTTTCCAATTTTGAAGCCTGCATCCACAATTTGACAGAAGTAGGGATGGACTTCACACCCCGAGCTATCACAGCTTTCGCATCATCGGGATTCGCCAGCCTACAAGCCTCCATCCAAACATCTTCATTCTTGGGACATTCTTCACACCCATCCTGGATCAACTGCCTAGCAGCCTGAAGCTTGCCCGCCAACTCCTCCAACCTCGCAGCAGCAATCCAACCAGGAGGATGTTTCGGATTTGTTTGAATAACACTCTTGAGCAACAACCTAGCCTTCTTAAAATCTGAAATCTCGGCATCACTAGTAATTTTCATACTATTAAGAACAGTTAGATACCCCTTCGGATCAACATTAGTCATACCGGAAACCGAATCAGACAACCTATCCAATTTCAATGACAAAACAGTACCTCTACCCTCACCAACAGCAGTCAAATCGGTAACAGGTGTTTGCGACCACGGAGTCTCAGTTCCATTTGCCGAAGCAGCCCTACTCTTAGGATCCAAAGCAGTAACATGCTCTTGTTCCTGCCTAGCTTTCTCAAGAAGAGTATCAGGCACAGGAACAAAACTTTCAAACCTCTTCTTCTTATTCTTTGAAGAATAACCACCACTCTCAAACTTCTCAAGACTCTGCCAATCATCCGGCGATAAAGTATACAACTTCCGTTTCAAATCAGCAAACTGTTCAGTAATCTTAGGATTAGAAGCTCTATACTTCTCAATCTCCTCCTTCAACCTAGCCTCTCTCCGATCCTTCCTCCTCGAATCCATCCTCTTATCAATATCCTCCCAAACCGCATCAGCTTCTCTATCATCTTCATCATACTCAGCAGAAGCAAACAAACCAACATCATTCCCTTCAAACTCATCAAATTTCTGATTCTCATCATAACCTTTATCTTCTCCTTCCTCATCTTCCTCCGCAGCATCCTCACCGCCTTTCCCTCTCCCCCTTCCAACACCGGGTGCCGCACCAGCCGCAGCGGCAGATCTATCCGGAAGATCAGGTGCGGCACGTGCGGGACCAATATCAGACCGAGTGGTGAATCCAGTAGCACCACGACCAAGTCCGGCCACATAATTTGCAGGCGGTTTGGAATTGAGAAAATCGAACCGAGGCGGTTTGGGAACGGCGGGAGGTTGAGTGCCACCGTAAAAGGGAACGTGTAGGGTTAGGGTTGAGTAATTTCCAACGCCTAGGTTAGAGATGAAGAGAGAATCGTTGTCTCCGAGTAATCGGAGACTCTGGGAAAGGAATAGACGTTGATGTGAAATTGGTATGCCGTGAAAATTTTCGATTTGGTGTTTTAGAGAATGGAGAGTGGTGGTGTTAGGGTTTACGTCTAGGGATAAGATTTTTCCGGTGGGTGGAACGATGAACACCATGGCTATGAATTAGGGCTTCTAGGTCTAGTTCAAATGAAGAAAAAGCGATCGTTTTCGTTCCTCCTGTGCAAAAACAAAACTTCTAGGTTTTCTTTCTTTCACAACGTAGTTGAAATTTCAGATTTTTAACCACCGCTATTATTTATATATATATGATCACTTGTAACGAAAACCCCTGTCAATAAGACATAAAATATGGAGAGTTATTGGGATATATATTGAGATTTGGATATTCTATACTCTTCTTCAAGATATTTCGGGTGAGTAAAATTAGGGGGTAAGTGGACCTGTTTGAATTGGGTTTGATTGAACCTAAATCTAAATCATATATGATGCTCTGAACCACTCATTATAGTATTAGATTGGTTTGGACAAACTCACTCATTTTAGAATTGAATTGGATTGAATTGGATTGTGGGTTATCCAAATATCTTTTTTAACATCATAAAATAATAAATAAAAAAATTAAAATGATAAAGAATTTTTAAAATAATAAATATTGAAGAGTCTAAGTAAGAAATAAGCCAAAATTCATTAGAATCAAATTGCAAATAAGAGCTCAAAATATAACTTAAGTGTTTTGATTTAAAAGTAATAACTAAAACACATATACATATCTACTATCTATCTAATACTAATCAATTGGAGGCTTTGCGAAAACTATCATTTCTATTCAGATTTTTACACTACATAAAGGACATTACAATAATTAACAAATGCCAAAATTTAATCCCTTCCTCAAACATAATTTCGCCACATGTAGCTATGACGTAGGCGGATTCCATCATCAAAATTTCCCCCCAAATACCAATGCATCAAATTGCATCTTTAGTCCATTGTACACAACTGAGTTGTTCTCCCAACCAGAATGTTTTCATCTTCTCATCTTCTCACTTTCTCTCTCAAGCAGTACTTCCATATTACAAAGATTATTTTTATGTTCCTTTGTTCTATGTTCTAACATTTCATGTCTTTAGCATCCTTCCATGTTACTTTCAAATGGTTTGTTATCATAAGCGATTTTAAGGTCTGGCAAGGCTGGGCATTTGCCCAGGCTCTTGCCCAATTTTTTGTCTTATTTTCACTAAATTTATGAAAATTATGGCGATTAAAATGTGTTATTATTGGGGTTCAAACCGCCATAATTAACGAAAATGAAGATTTAAACCAAAAAAATAAATGATAAAATATAAATTATGCAAAATATATATATTAAATGTTATAAATTATGGTTCAAATAAAAAAAATTATATTTTTTTATGTAGAAAAATACAAATTTAAACCAAAAATTTATAAATTATGCAAATATATATATATATATATATATATATATATATATATATATATATATATATATATATATATATATATATATATATATATATATATATATATATATATATATATATATATATATATATATATATATATATATATGTAAGATCAGAATGCGCCTAAGAGGGGGGGGGGGTGAATTAGGTGTTATCAAATTTTTCGATTCTTTTTCTTCGATGGATGGATTTTGCTTTTTACGGTTTAAAGAACAAAAATTGTAAAGCAGAAAAGTAAAGAAGACACGGAGGTTTATCCTGGTTCCCTTCACAATCTGAAGGTACATTCAGTCCCCTTTCAACACGAAAGAGATTTCCACTAGTTTCTTTAGAACAGTACAACCTATCACACCTTCAATGGTGAGGCCTACTTTCTAGCAAACTATACAAACAAGTGTGCAAGAACAATCCTCTTGTCACACTTACCCTTATGTCCAAACAATCCTTGAAACACAAGTCACAAATAGAAAGACATTTTCTATAATATTGTTTGAGTGAGAGTACAATGAATGGTATCAATAAAAATTGATCTTATCCTATAATCAAGAATTCACTACTTAAGATTCAACACAAGTGTTCAAGATAATATGAAAATGATGAAGTTATGAACACTTTTGAAAAATGAAAAGTATTTGAATTTAGTGATTTTGATTGTATGATAATTGAAAAATCTAGGAGGTGTTTATGAATTTGAAATTTTTAGAATTTATAATAGTTGAAACACCTATTCAAAAAGGTATGAGAATTTAAAAAGAAATTCTTTGAAAAAGTATAAAAAAATTATGAAATAAAATCATGAAAAGGTATAACACTTAATAAACATTTGAATTTGAAGAGAAACAATTTTTCAAAATTTCTACAGTGTTAACCGGTTAACCAATTAGGTTAATCGGTTAACGCCCAGAAACGTTACCACAGATTTGAAAAATTGCTATCGTTAACCGGTTAACCCATATGGTTAACCGGTTAACACTGTTAAAATACAGAAAAATATTTATGTTTAAAGTGTTAAAACCAGTTCCAATTCTTTTCTAAGAATATGCACATGCATTAAAAATTATGATGAATATATTGAACACTTGTATATCATATTAAGAAGTAAATATTGATATACCTAAGCCTTGAGACAAGTCTTGAAAGTGTTGCACAAAAGCTTGATACGATCGGAAGCATTCCATTGATGATGCATAGCCATGATCTTGATCGTTGTTGTCATCTCGACTTTTTGCAATCTGGAATGAGCTTGGATAATGTTGACGTCATCAAAAACATTGAGCTTGAAGTATGCTTCTACATTCTCCCCCTTTTTGATGATGAAAACCGAGCGAATTTTGCGTACAAGCTTTGATCGATCAATGATGTTCTAGGCTTGCTTCTCCCCCTATGTCCAACAACTCCCCCTACCTAAACAGAGGCAAAATTCTGCACAGAGAGATATTAGAAACCAAAGCTCTTCTCCCCCTTTGGCATTAGTAAAAAGGAAGAGAGGATCAAGCATAAACATAAAAAATGCAGCATAAAATTCAGCATGATGCAACTTAGTATGAAAGCATACACGAAAACACAAATATAACAAAAACATAATTGGATTAAACACGGAAAAGAGTACGGAAACATAACCGAAACAAAATCAAAATTGCCTAACAAACTTAGGACTTATAACATAATTTTTAAAACTAAATAAAAACAACAAAAGCAACAAGACATGCATGTTCATTCCTCTTCCGACATATCATTACTTTCATTTTCACCATCTTCACTACCGGCTTCACTTTCATCTTCCTCTTCGGTTTGGTTGTGAGAACCGATAATCAATTTCCGAAGACTTTTGAGAGTGCGTTGGGTTTCACGGTGATTTTGTTGAGCTTCTCGGTGATGTGTCATGATGGTGGTGTAAAGGAAGTCATTGGTTATGCCACCTTCGGGAATAGGAAAGGATGGAGCGGAGGAACCATCGGCATATTCATAAGAACCATCGTTGCGTAAAACAATTATGGTATTCTTCACAATTGTAATCTCATTTATTTCATTCGCCGTAGCCTTCATGGCGATAAAAGGTTCCCTACCAATAACCAAGTCGGTTTGCTCAATGATCCGAGAAATGAGCCTAGCATACAGAAGTCTTGTCTTTAAAGAGAGTTGTTGCTTCAAGTGATACATCATAGTGAGCATCCAATTAATCTTTTCCCTTTTCTTGATAGCAAACAACACTTGCATCTCCAAGTCGTTGATTTGAGAGTGGTTTGAATCCTTGGGCAGCAACACATAGCAAATGATATAGTGTAACAACCGATCATCGACGGTCAAATTCTTCGCATATCATAGAGTTCTTGAAGTGCGTTGTCCCGATGTCACAACATCCTTTGGAAAACGGCAGATTGAGTAATAATACTCCATTTTGTTGTAGCCGGACTGTAACACCCTAATTTTTGCCCTAAGATTTCTTCGCATTTCATCTGCATTTTGCATACAAACAAGATCGCACTAGCTTTTGAGTTTCTTCTCAGATGTAGGGTCTATGCTTCGCAGGGGATCACCATTGTTTTTACTTCTTTATATTTGTTTATATTTACTAATTACTAACCAAAATCCAAAAATATGTTTTAGTTCGCCTCTTCTTCTTCTTTGTGCTTTCAGGAGTTGCAGGGTTTTCAGAGGCCGACAATGATTTTATTTCAAATGTGGTTGTTCAGTTATGATCCGATTCAAATGGAAGTTTGACTTATTCTTGGTCAAACTATCAGGATATTGTTTCAATTGCAAATTATTTGTGCCGATGGTTATTTCTCAGGCTGTGCATTTTTAAAGTTCAAGTTGTGTTGTGTGCGAAGATTCTATGGTTTATTGAGCTGCGATTCATGCGAAGTTTGATCCAGATTATCTTAATTGGGTGTTCATCAATTCATCAGTTCATCAGTGGATTTATTTTCCAAGGATCAATCCAGATATAATTGAAAAGATTTAGAAAATTAAAGGTTGATGGTCGTTTCAATGGCATTTATTCAGTGGCTTGTGGTTGGTTTGATTCATCATGTGTGTGGAAAATTCAAATTTTGGTTATGGGCTTAAAATAAGAAATCACCGCTTCATCCATTATTCGATTCATACATTTTTTTCCTAGCTACCATTTTTTTACCTCATCCATATTTCCATTGTCCAATTATTTTCTATACATCTATTTCTAACCATTGTCCATATTTCTATTTTCCATCTCCAAATATCCAATTTAATATTCATCATCATTTTAATTTTCACATTTTAATTCATTTCTCAATATCCATTTTTTTATCACCAAAATTATCATTCACCTTTATCCCACATTTCATTTAATTCAATTACCAGAAAAAAATATTATATTATATTACCATCTCTCTAATTTCCAAAATTTTCTAATTCTCATTCAGTATTCATATTCTATCCATTTCCAACTTTTATTCAAATATTCACTTTAGTCAAATTCATTTTCTTCAAATTTCTAAATTTCTATAATTCTATATCCATTTTTTTTATTTATCCACACTTTTATTCATTTTTCATAATTCCCCTATTCAAATTATCACATTAAAAAAAAAACTATTATCCATTTTATATAATTCTATTCTTTTTCTTTTTCTATCCACTCTTATATTTTTTCTATCACAAAATATATACAAAAATACATAAAGCCCATTAGATTTGAAGCCCACTTTTTATTTTTATTTTTATGTAAACAAAATAAAATAAAAAAGAGAAAAAGAATATTATGAAGAAGTGTATCATGCTACAGCTAACGGAAAATCAATATTCAACTTCCATTTTGAAGCCACATCATCAACGCATAAAGTCACACTCACAAGCATCCCAAAACGCAAGGATATTGAAAGTGAAACGCGGACAAATTACACATATCATCAACAACTCCAACACACCTGAAATTATCAAAACGCAGTCAAATAACAAATGAAACGCAAGCTAAAAATTCAGCAACAATCATGCTTTCTACATGAACCAAAAACGCAAAAAAAAGAGCCAAAACGGGAATCCAATTTCTCATTCAAATTCACTCCAATTCCTTTATAAATAGAGCACACTTCTTCATTCAATTCAAGCTTGAAGAGCCTCCAAAAATTCTGCACAAATACTCTCAAAAAACCAAAAACTCCATTAAAGCTTCAATTTCAAGTTTCAACCAAATCTTCAAATTTTCACCAAAAATAGTTTCTAAGAGTGGAATTCTTCATAAAACAACAAGAGGAAGAGATTAGAAGTGGAAGAGGAGTCTTGCTTTGATTTTTGAAGGTAGTTGAAATTTTCCGCCGGTTATTCGGAGCTCTCTTTCTCTCTACTCTTGCATCCTCTGTTATTTCTAATCATATATTTGGAATCCTCTCTGTCTCACGATCGCAACGATATGTGGATCGAATGCCGTCGTTCCGATTTGGTAGAACTCAAAAATTAAAGTTGGTGTTGTTTTGAGTGTAGAAACCGTGGCTCTTGTTCAAGGAAGAAGAAGACTATTTTCTTTTTTTTTTATTTTATTTTATTTATTATTTCATAAAATTGGTGTAGTAGAGTGGGCTTAAGTGAGTTTAAGTCCAATACTATTATCACCATACATTTGCTCCTCCTTACCTCCTTTCTTCTTTTTTTATTTATTTTCTTTAACTCCATTTTTTTTCTTAATTGTTTTGTGCTTTAATTTTCCTATTGATTTCTGAATTTTGGAAAAGAATTTTTGAAAGGAGTTCTAAAAAAATTTTACTATTTTTTTTTATGGATTATAATTTTTTTTAAATCCATATTTCTCTTCATCTTTTTCTTATTTTTTCTTTTGGTCGATGAGATCTCCGATTCGAAGATTATTGATTTTCAAAGAGTTTAATCTTCATTATTTCAAATCTATGGATGTATGATCATTTGGATCATTATCCATACTTTGGGATTGTGATAGGTTGCTTTTGATAAATTAATGTTAAATCTCGATTAAGATTAGACCTTCCTCTTTCTTTTAGTGTGGCATGTTTTCGGAGAACGATCCATTATATCGTTTCTCTAACATGTATTAACACGAATATTTTCCACTTTAATTAGTGGTGGCCGGCCTCATTTGTAGGGTAATTACTCCGTAAATTACTCGGCGATTGCTTAACATAGACCTATATTAGTCCCGATTCGATTAAAGATCCACTTGGATCCGGTTGCCTCAATTTTATTATTCATTGTTGTGGTTGTGCTTGATTAAGTTCATCATACCACCTTATATTGTAAATATTATAATAATGTGAATATAATTGTTTAAATTTAATCTCTTGCACCTTATCCTTTTATTTTAATCTCTTGCTCCCTTATCTCCTTATTATATTTTGCCATATTATATCATATATCATTGTTTATATTCATATTGTGCTTGTTTATATTCATATTGTGCTTGTTTTTTATTTTGTCCATTTGGATATCAAAATACTTAATAAAGGATTAAACTCTTTAAAAAAACTTGTGACTTATAATTGTGGACTAAGGTTACTATCCCTTTGCTTCTTGGAAATCGGACTTAGATTTTCTAGGATTCCCTTTGCTCAAGTTGGTGTGGTTAAGAACTTTGGCCTCAAATGATGTCATTAACCTTTGAAGATGGAAGTCCGAATTTTGAAGATTTGTACATATTGGTCTTGGTAATTTCTTTCCTTAACTTTTAATTCAAGCATTAGGATTAGTCTCTTCATCTCCTCCCCATTCTTTAATTTTCAAAACTTCTTCCTTTTTCAAAACCTTCTTATTTCTTAAACTTCAAACAATTTCATAAACAAACCTTGATTTCGATCAAGCGATTTTTAACCCTTTTCTTTTATTTTCTTAATCAAATATTAAGCCATGTAAATATATTAAAACCATTTTTGTACATACTTTAAAAAAATACAAATCCATTCAAATGTTTTTTGTGCCTTGTGCACCTTTTTTCATTTTTCATATGTTTAGATATGATTCATCCCTTTTAGCGGAATTATTCGCTAAGGGATGACGACTTATCTTTACATCTTAAAATCCACTCAACCCACTTATTCTTTTCAAATTTTGTACCACGAACTACGAGGTTTTGATCTCGCATTGCACTTTGTGGGTACGTAGGCATAAGGCTTTAAAACCTTATCAAACACAAAATTATTAAAAAAATTTCTTCTTCTCATCTCTTCCATCATTTTAAACAAACCAATTTCAGACCAAAAGTGATAAGTATTTCAAAGGGCTCCCGTGGAGTACCACGGATGAGTCGGGTGCCTAAAACCTTCCCGGTTCATAACCAATCCCCTTACCCAATCTCTGTTTATTTCTTTTAGCCTTTGCTTTTAGAATCCTAGGTTTTTATTCGTTCTTTTACCTTTTTCCATTCGGAAATAAAGAAAAGCGCGGTGGCGACTCTGTGTTAATCGAGTTAAGTTAATCAATAGCTTACACTCACGATTTTACCGCTACAGAAAAGTGGCGACTCTGCTGGGGACTAATCTCTAAGCGGATTTAGCCTACTTTGATTTATTTATTGTTTTGGTTTGAATTGTTTGTTATTTGTTTGTTCCGTTTTGGTTTTTGGTGATCCTCTGTGTGAGATAGATTCTAACCCGGATCTGAGTGACACTTATGATAGGACGGCGATATTCGAAGCGATATGCGATGGAGTAGTCCAAAGCAATATCAATTTGATAATCTCCACTCGGTTAGGCTCTCTTGGACTATCAATGTCATGACGAGTAATCGTACGTGGCATTATTTTCCGACCTTGAGCTGATCATACTGAGGACCTTAGAACCCTTAACCCATCTAAGCCAATTTAGGAACGTAGTGCGGAAGCTGTCTGGATGTAAATCTAAGGCGGTTGTCACGCGATACTACACTTGGACGAGGTCTATTTTAAGAATGTTATCGGTTGGGGAGTAATCCAACGTACCGATAAAATTCTAAAGATGGCTGATAACTCCGGGCACCTCTGTTAGCACCCTTTTGGTTTCTTGCAGGTACAATGAAGACAAAACCTTAGTACTTACCTGTGTGGGTTGGTTCTGATACCTTGACTTCATGCTCGTGACTCGGAACCTAAGCCCGTGTGCCTTGTGTGATCTTGTTTGTGCTTGTTGCATACATGCCATCATAACATTCATGAGCATTATCCGTAAGATTTCAAAGGACTTATAAGAAACTTTTGCAAATTTCAGATATCCATGGCTATGACTTTCGAAAGGAGGAATACAAAGAAGTACACTTTCAAGAGTCCTAATATTGTAGAGTTGAGAAAGCTAGGAGCTTTGGTTGCTGATACCCAAGAGTTCCGAAAATGTCATGGAAAGCTGTTGCACATGTTGGATCTTGATGTACCTGAGGGGATTCTCCCTACTTTGGCTCAGTTTTATGACCCGTTGCACCATTGTTTTACCTTTCCGGATTATCAGCTTGTACCTACTTTGGAGGAATATTCTCATTGGTTAGGTTTGCCCATTCTGGACAAAGAGTTTCTTTTCACTGGTTTAGAGAAGGAGCTTACTGTCAAGATTATTGCCAAAGCATTGTTTCTTAAGGAATCCGAGCTTAATGGGAAGTTTCTCCCAAAGGGGAGTGTCCGTGGTATTAATGCCAAGTTTTTGATGGGAAAGGCTTCCACCTCACTTGCTTTGGGTCATAGAGATACATTTGAGGCTATCCTTGTTTTGCTTATCTACGGGATTGTTTTGTTTCCAAATTTGGATGGCATTGTGGATGAGAATGCTATTCAAATCTTCTTGAAGAAGAACCCGATTCCTACCTTGCTTGGAGACATGTACCATGCCTTTCACTATAGGACTTCCAAAGGCGACGGAGAGATTGTTTGTTGTGCACCTCTTCTTTATAGGTGGTTTATTTCGCACCTACCGAAGTCAGATGTTTTCAAGGATAACAGAGAGAATCGAAGATGGTCTCAGAGGTTGATGTCGCTTTCTCACAAGGACATGACGTGGTATAACTCTTATTATGACACTGGAGTTCTCATTGATAGCTGTGGAGAATTCCCTAATGTACCTCTTCTTGGTACACGTGGCGGAATTAGCTACAATCCTATTTTGGCTAGACGTCAGTTTGGTTATTGTTTGAAGGATGTTCCAAACAATCTTGCCTTATCCCGTTTCTTCTTTCTTAATGGTGATGATCATATAGAGATGAAGAAAAGGATTGCTCATTCTTGGCATGCTGTTCACCGGAAAGAGAAAGGTCAATTGGGTAGACAACACCTTCCCCCTTCCGATTGTTATATTCAGTGGGTTCAATCTAGAGCTTCCAAGCTCAAGATGCCTTATCCACCTGAGGAGCCTATGTTTCCCATATTGCCTTTGTCTGCTTTTCTACCTCCCGTTGATGAGAAGTTGGTTCTTCAAGAAGAGTTAGAGAAGATGAAGAAAGAAAAGGAAGAATGGTTACTTGAGAGGACTACTATGCAGGAGCAGCTTAAGGAGAAGGATGATCTTATTGAGCTACTTGGGCGGCGCGTCACGAAGAGGCCGAGAGAGGATTTATTTTCCTCTAGTACTCCATCTACTATCCCTCCTACTTCCGGTGCTTGGAAGGCCATTGTCGACAAGTTGGTGAAGGATAAGGAAGATATGGAAGAGCGGTACAAGAGTGAGATCAAGAGGATTCGCATGAAGTATCAGCCGGGATTCGGGACTTCTTCGGATATGATTCCTTAGGCCTAGTTTACTTTTCCTCTTATGTATTAGGATTATTGATGTTTTGTACTTCATTTGTAATCCTAACTTTGATATTAATGAGAATGAGTTTTTAAGTATTTCAAAAAGTGTCTCTTTATGAATATTGCAAGTTAACTTATAATCCTTTGAAATCTTTGCATTTACATATACATAGCATGCATCATATTCGCATTTGTCTTGCTTTTTGAGTGTTCTCCAGGGATCTTATTGTTGTTTCTTGGTCTTCATCTCAGTGATCCTGTCAAGCTGACTCATCGCTTTGATACTCGAGCTAATCGGAAAAGAGTGATGGATACTTTGCAACAAGAGAATCGCGAGTTGCGCGAAGAGGTTACTTATTTGAGGGAAAGCTTGGAAAGGGTGACTGCTATGATGGAGAATTTGATGGCTGCTCAGAATCAGCCACCTCCTAGTCCTCCTGCTCAGAATACTGTCATCTCAGAGGTTGTTACCGCATCCATTCCTATCGAGACTGTTATTTCTCCTCACCATCGTATACCTGCTAGCACGCCCTGGGGCGTGCCTGTTGACTTTTTTCCTGCTGGTTACCGTCCTCCTCATCGTCCGGAGACTGCTGCATTCAATACTATCCCACCACCAGTGTGGACTACTCTTCCTCCAATTGTGACTGCTGTATCGCCCGTAGTGCGCAATATTCCGCATCAGGATGAGATGATTTACCATGCTGAGCCCAGTGAAGGTGCTGGAGTTGCTGAAAGACTTGATGACTTCCAGGGACGCTTTGTCGAGATCCAGAGGGAGATGAGAGCTTTGAGACACAAAGATTTGTTTGGGAAAGATGCTTATGACCTTTGTCTGGTCCCGAATGTTAAAGTTCCTTACAAATTCAAGTTGCCTGAGTTTGAGAAGTACAAAGGCAACACTTGTCCATTGAGCCATTTGACAATGTATGCAAGGAAGATGTCGACTCAGACTGATAATGATAAGCTGCTGATTCACTATTTCCAAGACAGTTTAACCGGGGCACCTATGAGGTGGTATATGAGTCTGGATAATAGCCAAATCAAGACTTTCAATGACTTGGGAGAAGCTTTTGTGAAGCAATACAAGTACAATGTTGATATGGCGCCTGATAGAGATCAACTCCGAGCTATGTCCCAGAAGGACAAAGAAACTTTTAAAGAATATGCACAAAGATGGAGAGAGCTGGCAGCCCAGATTGTTCCTCCGTTAGAAGAAAAGGAAATGACGAAGATCTTCTTGAAGACGTTGGGTTCTTTTTATTACGAGAGAATGATAGCAAGCGCCCCTTCTGACTTCACTGAAATGGTGAGCATGGGTATGCGTTTAGAAGAAGGTGTCCGTGAGGGACGATTGACTCAAGAGAATGGCAATGGTTCAAGCTCCAGAAGGTTCAACTTCGGGAAAAAGAAAGAAAACGAGACTAATGCAGTATCCCGTGAAAGTTACAGAAGACCTCACAGTCGTATGAATCACCATTCGCAACACCATTCGCAGCATGTGGCTTCTGTTACACCAATGATTAACATGGCTCCAACTGTGCCAGCTATTCCAAAGTTCCAACCTCGTTATCAGCAACCTT
Organism: Lathyrus aphaca; assembly: GCA_963966055.1. NCBI lineage: Eukaryota > Viridiplantae > Streptophyta > Magnoliopsida > Fabales > Fabaceae > Lathyrus > Lathyrus aphaca. Next base: position 212,053,419 of record OZ014525.1, on the reverse strand, counting down.
CTGTGCAACAAAGTGGTAATCAACTAGCTCGGACCAAGCCCAGTTTTGATCCTATTCCTGTGCCGTATGCGAACTTGCTTCCTTCTTTGATTGCAAAGAATCTTGTGCAGACTCGTCCTCCACCTCCAGTTCCAGAGACTATTCCATGGTGGTACAAGCCAGAAGCTCGATGTGCTTTTCATCAAGGTGCCCCGGGGCACGATGTTGAGAACTGTTATCCTTTGAAGTTTGAAGTACAAAAATTGATGAGGAACAATGTTCTGTATTTTAATGATGTTAACCCAAACATACAGAAGGATCCGTTGCCAAAGCATGGTAATGCGTCTGTGAATATGGTTGCTGGTTGTCCAGGGTTGTTCAAAATCTATGAAGTCAGTCATATCAGAAGATCTTTGGTGGAAATGCACGCTTTCTTAAGTGAATATCACGATATCGATCATGACTATGCTGGTTGTTGTATTTGCTCAGTGAATCCTCGAGGTTGCGTGATTGTGAAAAGAGATATCCAGAAGATGATGGACGATAAGCTGATCGAAGTAACAGCGAAGAGAGATGAATATGAGAATGAAGTGAATGTCATTATGCCTCAGTTCAATCTTCCTGAAAGGGTTGCTCCTGAGAGAATGGTGTTTTCTTTTGATAGTCGCCAGACTGCTGTTACTCCATTGGTGATCAATGTACCTGGTCCGATGCCATATGAGTCTGACAAAGCTGTTCCGTACAGGTATAATGCTACGATGATAGAAAATGGTAGGGAAATTCCTCTTCCTACTCCAAAGTCTGTGGTTAGCATTGCGGATGTGACAAAAGTTACCCGAAGTGGTAGATTGTATGCTTTAGACCCTCCGAAGAGAGTTGAAGATACCAGTGCGAGCAAGCAGATTATGGATGTTGTGGTCCAATCGAGCCAATCTGGTAATAATGATGATGAAGTGTTAAAGCTGATAAAGAAGAGTGAGTATAACATTTCTGAGCAGTTATTGCAGACTCCCTCAAAGATATCAGTGTTGTCTCTGTTGATGAGTTCTGAGGCTCATAGGCAGTCATTGCAGAAGATTCTGGATCAAGCCTATGTGGACCATGATGTGACGGTTGATCAATTCGATAGTATTGTGGCGAATATCACTTCATGCAACAATTTGAGCTTCTGTGATGAGGACTTGCCTGAAGAAGGAAGAAATCATAACTTGGCTCTGCACATCTCGGTGAATTGTCAAGAAGATGCTTTATCTAAGGTGTTGGTTGATACTGGCTCGTCTCTGAATGTTATGCCAAAATCGACTTTGTCAAAGCTCGCATTTCAAGGTGCTCCCATGAGGCACAGTGGGATTATAGTGAAGGCATTTGACGGGTCAAAGAAGACAGTGATTGGAGAGGTGGATCTTCCCATTCTTATTGGACCGTTTATATTCAAGATTACTTTTCAAGTAATGGATATACGTCCCGCGTATAGTTGTCTCCTTGGAAGACCATGGATCCATGAAGCTGGAGCTGTAACATCCACTCTTCATCAGAAGTTGAAGTTTGTGAGAGAAGGAAAATTGGTGACCATTGAAGGTGAGAGGGCGATGCTTGTGAGTAATCTGTCTTCTTTTTCTTATATTGATGCTGAGGACGAGGTGGGAACGTCGTTTCAAGCTCTTTCTGTTGTGAATAGTGTTGTTAAGAAGAATGCCATGCCCATGTCCTCTTTCAAAGATGCTCTGCGAGTGATTGAAGCGGGTCAGTCTGATGGTTGGGGAAGAATTATTGATGCTGTCGACAACAAGGAAGGTTTCGGTATCGGCTTTGCGCCAGGTGCAGTTGTCAAAGATCCCAAGACTATTCAAGAAGGCTTCAGAAGCGCTGGATTTATCAACGATCATTCTGCTGCTGCTATCATTGATGATGATGATGATGAAGACGAAGAAATGCAAGACTTTGTTACACACGGAAAGATTTGCCAGAACTGGATCGCTGTTGATGTTCCTTTTATCGTTCATTCTTCAAAGTAATTGTTTTTATTTTCTTTCAAAAATCCTTTCACTCTGCCCAAGGTGAAAGTGATGCTTGTCGGGCTTTGTTTCAAATTTGATCATCATCAATAAAATGTTATTTTGTTATTTCCATATGTGTTTTTCATTTTTGCTTTATTCTGAAAAAATGGTAACATAAAAAACCCTAAAAATAATAATGATTGTGTATCTGCATATTGTTTGCACTTTTGCTCATTTTCTAAAATAAAAATAAAATCATTGTGCAGATTGACTGATAAACCCATTGAAAACAATGATCCTATGCCCTCTCCCAACTTTGAATTCCCTGTGTTTGAAGCTGAGGAAGAGGATGATGAAGAGATTCCAGATGAAATTTCTCGGTTGCTTGAGCACGAGGAAAAGATTATTCAGCCTCATGGAGAGTCAATAGAGATGGTCAACTTGGGTTCTGAAGATGAAAAGAAAGAAGTCAAAGTTGGAGCATTGCTGGATCCTGATGTTAAGAAGAGGATTATAGAGCTTCTCAGAGAATATGTTGATGTATTTGCTTGGTCTTATCAAGACATGCCAGGTCTCGATACTAATATTGTGGAGCATAGATTGCCGCTGAAGCCTGAATGTCCACCTGTAAAGCAGAAGCTCAGAAGAACTCATCCAGACATGGCATTAAAAATCAAAGAGGAAGTTCAAAAGCAGATTGATGCTGGTTTCCTTGTGACGTCAATTTATCCTGAATGGGTGGCTAATATTGTTCCAGTTCCGAAGAAAGACGGAAAAGTCCGAATGTGCGTAGATTACAGAGATTTGAACAAAGCTAGTCCGAAAGATGATTTTCCATTGCCACATATTGATATGTTGGTAGATAATACGGCTAAGTTTGATGTGTTCTCTTTTATGGACGGATTTTCCGGTTACAATCAAATAAAGATGGCACCCGAAGATATGGAAAAGACCACATTTATTACACCATGGGGAACATTCTGCTACAGAGTGATGCCCTTTGGATTGAGGAATGCTGGTGCGACGTACCAAAGAGCTATGACTACACTTTTCCATGATATGATGCACAAAGAGATCGAAGTATATGTTGATGATATGATCGCCAAGTCAAAGACTGAAGAGGATCATGTTGAGCATTTGCTGAAGTTGTTTCAAAGATTGAGAAAGTATAAGCTTCGTTTGAATCCGAACAAGTGCACATTTGGTGTACGTTCTGGAAAGTTGCTAGGTTTCATTGTCAGCCAAAGAGGTATTGAAGTTGATCCTGATAAAGTGAAAGCTATTCAGGAAATGCCTGCTCCAAGAACCGAAAAGCAAGTCAGAGGATTCTTGGGCCGATTGAATTATATCTCAAGGTTTATCTATCACATGACTGCCACATGTGCTCCGATCTTCAAGTTGCTTCAGAAAGATAAAGGTTGTGTCTGGACAGATGATTGCCAGAAGGCGTTTGAAAGTATTAAAGAATATCTGCTTGAACCTCCTATTTTGTCTCCTCCGGTGGAAGGTAGACCGATGATCATGTACTTGACTGTGTTGGAAGATTCCATGGGTTGTGTGCTTGGTCAGCAAGATGAAACTGGAAGAAAAGAACATGCAATTTACTACTTGAGTAAGAAATTCACTGATTGTGAGTCTCGGTATTCAATGCTTGAAAAAACTTGTTGTGCCTTAGCTTGGGCTGCAAAGCGTCTTCGCCAGTATATGCTGAATCATACAACTTGGTTGATCTCTAAAATGGATCCAATCAAGTATATTTTTGAAAAGCCTGCTTTAACTGGGAGGATTGCTCGTTGGCAAATGTTATTATCAGAATATGATATCGAGTACCGGACTCAAAAAGCTATAAAAAGTAGTATCTTGGCTGACTATTTGGCACATCAACCGATTGATGATTACCAACCTGTCAAGTTTGACTTTCCAGATGAAGATGTGATGTTTTTGAAAGTGAAAGATAATGATGAACCTCTGATTGAGGAAGGGCCGGAGCCTGGATCTCGATGGGGTTTAGTTTTTGATGGTGCTGTGAATGCACGTGGAAGAGGAATTGGGGCAATGATCATTACTCCCGATGGTTCACATATTCCTTTTTCCGCAAGATTGACTTTTCCTTGTACCAACAATGAAGCTGAGTATGAAGCCTGCATTATGGGTCTGGAAGAAGCTGTTGATTTAAGGATTAAACATCTTGATGTATATGGAGATTCTGCATTGGTGATTAATCAGATTCAGGGCACGTGGGTAACTCATCAACCTCACTTAATCCCCTATAGAGATTATGCTAGGAAGATATCAACTTTCTTCACCAAAGTTGAATTTCATTATATCCCTCGTGATGAGAATCAAATGGCTGATGCTTTAGCAACCATAGCTTCCATGATAAAAGTGCACCAGTGGAATGATGTTCCTATGATCAGTGTGAATCGACTTGAAAGACCAGCTCATGTGTTTGCAGTTGAAGAGGTCCATGATGATAAGCCTTGGTATCACGATATTAAATGTTTTCTCCAGAGTCAGGAATACCCGCTTGGGGCATCTGGTAAAGATAAGAGAACTTTGAGGAGATTGGCAGGCAATTTCTTTCTGAATGGAAATGTGCTTTATAAGAGAAATTTCGACATGGTCTTGCTCAGATGCGTGGATAGACACGAAGCAGACATGTTGATGAAAGAAATTCATGAAGGATCCTTTGGCACTCATGCCAATGGGCATGCAATGGCTAAAAAGATGTTGAGAGCAGGTTACTATTGGTTGACAATGGAATCTGATTGTTGCAAATATGTGAAAAAATGCCATAAGTGTCAGGTGTATGCTGATAAGATTCACGTACCACCAGCTTATCTCAATGTGATTTCTTCCCCATGGCCTTTCTCCATGTGGGGAATTGATATGATTGGCATGATTGAACCCAAGGCTTCGAATGGACATCGCTTTATTCTCGTGGCAATTGACTACTTCACCAAATGGGTGGAAGCGGCATCGTATGCTAATGTGACCAAGCAAGTTGTGGTTCGGTTTATCAAGAATAATCTTATCTGCAGATATGGTGTTCCGAATAGAATCATTACTGATAATGGTTCGAACTTGAACAATAAGATGATGAAAGAGCTTTGTGAAGATTTCAAGATTCAACACCATAATTCCTCTCCTTATAGACCGAAGATGAATGGGGCTGTTGAAGCTGCGAATAAGAATATTAAGAAGATCATTCAGAAGATGGTTGTGACATACAAGGACTGGCATGAGATGCTCCCTTTTGCTTTGCATGGGTATCGTACATCCGTCCGCACTTCAACAGGGGCAACCCCTTTCTCACTTGTTTATGGTATGGAAGCAGTGCTCCCCGTCGAAGTTGAGATCCCATCAATGAGAGTTCTGATGGAAGCCAAGTTGACTGAGGCTGAATGGTGTCAGAGTAGATTTGACCAGTTGAATTTGATTGAAGAAAAGAGATTTAAAGCTTTGTGTCATGGTCGGTTGTACCAGCAAAGAATGAAGAAAGCTTTTGATAAGAAGGTCAAACCTCGCGTATTCAGAGAAGGCGACCTCGTGCTCAAAAAGATTCAGTCTTTCCTTAAAGATTCTCGGGGCAAGTGGACTCCGAACTATGATGGACCATATGTTGTTAAGAAAGCCTTCTCTGGCGGTTCATTAATTCTTGCAACTATGGATGGTGAGGAGATCACTCGTCCTGTGAATGCGGATGCAGTCAAGAAATACTTCGCCTAAAAAATAAAAGAACAGCTCGCTAAGTTGAAAACCCGAAAGGGCGGCTTAGGCAAAAATGAGCGTCTCGGTGGATTGAAAACCCGAAAGGGCGGTCCAGGCAAAAATTAGAGACAAAAACAGAAATAATTATCCTGGTAGATTGAAAACCCGAAAGGGCAATCTAGGCAAAAGTTAGGGATCATGGCAAGTAACTGCGTCGACAGACTGAATCGCTTGTAGCAACCGAGGATTTCAGATTCTTGTTCCTCAGAAAAATTATTCATCAAAGATTCTTATTCACTCATCCTTGACTGAAGTTTCGGACACAGTGGAGTTCAAAGTTGATAGGGAGAATAGTGATCATTGTATCTCAATGTAGCCCTTTTCCATGTATTTACCATTTTTCAAACTTGTAATGATCCATGGAGTCATGCCATTTGCTGACTACCATTCTATCAATGAATTTGAGCTTTTATCCAATTGTTTGCAATTCTTTATATTGTTTCTGTTTACAAAATTTCAATTTATTGTTGATGATGATTTTTGAAACGAATTTAATAAATTTAATTTTTGAAGATTTTAAAAACATTTTTCTTTTGATATCTGAACAAATAAAGGATGTCGATAGTGATTCCAAGAATGGTAAAGTTTGGATGTGTGTAACTTGTCTCTCCCAAAGCAGGGTTTGATTCGGTTGTGTCCATGCGAAGTTCCTGGATAGTCTTGACAGATTGATGTTAATGATGTTTTGTTCCCCAACCATGATGTCGATTGGAGATTGTATGTATTCCCCAGAAGAGTTGTTGGAAGGGATGTTTTTTGAGAATCCCTAGTTGAGTTCTGATTTCTTCCTCAGCATATTATCTTTGAATCGAGAAGTATTGTGAATCCCCAGCTGACCTCATGTTCCTCAGCTTGATTATTTGCATCTTTGAATATAGAAGTATTGATATAGCAGTCAATTTAGAGGTTTTCTTTTACCCTATGTTGGGTATTGATTTAAAATCCCTTGTAACTGTGTTGTGGCTATGATGCTAACTTCTGATATCCCCATATGGATCCCCAGTAGGTCTGCATGTGTTGATTTCCAGCAGTTTCCTATGAGATTTTTAGCAAGTCTGGCACTTTATCCCCAGGTGGAGCAGGAGTCGTATGACAGTTATTCCTTGTGAAGTTTGATTGTTATCAATAATACTTCCATCATCAGCAGATTATTACCTTTGTCTCAGCAGGATGATATTCCTAGCAGATGCTGTTTTATCATGATTTGAGCCTTGTAGTAGGATTTTATTCCTTTGATGGCTTGTGATATTCCCCTGCAGATTTCAAGATTGAATCTCCAGCATGTTTCCCTGCATTGTTGCCTTGGGATTAGCCGAGTATCCGGTGGTTGTAGTGTTCATGTCACCCATTTCTTATCTTTATGTCTGTTTTGTCAACATATTCATAAACATATTCATACGCATAAGCATAGCATTGTTTGCTTGCATTCTTGCGTTTATCATTGTTATCTGCTCTTTGGTGTGATTTTTCCCCACAGAGTGTGTGTGTCGTATTCCTCTCAAGTTTAGAGTGTCGACCATTAAGCAGAAAGTGTTAATCCTTTCTAAATCCCCACTGGGTTTGTTTCTCGTGGATGATGTTGATTCAGTTTCCTCCCCAGTTTATTATCTGGATGGATTTTCCCCAGTTGAGATATTTCCTCCTTGGGATGAGTCTTGTTTGACCGTTTCTTTCCAATTTTTTTTCTTGGATTGAACTTTGGTCCCCTTTTGTGGATATATTTGCTTTGGAATTAAGCTATCATTGTTTGATAGTGGGCAACATTTTCTCCAGCTTGAGTATATTGTTCTGGAAGTAAGCTATCAGTAATCGATAGTGGGTAATATTACCAATTTGATCAAGTTCTTTTGCTTGTACTCCTACCCAGTAAATTCGGTAGTCGAGATTTCTGTCTCTTACCCAGTAAAAAGGTAATAGAGTTTGTTTTCATTTGCTCCTACCCAGTAAATCAGGTAGTCGAGAATTTGTTCTACCCAGTAAATCCGGTAGTCAAGTTATTTTCTTACCCAGTAAAAAGGTAATAGAGTTTGTTATTCTTTGATTCAGCTCCTACCCAGTAAATCAGGTAGTTGAGAATTTGTTCTACCCAGTAAATTCGGTAGTCAAGTTATTTTCTTACCCAGTAAAAAGGTAATAGAATCATATATTTTTTTCTCTTACCCAGTAAAAAGGTAATTTGATTGAGTTTCTACCCAGTAAATCCGGTAGCCGATATTTCTTCTTCTTACCCAGTAAAAAGGTAATAGAAGTTGTTTCTCTTTGATTGAGTTCCTACCCAGTAAATCAGGTAGTGGATCATACTCCTATCCAGTAAATCGATAGTCGAGTCCCTCATACTCCTGCCCAGTAAAACAGGTAGTCGAGAAGTTTTCTTACCTAGTAAAAAGGTAATTGAGTTTATTCCTCCGTATTTTGCTCCTATCCAGTAAATCGATAGTCGAGTCCTTTATATTTCCTACCCAGTAAATCAGGTAGTCGTGATTTGTTCTACCTAGTAAATCCGGTAGTCAAGTTATTTTTCCTCTTACCCAGTAAAAAGGTGATAAAATCAGATTTTTTTTTTCTCTTACCCAGTAAAAAGGTAATTTGATTGAGTTCCTACCTAGTAAATCAGGTAGTTGATCATACTCCTATCCAGTAAATCGATAGTCGAGTCCTTTATATTTCCTACCCAGTAAATCAGGTAGTTGACCATACTCCTATCCAGTAAATCGATAGTCGAGTCATTTATATTCTCTACCCAGTAAATCAGGTAGTTGAAAATTTTTCTTACCCAGTAAAAAGGTGATTGAAGTCATTCCTCTTTATTTAGCTCCTATCCAGTAAATCGATAGTTGAGTCATTTGTTTTTTCCTACCCAGTAAATCAGGTAGTTGAGAGTTTCTTGCCCATTAAAAAGGTGGTTGAGGTTATCCCTCTGAATTTTGCTCCTATCCAGTAAATCGATAGTCGAGTCTGTTGTATTTCCTACCCAGTAAATCAGGTAGTTGATGATTTCTTATCTAACACAGTATTTCTTCATTCTTGGATTTGAATACTTTGTTTGATTGATATTCCTGGCAGGGTGTGTATCTTTCCCTAGTCGATTTTATTCCTTGATTATTTCATATTTTTTCCCAAGTGGAGTCTGTTATCCAGTGATTTATTTTCCTGGTAACTCTTTGTTTGTCTGTTGTTTCCCCAGCGGGATTTTCTTCTGTGTCCCCAAGTTGTGCTTTTCTCTGGTGGTCATTATTTTCCCCACAGAGATCTTGGGTTTGCATATCATATTCATATCATATCATTTGTTCTCTTAGGACAAAAATTGGGTTTTCTGTATTTAAGTCTCTCCCATCTTGTAGAGACGAAGATGTCAATCTTCATATCTCCGGATTGAAGAAACTTAAATAGGGGCAGCTGTAACACCCTAATTTTTGCCCTAAGATTTCTTCGCATTTCATCTGCATTTTGCATACAAACAAGATCGCACTAGCTTTTGAGTTTCTTCTCAGATGTAGGGTCTATGCTTCGCAGGGGATCACCATTGTTTTTACTTCTTTATATTTGTTTATATTTACTAATTACTAACCAAAATCCAAAAATATGTTTTAGTTCGCCTCTTCTTCTTCTTTGTGCTTTCAGGAGTTGCAGGGTTTTCAGAGGCCGACAATGATTTTATTTCAAATGTGGTTGTTCAGTTATGATCCGATTCAAATGGAAGTTTGACTTATTCTTGGTCAAACTATCAGGATATTGTTTCAATTGCAAATTATTTGTGCCGATGGTTATTTCTCAGGCTGTGCATTTTTAAAGTTCAAGTTGTGTTGTGTGCGAAGATTCTATGGTTTATTGAGCTGCGATTCATGCGAAGTTTGATCCAGATTATCTTAATTGGGTGTTCATCAATTCATCAGTTCATCAGTGGATTTATTTTCCAAGGATCAATCCAGATATAATTGAAAAGATTTAGAAAATTAAAGGTTGATGGTCGTTTCAATGGCATTTATTCAGTGGCTTGTGGTTGGTTTGATTCATCATGTGTGTGGAAAATTCAAATTTTGGTTATGGGCTTAAAATAAGAAATCACCGCTTCATCCATTATTCGATTCATACATTTTTTTCCTAGCTACCATTTTTTTACCTCATCCATATTTCCATTGTCCAATTATTTTCTATACATCTATTTCTAACCATTGTCCATATTTCTATTTTCCATCTCCAAATATCCAATTTAATATTCATCATCATTTTAATTTTCACATTTTAATTCATTTCTCAATATCCATTTTTTTATCACCAAAATTATCATTCACCTTTATCCCACATTTCATTTAATTCAATTACCAGAAAAAAATATTATATTATATTACCATCTCTCTAATTTCCAAAATTTTCTAATTCTCATTCAGTATTCATATTCTATCCATTTCCAACTTTTATTCAAATATTCACTTTAGTCAAATTCATTTTCTTCAAATTTCTAAATTTCTATAATTCTATATCCATTTTTTTTATTTATCCACACTTTTATTCATTTTTCATAATTCCCCTATTCAAATTATCACATTAAAAAAAAAACTATTATCCATTTTATATAATTCTATTCTTTTTCTTTTTCTATCCACTCTTATATTTTTTCTATCACAAAATATATACAAAAATACATAAAGCCCATTAGATTTGAAGCCCACTTTTTATTTTTATTTTTATGTAAACAAAATAAAATAAAAAAGAGAAAAAGAATATTATGAAGAAGTGTATCATGCTACAGCTAACGGAAAATCAATATTCAACTTCCATTTTGAAGCCACATCATCAACGCATAAAGTCACACTCACAAGCATCCCAAAACGCAAGGATATTGAAAGTGAAACGCGGACAAATTACACATATCATCAACAACTCCAACACACCTGAAATTATCAAAACGCAGTCAAATAACAAATGAAACGCAAGCTAAAAATTCAGCAACAATCATGCTTTCTACATGAACCAAAAACGCAAAAAAAAGAGCCAAAACGGGAATCCAATTTCTCATTCAAATTCACTCCAATTCCTTTATAAATAGAGCACACTTCTTCATTCAATTCAAGCTTGAAGAGCCTCCAAAAATTCTGCACAAATACTCTCAAAAAACCAAAAACTCCATTAAAGCTTCAATTTCAAGTTTCAACCAAATCTTCAAATTTTCACCAAAAATAGTTTCTAAGAGTGGAATTCTTCATAAAACAACAAGAGGAAGAGATTAGAAGTGGAAGAGGAGTCTTGCTTTGATTTTTGAAGGTAGTTGAAATTTTCCGCCGGTTATTCGGAGCTCTCTTTCTCTCTACTCTTGCATCCTCTGTTATTTCTAATCATATATTTGGAATCCTCTCTGTCTCACGATCGCAACGATATGTGGATCGAATGCCGTCGTTCCGATTTGGTAGAACTCAAAAATTAAAGTTGGTGTTGTTTTGAGTGTAGAAACCGTGGCTCTTGTTCAAGGAAGAAGAAGACTATTTTCTTTTTTTTTTATTTTATTTTATTTATTATTTCATAAAATTGGTGTAGTAGAGTGGGCTTAAGTGAGTTTAAGTCCAATACTATTATCACCATACATTTGCTCCTCCTTACCTCCTTTCTTCTTTTTTTATTTATTTTCTTTAACTCCATTTTTTTTCTTAATTGTTTTGTGCTTTAATTTTCCTATTGATTTCTGAATTTTGGAAAAGAATTTTTGAAAGGAGTTCTAAAAAAATTTTACTATTTTTTTTTATGGATTATAATTTTTTTTAAATCCATATTTCTCTTCATCTTTTTCTTATTTTTTCTTTTGGTCGATGAGATCTCCGATTCGAAGATTATTGATTTTCAAAGAGTTTAATCTTCATTATTTCAAATCTATGGATGTATGATCATTTGGATCATTATCCATACTTTGGGATTGTGATAGGTTGCTTTTGATAAATTAATGTTAAATCTCGATTAAGATTAGACCTTCCTCTTTCTTTTAGTGTGGCATGTTTTCGGAGAACGATCCATTATATCGTTTCTCTAACATGTATTAACACGAATATTTTCCACTTTAATTAGTGGTGGCCGGCCTCATTTGTAGGGTAATTACTCCGTAAATTACTCGGCGATTGCTTAACATAGACCTATATTAGTCCCGATTCGATTAAAGATCCACTTGGATCCGGTTGCCTCAATTTTATTATTCATTGTTGTGGTTGTGCTTGATTAAGTTCATCATACCACCTTATATTGTAAATATTATAATAATGTGAATATAATTGTTTAAATTTAATCTCTTGCACCTTATCCTTTTATTTTAATCTCTTGCTCCCTTATCTCCTTATTATATTTTGCCATATTATATCATATATCATTGTTTATATTCATATTGTGCTTGTTTATATTCATATTGTGCTTGTTTTTTATTTTGTCCATTTGGATATCAAAATACTTAATAAAGGATTAAACTCTTTAAAAAAACTTGTGACTTATAATTGTGGACTAAGGTTACTATCCCTTTGCTTCTTGGAAATCGGACTTAGATTTTCTAGGATTCCCTTTGCTCAAGTTGGTGTGGTTAAGAACTTTGGCCTCAAATGATGTCATTAACCTTTGAAGATGGAAGTCCGAATTTTGAAGATTTGTACATATTGGTCTTGGTAATTTCTTTCCTTAACTTTTAATTCAAGCATTAGGATTAGTCTCTTCATCTCCTCCCCATTCTTTAATTTTCAAAACTTCTTCCTTTTTCAAAACCTTCTTATTTCTTAAACTTCAAACAATTTCATAAACAAACCTTGATTTCGATCAAGCGATTTTTAACCCTTTTCTTTTATTTTCTTAATCAAATATTAAGCCATGTAAATATATTAAAACCATTTTTGTACATACTTTAAAAAAATACAAATCCATTCAAATGTTTTTTGTGCCTTGTGCACCTTTTTTCATTTTTCATATGTTTAGATATGATTCATCCCTTTTAGCGGAATTATTCGCTAAGGGATGACGACTTATCTTTACATCTTAAAATCCACTCAACCCACTTATTCTTTTCAAATTTTGTACCACGAACTACGAGGTTTTGATCTCGCATTGCACTTTGTGGGTACGTAGGCATAAGGCTTTAAAACCTTATCAAACACAAAATTATTAAAAAAATTTCTTCTTCTCATCTCTTCCATCATTTTAAACAAACCAATTTCAGACCAAAAGTGATAAGTATTTCAAAGGGCTCCCGTGGAGTACCACGGATGAGTCGGGTGCCTAAAACCTTCCCGGTTCATAACCAATCCCCTTACCCAATCTCTGTTTATTTCTTTTAGCCTTTGCTTTTAGAATCCTAGGTTTTTATTCGTTCTTTTACCTTTTTCCATTCGGAAATAAAGAAAAGCGCGGTGGCGACTCTGTGTTAATCGAGTTAAGTTAATCAATAGCTTACACTCACGATTTTACCGCTACACGGACCAAATATCATCAATGTGATTCACACCTTTGCGGAGAAACACACCAGAAAATGGAATGTTCAAGGATGCAGCCAAAGCACCTAAATTCTCATTAATTTCACAATTTCTAACAAGAGTATGCAACTTATGTTTACCATGCCTATCCTTGTTGAGAGAAAAGTTATGAATAAAGGATTGGACCAAATCCGGGTAAACTCTCCCGTTGTCAACAACAAAATCAAGCATCCCTTGAAATTCTAGCAATGCAGGAAATTTAAAGGTTGGAGGTTTGAAGGATTTCAGAAGAACATATTTACCCTTAAGCAGTGGTCTGACTTTGAAATCCAACCTCCTCTTCTTGGTGGATTCCATTGTTTCTACAGCTGAAGCTTCTTCTGACACAGAAGCTGGTTCCTTTCCTTTCCTTTGGGGTGCCATGAACAATGATGGAGTTAGGGTTTATGGAGGAAATGATATTTTCAGATTTGATATTTGGTGAGTTGAATGTAGTTTGAAGAGTGTTATAAAGATGAAGAGATAGTGGATTTTAATGGGGGTTTAAGTTGTTGAAGGTTGGAAGTTGGAAGAGGATGATAAATAGTGTTTATGGTAGTCAAAGAGTTGAAGAGTTTAAAACATGTGGAAGTGAATGAACCAAACATGAAATACATGTACTTGTAGAATATATTAAAACATAGTAAAACAAAGAAAACAAAAAATAAAATAAAAGAAACAGAGTCTGAAACTTGCGCTGGAAATCCAAGTTTTGGATGTGTTAACCGGTTAACGGTTAAAAAAATTGAATTTTTTGAAAAATCCAGCAGCATGTTTCAGACCAAAAATAATCACTTTTTCATAAAAAAAATTCCATAAAGTGTTAGCACTCATCAAAACGCAACTTTCGATCAAAAAAGTTTTTGAAACCGATTATTTTCGGGTATACAAAAGTGAGAAAAACGAAAAACGGCGAAATGGAAGTGCTAGCATTTTATGACTAAAAAGTGAACAAACATACATAAAAAGCAATAAAAACATACAATAAGCAATTTTAAAGTAAATGTTAGATGTCACCTTCATTGAGAATACCAAGTTCTCGTCGAATCTTGTAAAATTGCTCTTTAGCCAACGGTTTAGTGAATATATCGGCGAGTTGATTGTGTGTATCCACGAATGTAACATCGACATCTCCATTTAGAACATGATCTCGAAGGAAGTGGTGCCAGATATCAATGTGCTTTGTTCTTGAATGCATGACCGGGTTCTTCGTGATATTGATGGCACTTGTGTTATCACACCGGAGAGGGATACAACCGAGATCTATACCGAAATCGAGAAGTTGTTGTTTAAGCCACAAGATTTGAGCACAACAACTTCCTGCTGCAATGTACTCCGCTTCGTCCGTGCTAAGTGCAACGCATGCTTGCTTCTTACATGCCCACGACACTAGTGCATTCCCGAGAATGTGACAAGTACCACTTGTACTTTTTCTATCGGTCTTACATCCTGCATAATCAGCATCAAAATAGCCAATTAAAGAACAAGTACTACCTTTAGGATACCATAATCCGACGTGCGTCGTTCCTTTGAGATACTTCATGATCCTCTTTACGGCAGTGAAATGTGATTCCTTCGGATTAGCTTGAAAGCGGGCACACAAACAAACACTAAACATAATGTCAGGACGAATTGCCGTCAAATATAAAAGTGAACCGATCATACCTCGATACTTTGTAATATCTTTTGAAGTGCCGGAAAGATCTTGATCAACATACGTTCCAGATCCCATTGGAGTAGACATTTCTTTGCAGTTGTCCATATCAAATCTTTTCAATAATTCCTTGTAGTACTTGGATTGGTTGATGAAGATGCCATCCTTTGTTTGCTTGATTTGTAAACCAAGGAAGTAGTTCATCTTTCCCGTCATGGACATCTCGAATTCACCTTGCATCATAAGAGAGAATTCTTCGAAAAGATCTTTGTTCGTTGAACCGAAGATGATGTCGTCGACATAGACTTGAACAAGTAAGGAGTTGCCTTGAGATTCTTGATGAACAAAGTCTTGTCAACCTTTCCTTTCGTAAAACCTTTCTCACATAGGAAGTTGCTAAGGCGATCATACCAAGCCCTTGGTGCTTGCTTTAAGCCATACAAAGCCTTCTTCAACTTGTAGACATGAGAGGGATTCTTGAAGTCTTCAAAACCCGGAGGTTGTTTGACGTAGACTTCTTCATTGATGTAACCGTTTAGGAAAGCGCTTTTGACATCCATCTGGTACAACTAAAAATTTATAGAACAAGCGTAAGCAAGTAATAATCTAATTGCTTCTAACCTTGCTACCGGAGCGAATGTTTCATCAAAGTCGATTCCTTCTTCTTGGTTGTAGCCTTGTGCGACCAATCTTTCTTTGTTACGAACTATGATCCCATTCTCGTCAAGTTTGTTCTTGAACACCCATCTTATCCCTATGATATGTTTGTTGTCCGGTCTTGGTACAAGAGTCCAAACTTGGTTTCTTTCGAATTGGTTGAGTTCTTCTTGCATAGCTATTATCCATTGTTCGTCGCCTAAGGCTTCATCGATTTTTGTTGGTTCAATTTGAGACACGAACGCCATGTTGAGGCAAGCATCCTTGAGATTGAGTCGAGTTGCAATTCCTTGGCTAATATCACCAATCACTTTGTCTATCGGGCGATCTCTATGAGTTCTCCATTCTTTTGGAAGATCTTGATGTTCTTCAATGGTTGGTGAGTCATCTTCTTGTGATATTGCTTGTTCTTTTGATATCTCCTTTTGTTGTTGTGATAGATCTACTACATCATCATCATCATCCACAATAATATTATCCTCTTTCGAGGGGTTAGTCTCATCAAACGAAACATGTATAGATTCTTCAATAGTAAGAGTTTGTTTATTGAAAATTCTAAAAGATTTACTTGATAAAGAATAGCCAAGAAATATACCTTCATCGGATTTCTCATCAAACTTACCAAGGTTGTCCTTGCCGTTGTTGAGAATGAAGCATTTGCATCTGAAAATGTGGAAGAAATATATGTTGGGTTTCCTTCCCTTGAACAACTCATATGGGGTCTTCTTGAGAATAGGTCGAATATTGACACGGTTACTTACAAAGCAAGCCGTGCTAACCGCGTCCGCCCAAAAGTATTTAGGGAGATTTGAGTCGCTAAGCATTGTCCTTGCAAGTTCCACTAATGCCCTATTCTTCCTTTCTACGACACCATTTTGTTGAGGAGTCCTTGGTGCGGAGAAATTTTGAGAGATTCCATGTTCTTCACAAAAATCTTCAAATGATGAATTTTGAAATTCGCCACCATGGTCGCTTCTTATGGAAACAATTGAGAGAGACTTCTCATTTTGAATTTGCTTGGCATACTTCTTGAATGCTTTAAAGGCATCATGTTTCTGCACTAAAAACAAAGTCCAGGTGTATCTAGAGAAATCATCAACAATAAGTAAGGCAAAAACGTTACCTCCGAAGCTTTTTATTCTTGATGGACCGAAAAGATCCATATGTAACAATTGTAGTGGTATTGAAGTAGATATCACTTTCTTCGTCTTGAAAGATGTTTTGGTTTGCTTCCCCTTTTGACATGCGTCACAAAGCTTATCCTTGATAAACTTCATCTTCGGAAGACCAATAACTAGATCATGCTTTAGTAATTTGTTCAAATGCTCCATGTGAATGTGAACAATCCTCTTATGCCAAAGCCATGCCTCATTGTTGTTTGCCATTAAGCACTTCACCTTCAAGAGAGAGTCATCAAAAGAAATCATAAAAATGTTATTAAATCGTTTACCTTTTAGCAAGAGTTCATGAGTGACTTCGTGTTCTATCAAGCATTCCTCCTTTGTGAAGTTGATTCGGAACCCTTTGTCACACAATTGACTTATGCTAAGAAGGTTGTGTTTAAGGCCTTCCACATAAAGGACATCTTCGATGATTGTATGAGGAGATGCACCAATGGTTCCAACTCCAAGAATTCTTCCTTTATTATCATCACCGTAAGTAACGTATCCTTTGGCCTTAAGTGTTAGACTTGAAAATTTGTTGAAATCGTCCGTCATATGCTTTGAACAACCACTATCGAGATACCATTGCGTAGAAGTTGTTTTCAAGCATACCTACTAAACAAAGTCAAGTATTGTTAGGTACCCAAATTGCTTTGGGTCCTTGATAGTTAGTACCCTTTTCAACCCACACATAATGCCCTTTAGCAACACCAATGTTGCGCACATAGCAAGCATTAGGTGTATGGCCTTTGATTCCACAATAAAAACAAGTAGGTTGAAATTGACTTTTAAATCTAGGAACATATTTTTGTTTCTTAATGATCCTTTTCTTTTTATGACTTTGATGCATAGTTTTAGAATTGTTAGTCTTTTCCTTAACAGTTTGTTCACTAGCTTTTACGAAAACGGTTTCACTTGTGCTTGGTTTGGAAAACTTAGAGTATCCTGAGCCACTTTTATCATTTGGATATCTTTGGTGCCTAAGAATTTCCTCCAAGCCAATTTGACCTTTTTCATATCTTTCTAAAACTCTTTTGAGTTGAACAATTTGAAAAGATAATGACTCACAATTTTTACATGCAAGGCTTTGTTTTTCATCCATTTTCTTTTGTTTTTCATTTTCAATGTACTTTTCAAAAGATGCATTTTGTTCTTCTAAAGATAAATTTTTTTTCTTTTGGGATGAAATATTTTTGTACAAAGTCTTGCATTCTTTTAGAAGTTCATCTATGACTTCTTGTGCATCATTTTCATAAATTGAAAAGTTGCTACTAACCTCGTCATTTTCTTCATCGGAGTGATGTGACGCCATTAACGCCATATTTGCACATTCATCGCTTTTCGATTCTGATGAGGAACTAACTTCATTGTTATCCCACGCGACATAAGCCTTTTTATTTTTGAAATCCTTCTTGCCTTTGAATCCTCCTTTCTTCGCAAGTCTTGGACAATCCGGTTTTATGTGACCTTGCTTTCCACATTCATAGCATGTAACTTCTTGATTCGATGTGGATGTATCCTTTTTCCTGAAATGTTTATTCTTTTTAGGAAAAGAAGAATTATTATTTTTATTAAAAAACTTACCAAGCTTCTTAACAAGAAGCATGAAGTTATCATCTTCGGAGATCTCGTCAACTTTGTCATCCTTCGTGTCAATCTTCAAAGCAATTCCTTTGGATTTTTTCTTTTGACTTTCGTGCTTCTCGAGCCTTCCAAGTTCCAATTCGTGCTCTTGAAGTTTGCCGAATAGAGATGCGAATGTCATTGTTGAGAGACTCTTCTTCTCCGAAATAGTGGTCACCTTCGGTTGCCATTCCCTTGTCAAAGACCTTAGAACTTTCAAATTGAGATCGTCGTTGGTGAAGGTCTTTCCGAGTGCAATCAAGTGGTTGGTTAGATGAACAAATCTTTTTTGTAAAGCCACAATAGATTCTCCGGGCTGCATGCGGAACATTTCATATTCTTGACTCAACGTGTTAAGCCTTGATCTTTTAACTTCTGTTGTTCCTTCATGTGTTTCTACCAAAGTATCCCAAATCTCCTTCGCCGATTTGCATTGTGATACACGAAAAAATTCGTCCATACTAAGAGCGCTTTGAAGTATGTTGATTGACTTTTTCTCATTTAGGATCTTCTTTTTATCATCTTCATCATACATATTCTTCAACTTTGCGGTTCCAACGCCGTTGATCACATTAACAGGATTATGTGGACCTTCTTCGATTGCTTCCCATATGCCTTCTCCTTGGGCTTCAAGATGTGCCCTCATTCCGATTTTCCAGAAATCGAAGTATTCGCCGGAGAAGAGCGGAGGCTTGTTGCTACTTCCACCATCTTTGAAAACAGGATTCGAGTTTGCGGAAGCCATAGGATCTTGTAGGAACAGGTTTCCTAAACCTGCTCTGATGCCAATTATAAGATCAGAATGCGCCTAAGAGGGGGGGTGAATTAGGTGTTATCAAATTTTTCGATTATTTTTCTTCGATGGATGGATTTTGCTTTTTACGGTTTAAAGAACAAAAATTGTAAAGCAGAAAAGTAAAGAAGACACGGAGGTTTATCCTGGTTCCCTTCAAAATCCGAAGGTACATCCAGTCCCCTTTCAACACGAAAGAGATTACCACTTGTTTCTTTAGAACAGTACAACCTATCACACCTTCAATGGTGAGGCCTACTTTCTAGCAAACTATACAAACAAGTGTGCAAGAACAATCCTCTTGCCACACTTACCCTTATTTCCAAACAATCCTTGGAACACAAGTCACAAATAGAAAGACACTTTCTATAATATTGTTTGAGTGAGAGTACAATGAATGGTATCAATAAAAATTGATCTTCTCCTATAATCAAGAATTCACTACTTAAGATTCAACACAAGTGTTCAAGATAATATGAAAATGATGAACTTATGAACACTTCTGAAAAATGAAAAGTATTTGAATTTAGTGATTTTGATTGTATGATAATATTTGAAAAATCTAGGAGGTGTTTATGAATTTGAAATTTTTAGAATTTATAATAGTTGAAACACCTATTCAAAAAGGTATGAGAATTTAAAAAGAAATTCTTTGAAAAGGTATAAAAAAATTATGAAATAAAATCATGAAAAGGTATAACACTTAATAAACATTTGAATTTGAAGAGAAACAATTTTTCAAAATTTCTACAGTGTTAACCGGTTAACCAAATAGGTTAATCGGTTAACGCCCAGAAACGTTACCACAAATTTGAAAAATTGCTACCGTTAACCGGTTAACACTGTTAAAATACAGAAAAATATTTCTGTTTAAAGTGTTAAAACCAGTTCCAATTCTTTTCTAAAAATATGCACATGCATTAAAAATTATGATGAATATATTAAACACTTGTATATCATATTAAGAAGTAAATATTGATATACCTAAGCCTTGAGACAAGTCTTGAAAGTGTTGCACAAAAGCTTGATACGATCGGAAGCATTCCATTGATGATGCATAGCCATGATCTTGATCGTTGTTGTCATCTCGACTTTTTGCAATCTGGAATGAGCTTGGATAATGTTGACGTCGTCAAAAACATTGAGCTTGAAGTATGCTTCTACAATATATATATATATATATATATATATATATATATATATATATATATATATATATATATATATATATATATATATATATATATATATATATATATATATATATATATATATATATATATATATATATATATATATATATATATATATATATATATGCAATTTAACATACATTACATCAATTTTTTGATATTATAATATTTTGATTCAATTACATTACAAAAAGCACACGAATTGAAATAAAGAATAAAGTTGCAATTTAGAATCAGATTAACCAAAAACAAAAAATGAATACTTAGGAGAAATAAAATTAACATAAAAGTAGTAACTACTAAAGTTTAAAAAATCATGTACAGCGTTGTTAAAAAGAAGAAGAAAAGAATATATTTTATCCTTAAATTATATATATATATATATATATATATATATATATATATATATATATATATATATATATATATATATATATATATATATATATATATATATATATATATATATTAGGACTTTATACATTTCTATAGATCAATTTCCACAATTATAAAAGGAAACATTCAATTAAAAATACAATAAAAACAAAAATAATTGTAAAGTAAGAGACATATCAAAATAAAGGCGGTAAAAACCTCCATTTTTCTATTAATATTACGTCAGTTTATAAAACCACAATATTTTATTGTAAGTAGTGGCAGTTTTACTAATCGCCATTTTAAAACTGACATATTTCATGCAATTTTTGTAGTGTTTTTATGGTAATCTACTTTTTACGGTTTTGTTTTTCGTAGTTTCGAGTTGACTTTTCGACATAATTTTGAGGCAGTTATGGTTTTGTAGTTTCAATATTGATTTTAAATACTAGCATACAACATTATGCGGCTAAGTGGATGAATGTTTATCTGTTAAAAATACAGAAAATATAGCTTTTAGTCTTGCCCGCAAGGTGTTCAATAAAATTCTTTAACCAATTTCTCGCCTCTTTTCACTTCATGATGTTGAATCATTGTTGTTTTTTTATGATTGCAGTCTTTAAATTTTTACCCAGGCTTTAAAAAAATTCTGGCTTCGCCACTGTTTGTTATGTGATGATATTGATAGTTGTGTGTCATATGTTCTAATATTTACTGTGAAAAATCATGTTTCCAACCAATGTTTAATGCCATTTCTTCTATTATTTCGTATCAACCATGTTCTGTTTAAAAGAATGTTTCCATCTACTGCATTTACAGTTAAGGTTAAAAAAAATTCCAGAGCTTATTTGTCTTAATATAAGTTTTATTATCAAAGCTTTTGCTTATTACAAAGGTTAGTTTTATGTTATCACATTCCATGTGTTTAACATCCTTCCATGTTTTTTTCAAAATTTTGTGTGTGATGATTTTGATAGTTGTATGTCATATGTTCTATTATTTGTTGTCAATAATAATGTTTCCAACTCAAGTTTACAACTATAAGTTTTATTATCAAAGTTGTTGTCCAAAATCATGTTTTAACCTAAAGTTTAAACCTTTCCATGTGTTTATCATCATATTCAATGGAATGGGCAAAATCTGCGTGTGTGTTGTTTTTGAGTGTTTTATGTCCTATATTCTATTGTTTGTTGTCAAAAATGATGTTTTCTATTATTTTTTCTTAACTATGATTTGTTGTCACGTTTATAGCTTACATGTGTCTGACCTGGTTTCCCACTGTGATACATTGTTCAGTTTTTGTCTCAAACATGTCAAAGCCTCCAATTTTTATCAAGGATTTGGTGAAAGGTAATTAAGTCTGGAAAATGCAAGTTCGCGTTGTTTACCATTGGGTTGTTAAGGAGAAAAGTGGACAACATCTCGAGTGCCATACAAGATAGAAAGGTAATACTTGGCCACTTTTCATGCGCTTATATTGTTGTTGTTATCTAATCAATGATTTAATAAGGAGACCAAATTCATGTTGTGATGAAGAACCGAGATTTTAAGGATTGGGTTGAGCAACTTAGGGAACATGAAACTTATTCCCTTTATAATGGAGAACTGGTGGTTAATGAAGACCCTTTCAAAGTCTGTTCCAATAGCCTTAAACTTGTCTTCAATGAAGGAACAACAATTTCAAACATTCCCATAATGGAGAACCCTCAATTATGGAGGACTAATTCTTTTTGGTGTTTATCATCCTCCTTCTATCGAAATGTCCATAACTATTATTATATATTTATACGTAGATGACACCGATTATTGGACATTTCAACTCTGCTCAACCATCCACCTCTACTAACCAAACTTGGAGTCCATCATCCAACTCCAGTAACACCTCTGCTAAGAGGGTTGCAATTTCAACATCTCTTGAAGAACTTTTCAAGAATGGGGTCCTAACTCCTAAGTAATCCACAACTAAAGCTAAACACATAAATAATGAGTGATTTTATGGCCTGACCATTGCAAGCCTCTCATTTTTCGCTTTGAATTATTTTGTTGGCACAATTTGTGTAAGGATTGATTCCAAACCTTAAGCCGCAATATCGCTTTATCGTGTCATTTTGAATGTTTTCTTATTGATCTAACTTAAACTAATTATATCATGGAGTATTAGTTTTTTAACGAGGCTTACAACTTTAATGAAGTACATCAATTCATATTGTTGTGAGTTAATGAGTAGTGTGTAAACCTCTTAGTATTATAGCATGATTGGTTACATTTATGATGTCTACCAAGTGTCCTTTGCAGCTTATCACATATTTTTTCATAGTCTGCAAGTGTGGTTTGATAGATGAATTCTTATATCGTATCAAATATTTCTTTAGTGTGGTTTGCTAGATGAATTCTATGATATGATTATGTGCTCAGAACTTTTGTGTATAGTTTTTATGATATTTCTTTAGTGTGGTTTGTTAGATGAATTCTTATATTTATGATGTCTACAAAGTATCCCTTGCAACTTCCTCTTACTGTGTATATAGTGTTTTTGTAAGCTCGAACATTTGGAGATTGTCATTTATTTATTTATTTTAATGTATAATATAATCATGGTAATGATATGAATTGGATTTCATCTTTTAACATTTTGTTAACACATGCTCTTGAGTGTTTGTGCCCTTTTATGTTTATGCTTGTAACACCAGCTAAGAGACTTTATGCAATTGTTAAATCTGTTTATATAAAACATTGTTGCACATTTAATATTGGTCATAAAGTGACACTTTTATTGAGAAACTATTTCATCAATCAGGATGGGACAATAACATCTTTTATAAGGGTTTTGAAGGTTAATGGTGCAAGTTTTTGGTTGACGACAATTCTATGTATAACCATTTTATGAATTACAAAGACATTTCCATGTTATATGCCAATGTTTTTTTTGAAGTATCTCTATTTTGAACTTTGGCTCAGGACATGTTTATCATGTACCGAGTATAATTAATAAGTTTATGACTTGGTAGCCATGAAACATAAACACATATTTATGCATATACAGTTCATTGCTTCTGTTGAAATGGTTTTTATCTGAGTTTCCAACTGATGTTATTATTCTAAGTTTTATTATGAATAATATTTTGATCAAAAAAATGTATAAAGTGATTAAAAAGTGATGGTCTAGTGATATTCATTATTCGGAGTAAACATGTTTAGTTGAAAAATACTTAGCAATGACAATTTTATATTCCGTGTATACATAATTTTTCAGTATGAATGTGACATTATTTTCTATTCAATGCAAGGATTCAATAAATAACTATGCAATATTACCTCTTTCAGCTTCCTTCTTTCTGCAATCAATATTTTGGATTTGACAGAAACTAATTATCGGGAACAGGCTAAGCTATGGTCAAATCTTCATTAAATGCCAATTGCTCTATTTTCCAGCAAGCTATCTAATAGTCACTTTATACAAGGATTCAAAACTTAAAAAATATACAAGTTACATTTGCTTTTTCAATTGTTCAAACATGTCAACTACACTAGGGAATTTCTTTATAGAATATAGTTTTTATGCTTTAATGCAGTC
Organism: Lathyrus aphaca; assembly: GCA_963966055.1. Classification (NCBI taxonomy): domain Eukaryota; kingdom Viridiplantae; phylum Streptophyta; class Magnoliopsida; order Fabales; family Fabaceae; genus Lathyrus; species Lathyrus aphaca. The sequence goes on along the minus strand of OZ014525.1, from coordinate 212,029,168 downwards.
TCCTGTTAACTTCCTATATTAATGCTAACTTATGCTGCTAATACCCTAGCATGCGGTACGACCAAAAACGTTTGTGCAAGTAGTTATACCTTGGATCAGTCGTGTAAAAAAAACTTTGCTCGGTAACTACATGCAACTAAATTAATATTTTTAAGACTATTTTACTTAGAATCAAGTTACAAACTTGATGTACCTATTTATAATATGACAAAAAAATTAATTGCACTTAACTCCTCTAACTCTCATGAAACTATAACAAACTTAATGACTCAGATTTGTACTGTTTGATGTCATTGAAAGAGTTCACTTATGCTGTTTTTGAATGGTTTGATCATGAACACTTTAACAAACTTCTTGTGGATCTAAACCAGTTCACTTATATAAGGTTTTATCCACATAAAGGTTAGTATATCATATTTGACTAAATTCTGAGTTTTTTTCATTATAATGTCCTATTTAGTTATAGTATTTTGGATGATTGTGTTAGATTTTGAGATAATTAGTAGTGATAAGATATAACCTTTGTTGTATTACCCTATTATGAATCTATAAACTATTTCCATACAACTCAATCCTTATACATTGATTTCACTATTGTTACTTTGACTCTCTAAATGCATATGAAAACTCTACAATGGACCATTGAATTCAAGTATTGTGGTATGAAAAATGTTATCTTAGATGGAAAAGTTATGATATATTCTAACAATTAGGTTGATGCCTTGGTGCTTACTCTTTTGAAATGCAACTATTTGTGCTTCAAATGAGATTAGGAAGATGGACCTTTTGTGAACTTCCTGTAAACCCTCACGATCATTGATATTGTAAATACATGTGGATAAACGTGTAAGCATGCTTCCAGAAATATGGATGTGATTTGATCATGAAGACTAAAAAACTTTGTTTTGTGTTCACAAATATGGTTGTAAACTGCAATTTAGTGTGTATATTTTACTAAGTATTTAGATAATATCATCCTAAGTTAAAACATTTATGACTCATTTAATCTGGCTCACTACATTAATTGTTAAAACCAACCATCTAATTATAATTTGTACTCCCTCCGTCCCAAAATATAAGAGAAAAAAACAAAAACACATTTATCAAGAAAAGTAAAAAACATAATAGTTTGACTAAGATTTTGCTAAAAAAATTGCTTTGAAAAATGTAAAAACAATTCTAATTGGTCGTTGATTATGGAAAAGATGAGTGAGAATGTAAATTAAATGAAACTTACATTTAACGTTACCTTGAAAAAGATGAAAATTGTTTTTTTCTCTTATATTTTGGGAGAAGAAAAATGCATTTTTTCTCTTATATTTTGGGACAAAGGGAATATTATTTATGAATGCTCTATGATAGAGCCAACTGGTACGTTACACTGAAAATGGGGAATAACCCCTTTTGATTACAACAATGGCAACACTTCAAGGGTCTGCTTACCTCCCAATGCCATAAGCCCCTTTGACATGTTACTCAACTTTACAACTATATTTTATATTCACCTATTGCAAATCTTTTATTCTAATATTTTTATTTCGTCATTCCACATTGTTCTTACACAAAGAAATTAAGCATTTATTTTACATATTTTTAAAATATTTATATCTACATCAACAAAATTAATTTACCCGTGCGGGAGCACGAGTATTATACTAGTTCTCATATTATAGCAACTCTTGCTTGCTTGTCCATGACTATTTTTTTCATTGACCTCCTTAATAGCAACACATTTTGCATTCACATTCGGAAAAATTGCCATGTTGCAAAATATTAAATTAGAGGCAATTCTATAACTTGTATTCATAATTGTTACCTTTTAATGTAAAAAAAACAAACAAGTCCTATAAGTTAAAATAAAACTATATTTACTAAAATTTTGAACTTGCTGCAGTGGTTTTTGTGTTGAAGATTTGGAGGCACTATCTATATGGTTCCAGATTTGAAGTGTTTAGTGATCATAAGAGTCTGAAGTATCTGCTTGATAAAAAAATTGAATATGAGGCAACACAAATGGTTGGAATTGTTGAAAGATTATGATTTTGGTTTGAATTACCATCCAGGTAAAGCTAATGTTGTAGCTGATGCTTTAAGTCGTAAGACTTTGCATATGTCATCAATGATGATTAAGGAATTAGAATTAATTGAGCAGTTTCGTGACATGAGTTTGGTTTGCGAAGTAACTGTGAGCAATTCTCTCTTTTGGATTAGTTTTGCATGATAGAAAATTTCTATGCCTTTTGCTTCTTGTGCATTAATATAACTTTGTATTTTGACTTATGAATTGGCACATATCATAAAAAATAGCTTAAAAACAATTTTAATGATGTATGTATCGATACATGTTGGCTTGCATCGATACATGTCTTTTAAAAGCACTAAAATTGGTTTTTGTACTGTATGTATCGATACATACGATTGTTGTATCGATTCATGTTTCCTTTATATTTCTAGAAACAAACTATGTATCGATTCATTCGCATAATGCATCGATACATGCTATATTTTAGTTTCTGGAAATTAGCCTTGTATCGATACATTCGTATCATGCATCGATTCATGCTGATGTTATTTTTCTGAATTTTTACATTGGTTCAGTATGTATCGATGCATACCTCCATGTATTGATACATAGCAGTTGGAAAATTCACATGTATCGATACATGCGTGTCTTGTATCGATTCATAAGTTTGTTTCTTTTCTAACAACTTCTGTTATGTGTATATAAGCTCCTGTCAAGTTAGTTTTTAGCACGACACACAAGTCAACAAATTGAAAGTGCAGAATTGAAGAACACACAGTCAAAGACAGGTTTGAATGTGCAATCAATTGGTTAACCGTATTCAAAATCTGAAAGAGACTTCATCTTCATCATCTTCTCAATCTCCTTAATTCAAGAACATCAAATCATTCTTGTTCTTCGAATTAACGGATCAAAGAGATAACGTTCAACAGTACGATCAAGGATCCAGCTGAGTTGAAGATTAGAAGGGGATTTCTAGGAAAAACCATCTGGTTTGTCCTTCAAGAACGGACGTGTTCTTGAGGGTTTGTGAGTCACGTTTACAGAACAGATTCAGCCGCAACGTAAGGTTTAGAAATTGGGTTATTTCGCAAACAGATCGTGGAACCGGTGAATTATTTGTAATACTTGCAGGAAAGTCTTGATCTTGCTTGATCAAGTGAAGGTTCATACAATAGGAAGATCTTTTTGTTTAGATATCTGGTTTTTGTATTGCAACCTTGTAAAAGACAGAATCAACATTATTGATATAAAAGTTCTCAATTTCGGTTTGAAATTGAGAGGGAGACGTACCCACACACGAGGACGAACGTGGGGAACTTCCTTACCAAATCTCTGAGTATTGTATTCTCTCTCTAACTCTATTTATGTTTTTCTTTAATTTTGATTCATTGGAAATATCATTTAGTGATAAGTGCATTCAATTGTTCATCATTTCATGTGTTCAATTCTTTGTCATCTCAATATCAAATCCAACACTGTTTAGCATGTCCGGTTTTCTAGTGACAGGTTCTGAATAGACGGAAGTAGATTCAGGACCATAGTTTTTCCGCTAATTCTTATAAACTCTGAATTTTTTTATTAAAACCTTGTGAAAAAGGAGGTGATCTATTCACCCCCCTCTCGATCACTAGCCACACCGTCTAACAGTAACAGTGCAGAGTGTGAAGTTGGGTATGCTTAAGATTAATAATGATTTTCTGGATAATATCAGAAAGGCCCAAAATTTAGATGTGAAGCTGGTAGATATTATGGTTGGATGTGGTAAATCAGAGAAGAGTGACTTCAAGATAGATGCAAAAGGTATCTTAAGATTGCATGATCGAATTTGCATTCCTGATAATGCTGATATGAGGAAGAGTATACTTGAAGAGGGTCATAGAAGTAATTTGAGTATTCATCCAGGAGCTACGAAAATGTATCAAGATTTGAAGAAGTTTCTTTGGTGGTATGGGATGAAGGAAGACGTGGCACGTTTTGTGTATGCATGTTTGACTTACCAGAAGTCTAAAGTTGAACATCAGAAGCCTGTGGGATTAATGCAACCTTTGGAGATTCCAGAATGGAAATGGAATAACATTTCTATGGATTTTGTTACAGGATTGCCTAATACTGCGAGAGGGCATGATTCAATTTGGGTAATTGTTGATAGGTTAACGAAGTCGACTCACTTCATTCCTATCAATATCAGTTTTCTGGTGTCTAAGTTGGCAGAAATCTACATCAGAGTGATTGTGAAACTGCATGGTGTCCTGTTGAGTATTGTGTCGGATAGAGATACGAGGTTTACGTCAGAATTCTAGAAGAGTTTGAAAGAGGCATTGGGTTCTAAGTTGAGGTTGAGTTCAGCTTATCATCCTCAGACATATGGTCAAACTGAGAAGACTATTCAGTCATTGGAGGATTTATTGAGGGCGTGTGTTCTAGAGCAGAGAGGTTTGTGGGATACTTATCTTTCGTTAATAGAATTCACGTATAATAATAGTTATCATTCTAGTATTGGGATGAGACCTTTTGAGGCATTGTATGGTCGAAGATGTAGGACTCCGTTATGTTGGCATGAATCTGGTGAATGTATAGTGCTTGGACCTGAGTTAGTCCGAGAAACTACTAAGAAGGTTAAGTTGATCAGAGAAAAGATGAAGGCGTCTCAGAGTAGAGAAAAAGTTACCACGATAAGCGAAGGAAAGATTTAGAGTTCCAGGTTGGTGAGCATGTGTTTTTGAGAGTTACGCCTGTAACTGGTGTCAGAACAACATTGAAATCTAAGAAGCTTACTCTGAGATTTATTGGTCCTTATCAGATTTTGGACAGAATTAGAAAAGTTGCTTATCGAGTGGCCTTACCGCCTAATTTGTCGAATTTGCATGACGTGTTTCATGTTTTACAACTTCGAAAGTATGTTTCTAATCCATCTCACGTTGTTAGTATGGATGATATTCAAGTACGGGATAATCTCACTGTGGAGACTATGCCAGTACGTATTGAGGATTGAGAGAGGAAGACCTCGCGAGGCAAGGAAATCGCTCTAGTGAAAGTTGTTTGGCTAGGAGCTGCTGGTGAGAGTATGACGTGGGAATTAGAAAGCAAGATGCAGGAGTCTTATTCTGAGTTGTTTGAGCGAGGTAAGATTTTCGAGGACGAAAATGTTCTAGTGGGGGAGAGTTGTAACACCCCGATTTAACTAAATTATTTAATTAAATTATTTTGAGTAGAATTGTTGTTTATTTTCGACGTGCGATGTTTTGATGTTAATATGATTATGGAATTAAGCTATTTTAAGTTGATTTGCGAATTAGACTTATATTAAGAGGGCTTTAGTAGTATTATTGAGATGTGTGATTAGAAGCCCATTAGTGGATTAATTTAATAATTTTAGTAATAATAATATTAGTACTATTTTTATGACATTTAATTAAAAATAAGAAAATAGATTAGTAAGGGGTTTAGAAAGAATTAGTCATAATCAGAATTTTGGGAGAAAGAACGAGTCTTGGAGAAAGCAAGAGTTAGGGCTAAGGATCTTTAAGAAGATTTTCGTAGGAATTTCATCCATAGATTCGAGTTGCCTTCAATCCAAAGGTAAGGGTAGGATTCATATCTTATAACCGGGAGAAAATAATATGTATGTATGGGATAGGGTTATTTGATTTATTGATGTTGTTTGTATGATGTTTTCCTATGCGATTTCATGCAATTATGATGAAACTATGCTTGTATTACCGATACGAATATGTTGATATTTGTTGTTATGAACATTTTCTGTGATGATTTTTTGAGATGAGTGTTGAAACTATGACGAATCTGGATTAAATGATGTTAATAGGTTGATAAATTGATGTAGTAATGTTAGATGAGTGATAAGACGAAGAATTATAAGTCTAAAACATGATAGAAACCCAATTAGGACTGGTTTAAGATGATAGAGTAATGAATTCCATAAAAGAGGTTGAATTGGAGGAGTCTCTAGTGCATTGCGTATCAGATCTGGGATACGCATATGGAGGCAGGTGTTACACGTAACATCTGGTGGTTACACCGTCTGTTACGCGTCTGGAGAGTGGATTTTGTAGACTCTCTGGTTGTTTGCGCAGTGTATGCATATGAGCATAAAGTGATACGTGTATGGGCGTATGAGCGTAAAGTGATACGCGTATGGGCGTATGAGTGTAAAGTGATACGCGTATGGAGAAGGGTGATACGTGTTTGGTACGTATTTTTGTGATCTCGCAGCGATTTGCCTATCGTTTCGCGTCCGTTCCTTTTCCTGATGATTAAGATGTTTGGTAACTAATAATTAATGATGAATGTAATTAGAGATTAATAATAAGCTGATTTAAGATTGTTGTTAGAAGGATTTAGAAGATGGACTTAGAGATGATGAACTAAGACGATTTTACACTATTGCGATGATGTATTCTGATGTAGGTCTTATGACCAACGATGTGGTGATGTTACAAAGTAAGATGAACTAAGACGATGCGTTGAACGATGTTTATGATGTGTGATTGTGTTGTATGTCATTTTCATACCGCATACATTTGCATAATTAAGATGACTTGAAATGGCAACCACGATGTTTAAGATGAAGACTTATGTCTTGCTGATGCCCACCTAAATGGCAGGAATTTTAAGATGGGAGTTAGCTCTGAATGGTACCACATGCATACATTGTCGAGTCTCATTGATTTTGCATTATTGGATGAATGTTGAGATATTATTAATTATGTGATGTTGTGACGTTTATGATGTATATGATGTGAATAGGTGATTGAATGACTTTATCTTATATGTATTGATTATTATATATTGTTTATAATTGTCGATATCTCACCCTTTCTGTTTGAATGTTACCCTCTGTTGGTAATGTGCAGGTGACCTTGAGTAGCGATGAGTCCGTAGATGGTTTGAGTCATTGTTCGCTCTGGTATGTAACACTTCGGGGGGATTAGCGAATGTTTGATTTTAATTGAACTTCTGTTTTGTTTTAGTTGATTAAAGATGTTTTCTTTAAGAAGATGTTTTAGATTTTGATGAATTATTATGAAGTTGAATTTTTAAAGATGAGATGTTTATGACTTTAATGATTTTTCGTTGCACAATAAAGACTTGATTTATTACTTGATGTGTTTGTGATGTTTGATTTAAAAGAAGAAAATGTGATACCCCGTTTTTTGTTGAACTCTGATTTATTTATAATTAATTGCGGCTAGAATGGGGTGTTATAGAATCCATCCGCAACCATCGTGGCTAATTTCCATTCAACACTCATCATATTTTTCTTGCATTTTATTTGAATTCAGCATTTTAATTTTAAGTTCAATTTGATTTCAAGTTATTATAAATTTTCAGCTTATTTCGATTTATGACTATTGCAATTTCCTAAGTTTTAATAAAGAATTTTGGTTCTGCTTTTATTTTGTTTGTGCCTGAGTTATAATTGATCAGTAATGTGCTACAAGTACCTTGTTTAAAAAGTTGAATGTTTATCAGTTTATGTTACTATATGCATTAATGCCTTATTGTCAAATTATATTGATCTGTTACAAATATGGAATTGCCATTAAAATTTTAAGCTACTAATATGCAATTGCTACCTGCTACATGATTATACCATGCATGAGAATATTAATAAAAAACAGATCAAGTCCAAATGAACTAGAGGAAAGCCCGTTAGGAGGATTTATAATTTTCACGGATGACGATTGTCACAAGCTTGAGACGACCGTCTCAAGTCCATGACGCTCGTCACAATTGCCAGACGACCGTCACGAATCCCATATGCCTGTAACGGTCATCTGCAACGGTCATACGACCATTGCAACCCCACTAACCGCACTCCTCCAATGTTCTAATCCCATTTTCCCCTATAAATTGCCATTTTTGCATTTCACTTTCTCACCAACTATCCAACCACCCATTCCGTAGCATTTCTAGCAAAGTTCTAGCACCCACTCTTGTTTTTGTTTGTATAAAGTAGCAGTACCACTTTTGGTTTCGTATCATGCCCTTGTTTCACAAACCTTTCTATTTTTATCTTCATCTTCCTATTTTTCCAAACCTTCCTAAATTATGGAAAGCCAAACCCCTGTCAACATTCCCCATGTGAAGGTGTTGTCGGAGAGCTTCAGCGCACACGTTTCGTCGAGTACTGCAAGAGGACGGTCGAGGTAACATGTTACATTGGTGAGGATTCCCTAACCCAACTTGGGCTCCTTGACAGTGTTAACTGGTTGCTTTCAAATATCAGCCTCACTGCACTCTGCAAAAGCAACAGTCTGACATACGCCACTCTAACTTTAGAGTTTTTGAGTTCCTACGCGTACAACACTCCAACCGACGCAACAAAATTCCTGGTCGGTAACGCTATGTTTCGCCTTTTCAGAATGGAGTATACCGTTACTCAGGAGCAATTCAGCGAGTGGTTCGGGTTCCAGCAAGGCGAAGGTGTGCACCTCTGCCTTACAAAAGATGCAGACCGACAAGCAGAAGCTTTTCAGCTCTTGAAGGAATTGTCAGGAGAACAACTATCGGCGTGGGATAAGTTATACGCCACTCACATCCATAACCCTGCCGTTTTCTACTTCCAGAGGGTTTTGTCCAACATCGTCTTTAGAAGATACAACAATCACAAGGTGAACTAGAGGGAGTTGTTCCTGATCCGATGTGCCTTCTTCTCCATCCCTGTGAACCCTATGGCGTTCATTCTATCCAACATCCAGAGTACCTGTACAAGAGGGAATGCCCCTTATATTTTGGCAGGATGATCACTGACATTGCGTTGAATCTCAGTTTATGTGATCGTCTTGGTCAATTGAGAGTTATTCCCGCCTTGTACCTTGATTTGGACTACTACAAGAACAACCACCTCATCAAGAAAATGAAGGACAACAGGTAAAACTTGGTTGTACACAACCGGGTTATTCGAAGCATCATCCTACCATGTCACACCCGCGCAAATGTGAAGATCAGAGCCAACTGGCACTATGATCTCGATGCCCCTTCACCAGGCGTTGCTGCACCAGAAAAGCAACCAGATGCCGAAATATATGAGATGCAGCAAGCCATAGATGAGGAAGAAACTGCTCATACGCCAACCACTGAGTTTGCCAACACCAACACCTCCACTAGACGTCATCGTGGGAATCAACAACCCACGTCTATGGACGACATCATGGCGGCGATCATTCAGAGCAATGAGCAACATCAGAGGCACTACACAGAGATGATGGAGAGGATGGGAAAGATCGAGCTTGGGCAAACAATACAAGGACAAAGAATCATTGCTGCTACATAAGAGTTAGGTGCTGCGACATAGGAAATGCATGCGCTACATGACTATATCCATCATGTGGGTATACCGGATCATATAGTGATACATGGACAGAGAGTCATAAGAGGCAGAGCCAGAGGAAGATGACAAAGGCCATCGCAGCAGTAGTCTAGTGTTCTTGTTTTTTTTATTGTTTTGTTGTTTTTGTTGTTTTTTTTAGTTTACATATATCTCGCAACATTAAGGACAATGTCCGAGATAGTGTGGGAGAAGGGTATTAGATTTCCGTTTTATTGTATGAAACATTATTAAATTAATCAAAGTATTTACTTTTTAAATTCCCTCCAGTATTTTTATCCATACCAAAAAATTTATTCCTTTTAGAATGATTTCATTTAACATACCTTACAAGTATATAGGTTGATAGGATTTTTTATAAAACTGAGAAAAGACTTAACAAAATTGACATAATCTTGACACCTTAGACCCTTAGATATGCGATATTAGTATGGATACTTGTTATATTGAAATCTGAAGCTTTAGTTCTAAATTAGCCCAGAGTAGTTTATACTAGCAGTTAGTACCTCCTGAAGCAAAAGCTACGTGGAGAGCCGATGCAAATAAGTGTTTGATCGCAAATATGCAAAAATAAGAAAAAGAAAAATCTCAAGATTATGGAAGCCGTTGGTAAAACAATCAAGCTGCACATAAGGCAAAGCGAAAGTCTGATGTTAGTTGGTTCAGAGGAATATGGTTATGAACTCGGTAGGGAGAATTACTATTCGATCCCCCACAACTTGCACTCAGTATCTTAAAGGGTTACTGCACTTGTGTACCAGACCCCGTATTAGAAAAATATCAAATTCACTAATAGGTTACTCCATTATGCGCGTGTAAAGGTAAATGGCTTAATGTGATTGCGTCAGAATGAAACCGGGTGAAACAGAAACAAAAGCATTAGGTTGAGCTATGATTGCATGAATCGGATTGGTTTGTATGGGGGTTTATGAACATTATACATTTTAGTGTCACTAGTGTATCTTTAGTGTTTGAGTTACTATTAGTTCTTTTAGCATAAATTCGCACAACCACGTATGGATAGGTAATGTGTTTCATGTCCGCATATAAAAGGATATTTTCAAAACCTATTTGATTGTTTGCTTGAGGACATGCAATGATTCAAGTTTGGGGGAGTTTGATAACTCGAATTTGTATCGGTTATTTAGTATAGTTTTTGATCATTTAACTTGTTAATTTATTTATTTCGAACGATTTTACGCGAGTTTTGTGTTTGTTTTACAAATATTCAAATAAACTTGACTTTTGGAAGAAAATAGTGAAAATGAGACTTGTAGGACAAATAATGAAGCAAAACAGAAGGAAACAGAAACAAAATGAAGGTTTTTGTGATTTATACTGTGGGACGACCGTCACAGATGGGTGACGACTGTCACACTTCCAACTTGACCGTCACCCATCCAAGTTGATTATCACAACTTAATTTCTCAAAAACCTATTTACGTATCAGTGCCGTCAAAACAGAAAGAGTTGTTGCGCGTTTTCTTCTCATTCAATAGAGAAGTTTCCTTTAACCTATTCAACTTTAGTCCATCTTTGTCAGTCAAGGCCCAAGAAAAATTCGTTCAGTCAAATTCTCAACAAACCAAAGTTGTAGAAGCTATAAATAGCAGTTCTGCCAAAGTTCAAAGAGAGCTTCGTTTTGATACCGAATTGCTTCCATATTTTCGCTCGAAGTTCAGATTTTATTTTCAACATCGTTTTTACTTTTCCATGACCATACCAAAGTGATAGTCTCCATTATTAGGAAGCTATCACTATTTAATTCTTTCAGGCCACAACATATTCGTTTTAAGTTTTTGTTTTCTTCAAGTTTGGTTGATCAAGAACATTACAACCAGGTTTCTATATTTAATGCTTTACTATTTAGTTATTATGCCATTTGTTTTTATGCAATTCTTCTTCTTCTACCTTTCTTCATTTTTATTTAATATGTCTGGCTAAACCGTTAATTGTTATGTGATTGTCTAACCGGAACAAATTCAATAGAACTAGGCTAATATGTTGAATTAAGTTACTTTTTGGTTTCGATTTCTTAATATAAACAACCTTTGTTACGAGAGTAAGAAAGTATAAAAGATTAGGATTAAGACCACGCGAGTGTGAGATCATAATCGGATAGCTGAAATCGGGCATTGTTTTAAATACAACGGAAGCGCTTTAAAACCAATTAGAACCTTTAGGTTTCCAAAAAGTATTTCTAACTTGAATTGACACAGCGAGAGTGTAACACCTCAAATTTTCCCTCTCACTTTTATCATCATCTTCACATCATAATCATCATAAGCATATCATATCCTTAACATCTAGCATAGAAAGATGAGGCATAACACTCACATGTTCTAGCATAGGGCATATGATCAATCATATGGGAATTTGAAGCTTTTCAAGTCAAAGCAAGAGGCCAAGTGACATTTCAAGAGTTCCACAAGGTGTCCTCATGTCATATGTAATCCCAAGATCATTTACAAAAGTCAAGAAGGGCAGAAGATCATCAGAGGATCAAGGATGCAACAATCTCCTACACAGATGAATTTTGAATTAGGGTTTTGCTTTTGAGCAAGGATTTCTTATTCCTTTGACCAATTCTTGTGGTCAAAGTCTTTTTTATGATATTTTAAGCCTATGGATGGAATTTGGTGAGAAAGTTCATTAAGGAAGTCAGTCAATTCATCAGTTACTTGTAAAGGAAGAAATTGGTCAAACCGAGTATCTGAAAAGTCAACTGTGGAAATTCAAGGGGTCCAATCATATTTTTCAAGCTAAGGGATGTTCTTAAGGTCAAATAAGAGGTTTGATGGTCTCAAAATTCAAGAATCAAGAGGTTTTGCAAGACTTTCCATTTTTGGCATATGGCTTGTAATGAAAATGTCCAAATTTAGTAAGTTTTGCCCTAATTTTCAAGGCCTTCTTTCACAACCAAAATGACTCCAAATGGATTTTCTTTGAACATGAAAGTTGTATAGTATGCTCTCCCATTTTTAAAAATCACAAGAACATGTCCATAGCCCTTAGGGTTGAAAAGTTATGATCAAGGGAAGTTTGGCCATTTTTAGGTTTTTACATGAATTATCATTTTACACCAAGTTGCAAAAAGCCTTGTAAGTCATTTCTAAGTTGATTAATGGGCAAAGTGAGGTCACAATATCATAATGCATTGCATAAAGAATGTTTGGCTAACCACACTTGCTCCTTGAGAAATCTTGAGCTTCAGTTGAAATGAATGGTAGATTTATGATCTGTGGAGCTTGAGGAGCAAGAATATGTGATTGTTTTGTGAAATGAGTGAGAGAACTAGAGGATTCGAAGCAAAATGAAAATGGAGCCAAAACTTTGGAGTGAGCAAATGATGATGAATTTTCGTGAAATGAAACCCTAGCCTTCTTATATAGTGTGTATGCTTTCAGTGTTTTGATTTTTGAAGAGAATGCATGTGAGGATAGTGAGGGAAGACTGATTTTGCAAACTTGCATAATTGTTGTGAAGTAGTGAAATGCTCGTGCTCTCCCTCCACCCTTTGCACATGCTGATCCATTTTGATTTACTCATCCACCAATGATTTAATCTTGGCCCTTGGATGCTTGGTTCATGCATTTCTCATGCTTTTGCATTTTTGTATTAAGTGAAATATCATGCATTCCATGCACGAGTTTGAGGTTTTCTCTTGTAGTTCAGTGCAAATCTCAAGATCTGGAGCAATCCAAGCTCTCTCTTGCATTTATTTTGCAAGGAGAGGTTAGAGGAGGTTGATCTGCAACTGGAGAAGGAGTTTCTAGATCTAATTTGAGCTATGCAAATCTCAGGTACCTCTCAAATTCATAGATCTAGATGTGAGTTTTATGGTGTGCGTTTTGATCTATGTTCTGTGCTGGTTACACTGATGTGGTTAGAATTGAAAAAGTTAGAATTGAGTGAGATATATGGATTTAAAGTTTGATGTATGATTATGTTTTGCTTCGATCCGGCTTGTATGTTGACTTAATGGAAAAACTAAGCTCAAATTTGAAATCACCATTCCTTAATCATTGGATCTGGAGACTTATGTTGATTTCTGTTAATTTTTGTTCATAGCTATGAATTTTCCGGTGACCGGAGCTAGGGCTCCGTCACCAGATTCTGGAAATTCAAATTGAAGAAGATGATCTCATGACCGTAGGATATTTGATCTGGAGGGTCCATATATTGCCAGCACATTAAAAAGGATGCTCTCATTCACGTGACTTTATGTTTCTAATTTCAATATGAATAATGCAGTTTGCTTGCCACTACACCATAGCTATTATGCACCCACACACGTATCTTTCTGATTGTTGACTTGTGTGTGTTTGCTTGATCTTGTTGACTGAATCTCATGTGCTGGATTGATCTAGTGGTTATTGTATTTCCCTGATTTAATTGAATATTCACAGTAATGTTGTGCCCTCACGCTTGATTGGATGGGCTTAGAATGCTATTTGAGCCCCCTTTGTTGCAGGCCCATTCTTTTGAACTGAATATTGTTACTGATTTCACCCCTCTCACCATTTCTTTTATTTTTATTTCATTTTATTTTCTATTTTCTTTTTAATTTTTAAAAATAGCTAGAAGTTCCTAAAAAATCACCAAAAATTCATGATTGTCAATTTTAATTTTCTTTAATTTTGTATATTTTTAATTTTCATTTATTTTTATTTTCGTGGCAAAATTAATTGTTTAGTGTAATATTTGTTTTTAATTCATTTTTAAATGTATGTTGTCTTGTCCAATTTTTATCTTGATCATAGATTTGAATTTTGACCTGGTTCTTTTTGCTCTGGATTAGTAACATGATTTTGTTTGTTGGTGATTTATCTAATGTTTTTTAGGAATTTTTATGTGGATGTTTGTCAAGTTGCTTAGGAATGAAGTTTCAAAACCCTAATTCTTGTTTACGAAGTTCTTTGACCTAGTTTGCTTTTGATTTTGATCCTGTTCTTTTGGTATGATATTATCACATGATTAAGGAACCTTTGTGCTTAATTGTAGAATTTTTTAACGCACTTTTGATTTAATATGAGTTTTCTTGTTTGCTTGCCTTATTTTATATCTTTTCTGGTCACATGCTTGTTTCTTAGGCTAGGAAGGCACTTGCGCCAACTCCTATATGGTGTTTAGAACCTTTTTTGTATGAGGATAGGTCCCTGGTCTTTGTTTGATGCTTGTGCCTTGATTTGGTTTGTGTTACTTGTCTTTGAAGTTTATACACTTATGTACATGTTCACTTCACCTCTTATGCTCATGGGTTTCTCATGTTGACAGTGATTAAACTTGTATGCTTCCTTTCTTGATCTCTTGTGTTGCTTAGGCACATTATTGGCATGCTAGGGTTCTGGTCTTGAGTTGTATGATGCTTGATTGGATTGTATGTTGGGTGTTACCTCATGTATGCTTAGCATTTCCATAACTAACTAGTGTTGCCTTGTAATGCTTCGTTTGCTCTACTCCTTCCTTGATATTGTTTGATATATCTTAGCATATAATTGAGGTGAATCCTTTCTGGTTGTGATGTGTTGAATTGATCTTTTGTTTGTTTACATCTCATTTGAACTCATTTGGTTTTATCTTATCATGTGTGAATAATTCTAACTATTTCAGGGGCTCATGGTAAGTGAAGTGTGGATGATGTCCACATTTCAATTCTTCATCTCCTCTTTTTATTTTACTTTCTCACTTGTGATTGTGATGTGCCTTATGCAATCTTGTGATCAACTTCTTCTCTTCCCCCTTGAGAAGCAACTTATCTCCTTTAGAGGAGTAAGTTGTATTCTAAATTTCTTTCTCTTCTCCTTTTCTTCTTCTTCTTTCTTCTTTCCTTATTCTTAATTAGGATAGAGTTCAAACCACACTAACTTAGGACCCCCATATGTAACACCCCCTTTCTATACCCCCAAATAATCAATTAAATCATTTAGGCACATGTTAAAAATTTGATCAGAGTATAATTGAACATGGTATAAAAGAGGCATGTCACATTATGCTTGAAATTAAAAACATACAACACCTGCTCATTTAAAGATATGCAACGATGGGGTAGTTTTCAACATAGGAAATCAAATCCTTACACCCATCTCCAAAGATATAATTACACAGCGGAAACTAAATCAACAACATCAAACATATATATTTCCATTCATATATATATATATATATATATATATATATATATATATATCAACAAGTTTGATGCCAACAACAATATTCATGTTTATACAAAACATCCATCCAACAGATACATATACATAATGCATCACAAAAATGGCACTAAGCCAACCTAACTACCTGGTGCTACATATCAGAGCCGACCGACCAAAAGATGAAGACGAGCTTCACAAAAATTGCCATCCAGCAACCTACTATGCAATGCCTCATAGAGCATCATAAAACATCAGAAGGGTGAGAAATATTATCATAATAACATTGCATATAATTATATATCTCAACATATAAAAATGCACATAAAACATATTCTCACCACAATTCATACCTCATCACCCATATACATCGCAACGTGTACATACACAAATCAAGCATGTTCATCATGCACCAAATCACTAATTCACATAAACTTACATTATTTATGTTTATTCCTCAATTCTATTCATTCCGCATAAACATACGTCTAGCTATGTTTAATCACACATATACATTACAAATGTATAAATCACATGCATATACATATATCAAACATGCATATATACAAACAAGTATGTTTCATCACACATATTATCATCTCCATAATACTCCAAATAAACATATGCACATTCATGTTTATTTATGCATATCATAATTAAAATGATAAAATGCAACTCATAGAGACCGACACATGACTCTATGCAGATGCAAATGCGGTACCGACTCAACATTTCAGCAGGTTCACTCAGGAGCCAAATGGAATCATCGCTTGTTACCTAAAGTAACTCCCCGTCGGGCACACGATGTTCCCCATTGCTCACACCCTACATGGGCACACAATGTTTATGGATTGCTCACACCCTACACGGGCACACAATCAATGTGAATAAATCACCCATCGCTCACACCCCACACGGGCACACGATGTTTCTGGATTGCTCACACCCCACATGGACACACAATCCGATCGCTCACACCCCACATGGGCACATGATCTTGTTGTAGTCATCGCTCACACTCCACATGGGCACACGATGCTACAATAGATTCACAAAGAATCCTACAACACAAGAATACATACATTATGCTTACATGTAAAATGACACACAACATTCTTGAAAATGCATACATATTCACAATATAGTTATGCATTTCATCTCATACAATTAGCATACATTCACATTTAATTCAAGCAATGTATCTACTTGCCAAACGGCCACAACACAACAATCAAACCCATAATTCCATAATTAACATAATTACTTTTTATCAGAAAAGTCGGGTAAAAGTCGGCTAAAAATTACTTTTCTTAGTATCATTGGTTTCTACGTGTTTCTAGCTTTGAATCGATATAAGGATCACTAAAAACGGATACCCGAAACTAAAGCTACGGATTAAAACACATAACCCCTCAAAAACCTACAGGCTCGCTGAGCGCCCTCTCGCTCGCTTGTCGCTCCCGAAGATTTGCATCCCGGTGCAGACGCGAACGGTTAGCGAAAAGAAAAAATGAAAGTGAAATGAATAAATAGAGTCGCCAGCTAGGCATTTTTATCCCGAAGGAAAGGTAATGCTGCATAAATCTAGAAAAAGATATGGATAAGACGGTTGCGAACCAAAGAAACTGAGAAAGGGGGTTGGTTACAATCTAAGAAGGTATTAGCACCCAGATTGTCCGTTGTACTCGACGGGATCCACGCTTACAACATTGTGTTTAAAGGGGTAGTGTATGGGCTATCTGTGTGCAAAATCTAGGAATGAATGTACAGGTGTCAGTGTAAAAGGGTGAATGCTCAGGAACTGAGGCTTTGAAAAGAATGCTGAAAGACGAGGAAGACACAGAGACTTTTGTTCGATATCTGTTAAGTTATGCCTACGTATCCTCTCGTGCAATGAGGAAGTCAGAACACCGTAGTTCGACTCAATGAGACTGAAGATAAATTGACTGTGATCTGCTTACTTGTCTATGCTCAAGTGTATGTCTCGTCTTGCTCGAGTGCTAACTGTCTTGTAATAGATGGAAGAAGCAAGTTCTCGTTTGTGAATGAGTGTGATGAGAAAAGAATCCCTAAGGAGACGATTACTGTCTTCTTTTTTGTTTTCAGTTTTGTATTGTTTTTGGCGTTTTGCATAAGTTAATGAGCTTAAGCCTAAATCAAGGGTATGTAAACTCATTATATCCTCCCTGATTAGGGATAATGAGCTTACTTAAGTATGAGATAAGCATCTCAACTTAACTACCATGATGATGTAGGGTTAAGATCATTAACCTACTTGTGATTATTTAGATGTTTTTGGGTTTTTGTTTAGTGTTAAGTAATGAGTTTAATCTCTAATCACAGATTAGTGAACTCATTACACCATCCTAATAGAAGTATAATAGATGAGAACACTTAAGCTGAGGAAGATACCTCAACTTAATCCATGGTTAGGGATTAAATTCATTATATAAAAAACCTTATTAAGTGGATTTTAATTAAGGGATGAGATTAAAAAGTGGATTTTAAGTTTGTGAGACAACTTGAGGGGGACTTGTCCATTAAACACTAGGGTTAGTCCCTCTTAACCATAAGGAAGAGATAGAACCCTAATGTAAGGCCCAAGCTACAAGATAAAGTCTTGGTGATTATTAATGTGATTTGATTAAGAGGTTTAAACAAATTACATGTTTAACACTTAGGATTAAAGTTATACACTCCATCCTAAGAGAAGGATGCAGGCATAACCCTAATTCCAAAGTCCTAAAACTTTAAGAGTTTAGTCTCTGATTATTAAGATGAGAAAAGAGACTCAAGGAGACTAAAAGGTAAAATACTAAGGGGGACTATACACAACCCTAAAAGTTATCATGCTTAGATATCCTATGGTTTGTTAGGCATAAGAGAGAAGGTCTTCAAGGCCACAAATGGAAGAAGCAGGTGAAAAGAGGAGGAGAGAGAAGAACAAGTTACTTACTTCCTGAAGAAGATAAGTAACTTGAAATAAATAAAGTGAGAAGTATGGAACATAAGTGAACAATTTCACTTCAAATACATGTTAAAATGCATATGAATGAGATAAGAAGAAGTGGGAAGTGAAGGCAAATCCACCTCCCAAAATAACTTACCAAAAGTTCCTGAAAAGTTAGTATGAATGTATAAGACATAAAACATGAAGAAATAAATTGAAATGAGGTGCAAAGACTAAAGTCAGAAGTGATTATGCAATGCAAATGACATATTAGATGATGCAAAGTCATACAAGATGCATATGAATGATCATACAAAGATGAGATGTCATGAAAGCATGCTTAGAAGTTTGAAAACACATGGATGTTTATGAAATGTAATGAATGCAAGACATGGTAATTGAATGAAGAAATGGTCAAACAATGTTCTAACATGTCCTAAGATGTCTAAGATGACATACGAATGCTTGAAATGTCATGGCAAGTTCACATGATAATGAATATGCAAGGTGAATGCAAATGAACATGAGAAATTAGGGTTTTATGAACATATGAGACGCAAATGAACAAAACAGAAGCATACAACATGATAAAAAATTGAAACCAAGCTCAATCAAACCCTAAACCCATATTAGGTCACACCCCAAAGGAGAAGGTCAGAAGCTAATCCTATTGAAAGTTATGATTTTTCTAAGTTTGCTAGGGTTTTTGGGTGATTCTTAAGGTAAACTGAAAATCAAATTGAAAATGCAAGATAAATTCATGAGAACAATAACCTAGAAACTATATGCAATATGTGAAACAATGCAAAAAGAATCAAGCTCAAACTCTTCATGGTTAGGCAGAAATGATTTTTCAAAGTTAGGGTTAGAAAATGTGATTTTTAAGAACCCTAATTCAAAGAAAATTGTGAAATTATGATCAAACCTAAAAAGAAATTTGTATGAAGAGTTTGAAAATGTTTCTAAATGTATTGGAATGGTTCATGATTTTTTTGGTGATTTTTAGAAACCTAAATGCATTTTTAATTAATTAAAATCCATTAATTAATTAAAAATAACATTTAAATATTTTAAAAATACTTTTTTAATGCAAAAAATAAAATAAAAATCATTTTTGGGTTGAGAAAAATATTTGGATCAGAAATGCAAAAGGAAATATTTTTGTTAGGTTTTTAACTATTTTAAATAAATTATGCAAAAGAAATAAAATAAAATGAATTAAAAATGGATTTAAGGGGAAGTCAGCGTATCCAAAGGCCCAGATTCAAACAAAATTGGAGGGAGTTGACTGGCACGTGTTTGGAGGGTAAGGATCTAATCTGGGCTAAACTGAATTAATTAAACTAATTAAATATAATTAGGGCTAATGGATGAATCTGTGGCACACACACGCGCGGTAAACCTAAGATCTAAGGGTGGAGATTCAAACTGGGACTAAACCCTAATTAAACCCTAATTACCCTCAGGTGACCGGAACAGTGTTCCGGTCATCTTCTCCGGTGACCCCCTTCCCTGAACTCTCTCAAAACCTCAAATCAATGCCTCAAACTCTCCAGAAATGATCAATAGACAATATTAAACAAGAATCCAGACATAAAATTCATTTATATTACATCAACAACAAGAATCGAATCAAACAAATTTTACGGGCAAAATTTCAGAGCAAGCATACATGGTCATTTCTCAACCATTTTCAATTATAAACATATCAGAGTGATCAACTAAGCATATAGAATCATTTGATAACAAGAAAAAGGAGTTCTGGAAAAATTGTTCTTGATGATACCTTAGATGAAGCTTTGTAGTTTTGAGCTTTCTGGCCTCCTCCCTTGCGCAAATCAACTCCAATGGACCCCCTGAGGATGTTGTTATGCTTAGAGTAAGTTTTTAATGGCTGGTTTATGAGCTTCAGTTCTGAGTATGCAGAAATCATGTTTTGGTTTGAGCTGGTTTCAGGCCATGGTGAGGGGTGGGAAATGATCCTTAGGTTGTGTGTGATTGAATGGTGAAAGAAATTTGGAGTTTTGATGGCTGAGGTATGAGAATCGAAGAAGGGAAGTTTTTGAAGATTTTTGGGAAATCTGAGTTCTAAGATGTTTCAGGCTTGTGTGTTCTATGAAATGAGGCCCTTAGGGTTCACATAAGTCATTATGATTGGTCAGAGAGTGGGTGGTGGCACAGCTTGATTGGTATGGTGTATTTTGCAAAAAAGTCAAATTTGTGTACTTGAGGTATGGGCATGGTGCAGAGCTGTTTCAAGGGGTGTCTTGGCCTCAGCAGAGTTTGTGGATGAACCTTGGATCAATAGAGTGCAGCTGGAAGGCTTGGATGAAGAGATGTCATGTGTCTTGCAACTTTCCAACTTTGAAATTTCTTGTGAATCAAGCCATGAAAATGCCAAATTCTTGGGCCAATTCTGGTTTAGGCAAGTTGTATTGACATGTTATGAAGTGTTTGTGTACATTAGAGGTCACTTAGAAGCTTGAAATGTCAATATGCAAAAATCCCTCTTTGACATGAAACTTGAAATTATGTGATTTTTGCCAACTTTGAAAGGCCATATCTTGAGTTCTAGGATGAACCAAGACATGTTCTAGTACTTTTTAAAAAGGGAAAGACCTAATCTACAACTTTCATGCCCAAGAATTTTTTATTTGAAGCATTTTTGGTTATGAAAGTGGAGGTTGAAAATCTTTCCCAAAATGGAAAGTTTCCATTACAAGTCATTTCCAAAAATGGCAAGTTTGCAATTGGCTCAAAATTCTTCAACTTTGTGAACTTCCAACCACTTATAAGATCAAATAAAGATCATAGAACCTCAATTTGTTGAAAATGATCCTTTGGTACCCTTGTTAGGGGCCTCAGATGCCCTGATTTTGACTTAACTTGCTCAAGTAGTTACCCAATGATCAGATGACTTCCATAATGATTTTCTTCATCAAACTTGGTATACATGATCCTTATAACATATTAAGAACATTAGAAACAAGAATGACAAAAAAAATTGGATTTAAGGCCTCTGAAACCAAAACCCTAATTTTGGTCATCTGTGTAGTGAAAACCCTAGCTCTGCTTCCATGCTTTTGTAAATCTCTATGATTGCTTGAATTCCATGAACTTTAGGGAATATAATATGATCATAGAACACACATGGACCCTCTTGGAAAGCTTTAAGACCATTGGGATGGCTCAGATTGATTATTGGATTGCTCAGATCACAAACCCTAGATGCAGATGAAATGAAACTATGTAGATGAAACAAATATGCAACATGAGATGGTATGCTTATACTAAAACAAAAATGAAAGATCACAAGCCATGGTGTGAGAAAAAGTGAGGGAAAATTTCGGGTGTTTACAGCTGCCCCTATTCAAGCATGAGTTAGCTGTGCAGGGTGTAAGCGCCTGGCTTAACAGACAAACAAGCTAACTTGTGGTTGAATACCAAAGACAGTCCGAAATTTTCACTCGCTGGGGAGAAGAAGAAAAGGGATATAAATTGTAAAAGATATTACAGTATGATTATCAAATGAAAGGTGATGGAGGACGACCATCAAGCAAAGGACGACTGCTGGGGAGAAAATGGTAAGCAAAACAATGACGGGGATGACTGACAAGCTGGGGAAATAAAGAGACCACGACGGGGACGACCATCCACTACAAGAAAATTGGCAAATTACAACGGTTCATTTTGGCAGATTACGACAGTTAGAACTGCCGCAATTTTCAAGTTACGACGGTTTTAGTACTGTCGCGGAAACGTGCGTCGCGAGGCCATATTGCGACGGTTGTGAGAACTGTCATACAAACCGTCGTTATTTTCACGACGGGTAACTAACTGTCGTAAACTCCAGATTGTGACGGTTTCCAACCGCCTTAACTTGCTTATTGGTTTTTATTTTAAATGTTGATTGTGACAGTTACAACTGTCGTAATTTTCCATTTGATACATGTTTATATCGTTGATTATGACGGTTATAACTGTCGTAACTTTCGTAATGTTTTTTTTGTCTTTTTGTTGATTACGACGGTTGCAACCGTCGTAAATTTGTGATATTCTTGTTTTATATATTTTTATTTTAATTATTATCTATTTAAATATTTTTAAATATAATATTTTTTGATATTATTTATTTTCTTTAAATTATTTCCACAACAACATTTTTATTTTTGGGATTATTTTTTTTTAATACTTTATTTTTTTATCTGATTTTCTATATTACTTTTTATAGTAAAATTAAATTCAATCATAAACATGTAATATCCATAATCATAATATCCTAATCTTATAATAATAAGTATCATAATGTCAAAAATACATTAAAAAAAGTTCCTAAGAATGTCTACCATTAACAAGTAGCTAAAAAAGTACATAGAAAATAGATGTTGGATGTTCTTTTCCAAATACTTTATGAAATGCCTCATTTTCGGATACCGAATCCTTAATTGTAGCTTATAATTTTTCCTGCACATGCAAAAGAGAAAATTAAGCTAATTTTTATATAACAGGGATCATGATGCAACAAACTTAATATCTTAAAAACATTATTGAAAAAATATTTGCATAGTATGTTAATATCTTTTTGGATGTCTGAATGTTCAACATATTACTAAATAGTAAGGTACTTTCTTTCTAAACATAAAATAAATTATTTGTATTGACAAGACATAGGTGAACTTTTGTTCACTCTAATTATATATAATGATTAACCTTCTTCAAGCCACACATCAAACAAACACATCACTAATTTTAGTCTTTCTTCTACATCTCATGGAATTATCAGGAAGAGCAGCTTCAATTAATATAAATAAATGAGTATACTCATAAAAAATCAAATTATTATAAAGATACTTCAACTCAAACTATAAGCAATGTGTTTAATCAGCTTTACCATGTTTGTTTGCTACACTGCTAAGCTTAGGAAAAAGGTGGTAGCTTCCCAGAGTCTAGGAAAGTTTAGATCTATAACGCTAAAACTTTTATAGGGTGGATACTAGATCAAATGTTCACGTGTCACTAAATATAACATTTTTTTATTATATTTATTTTTCAGTTTGAATGGACCATACAGATATGTGAAAGTGGGTTAGGATTCTTAGTTTCTAGTGAAGATGTGTCCATATAAACATGAAAATATTTCAAAAGAATTAACTTGTACTTACATTACATTATTATTATTGTATACATGTTAATTGACAAAAGATCTGTCATACTTTTTATGAGAAATTGCATACATTTCTCCTCTACTGTATGATCGTCCATCTCTCGATTCCTATAAAATAAGAACAAATATTAATTATGTACTATCAGGCATACAATCAACAATATATAGATTTAGACATACCAACTCATGTTGCTTCCTTGTAAACAACTTAGATCCAAGTGTATGCGGAATCATCAATTTTCCTCTATTTTGGGCATTTTGTGATTACAAGGGCATATTACTAAGTCGTTTTCTTTTACACCTTTAAATGCAAAATCAATGAAATCTTTTATCCCTTATTGATACTCGATTAATGATTGTGACTTCGTAATCCATGACTTATCCATTTCTTAAATAAAAAAAGATATTATATTATATGTTAAAAAGCTCTAGTACTATTTAATAATATAAAAAAATAACTCATTGCACAACAAAAAACCATGATCATTAATACGAGATGGAGTTTTAATTAATAATACAAGGCTTGAGAAATACATTCAAACATTCAGAAAACTTAAATACTCAAAAAGACAAGCACATAAAAGAGGCACACGAAAGTATGCTTCAAAGCTTTGTTCACACACATACAATATTGCATCTTCAGAATGAGTTGAAGAGATGAAGATTGAGAAGAGAGAGTAATCACACTTGCACTTATTATTCAATGATCACAATACAAGAGTATATATTGTTGTGACTTGAACTAAAAGACAACAATAAACTCTAACTAACCCCACTTCTCTAAATTATAACTTGTTAACAAAATTTTAACACAAACTAAATATTATTTGTATTCCAAGTAAAATGAGACACTAGTCATTTACTAGTTGCCATGCCTAGAAGATGGAGTACTAACTATTAAATACTCCCTAGCTAAGTATTAAATGTGTGCCCAAAAAACTAAGAGATCCATAAAACTTCCTAAGCCTTAAGAATCATTTACTAGTTGTCATGCCTAGAAGATAATTTTCTCTACAAATATTAGTTTATTTCTGAAGTGTGCAAATATAGCTAATTTATTCCTACTTCAATTTAAAGTATTAATGTCTTTTAAAAATTATGCTATGCACTCAGCAGCCGCAAAGGTGGTTAAAGCAATATATATTATATTGAATAAATCATAAAAGTTTAAAAAAAACTTATAACTAGCAGTGTATGGCATGTAATAGTAAAGTGAACATGTTGTAGTATACACCAGCATACACCGGTTCACGTGAAACCGCAGGGAAAAGGCAAAACATAATTTTATTAATAAGCCAACTACCTATACTTATAAATTTTTACTTCATTAATTATATTATAGGTAGGATTAAAAAGAAGGTATATATCACTTTGTAAAAAATAAGGGATCATAATTAATTTTAAAATTTGCATCTTTTAAGTAAAATTAATTATCAACAACATCAGCAGGTGTAATCTTCACTTCACCGATTAACCTCTCTACCCTCTCAAACAATGCATGTTTTTCAACTCTTATGGAATTATTAGCAATCACTTTAAAGCCATCAAACTAAAATAAGAAAGTTAAATATGTTTGTCCATTTTACCCCTCCTTATAAGTGCAAGATCAAGCTTCTCAACATAATTTGTAGTGAAAACCATCAGCCTTTCACCTACACGGCTCAACATGCTGACCGTATCCCATCAATGAAATTCAATAGCCCTGAAAGTGTAACCTCTCATACCACACCATTAAATATCATTTATCAATCCAAACTAAACCTATGCTACTATCTCCATTCATCATCTTCTTGAGAGAAATGGCTACAACTACTACTACATATAGTTTTTTATTTGGACAGTTTGAGTTTTAAAAAAAATTTATAACGTGTGAAAATGAGATACAAATATCAGATTTATGTCGTAAAGTGGAAACATAAGCAAACATAATCAAAACACGGAGAAGACTCATCATCGAGAAAAAGTGATAGCCCTGGCAACAGAGGCTCAAAAGTGAAACGTTAATCGTCAAATCCTAATATTTTGAAATTTGTGAGGTGACGCCTTTTGTTTGACCAGTGTGTGTTTATATGATAAAAAAAAAGGCACACCACTACCTACAAAAAGTTACCCCAAATACAGAAGCACCCAACCAAAAATAGTCCTAGAAACAAAAAACATTAGCAACAAACAAGCAAACATACTAACAGAATAAGAAAATGTTGCGAATCTGATCAATAAAAAACACCCCCAAATCAAGAGAAATTCCTACTTCAGACCACTAAACAAAGAGCCACGAAAAAACATAGAAAAACACTTCAGAAACAACACATCCCACGATGCAAACTCTGTAACAGCCAGCCCAAAATCAGCAGGACATCAATCCCTCAAGCGGAATACGCAACAAACAATACTTAGCCCAGTACCATTGTGCGAAACACCTGCACGACACATGTGTTGCGTTCAATCAGCCACAATACCAGGGCATGCAGCAGGATTCGAGCACCATATCCCAATATTATCCAAAATCGAATTAGATTTTGGGGTGGCTGTTACAAAGTTGGCGTCGCGGGATGCGATGGTTCTGAAGTAAGAGTATATATATTTATTATTGGCTGAAAAGTGTTAAGGGTTGATTGATACACACATCCAAGTGCCAATTATATCAAATTGTTTGCTTGCTAATATAAAATTTAGAATAAATAACTATTTCCTATACTTAACAAACATAAGTATCCTGATATCATGTTTAAACATCATTTAAATAAAAGCTAATAAATAAGCAATATAACATTCAGTCAAACTCCATTATATTATTTCATGGTTTAGTGGATCAAAAAAGTGAAAATGGAAGATAGACATAAGTCCATTAACTAGCAAAAGTAACCTCTCTTGATAATTTTCATATGAACGATATTCAAAACTAGCAAACACGGTTGTACGATATGATGTCTTGTGATGATATTTCTACTTTATTTCAAAGCGATTAAGATCTTTCTTTCATCTGAAATACACATCTGTCAAAACACAAATAGATTACCTATATAAGGCATCAAGACATAACACAAACCATGTGGTAAAAACTATGTATCAATGAAAATAATGAATACAAATTACAATGAAATCATTGAGAATTCATTCAAAATAAATAACTATAGAAAAATCAGAAACAAAACTTGTGTGTTTTTACCGCTACTAATTTTGTTATACATGACAGTATCAAGCACTTGTGGTGAAACATAACCTCTTTCTTAAGCATAGCAGAAATTAGGAGAGGTTCTTAAACAAAAATAATGTGCAACATTTAAAAAGGATTCATTCATAACCTTCAATTCATAACCGAAAACCATAACTCTACAAACCATAGACCTGAGGTAAACCTAAGGAAAAAACAAATGCACAAAATACCCATTCAAATAACTATACAACAACTTGATTATCCATGACCCTGATTTAATTATTTCCATGCCTTAATGGATGGAATGTAAAATAACTATACAACAACTTGTTTATTTTGGGTTAGTTGAAAAATCAATATTTCAAAACTAGGTGAAAAACTTTGTTAGCTAAGAGAACTACTTGCTTGGAGTTGTAACCATTGAATTTAACGGATTAGCCTGAAATCAACAAAACATTCAACCAAAAAGAAAAGGATGTAACCAATTATGTATTATAGTTTAATGTAGATGTATTAAGGTTTATGCTATTCAGGAGTATAATAAGAGAAAAAGCTTAATGTGATTCTAATTTAGGGTTGTCAATTTCATGAATCAAGAGAAAGAGAGTATGAATCAGGGTAATAGATAATCAACCTAATAGAAACACAAAAAATAAATTAAGGGTTTTTAAACTGACCTGTTAAGATTGGTTTAGGAGTGATTGTGGAAGGTTGTTGCAGTGGCGTTCCGACAGCGACAGCGGCTGCGGTGGTTGCTTTAGGATTTTCACAGTAGTTGTGAAAAAGTGAACTTCTGAATTCTGAATAGAAGAAGAAGAAGCAACTATTTCTTGTATTATTGGGATCTGTTATTTATTTTTTTGGAGGCAGTTTATATCTATCGCAGCATAAGATTTAGAAGGGTAGTTCAAAAACCCTTAAATAGTTTCAACGCGGTTGGACTCAAACATGAGGGCGGTTGGGGTAAAAAACTGTCGTTATCCACATGTTTTCTTAAAAAAGTAAGGACGGTTTCAAAAAACCGTCGTAGTAACCGCCGTAATATATACACTAGGACATTTTTCAATGAACCGGTGGTTGAATTTAAAATTCTGATTTTAATAAAATTTATAATTAATTTTAAAATAAAATAAATTTATTTAATATTTGTTTAAAACAATTAAACTATTAAAAAAATTGTTAAATAAAATTTTGAGAAAAATACTCAAAACATTTTATCATTTAAATCATATTTTAAAAAGTGAGAAATATACATATAATAGTGTGTTTATCAAAACAATTATATAAAAAATATTTATAATATATTAAAGTAAATTGAATTTCCGGTTGAAGATTCAATAAGGATTTTTTTATGAATTAGGAGAAACAAATTTTCCCTTTTCATTTAGCACTCAATCAAAAAAATATATTTTATAAAATAAAAGTTAATTAAAAAACATAATTAAAATGGTTTTTTGATAACTGTCGTGACAACCGTCGCAGTCCAGTCCCTAACTGTCGTGACAACCGTCGCAATCGAAGAATAAAGACGGTTTTGCGATAACTGTCGCAGAAAATTTGCGACAGTGGACCCTAACTGTCGTGGCAACCGTCGCAATCCAGGAATAATGACGGTTTTGTGATAACTGTCACAACTCAAGTGTCGTAAATCTCCTTTTTTCTTGTAGTGATCAGGTAATAAAATTCTCTAGGGATTTAGACAAGCATAGATGGGGACAACCATCAGTCTTGGAAAGTAAAGTAAACAACGATGGGGACGGCCATCGGGTTAAAGAATAAATGAAATAATGATGAGGGACGGTCATCAGAGGTGAAGGACGATCACCTAGCTGGGGACGGCTGCTGAAAATATCACGACATATGACGAATGTAGGATAGAAAAGGGGTCAACGATGGGGACGACCATCGGATAAGCATGATGAAGGACGATCATCAAGAGGTGAATGACGATCACCTAGCAGGGTACGAATACTCTCGGGGATTATCACGACATAAGACGAATGTCAGATAACAAGATCAACGATGGGGACGGTCATCAGATAAATGATGAGGGACAGTCATCAAAAGGTGAAGGACAATCACCTAGAAGGGGACGACTGCTAAAAATATATCACGATATAGGACGAATGCCGGATAGAAGGTTCCAACAATGGAGATTTCACTGGGGAAAAGGATGAGGGACGATCATACGAAGGTGAAGGATGATCACCTGGCAGGGGACGACTGCCGAAAATATCACGACATAGGACAAATGCCGGATAGAAGAAAGTTTTTTTGTTTGCGACTTAATGGGGAATGGTAAACACAGACGAGTGCTCACGCCTTTAAAATAAAAGATATAAGTGTTTGATGGTGTGTATAGATTAAAGATGTGGACGAGCATCCTTAAGACCACGATACGGATGAGTATCGATAGAAGCAAACACTAACACATGTTTAAGGATGATGATACAGACGAGTATCGATCGGTTAAGAAAGGAACACAGACGAGTGTTGAATCTGTTGAGGAGTGATATATACAAGATACAGACGAGTATCAAAGACGTCTATATAAGTATGTACAAGTATTGATCTGCTAGTGAAGTATGTGTAAGACACAGACGAGTGTTGAAAGATTGGGTAAGGGACACAGACGAGTGTTTGACTTGCTGGGGAAGCATGACACGGACGAGTGTCAAAAGGGATATGTACAAGTTATGAGCAAATATCTGTATTTGAGAGTGCAAAAGGTATTCTGGCGACCTACGGGGATAGGATGACACATACGAGTGTCGAAAAGAGCATGTATAAATATAAATAGGTATCTGTGTTTTGAGAGTGCAAAGGGGACGCTTTGGCTTTTATTTGCAGGGGACATGAGTTTTGTATATTACTGGTGAAATGACAGTGGTATTTGCAGGTGACTGTCTCGAACCTGGCTTATGATCATGCAAATGTTTGATTTTTTCCGTAATGCTCTGATTTTAGACGGAATGCTACGCTTATTTCGATGAATATGATGTGAATGCTATGATTATGCAAATGAGAGAAATCGATCTGAGATTCGGATCCTACGGGGATGAAGATCTCTGGCTGATCTGCTTGGAGGAATAACCTAGCTGGGGGAAGAGATCATTGACAGATCTGTCCGGATGGAGAATTCGGCTTGGGGAAATAGATCATTGATAGATCTGTCTGGAGGGAGAACTCCCTAATGGGGGCTGAGAAGGTTTTAGCAACTCCGCTGGGGATATGTTTCAGGTATTGCTCTACTGGGGGAGGCAACTCTATAGGGAATCAATTCCACCAAATCTACGGAGGATGAGAGAGATCTGGTATCTCTGGTGGGGAAAAGAAAGTTCTTTGGTCACTTTGCTGTGAAAGAGTTGTTAGGTACTGCCCGGGAGATCCTGCTTGGGGAGGATATAACTTCTGGGAAGTAGTATGCTGGGGATTCAATGCTTGATATGCCCCATGTTGTGAAAGATCGTCTGCTTTAAGTTCCTGCAACCTGTTAAGACAAAGGAAAACGCACAAGTGTCCCGAGGTATCCTCAACCGGATTCCGTCATAGGAGTTAGATTTGCCTGAGAGCAACATATTTCCTGTAAGCATTTGTTAAAATGGCTCATATGTTTTCATGAAAGTGTTGTATCATGAACTTTGGACATTTTGCAAACGAAACAAAAATGTACAAAACGAGATGTGATTGAATAAATCTGATTTTATTAATTTATGTGCCCTGAATCGGCAAGTACAGTCAAAGAAGCGAATCCCTTGGAAGGAGGAGATTGTTGAAAATTGAGAAAATAAAAGTGTTGGAAATGTTGAAGACGACACTCTAGTGAGCTTCCTTTGCTATGACCTGTATGACCTTGACGTTCTTCTTATCTTGCTTTCTGAAGAAGGCTGATTCTGACTGATGCTTTGTCCTTTCGAAGCTTGCTACGTTGTGAGTGATACAGACGAATTCGGATTGCAGTTGTTCGCTTATTCCCTGATTTTGCGTGGATCGCCCTTTCGGGTTTTCAATCCACCGGGATACCCATTTTTGCCTGAGTTGTCCAATGCGGCTTTTCAACTCAGCGGGTGTACATTTTTATCCCCTTATTTTTGCCCGAGTCTTTTATTCTGTTTTTGACTCGCCGGGATGCCCTATTTTTTCCTGGACTTACATTCTGTTTTTATGTCCAGCGGGTCATTTTATGCGAAGAATTTTTTAACTGCATCTGAATTTACAAGAGATGGGAAGTCTTCACCATCCATGGTTGCGAGCATCAGTGCTCCACCTGAGAAGAGTTTAGTTACGACCTAGGGACCTTCATAGTTTGGTGTCCATTTGCCCCTGTGGTCTGTATGAGGAGGAAGGATTCTTTTCAAAACAAGCTCTCCCACTTGGTATTCCCGAGGTCTGACTTTCTGATCGAAGGCTTTCTTCATTCTCTTATGATATAACTGCCCATGACAGATGGCAGCTAATCTTTTCTCTTCAATCAGATTCAGTTGATTGTACCGAGACTGGACCCATTCTGCTTCATTCAATTTCACGTCCATCAGTACCCGTAAGGAGGGTAGTTCAACTTCAACAGGTAGGATAGCTTCCATACCATACACAAGCTGATAAGGTGTTGCCCCAGTAGATGTTCTGATTGAGGTTCGGTACCCATGCAAAGCAAATGGTAGCATTTCATGCCAGTCTTTGAAGGTAACTACCATCTTCTGCACAATCTTCTCGATATTCTTGTTGGCTGCCTCAACAATGCCATTCATCTTTGGCCTGTAAGGAGAAAAGTTATGATGTTGAATTTTGAAGTCCCGACAAAGTTCTGCCATCATTTTGTTGTTCAAATTGGAACCATTATCAGTAATGATTCGCTCAGGAACTCCATATCGAAAGATGATGTCTCTTTTCAGAAATCTGGCTACCACTTGTCTGGTGACGTTTGTATATGAAGCTGCTTCAACCCATTTGGTGAAGTAATCAATGGCTACCAAGATGAATCTGTGACCATTCGAAGCAGTCGAATCAATCTTTCCAATCATGTCAATGCCCCACATGGCAAAGAGCTAAGGTGAAGACATTACGTTCAAAGGATTTGGAGGTACATGCACTTTATCCGCGTAGATCTGGCACTTGTGGCATTTTCTGGCATAGGCACAACAGTCTGCATCCATTGTGATCTAGTAGTAACCCGACCTTAACAACTTCTTTGCCATTGCATATCCTCCGACATGGGTACCGAAAGAACCTTCATACACCTCGTGCATCAGCAGGTCTGCTTCCTTCTTGTCAACATATATGAGCAGGACTATGTCAAAATTGTGCTTTTATAATGAGCCATCAGCATTGAGGAAGAAACTGCCGGCCAACCTTCTTAATGTCTTCTTATCATTAGATGATGCCCCAGGTGGGTATGTCTGATTCTCTAAGAAGCATTTGATGTCATGGAACCAATGCTTGTCATCACTAGCAGTGTCCACAGAGAATACGTATGCCGGTCGGTCCAGTCTGGATACCAAAATCCGAGGCACATAATTGGCAGCTTGTACTTTGATCATGGATGAGATGGTAGCTAAAGCGTCTGCAAACTGATTCTTGTCTCGAGGGATATATTCAAGTTTGATTGTTGTGAATAAAGTCAATAATCTCCTCGTATAATCACGATATAAAATCAGACGCTCCTAATGAGTGTACCATTTGTCGTTGGTCTGGTTGATTACCAAAGCTGAATCTCCAAATACATTCAAGGTTTTGATCCTAAGGTCAATGGATTCCTCAAGACCCATGATACGTTCTTCGTATTCGGCTTCGTTGTTAGTGCAGGCAAAGGTGAGTTTTGCCGAGAAAGGCATATGAACTCCTTTTGGTGTAATGAGTACTGCACCAAATCCACGACCATTCATATTGACAGCCACGTCAAACATCATAATCCATGCTTTTTCCGGATCAGGCCCTTCAGTGTGAACTGGCTCTTTACAATCTTTTGCTTTTAAGAACATGATGTCTTCATCAGGGAAGTCAAATCTCATGGGCTGGTAATCATCAATGGGTTGCTCAGCCAGATAGTCAGACAATACACTGCCCTTGATGGCCTTTTGAGAGGTGTACTGAATGTCATACTCTGTCAGAATCATATCCCATCTTGCAACCCTTCCGGTAAGTGTTGGCTTCTCAAATATGTACTTGACGGGGTCCATTTTTGAGATCAACAAGGTAGTATGAGTCAGCATATACTGTCTTAGTCGGCGAGCAGCCCACGCTAAATCACAACAAGTTTTCTCGAGCAGTGAATAACATTGTTCACAGTTGGTAAACATTTTGCTTAGGTAGCATATTGCACACTCTTTTCGACCAGACTCGTCATGCTGGCCCAACACACACCCCATTGACCCTTCTAATACTGTCAGGTACATTATCAGAGGTCTTCCTTCAATTGGAGGTTCTTGCAGGTACTCCTTGATCTTGTCAAAAACTTTCTGACAATCATCGTTCCACCTGACTGTTTGTTCCTTTCTTAACAGTTTGAACAGGGGTTCACAGGTTGCAGTGAGGTGAGATATGAACCTTGAAATGTAGTTCAATCAACCTAAGAACCCTCGAACTTCTTTTTCAGTCCTAGGTGCATGCATTTCTTGAATAGCTTTGACTTTATCAGGGTCAACTTCAATTCCCTTTTCACTTACGATAAATCCCAACAACTTACCAGAATGTACCCCGAATGTGCATTTGTTGGGGTTCAATTTCAGCTGATACTTTCTCAGACACTTAAACAACTTCAGTAGATTTACCAGATGGTCTTCTTCAGTAAGGGGCTTGGCAATCATATCATCCACGTAGCATTCAATTTCTTTATGGATCATATTGTGGAATAATGTTACCATAGCCCGTTGATACGTTGCACCGGCGTTCTTCAATCCAAACGGCATTACCTTGTAACAGAATGTGCCCCAAGGTGTGATGAAGGTTGTTTTCTCCATGTCTTCGGGTGACATCTTGATCTGATTGTAACTAGAAAATCCATCCATGAAAGAAAATACCGAGAACTGAGCTGTGTTGTCCACCAATACATCAATGTGAGGTAATGGGAAATCATCCTTCGGGCTAGCTCTGTTCAGGTCCCGGTAATCCACACACATACACACCTTGCCATCCTTCTTAGGCACAGGTACAATGTTAGCAACCCACAGAGGGTAGCTAGTTATATCAAGGAAACCGGCGTCCCACTGCTTTTGTACTTCTTCCTTAATCTTCATGGCCATATCTGGGCGAGTACGTTGTAGATTTTGTTTGACTGGAGGACAACCTTCTTTCAAGGGTAGCCTGTGCGTGACAATATCCGTATCTAGACCTGACATATCTTGATAGGACCAAGCAAAGACATCGACGTATTCCCGAAGCAGATTGATAACCTGTTCTTTTACTGGAGCTTGCAGACTGGCCCCAATCTTCACTTCTTTCGAATCCTCCTCGGTACCAAGATTAACAGTTTCAATCTCCTCCTGATGAGGAGTAATCCCTTTCTCTTCTTTCCTCAACAACCTGGCTAACTCTTCAGGCAACTCATATTCTTCATCAACCCCTTCATCTGCTTGATTAATTGGATTGTCGAAGTCATACAAGGTCATAGCAATGTTGTTGTCGGTGCAATATGGAGGATAATCTCTGCAAGGGTTGATATTTGTTCTTTTTAGTGATTAATTTTAATCTTGTTTAGAAAAAGTGTAAATGAAGTTATTATTTTGAAAACATTGCCATTTATTGTTTTGTGCGAAAAATCACAAAAATGAAAAGACAGTGAGCGAAAAAAGAAAATTGTTTGTAAAAGATGTCCATTGTTCATTGATATTCCATTTGCACAAAATACAAATATGGCCCTATTACAAAATGAGTCCTGACACCTTGGGCAAGATGCAGGACTTGATGCATGCTAAAGCAGGAAATAATAATTACTCTATAGGAGTAACTCTTATAATTTCATGGGAAGACCAGTTAAGGACTTGTTGGCCCGGGATCTTTGGACGAATCCAGCTCTCCAGGTTGAGGTCGCTTTCAGCCTCGTCTTCCACGTTATTGACAGCATCTGGGGTTAGCATTCCTCCACTTATGAACTTGGGCTCCTTAGCAGCCTCTGCTTGATCTTATCGGAATGGTTTGTAACCCAAACCGAATATGTCCTCCTCCTTCTCCATAGGTAGCAGCTTGCCCCAGCCTTGGGCGCTTCCATCTTCAACAACCTTCCGAGCTTGTTGATAGGAGACAATTGAAGTACCCATCCTATCCTCCTAGGATGCAACAAATACTTCAGTTGTCGCCTCATTAACGTTCAGTGCTTCGAAACCTTGGCTCATAGTCTCGTGGATTTCACCATCCATCTCAATGTATCTGTAGGTAGCCAGATGGCTAACAAAAATATCCTCTTCACCACAGATTGTGATAATTTGTCCTTCCCACTCGTATTTTAATTTCTGGTGAAGGGTCGACGTAACTGCGCCAGCGGCGTGAATCCATGGTCGACCCAACAAACAGCTGTAGGTCGGCTGAATGTCCATCACGTAGAAAGTAGTTTGAAAGACCTGAGGGCCAATTATCACAGGCAGCTCCACTTCTCCAAGAACAGACCTCTTGGAACCATCAAAAGCTCTAACCACCAGATTGCTTGGTCGGAGAGAAATACCATCATATTCAAGCTTAACAAGGGCCTTCTTTGGCAAGACATTGAGTGAAGACCCAGTGTCAACTAGAACATGTGAAAGCACAATCCCTTTACACTCCAGAGTGATGTGTAAAGCTTTATTATGATGACGACCTTCTGTAGTCAAAGTGAAGCCTAGCCCATGGCTAGTATTAACATTAGAAACCAATGTCTCTAGCTGATTTACCGTGATCTCCTCAGGCATGTAGGCTGCGTGCAAGACTTTAAGTAATGCATCCCGATGAGCTTCGGAACACAACATCAATAATAAAATGGATATCTTGGAAGGAGTCTGGTGGAGCTGATCCACAACCTTATAGTCGCTTCTCTTGATTATCCTCATAAATTCATCCACATCTTGATCAAAGGATGTTTTATGGGCTTCTTTCAAAACTGGTTCTTCATGCACCACATTTTTGCCTTTAGCTTTGGCAACAACATCTGCCTCAGTGTTAACTCTTGGATTTTGTGACCCGAAAAGACGTCTGTTTCGAGTGAAGCCTCCGCCTCCCCCGACATTATCGACCTGTGGTGTATAAGTTGAAGAATCAAGAATGACTTTCTCCCTGTTGCAGTAGAGGTCTGAACCATAGTGCCATGGTACAACATTGTCTTTTTCATATGGGATGGGTCCAGGTACCGTGATGGTGACTGGACTGACTGCAGCGAAAGTGGGAACTGTGATTGTCTGTGGATCATAATATATGGTGACAGAATTTTTGATTGATGGTGGTGATGAATGGATGAAGCTGGGTTGTTGCTGAGATTGTTGCTGAAAATTGTTGGAATCGGGGACCATTGCTGGGTCGTAGTATATGGTGACTATGGAGACGTCGTTGTTAATGGTTGCTGTAGTTGTAGAAGCGGATGCGGTTGAACTAACATTTGTTGAAGTGGTGGAAGAGATGATTGTTTATTTTGTAGACGAGTCTGTCGGAACAATTGTCTTTGAAGTTGTAGGAGGAGTACTTGTTGTTGCTGTAAGAGGAATTGCTGATGTTGTAGAAACCGTTGATTTTATCTGCAGGATACCTTCTATGATGAGGCCATTGATGCCACTTCTTAAGCTTTCACAACCATTGGTGGACATTTTGCAAGATTCACAGCAAGCCTCGCAACCTGGGAACACCTGGCATTTTAAAAGTCGAGCTTTAACCTCTGCCAGAGGTGTTTGAATGCTTGCAGTATCTTCAATTAAGTTCATGGGTTGATCCTCCTCAATTGCATTTATCCTTGGCCCATCGTGGCTGGGCATAGGATTCTTTGTGACGTTAGGAGGTGGTGCAAAATTTAAAGCCTTTGAATCAACTAGATCCTGGACCTTCATGTGCAAAGCTCTGCACTTTTCTGTGGTATGGCCAGGTGCATTAGAATGGAAGGCACATCTGGCATTGACGTCGTAATTTCTCGGAAGGTTCTGAGGATCTGGTGGAGCCAGAGTCCTTAATTCAACAAGATTAAGCTTCAGAAGTTATGGAAACAAAGTGGCATAGGGCATCTGTACAAGATCGATTACCCTGTTGACTTGAGATGGCATTTGCTGGAAAGGACGTTGCTATTGGTTGTTGTTGTTGGTGTAGGATCTTTGTTGAGGAAAGTGTTGTTGAGGGAAATGTTGTGGTTGTGGAGTGTATTGTTGTTGAGGTGGTGGAGTAGGAATTGTGATAGCGGCAATTGATCTTGGCATATACTGGGGCCTTCCTCTGCCCATGTGTACTGAATTGGTTTCACCTGACCTGCGAGGCCCCACAAAAGGCTTCCTTGTGCTGCTAGAGCTGGCACCGTTATCAGAAATCTTACCCATTTTTAACAAACTCTCAATCCTTTCTCCATCTATGACCACATCTGCAAAGCTAGTGGAAGAGAAAGCAGCCAACCTATCAATGTATGTCCCCTGTAGGGTGTTCATAAACATATATGCCATTTCTCTTTCCGATATTGGAGGTTGAATGACAACAACTAATTGTCTCCATCTCTGAGCATATTCTCTGAAGCTTTCCCTGGAGAATTGTGACATACCCATTAGAAGAGTTATGTTAGGAGCCATGTCTAAATTGTATTGGTATTGGCGTATGAAAGCATCAGCCAAATATTTCCAATTTCTGATTGATGCCCTGGTTAGATAAGAGTACCACTCACGGGATGCCCCGGTCAAGCTATCTTCAAAATAGAACATCCATAGCTTCTCATCCATAGTGTAAGCCTTCAATCTTCCCAGAAAGGATTGAAGATGGGTGCGAGGGCAAGATGTCCCATTATATCTTTCAAAGTAGAGAGGTTTGAATTTGTGAGGAATTCTTACTCCCTCCACCAGCCCCATATCCATAACATCAAAACCTAAGGAGTTTTGAGACTCCATAGATCTCAACTTTTCTGCTATCTCGTCCATCCGACGATCATAGACTTCATCTCCTGCTCCCACTACAGTGAATTGTTCCTCCTGAGGGTCCTCTTGCAAGGCACGCCCTCCAGTATTACCATGGGTATTCCTGATAGCATTAATGTCAGGGTTAAGATGAGGTCCAAACTCCGAGGGGTCAGTACGAGGCTGTACATGATCATTGTTGCTGGTACCCCATGTACCTGGGTGATTTTCTTCTGGAGTTTACCGCTCAACCAACTCTCTTAATCTTTCTTGGCTTTGGGCCAACCCAGTCATTACTTCCATGAACTGGTTCATCTGAGCCCTCATTTCAGTTCTTTCATTAGCCATCTGGGTTCTCACGTTAGTCAGATCTTGCAGAACCTGGTCCATATGTAAGCTCGGAAGGTTGTTTCTTGTAGGATACCGGTGAACTCTGTTGATGAGGAAGACTCTCCTACGAGCAATGTTTCCTGAAACCACAACAAAGTGAGAAACAACAACAAAAATACCTACAAAACAAAGAAATGAGGTTAGTATGCAATGCAGTATGTCTATTTGTTTTCCAAGGGTATCCAGTTTGGTTCTTTGGTTTTGACCTTCCAGACCTTGAGGAATAATGATGTTGAAGAGAAAAGAAGCCCACTGAATAACACACAAACCAAATATTACAAAATGTAAAGATACATAGTTTATGATTACAACAAGTTCCCATGATGGGTCAAAATACAACAAAATCGACAAAAGTACAAACAAAATGAAGTATAAATACAAAGAAATCAGACATCCAGCCCAAAGTCATCCTCTTTGACTTCCTTCAGGAGAGCATCAGTCACTGGTCCAACTGGATGCTCTGTGATGGTCCTGATAAGAAGGTTCCTGGTGGCAATAGCATTTGTCAAATTCTTATACTTGTCTTGGTATTTTGATCTCTTTAACCCTGCCCGGAGTTTCAAGTCGGAGACTTCCTTCTGTGCTGCTAACAAGGCTTCTTGACTCTTCCTCTCATTAGATTCTAGCTGCTCTATCCTAGCTTGTGTCTTCTGATCTTCCTGTGAACGAGCCTCAGTAATTCTGATCCATCTAGCTTGACTCTCTTCCAAGTAGTGTTCAACTCTGGCCTTCTGAATCTTGGCTTCCTTGCAAGCATTCTTCAATACCAACTCCCCTGCTCGGGCTCTTCTGATGTAATCATCTGTCTTCTCAATCTTGATCATATGCTCAATCCGGATTTTCTCTAACCTCTCATTGTCCAGACGACTATCATTCCTCTCCCAGAGGGTCTTCTTTAGAGCTTCAGAAAGCTGAGTGTTCCTTTCCTTCAATTTCTCAAACTCCTCTAAACTGACTGTAGCTACAGGTTCTACTGTTGATGGTCTTGACACATCCTCCAGGGTGAATGGCATGTGGGCGATTTGTCCTCTGATGTGAGACCAATCAATGTACTGAGCTGAAGCTATGTTGTTGCACTTGCCAAGAATAGCAGCCCCTTTTGTCTGAATGTTATCCCAAGCCCAGGCTGCTTGTCGGGTGATGGCATGATTATGCTAAATGTCACAGTAAAGGGTTTCTGATAAGTCCTGCTCTCTTGGTGGATGTACCAAGGCATACCCTAGTTGCCTTTAGAACATCAAAGGATTGTATTTGATGCAACCCTTCACTCCAATCAGAGGTACATTGGGATACTGCCCACAACTGGTGATTATGTCCCTGCCTTTGGTGCTCTGAGTGCACCACCTAATGTCTTCTGAAGTGAGAGCAATCATTCTCTTAGCCCAATTCCTTGACTGATGAGGATTCAAGAAAGCTTCTGACTTTAGCAAGTGCCTCAATAGCCAACAGTAGAAGAGAGGTGCACAACATCTGACTAATCTTCCCCTCTGTTTCTCATTCCTTTGATGCACTGAGTAATAGAAATCCCCTAGCAAGATAGAAACTGGATTCTTCAGCAAGAAGAGATGTATAACATTCTCTCTTACAAAATTAGGCTCGTCTGCAAACAAGATGATACCATATATGCTAAGGGCCAAAAGGGCACAGACAGTTTCCCACTTCCCTGCTGCAGCATGACTGGTGGCCTGAGTGATCAAGAAATCCAAGTGGAGGCCTGGGATTTCAGCCTTGGTGGTCATATTCTGATCAATGATGGTGGTCTCCAAATACAGAGCCTTAGCTATATCTTCATTCCTGGGAGTAGTCATCTCAGGGTTGAAAGGAATCCCCCTCCTGATGCGACACCCAATAACATGGAAAAATCCTCTAACAAAGGGCCCAACTGAAAGTCTGGAAAAGTGAAACATCTGAGAGGAGGGTCATAGAACTGAAGGAAAGTGTGGATCATACTCCTCTGTGATGCATCCAAGTCCATGATCATTGTCATACCCCAAATTTGTCCTACCTGCACCATTTTATTTTCTATCTAACCATTATTTCAAAATCCACCAATATGTATCATTTCATTTTTTTCTAATAAATATTTGAAAACCTCCAAAAAAATATATGTCATTTCTTTTTCCAAGTTCGTGGTTTGTGCGTAAATCGAGTCTGCTTGAGTTTGTCAGTGTGTACATGTGTTGTGTTGTCTAATAAGTCGGTATTGTATGAAGTTTCTCTTGCCCGATTATCGCTTCAATTTTACATTTACCATTCCTATCCTAAAAAATCTATAAAAAAAAATCAATTCCTCTTTTATTTTTTATTTGTCTTTTTTCTCAAATATAGATTTTACCACTTTATTTTATTATTTTTTATTTTTTTTATCTCATTTACTATTATATTCCATTTTATTATTAGACCCTAATATCATAAATCCATTTTCTTTAAATATCTTTTTTTATTATTATTATCATCATTTCCCAATAATAATAATAATAATAATAATAATAATAATAATTATTATTATTATTTTTATTATTTTGTTATTATCAGTATTTTATTGTTATTACTAATTGTTATTATTATAATTTTGTTTTTATGCACAACCATCCATGTGACCACCACCCCACAAACTTTTCATCCAAAAGATCTTCACTCACGCACAACACACACAACAAACTTTCAGTACCACTTTTCACAGCTCATCAAAAAATATTCCTCCAAATCTTTTTCTACCCAATTCTTCCCAATCTACCCTCTAATATTCCTCTATATACATTAGCCTTTTATTCATTTAATAGGAGAGCTTGAAAGAAAAACGCATAAACTCTGAACCAGAATCACCAAGCTTCATCGTAAACAAAAAAGAAAAAGAAAAAATTGTGTTCATAAAAAACCAAAAAAATTCAGCATCTTCACACTCTTCATCATCACCACCTCACACTCATTCTATTCACAATCACCAAATAAAGTTGCAGAATCCAAACTCACACAACAACATCTAAACCGACAATCATCCTTTCTTCACACCTTCATGTTTTTTTACACGACACAAACCATTCTCCTTCTTATTCCTTCCACTTCACACATTTCTTAATCTAAAGAAAAAGCTTCTGCCCTTCATCACTAACAACGCCCGCAAAACCAATCCCTTCAATCACTCATACCATTAAACCATAAACCAAAAATCTCCAATTCCTGTCAACCATACAGCAACAATATCCAACCCCTTTTGTCGAAACTCTGCTACCATCCTTCTTCAAGCCGAGCCACCAGCTTCTTCAAGAAACCGAATCCGCCGACCACCAGTAACGTTCGAAACCCCCAAATCGAGCCACAAATTCGCGAACGCACAAACCTTCCAAACTGTGAAAAGCGACTAAACCTCACCACAAAAAAAAAACAAATCTGAAACGCCGGAAAACCGAGAAATACACCGTGATGCAAGCTTGAATAGAGTGATTGAGAGCGGAAACAGCGTGAGAGGCAAAACGATTTCGAAACCTGAGATCCTTGAGAAAGCAGGGTCGGAATCGCAGATCCAGAAACTTGAAATCACGCAAGCCACTGCGAGCTGATGCGAGAAAACGTGAGCTGAGATTGAAACCATATCGAAGCTTGAATCTGAGCAGGAGCGACCCGGAGTTTCTTCGACGGTGATGATTTGGTTTTGGAACGGCAAGTCAGGACGAGTGACGTCGTGGAAGGCCAACGACGCCAATGGAGGTTGTACTCTTTTGACAGTAAGAAAGGTATAACGGTTTGTGATCACATTTTATTTTTATTAAAATTTTTTGTTCTGATTATTGGGCTGGGCTTTGGTTATAAGCTCATGAGGATCAGTTTTCTTTTTCACGCACTCATGCCGCCTATACACCCCTTTCCTTGTTTTTTTGTTTTCATTCTTTATTTTATTGTTATGTTATATTTTATTTTAGTAAAGAAAGACATTAATCTATAGCCAGTTTTGATTCTTGATTCGATGATATCTTGATCTATTTCTTTACTGTTATGGGCCAATGACATAACAAAAGGTCGATTTTTCGCCCGATTTCGTTAAATCGGTGATATTCGATCAATAGGAGGCCCTCCTTGTAATTAGTTTTTTTTATTATTTATTTTTTATTTTGGCAAACAAACATGTAAATTAATTTAGTTTATTTTATTATTCTTAACATTATCTAATTTATTTAATTATTCAATTTATCATTCTATATTAATTTTCACAATTCAATTTATATATTTATTTCCGCATTTCAAAAAACGTTTCGACTCCTTATAGAATGATTCTAATTTTGAATCGATTCTAAGGTAGTTCACGAACTAAATTTCGACGTGTCCCGAAAAAGGTCCAACGCCTTCGAATAGTTGTTTCCGATTAAAAAGGTCCAACGCCTTCGAATAGTTGTTTCCGATTAAAAAGGCCGAACGCCTTCGAATAGTTCAAAAACACTACACACACGCTTTCTCTTGGGCGAATTACAACGAGACCCCTTTATTTCTCGCAATCCCCTGTATTTATTTTGTATCCCTCTCCCATTACTTTGTACGCATTTTATTTTCCGTATTTCATTTAATTCTGAATTCTTGGTCCAACGCCAAGCGATTGCACTTGCACACTCGCACTTTATTTTCCGGTTATCGTTTCGTTTATTAGGATCCACATCTCCTTGCGAGCCGAGCGCATTGTGCCTCGCTAACAAACCACAAAATAAACCTCTAGTTGCATTTACCCTCTAACCTCAAAAAACCAAAACGTTTCGATTAGATCCAAACCCTTGATCCAACGTCAAGCGGTCTTAGGAAATAAAACACTTTAATAAATGCGAGAAGATCTGTACGCCACGAGCCTTAAGCGGTAGAAAGGAGGATAACGAGCTCTCGTTACTCGCTCCGATTATTTCGACGCAAGACGCTCGTCTTGTTGGACGAGATAAACTATCCATAGTCTTTAGTGCCTTTCAACTCCTAAACCCTTTCGTCGAAGAAAGGTAATAAAATCAATCAACCAATACCCTTAGTAGGCCGAACTACGAGGCTCTGACTTTCCTATTGCACACGGGAGTACGTAGGCACGAGGATCTCAATCCTTGCCGAGCACCTAGGATCAATCTAATTTATAATTTAACTCATTTCCCTCTAGCAAGCAATTCGTTTAAGCATAGACATCCTTTCGCGCGTGATACTTAGATGTTTCCCATCGAGTACGATGGATGTAGGGGGTGCTAATACCTTCCCCCTGCATAACCGACTCCCGAACCCAGGCAATGGTTCCGTTGACCTTTGTCCTCATCCTTTTCCTCCCGGGTTGTATCTATATCTTCCCTTTCCCTCTTCGGGAATAAATAGAATTAGGTGGCGACTCTTCAGTCAGTCCAGCGTGCGGCTCCGTCCTTTCGGATCGCGTAAGGTCGTATTTTTCGGGGTACGACAGATGGCGACTCTGCTGGGGACTGGTTCACCCCTATGCGAGTCAAGCCTAGTCTAGATTTTCGCGTTTGTTTGGATGTTTGCTTTTATGCCTTCCTTGTTTATTTTTATCGCTTTCTTTATCGCATTCCATTTTATATATCTTGTGGCTCCTTGGTACTATAATTTGGATTGATACTTTGCAAAAGAAACTTGAGGGAAAAGCTCTATACCTGGGCGTGCGAGTATAAACATAAGTTAGCGAGGTTATGTAGTATGGGCTCCCGAGAGAACCACTCTCGTGGGTTGTTGATACGAAAACCTCACTTGGAGTAGATTTTAATGAGAATACTAACAACCGTCAATTCCTTGACGTGTGTGCTCAGTTGCTTTCATTAGGGTCATTAACTCTGAGGACCTTTAGAACCTTTTGGTTGAAACATCGGTTGATGGTTGCGTAATATTGGGCACCAGGGTTCGCCTTTGCGTGGCTCGATACGAAAACATCACTT
This sequence comes from Lathyrus aphaca, assembly GCA_963966055.1. Classification (NCBI taxonomy): domain Eukaryota; kingdom Viridiplantae; phylum Streptophyta; class Magnoliopsida; order Fabales; family Fabaceae; genus Lathyrus; species Lathyrus aphaca. The sequence continues at coordinate 211,985,045 of OZ014525.1, read as the reverse complement.
GGAATAGACTTGCTCAATGGAGTTGATTGACTGTCAAGAATGTATGAAATTGACACGTGCATCAAACAGTTGAGAAAGTTCCATAACTCCAGGACCTTGTTTAAACCTTGTGTCGATGATCACGTAGTATGGACTCCCGAGAAAATTTTCTCTCGTGGGTGTCGATATGAAGATCTCACCCAAAATAGATTCATATGGCGGAGTCAATCAATCGTCATGCTTATGGCGCGTGTGATGAACAACCATATGAGTTGATAACTTTGGGGTCCCTAAACCTTAGAGTCTACCCAGTGAGTTCCTGATCAGAGTATCCTCCATCTGTACCTTGGACTCGTGAGACCTTGATATTGTGATCCTGGATTCTGACATTGCATATCATTCCATTTGCATTATTTGTTCATCTTACATTTCATTCCAAAAGCCAACAACTTATTTCATGTTCCTCCATCTTCAGTAAATCAAGCTGGTTTCCCGACGCCCGTATCGAGCTAGACGACCGTACTTAACTCGAGCCAACACTAGAGGACTGATGGATCAGATTCGACTAGAACAAGCTGCTATGAGGGAAGAGATTGACTCAATCAAGAGCAAGATTGATCGTATTCATGAGGCCATGCAAGCCTTGGCCAGGATGGTTGTGTCTCATCAGCCTGTTCCTCCGATGCCTTTTCATCCAGCTATTCAAGCTCTGCTTCCGCCTCCGATGGCTTATCAATCATGTCCTTATCCTCTGGGTGCAGCTGCGCAATATGCACCTAGACATACCAGCAACCGGTATATCCATACCAGCAACCGGCTTATCCATACCAGCAACCGGCTTATCCACAAAGGCCTGGTCAACAACAACAACGCGCTCCTCAACAACGTCCACCATATCAACAAAGAGGATATGATAGGCACATTGATCCCTTGCCTATGTCATACACTGAAATCTTTAATCAGCTAATGGCAAAAGGATCTCTTACTTTGAGAGATATGCCACCTCAGACTGGCAATGTCCGGAATTATGATGCCAATGCCCGCTGTGAGTATCACAAAGGCGCTCCAGGTCATACAATTGAGAATTGCCACGCCTTCAAGCACATGGTTCAAGATATGATCAACTCTAAGGATCTCACCTTTACTCAGAAGAATCTGAATGTCCAGAACAATCCTTTGTCGCCACAAGTGGCCCCTCAACGAATGCTTTTGAAGAAATGGTTGAAGACCAAAGCTGAGTAGTCTCCAACTTTGAAGAAGCAAGTCAAATCAGGAGAAGTTCAATTCCTCAAATCAAGGCAGCCAGTGCCATTTATGATTTCTGCGTTCCTGTTGTTTTGTACTGTTTGTTTAAGTACTATTTACTCTGAACATTGTTATCGTTTGTACGTGGTTATGTTAATGTTATGTTTATGCATGTTTTGAGTTAATCTATTCGCATTCGCTCATTATTTATCATTTATCACAAAATCACAAAAATATTTCCCTCACTTCACTTTAGCAAATATTTGAGGGAGGATGATGAAAACGAAATACCCATAACTGTTGCAGTATGCTTTCGGATAAAACCTCGTCAATGATGTACATGCATTCTTTCAAATCCCTAAACACTGGAGATACAAGGAGTTAATCCCTAGTCAACCACTTCGAGCCTAGAAGTAGGAGTTTTCTTTCGGATACAAACCCTTATATTTAACCCGGGGCAGGGTAGTTGTTCAGTTGGCCTGACTACACCTTCAAATCGCAAGATGAGACATCCCGTCGGAGGCCCATCGACAAGTGACTTGGCAGTCGCAACATTCAAACAAAAAGAAAAGAAAAAAGAAGAAAACACTAAGTTGAGCACCCGAAGGGAGACTTAGTCGGAAAAAAATGAATCAAAAAGAGGAACTCAAATCCTCAACAAAAGCAAAACAAATATCAGTGACCGCAGAATCAAGAATTAGAAGGTCACCAGCAAAATAAGATGACTGCCATTTTCAAGCAAACCTTAAAGCTTCATCTTCACTCTTGCAAAGTCAAAACAAATGCATGTGTAATGTTAACTGAACATAGGACTGGAGGATATCAAGAAGAGGGATGGGTACAAAAATTTGAGCCTTATATCTTTGTTTCTCAAACCATTAACCAGACCACGTTACAACCCTCGAAAGTCCTAATTGAGGCAGGGTTTATTCTGAAAGCATGCTACCAACAAGGTTGCGTAAATTGACTCCCATATATTTGCTAATCTTAAATCTCGATTGCACATTATTCTTGCTGCATCTTTTACGCACCTTTAAATCAGCACCACGTTTGGACCAACGGTCCATTCGTTACACTTTCACAACATTCAAATAAAACGACTTTTCAAAACTTACATGAACGTTGCATTAACACTACCATTTGTGTATGAACAATTTAATTGCAAATCAGTGTTTGACATCAGTGCAATCCCAACAAGGGGAAATCAAAAGAGAAACTTGAACTTCATTGGTGCCAATGTGAATCAAGACTACTTCAGCAACCCCAATCAAGGGCAAATTATCTTCAAACAGCTCAGTCAGGGGCAAGATCACCTTCAAAGGCTTAATCAGGGGCAAATCGTCTTCAAACAGCTCAACCAGGGGCAGACGTCTACCAAATCCAGATACAAGAGCAAAACTTCCTATCTCTTCTCCCCCAGCCGAACAGGCAGTCCTTGCTGGACGTTGGCATTTTTTTCAAAGCAAAATCAGTCTTCATGCGTCAATCAAGTCGCTCCGCTCATCAACAAGAGAACCAAGCTTGGAGCTTTCAAGACCCATCTTCTGATCATACATCGTCGAAGATCGAGTGTCGGGGAATCGAGCCCTCCACCCACCCAAAGTCCAATCATCATTGGCAACTACCAAACCAAAAGTCCACCAAGCTGGCATCTTTCATTCCAATCGCTCATGTGCGTCATTATGCATCATCAACGTCATAAGCATCATTTACATCAATCATTTACAACATGTGCATCATATGCATACCTAAATAAATCAGACCTTTTTCCCCAGCAGTTTTAACTTACATCTCAATGCATAAACATTTGCATCGTATCTCCATCGCTATGGAATACCATTTCAAAAGCAATCAAGCATAGTTGCATAATTCAGGATCCAGGATCAATACAAGTTTCCGGTCCTCTCCCCCAACGGAAGTCAGGATCATATCAATCGAAGATTCCGGGCATCTCCTCGACGGATTCAATGGTCGTATTTAAATTTCTTTCGCCTTATCATCCTCTGTTGATAAGTGAATTTATTTTCGGTTATTCGCCTATCATCCTCTGTTGATAGTGATTCTTTATTTTCAGTTTTTCGCCTTATCATCCTCTGTTGATAAGTGAGTTTATTTCCAGTTTTTCGCCTTATCATCCTCTGTTGATAAGTGAGTTTATTTCCAGTTTTTTGCCTTATCATCCTCTGTTGATAAGTGAGTTTATTTCCAGTTATTCGCCTTATCATCCTCTGTTGATAAGTGAATTTATTTTCAGTCTTTCGCCTTATCATCCTCTATTGATAAGTGAATTTATTTTCGGTTATTCGCCTATCATCCTCTGTTGATAGTGATTCTTTATTTTCAGTCTTTCGCCTTATCATCCTTTGTTGATAAGTGAGTTTATTTTCAGTCAGTCGCCTTATCATCCTCTGTTGATAAGTGAATTTATTTTCAGTCTTTCGCCTTATCATCCTCTGTTGATAAGTGAATTTATTTTCGGTTATTCGCCTATCATACTCTGTTGATAGTGATTCTTTATTTTCAGTCTTTCGCCTTATCATCCTTTGTTGATAATTGAGTTTATTTTCAGTCAGTCGCCTTATCATCCTCTGTTGATAAGTGAGTTTATTTTCAGTCAGTCGCCTTATCATCCTCTGTTGATAAGTGATTATTTTGTCAAATTGTTCCTTGTTGAGTCACCCATCATTTCCAGTTTATTTCATTTGCTATTTTCGCAATTTCTTTTCGGACAAATTTGGAGTCTGTTAATATCTAATTATCTTGTATCTTGAAAGATTGAACGCGAGCCAGTTCATCTTACTCGGTCTAAGCCAATTCGATAGGGGCATCTGTCATACCCCAAATTTGTCCTACCTGCACCATTTTATTTTCTATCTAACCATTATTTCAAAATCCACCAATATGTATCATTTCATTTTTTTCTAATAAATATTCGAAAACCTCCAAAAAAATATATGTCATTTCTTTTTCCAAGTTCGTGGTTTGTGCGTAAATCGAGTCCGCTTGAGTTTGTCAGTGTGTACATGTGTTGTGTTGTCTAATAAGTCGGTATTGTATGAAGTTTCTCTTGCCCGATTATCGCTTCAATTTTACATTTACCATTCCTATCCTAAAAAATCTATAAAAAAAAATCAATTCCTCTTTTATTTTTTATTTGTCTTTTTTCTCAAATATAGATTTTACCACTTTATTTTATTTTATTTTAATTTTATTTTTTTTATCTCATTTACTATTATATTCCATTTTATTATTAGACCCTAATATCATAAATCCATTTTCTTTAAATATCTTTTTTTTTATTATTATTATTATTATCATCATTTCCCAATAATAATAATAATAATAATAATAATAATAATAATAATTATTATTATTATTATCAATATTATACTATTTTTATTATTTTGTTATTATCAGTATTTTATTGTTATTACTAATTGTTATTATTATAATTTTGTTTTTATGCACAACCATCCATGTGACCATCACCCCACAAACTTTTCATCCAAAAGATCTTCACTCACGCACAACACACACAACAAACTTTCAGTACCACTTTTCACAGCTCATCAAAAGATATTCCTCCAAATCTTTTTCTACCCAATTCTTCCCAATCTACCCTCTTATATTCCTCTATATACATTAGCCTTTTATTCATTTAATAGGGGAGCTTGAAAGAAAAACGCATAAACTCTGAACCAGAATCACCAAGCTTCATCGTAAACAAAAAAAAAAAGAAAAAATTGTGTTCATAAAAAACCAAAAAAATTCAGCATCTTCACACTCTTCATCATCACCACCTCACACTCATTCTATTCACAATCACCAAATAAAGTTGCAGAATCCAAACTCACATAACAACATCTAAACCGAAAATCATCCTTTCTTCAAACCTTCATGTTTTTTTACACGACACAAACCATTCTCCTTCTTATTCCTTCCACTTCACACATTTCTTAATCTAAAGAAAAAGCTTCTGCCCTTCATCACTAACAACGCTCACAAAACCAATCCCTTCAATCACTCATACCATTAAACCATAAACCAAAAATCTCCAATTCCTGTCAACCATATAGCAACAATATCCAACCCCTTTTGCCGAAACTCTGCTACTATCCTTCTCCAAGCCCAGCCACCAGTTTCTTCATGAAACCGAATCCGCCGACCACCAGTAACGTTCGAAACCCCCAAATCGAGCCACAAATTCGCGAACGCACAGACCTTCCAAACTGTGAAAAGCGACTAAACCTCACCACAAAAAAAAACCAAATCTGAAACGCCGGAAAACCGAGAAATCCACCGTGAGGCAAGCTTGAACAGAGTGATTGAGAGCGGAAACAGCGTGAGAGGCAAAACAATTTCGAAACCTGAGATCCTTGAGAAAGAAGGATCAGAATCGCAGATCCAAAAACTTGAAATCACGCAAGCCACTGCGATATGATGCGAGAAAACGCGAGCTGAGATTGAAACCATATCGAAGCTTGAATCTGAGCAAAACACGAGCCTTAAGCGGTGATGATTTGTTTTGAAACCTGAGATCCAACGTCAAGCGATCTTAGGAAATAAAACACTTTAATAAATTCGAGAAGATCTGTACACCACGAGCCTTAAGCGGTAGAAAGGAGGATAACGAGCTCTCGTTACTCGCTCCGATTATTTCGACGCAAGACGCTCGTCTTGTTGGACGAGATAAACTATCCATAGTCTTTAGTGCCTTTCAACTCCTAAACCCTTTCGTCAAAGAAAGGTAATAAAATCAATCAACCAATACCCTTAGTAGGCCGAACTACGAGGCTCTGACTTTCCCATTGCACACGGGAGTACGTAGGCACGAGGATCTCAATCCTTTCCGAGCACCTAGGATCAATCTAATTTATAATTTAACTCATTTCCCTCTAGCAAGAAATTCGTTTAAGCATAGACATCCTTTCGCGCGTGATAATTTAGATGGTTCCCATCGAGTACGATGGATGTAGGGGGTGCTAATACCTTCCCCCTGCATAACCGACTCCCGAACCCAGGCAATGGTTCCGTTGACCTTTGTCCTCATCCTTTTCCTCCCGGGTTGTATCTATATCTTCCCTTTCCCTCTTCGGGAATAAATAGAATTAGGTGGCGACTCTTCAGTCAGTCCAGTGCGCGGCTCCGTCCTTTCGGATCGCGTAAGGTCGTATTTTTCGGGGTACGACAATCATGTCCATGATACCACCATAATGTTCCCTGAATAAAGGGACATGATCAGGAGTGATGAGTGTCTGAATCTGCCTGATGCCTGCCAGAGTGGGCTCAAAGAAATGGTATGTAATGTTGCTCTTCCTGGATGGGCCCATACTGACAATGGATGCTGATGAAGATAGCCGAGGAGAAATATTGATGAAGGCAACTGATGAAGATGCTGAAGAAAATCTTTGATGAAGATGGCTGGTGAATATATCTGATTAAAATGTATGAGCAGAAGAACGGTCAAAACCAAACCAAAGATAAGATGTGGATACCCTGCAAAACAAATAGACAAATGTTAAAATGATGCAAAATGATGTATGCAGAATGATATCCAAGGGTTTGTGATCAAGTGTTGGATATGTTATCTGCCTTGATAAGGTCCATGTGTGTTCATAAGTCCAGATGGAGGCTAGAGAACCAGTAACCAGGTGGGGGACTCAAATAAAGAGTCACAAGTCCAGGGTTTCACAAGAATAGTCCAAAATGACGTGACCTTAAAAAAAAATCTAGTAACAGGGTATGATGAGGCCAAGGGTTCCTGCAAACCTGTAAACATCCCAACCCCCTCACAGGTATTATTCTAGAACAAAGATCCTCAGACTTGGATCAGTTATGAGAAGTGTAAACACTTCTAACCCGGAGGTACAGTGTTTACATCAATCATAAAGGATCCTCCTCTAATTCACTTCAGATGCTGAAGGTCATCTAAAGGTCATCCAAACTTAGCAGGCTTCCTAGATAGCCCTAGTACTACAGGAAATCTGTAGCACAGAGTTCTCAAGAAGAAACCCATGTCTGAACCGTGTTTCATATTCCCGTACCAGACCGAAATGGAATGGGAAAGAATATGAAGCCATTCCATCCTATGTGTCACTCAGGCTCCCAATATGGAACCTTACTCACTGAATATCCCTCCCACAAGGGTAAACAACAGATCTAGCACAATGATATGATGACAGTAATATGGAATGCAATAAAACAGTAAATGAAAGCAATAAATAAAGCTGTAAAGAAAGCAATAAATAAAGTAATAAACAAAAAAGCACAAGTAGCACATAACACCCCCATAAACACAAATCAAACAAGCACTAGGAGAAACCCACAAAAAGAACCAGAAACCCAGGTTGCAAGATAGGGTCCCCAGCAGAGTCACCAAGTTGTCGCTCCCGAAGATTTTCATCCCGGTGCAGACGCGAACGGTCGACGAAAAGAAAAAATGAAAGTGAAACGAATAAATAGAGTCGCCAGCGAGGCATTTTTATCCCGAAGGAAAGGTAATGCTGCATAAACCTAGAAAAAGATATGGATAAGACGGTTGCGAACCAAAGAAACTGAGAAAGGGGTTTGGTTACAACCTGGGAAGGTATTAGCACCCAGATTGTCCGTCGTACTCGACGGGATCCACGCTTACAAGATTGTGTTTAAAGGGGTAGTGTATGTGCTATCTGTGTGCAAAAGCTAGGAATGAATGTACAGGTGTCAGTGCAAAAGGGTGAATGCTCAGTGTCGCTCCCCGGATTTCCATCCTGGTACAAACGCGAAAGTGGCGCGGAAAAAGAATAGAGTCGCCAGCCAGGCATTTTTATCCCGAAGAAAGGGAATGGTAATGCTGCACAAACCAGAAGAAAGAAGGAGGAAGGACACAGGTCCTGCGAACCAAAGAGACTGAGTTCGTGAGCCGGTTACGACCTGGGAAGGTATTAGCACCCAGATCGTCCGCCGTACCCGACGAGATCCACGCTTGCAAAAGAAACTGTTTCAAAGGGTGAGGGTATGAAAAATGCAGCAAAGAAATGAAAATGAAAAGAAACTGGAACTGGAAAAGAAATGAAATAAGAAACAAAGAGAAAAATGTAGGGAAAATAAAGATTGTGCTCGAACGGGCCCTACCCCGCTGCCTACGTACCTCATCAGGATAATGAGGATCAGAGACGCCGTAGTTCCCCTGACTAGGGGTACTAAAAAAAATGAAATTGCTTGTGAATTAAAGGCTTGAACCGCCTATGTCAATGCTCAAGTGTTGCAGGCTCGGACGACGAGTGCGTTACCGTCTTGCAAAGTGACAAGTAGGAGCAAGTTCGCGGACGGAGCGAATGAGGTGAGAAAAAGAATTCCCGAAGGAAAGACGTTTATTGTTTGTTTGGTGTTTTTTAGAGAAGCTTTTATGAATGAAAGTTTGCATAGGTAAGTGTACCTAAGTCTTACTCAATGGGATGTGTACATCTCACATCATCCCGAAATGGAATGCGCAAGTGGCACACCTATCTATGGAGGAAATCCCCAAAGCTAGTCCCACAAGTGAAGGCTTAAGCACACTGGCCTATTACCATTATTAAGTGTTTTTGTGGTTTTTGGTTAAGAAGTGTCTTTTAACGTTTTCTTTGTGAGGTACTCATGCTAAGACCTATCTACCACGAGTGATGACTCACACCTCGCCCCGAAATGGAACGCGTGCAAGCATCTCATAGCAAAGTCTCATGTCACATGAAAGCACCCAACCTTTATTAAGTGCATTAGAATTAAGTTTGAAGATGAGAAGAGAAAGAGAACCAAAGGAGCAAAGGAAAACTAGGGGGAAGTTTCTATCCTAAGTTAGCATGCATGGAGTTCCTAGGGTTTGTGAGGTCTTTCTAACCTAAAAAGGATCTCAAAAGAAGAAGAAGAAGATAAAGGGAGAGATGAGAAAGGCCTAATCCCAACAAGAAGATGTTAGTCTACATAAACAATATGAGGAGAGATGAGAAAATGGAGATGTGGAACTCAATTCCCACATCTCAAACTTACCATAGCCTCTGCAAGGTTAGTATAACAACATAAAACCAAGGCATGAACCAACAAGTCAGAAGCTACACAAGCATATAGGCATGGCAAAGAGTTCACAAGATGATAAGCAAAGCAACACAAGATCATATTGAGATGATTGGAAGTGAAACAAATGCAAAGAAAGCATGCATAACATTTAAAGAAATGAAGCACATAAAAGAGACCCAACACCCAGACCCAAGGGGACTCAAACCCTATCCTAAGACCAGGAACAACCCTAGACCTCTAAATGACCCCAAAAGATGAGGAGAAGTTGGCACAAGTGCCCTTCCAAACTTAAAAGAGACTATAAGATTCAAAGTATGCAAAACAAGGCAAGGTGAGGAAGAAAATACCCAAGAAAAAGATCCAAGCACCTAAAAAAATATACCCAACCAGCAAAGTACTCTCCAAACACAAAGAAATGAGAATCCAAAAGGGTTTGCAAAAATACAACACCAAACTAGGTCAATGAAGCTCAAGGATGCAAGGTATCACCATTTAGGGTTTTGAAAATTAATGCACAAGTAACTCAATCAAAGTCCAGCAAGGAAATTTGTGAAAAATACAAGATAAATCATGAAGATAGTAGAGTGTCTTAGGATTTGAATGCAAAAAGAATGGGGTTCATAGATTAAAGGATGAGGAAAATAGGAATTGGACAAGGCAGATTGGTCCATGAGAGTTCACAAGAAAGCAACACCCAATATTGAATTTATTTGGCCACGTGGGATGAAAGTAAAAATCTGAAAAAAATATGATAAAAAAACTAGATGAACTAAGGAATACACATGAATTTTTCTGGATTTTTTTGATATTTGGAAGTATTTTTAATAAATCAAAATAAAAGAAGTAAAGAAAAAGAAAATAATAAAAATAATAAAATGAGCAAGGAGAGGGGGAGTGTGAAGAGCAAGGCCATTCAGTTCCACTGGCCACTTGGGCCCAACAGGGGGTGCGGGTAGCATCCTGGATCTAGGCCCACACGAAAAAAAGAAAAAAAGACAACAAACAAAAACCCTAGGTCTTATAATATTTGTGACATGCTTCAAAAATAAAAAGGAACAAAAATCATGTAGACAAACATCAACCGGTCACTAGGGTTTAAGTCATAAAAGACAAAAACAAAAACCCAGCCAATCCACGCACTCCACCTCATCATCTTCAACCTCTATCCCAAATTGAAAACGCAGCAAGGGCATAAACACAGCCTCCATGCTTCAAATGCAGAGCAACACAACTCCTTCATTTCTCCATGGAATTTCACAAATCAAGCATCAAAATGAACCTTAGACTAAGCACATCAGGGATCAAGCATCAAAAACATACACATTAACACACACAACATGAACAGAAGCAAAACAGTTTGGATCTAAAAATTTCGAAACCTCACACTAACTTCAATTCAGCACCATTTTTGAAACTAAAGTGATCTATATGTTCAGTGCAGCAAGCAGATCATAACACACACAACAAAAACCATTTATAGATCCATAAATTTGGAGCATACCTGAGATTGCAAAGTTCCAAACTCCACCAAGAAAACCAATGTCTAGCTCAAGATGTCCCTCTTGCAACCTCTGCTCACAAAATAAATGTGAAAGAGGCCTCAAAATCAGCTCAACCTTGCTCTGTGAAGGGTTCTGGTCTGAACTGAATTGGTGCCAAAATCTTCTTCTAGCTCAAAGTGAGGGTTGATCCATGATCTGTGAAGCTCTAAGAACAAGAATATGAGGTTTGTTTGGGGAATGGTGTTATGGATGATGAGCTATGAGGGAAAATGCAGCAGGAGCAAAAACTGGGAAATGAGAGAATGGTGTTGATTTCTGCCCAGATAAAACCCTAGCTGGCCCTTTTATTATGCCCAAAATCAGTCCAAGAAATGAGAAATAAAATGCACGTGGGAGGAGTGTGATCCAATTGAAATTGCAAAAATGCATAAAGGGTGTGATGGAAGAATTTGCTCGTGCCTTGCCTTGGTACCTTGCACATGCTGATCCTATTTTCCTTGCTGATCACTAATGGAACATCCTCAGCCCTTGGATCAAAGTATATTGCAAACTCTCATGCTTATGCACCTTTTGCAAGTAGGATGGGACCATGCATACCATGCACGATTTTTGTGATTTTCTTTGAGCCAAACTTCTCTCATGTCATGCATAGTGATGTACATAGAATGGCTTGCAATTAATTTGCATGACAATTTGCAACTTAATAGAAACTAAGATTTCCATATGACCATGCATTTACATTTTGTGAAATGCACCACATTCCATACATAAATCCACCAATTTTCCTTGAGCCAAACTTGTCACATATCATGAATAAAGATGTAATGACCTTACTTTGCACATGGAATGGCTTGGAATGGGGATGCATGAGTTTTTGCATTTGGTAGAACTTTAGATTCTAAAGTAAACCCTAAAAAATCACACAACTTTCGAAGGTCATATCTCATGATCCATGAAGGCTATGCAAATGCACTTGTACTTTTTGAAAATGGCAAGCCTTAGTCTCCAACTTTCAAGTTTGGGTTGGGTTCATTTGAAGGATTTTTGATCATGCTAAGCTCACTTGAAAATTAGGGCAAAAGTTGCTAAATTTGGAAAATCTCAAAAACCAACTTTGTACCATTTTTACAAAACCCTTCAAATATCCATGATTCTTGATCTTTAATCATCCCAAACATCTCATAACATTGTAAGGACCCCCCTTGGCAAGAAAAAGTGGCTTGGACCCCTTGAAATCAGACAGTTGACTTTTTACAGGCACAGTTGACCAATTACTTCATCTGCAAGCAACTGAAGAATTTCTTGACTTCCACATGGAATCTTCTCATGAAAATTGGTACCTAGGATCCTCTTAACATATAGAAGACTTTGCCCAAATTAGATGGCCAAAGTTGTGGAGTTTTGATGCTTGAATCTCAAACCCTAATTTGGGTGCCTTGTGTAGGAGCTTTGCCTTGTCCTGTTTTCTCTGGTGATCATGCAATCTTCTGAGCTTTTGCCAATGGACTTGAACTTGTAAATGGAGATTAGACCCACACAAGGACTTGTACAACTCCATTAGAAACCTTGTCATGGCTTAAATGGCCTTCAACACCTCCCCAGATGGCCATATGCCTCATGCTAGGGCTTGATGCTTGTCATGCTTTACTTCTCTATGCTATAGTGCTATGCATATGATATGCTCATGATGCAAATGGTGTGTTATGATGCTAAAAAAAGAAGAGGGAAAATTTGGGGTTCTACAGCTGCCCCTATTCAAGCAACTGTTGATATGAAGAGGACGATTGCTTCCGCTTTCGGCCGTTCAAGATAAACTGTGGTTGAATACCCAAGAAAACGGAAATTTGCGCTCTGATGCAGAAAACAAGAAATGGGAAATAAACCCAATCCAATGACGTTGCAACTGAGCTGAGAGATGAGCAGACGAGCTCCTTCCAACGAAACCAAAGGTTCTAATGAAACATGAAACGGACGAGTCTTCTTGTGACCTGTGACGCCAGGTGCAGAAAGCAGACGAGTCCTTAAGAATCTTCAAAGTAACCTGAGATAGACGAATCTCCTTCACTAATCCTTACGCAGATAAGTGGAATAAGACGGACGAGTCTTCTTCGGATAACCCTTACGCAGGTTCCGGGAATGCTTACAAGTCTGTGGGATGGACCTGCAACTAGGATGGACGAATCCTCTTCACGGATCCTTACGCAGATAGGTGGAATAAGACGGACGAGTCTTCTTCGGATAACCCTTACGCAGGTTCCGGTAATGCATATAAATCTGTGGGATAGACATGCAACTAGGATGGACGAATCCTCTTCACGAATCCTTACGCAGATAAGTGGAATAAGACGAACGAGTCTTCTTCGGATAACCCTTACGCAGGTTCCGGGAATTGTTTTGACGTCTTGATCCCACCGTCAGGATTTTCAACCTCTTCACGAATCCTTACGCAGATAAGTGGAATAAGACGGACGAGTCTTCTTCGGATAACCCTTACGCAGGTTCCGGGAATTGTTTTGACGTCTTGATCCCACCGTCAGGATTTTCAACCTCTTCAATGCGGACGAGCATTGGAATGATCATCAAAGAAACACGGACGAGTGTCATAAGTCGACGATACGGACGAGTACCGGACGATGATCCGAGAAACACGGACGAGTGCTTCTGATATTGATACGGACGAGTATCAGCTTATTCCAGACGATCTTCAAAAGAAAATACCAAACACGGACGAGTGTCGGGGCGTGCAGACGAGCACTAGATAAGTAATAGACACGGGCGAGTGTCGAAGGATGCGGGCGAGCAATCTTTAAAGGAGTAACAAACACGTACGAGTGCTAAGAGATGCGGTCGAGCATCAAATAAAGATGCGAGTACGGACGAGTACCGGTGACTTCCTTGGGGATATGCCTCAAATAAAGAGGAATCGAAAAATGCACGGACGAGTGCTGCAGGGATGCGGACGAGCATCAAATGAAGATGCGCACACAAACGAGTACAGGCAATTTCACTGGGGAAAAACTTCAAAGAAATAATAAGCACGGACGGTCATCAAATAAAGATGTTAGCACGGACGAGTGCTGATGAATATCTCAAATAAAGAGGGATCTGCTGAGGAAAAGGCATAGACAAGTGCTGAAAGAGGATGAGCATCAAATAAAGATGCGAGCACAGACGAGTGCTAGTAAATATAGACTCTACTGGGGAAAGTGCACAGACGAGTGCCACCAGGTGCTAATTCTTCTGGAGACTGCGGATGAGCAAACTAAATCATCAGATAAGTGCCTAAGAGTGCGAACGGACACTGAAAGAGTATCAACAGAGACAAAGGCTGATTATGTTGGGGAAATAGACAATTCCACTCTGGCTGAGGAATAAAGTCCTGGCGACCCGTGGGAGAAGATTCCGGCATCCTGCTGGGACTCAAAGCTTTTAACTCTGATGGGAACGAAGCGTTGGCAACCTGATGCTTGTTGGAGAAGCTTTCCCTGGAAGAAAGACGACTCTGCGTGAGGTATACTTCGTTTAACTGCTTTGAACATCTGCTGAGGATCTGATCATCCTGCTCTGACTCCACTGGGGGAGAATTTCTTCTTGCTCTGCTGGGGAAGTCCCTTGGGAATGAGAATCCCGATGACTCTGTGGGGAAATGAAGTTACTTACAATTCCGCTGGGCAAGGAGAACTTTTAGTGATTCCGTTGCGGATAATAAACTTCTGACAACTCCACTGAGGATGGGAGACTTCTACTGACTCCTGCCGGGGATTGACCCGACCTCTGGGGAGTGCAGGTGTTCAGATACCTATTGAGAATAAGTCACTTGCAAACAGGCGCTCTGCTGGGGAATTACCTCTACTCGGAGAATAACCCTCTGCTGCTTGGGGATACGGTGATAACCTGCAAATCTTGCAATAACAGAATACACACATATGCACCAAGATTGGTACGGCCTGATCTATTCATCTGCCGTCACCTGACACTCAAAGCAGTATTAAGTGTCTCTGCAATGTCATTTTTATCAGTTTGAAAAGCAACATGTTTCGTATGCAATGTTATTTGTCAAAAATCCAGGACATTTTTGCATACAAAATAAACATAACACAGTGTTTGACTGAATATTCTTTTTATTGATTGGCCTCTGAATAGGCAAAATTTTACATCAGGAAGTAACTACCTGGAAGGAGGTAGCTACCGTAAAATTGAGAAAAGAAACTATCCTAATGGCAATGGCGCGACATTCCAAAGAGTTTCCTTCCTGCTATGACTGGCATATCCTCAAGACTTTCCGTTCCGTCTTCGGCCTTCTGAAGAGAATGAGGAGGCTGATCTCTACCCTTCTGATATGGTCAAGTTGTTTGAAGCGGGGATGTGGTTCAGATTAACCGGAGCGCAGTTGTTCGCTTATTCCCTGATTTTGCGTGGATCGCCCTTTCGGGTTTTCAATCCACCGGGCTACCCTTTTTTGCCTGAGTTGTCCGATGTGGCTTTTCAACTCAGCGGGTGTACATTTTTTAATTTTTCCCTAATTTTTGCCCGAGCTTTTATTCTGTTTTTAGCTCGCCGGGATGCCCTTTATTTTGCCTGGACTATAATTCTGTTTTTGTGTCCAGCGGGTCTTTTATGCGAAGTATTTTTTAACTGCGTCCGAGTTAACAGGGTATTGGAAGTTTTTCGCCATCCATAGTGGTGAGCATCAGTGCTCCGCCTGAGAATACTTTCTTCACTATGAATGGTCCTTCATAATTTGGGGTCCACTTGCCCCTGTGATCTGAACTGGGAGGAATGATCCTCTTGAGTACAAGCTCGCCTACTTGGTACTCCCGAGTACGTACTCGCTGATCGAAGGCTCGCTTCATTCTCCTTTGATATAACTGGCTATGACAGATAGCTGCTAATCTCTTTTCCTCAATTAGGCATAGTTGATCGTATCGAGCACGTACCCACTCAGCCTCATCAAGCTTGACATCCATCAACACCCGCAGTGAAGGGATTTCCACTTCAACAGGCAAGACTGCCTCCATGCCTTAGACTAAAGAGAAGGGGGTTGCCCCGGTCGACGTTCTGACTGACGTTCGGTACCCATGCAATGCAAACGGTAGCATCTCATGCCAATCTTTGTAGGTGATAACCATCTTCTGTACAATCCTCTTGATATTCTTGTTAGCTGCCTCCACCGCACCATTCATCTTTGGTCGGTAAGGAGAGGAATTGTGATGTTGGATTTTGAAGTCCCGGCACAGTTCTGCCATCATCTTGTTGTTCAGATTAGAACCATTATCAGTAATGATTCGCTCGGGCACTCCATATCTGCATATGATATCTCTTTTCAGGAATTTTGCTACCACCTGGCGAGTAACATTGGCATAAGACGCAGCTTCTACCCATTTGGTGAAGTAATCAATCGCGACCAAGATGAAGCGATGTCCATTTGATGCCATTGGTTCAATCTTGCCAATCATATCAATGCCCCACATGGCAAAGGGCCAGGGTGAAGACATCACATTCAGAGGATTTGGAGGCACATGCACTTTATCCGCATAAATCTAGCATTTATGACATTTTCTGGCATAGGCACAACAGTCTGCATCCATGGTGATCCAGTAATAGCCCGATCTTAGCAACTTTTTAGCCATTGCATGCCCTCCAGCATGGGTACCAAAGGATCCTTCATGCACCTCATGCATCAGCAAGTCTGCTTCCGCCTTATCAATGCATCTGAGAAGTATCATATCAAAGTTTCTCTTATACAGGGAGCCATCAGTGTTCAGGAAGAAACTACCAGCTAGCCTTCTTAATGTCTTCTTATCATTGGAAGACGCCCCAGGTGGGTATGTTTGATCCTCCAAGAAGCATTTGATGTCATGGTACCAGGGCTTATCATCTTTGACAATGTCTGCTGAGCACACATATGCTGGCCTGTCAAGTCTGGATACTGCAATTTGAGGCATAAAATTGGCAGCTTGCACTTTGATCATGGATGAAATGGTAGCTAGAGCATCTGCAAACTGATTTTCGTCTCGAGGGATATACTCAAGCTTGACTGTTGTGAAGAAAGTCAACAACCTCCTTGTGTAGTCCCGATAAGGTATCAGATGATCTTGGTGCGTGTACCATTTGCCATTGGTTTGATTAATTACCAGAGCTGAATCCCCGAATACAGTCAAAGTCTTGATCCTGAGGTCAATGGCTTCCTCAAGACCCATAATGCAAGCTTCGTATTCAGCTTCGTTGTTAGTGCAATTAAAGGTGAGTTTTGCCGAGAAAGGCATGTGAACTCCCTTAGGTGTAATGAGTACTACACCAACACCACGACCATTCATATTAACAGCCCCATCAAACATCATAGTCCATTCTTTTTCTGGGTCAGGCCCTTCAGTGTGAATAGGCTCTTCATGATCTTTTGCTTTTATGAACATGATGTCTTCATCAGGGAAGTCGAATCTCATAGGCTGGTAATCATCAATGGGTTGCTCAGCTAGATAATCAGACAATACACTGCCTTTGATAGCTTTTTGGGATGTGTATTGAATATCATACTCTGTGAGAATCATTTGCCATCTTGCAACCCGTCCGGTAAGTGCTGGTTTCTCAAATATATACTTGACTGGATCCATCTTGGAGATCAACAAGGTAGTGTGGGTCAACATGTACTACCTTAGTCGGCGAGCAGCCCACGCTAAAGCACAACAAGTTTTCTCGAGCAGTGAATAACGTTGTTCACAGTCGGTAAACTTTTTGCTTAGGTAGTATATTGCATACTCTTTTCGACCAGACTCGTCATGCTGGCCCAACACACACCCCATTGACTTTTCTAATACTGTCAAGTACATGATCAGAGGTCTTCCTTCAACTGGAGGCATAAGGATCGGAGGCTCCTGTAAGTATTCCTTGATTTTGTCAAAAGCCCTCTGGCAGTCTTCATTACACCTGATTGTTTGTTCTTTTCTTAATAGCTTGAACAAGGGCTCGCAGGTTGCTGTAAGATGAGATATGAACCTTGAAATGTAGTTCAATCTTCCTAGGAAACCTCGAACTTCTTTCTCAGTTTTTGGTGCAGGCATTTCTTGAATGGCTTTAACTTTGTCAGGGTCAACTTCAATCCCTTTCTCGCTTACAATAAATCCCAGCAGCTTACCAGATCGTACCCCGAATGTGCATTTGTTGGGGTTTAGCTTCAATTGGTACTTCCTCAGACGCTTGAATAACTTCAACAGATTTACCAGGTGGTCTTCTTCTGTGAGGGACTTGGCAATCATGTCATCCACATAACATTCAATTTCTTTGTGGATCATGTCATGGAATAATGTTACCATAGCCCGTTGATAAGTGGCACCAGCATTCTTCAGGCCGAATGGCATCACCTTATAACAGGATGTGCCCCAGGGTGTGATGAAAGTTGTCTTCTCCATGTCTTCAGGTGACATTTTGATCTGATTGTATCCTGGAAATCCATCCATGAAGGAGAACACCGAGAACTGAGCCGTATTGTCGACCAATACATCAATGTGAGGTAAAGGGAAATCATCTTTCGGGCTGGCTCTGTTCAGGTCCCGGTAGTCTACACACATCCTCACCTTTCCATCTTTCTTTGGCACTGGAACAATGTTAGCTACCCAAGGTGGGTAACTAGTCACAGCAAGGAACCCGGCGTCCCACTGTTTCTGTACCTCCTCTTTGATCTTCATCGCCATGTCAGGGCGAGTTCTTCTCAGTTTTTGCTTAACAGGAGGACAGTCTTCTTTTAACGGTAGTCGATGCACAACTATGTCTGTATCCAACCCTGGCATGTCCTGATATGACCAGGCAAAGATGTCAACATATTCACGCAACATTTCAATCAACCCCTTCTTAACTTCAGTCTGCAAGCTGGCGCCTATCTTGATTTCCTTCTTAACCTCTTCTGTGCCGATGTTGATAACCTCGATTTCCTCCTGATGAGGCTGAATAACTCTTTCCTCTTGCTTCAACAACCTGACTAGCTCTTCAGGGAGTTCGTAATCTTCCTCAACCTCTTCATCAGCTTGGTAGATTGGATTGTCGAAGTTATGCTCAGTCATAGCAGGAGAGTTGTCAATGGAATCCGGCTGATCGACACTGCACAAGTGATGTGCTCATTCAGAATCTGTTTAGAGAAAACACACACCAAAAGCAAGAAAAAACACATTGCCATTTTCTTTATTTGTGCAAAAATTAAAAATGAAAGAAAAGGAACGATTTGATTGAAAAATGTCCTTTATTTATGACAAATAAATGCTTTCAAAACATGGAGGCCCATACAATGGATCCTTGTACCTTGGGCAGAGTACAGGATTTGACATGCAGTATGTAAAAAAAAATGACAAATAAACAATTACTTTGTGATCCAGGTGACTTCGACGATGTCTTCCGCAGACCAATTGAGCAGCTTCTCTCCTGGTGCACACGGGCGGATCCAATTATCTAGATCGAACTCGCTATCTCCGTCTTCACTGGTAGCACAGATATGATTGCGGTCCAATAACCCAGCGCTAGTAAAGGTAATGGTCTTGTTGTCTGATGAACGAACGAACCCATCAGGCTGATACCCAAGCCCAAACTTGTCTTCCTTCTTTTCCAACTCCAGCAGTCTGCCCCAGCCCTGGGCACTACCTGATTGCACAACTTCCTTGGCCTGCTTGTAGGAGGTAATAGACGTACCTTCTTTATCTTCAGCCCTACTCAGAGGAGACAAGGAACTAACATTCACTGCTTCGAATGCCTGACACAAAGTTTCATGAATCTCACCATCCATCTCCACATATTTGAATGTAGATAGATGGCTCACAAATATGTCCTCTTCACCGCACACAGTCACAACTTGACCATCCGCTACGTACTTGAGCTTCTGGTGCAAGGTTGACATCACAGCCCCTGCGGCATGAATCCAGGGTCGACCAAGCAGACAGCTATAAGCAGGTTGGATGTCCATCACATAGAACGTGCTTTTAAACACTTGCGACCCAACCTTGATTGGCAACTCAACCTCTCCAAAGACAGACCTCCGGGAACCGTCGAAAGCCTTCACCACCAAATCACTTGGCCTTAAAACAACCCCTTCCACATTGAGCTTCATTAATGCCTTCTTCGGCAAGACATTAAGAGATGAACCAGTATCAACCAGGACATGAGACAGCACAGCCCCTTTGCATTCAATCGTGATGTGGAGAGCCTTGTTATGATTCCTCCCTTCAGTAGTAAGGTCCCTATCAGTAAAGCCCAGACCATGGCTCGCATTTACACTTCTCACCACAGCTTCTAACTGATTCACGGTAATCTCCTGAGGAACATACGCCATCTGCAACACCTTCAGAAGGGCCTCTCTATGAGCTGGTGAGCACATCAGCAGTGACAAGATAGAGATTTTGGAGGGAGTTTGATTTAGCTGCTCGACTACCTTGTAGTCGCTCCTCTTAATAATCCTCATGAACTCCTCCATTTCCTTCTCGAAAGTACTTTGACCCGTAGCGGGAGTGGCGTTATCTTCAGTTGCTACTTGCTTCCCTTTGGCTTTAGCAGAAGCCTCAGCGTCAGTGTCTCCTCTCAAAGTCTGAGGAGCGAATAGGCGACCACTCCTCGTGAAACCTCCACTTCCCCCAACATTCACCACAGCTGGGTCCATGGTTACTGTCTTATTTTCCACTTTCTGTCCTCCGACATACACCTCTGATCCGTAATGCCATGGAATAGCCTTCTCATCTGAATATGGAATAGGCCCAGGCACCGTAATGGTGATGGGGCTTACTTCCGGGACATAAATAGTAACCGGCTCTCTTTGCGCTGGCATTTTAGCAGGATCATAGTATATGGTCACCGTTGACACTTCATCAGTCCTCTTAACAGCCCTGTCAAACTGTAACAGCCCATCATCCATCAGTCTCTGTAAACCAGTCTTCAACCTGTCACATCCATTCTTCGACTCAACACAGTCTTCGCAATCAAGCCCACAACCCGGGAAAACCTGACCCTTCACCAATCTCTCCTTGACCAGCAACAAGGAGGTCTTCACTTCTTCAACCTTCTCCACCAAGTTCAATCTCTCCTCTATCTCAATAGCATTAACCTTGGCTCCCCCATGATTAGGGATAGGGTTATTCGTGACATTCGGAGGCGGTGCAAAATTGATTGCCTTGGAGTCGATCAAATCCTGAACTTTATAGTGCAAAGCCCTGCACTTCTCTGTTGAGTGCCCGGGTGCCCCAGAATGGAAAGCGCACCGAACATTGGCGTCATAACCTGGAGGAAGAGTTCCAGTAGGTGGAACCAAGGTCCTCAGTTGAATTAAGTTCAATTCCAACAACCTCTGGAGTAAAGCTGTGTAAGTCATTGGGATCACATCAAAAACCCTATCAGCTTGGCGTGACTGCCTCTGCTGATACGGTCTCTGTTGATAGTTGCGCTGCTGTTGTTGCTGAGGCTGTTGTAGAGCCTGCTGAGCTGGTTGAATTGGTGTAGTGGGAATTGTGACTGCAGCTATCTGATTGTATTCTCGTCTATAACCTCTGCCTCTGTCTTGGCCATATACTGCGCTAGCTTCCCCTTCTCTTCTTCTAGGAGGTCCACCAAAGGCTTTCCTCGCTCCCCCAGAGCTACCAGCAGTATTAGGGTCCTGAATCTTCCCCGTCTTTAGCAGAGTCTCAACTCTTTCTCCAGCAATCACTATATCATTGAACTTGGTGGCCGAGCTAGACGCCAACCTTTCTAGAAAAAAACCTTGGAGAGTGCCCATAAACATGTCGGCCATTTCATCCTCTAAGAGAGGTGGTTGCACCCTGGCAGCTAGCTGGCGCCACCTCTGGGCATATTCTTTGAAACTTTCCTTTGCCGCCTGGGCCATGTGTTGCAGCTGCGTGCGCTTCGGAGCCATGTCCATGTTATATTGATACTGCCTCACAAAGGCCTCGGCTAAATCCTTCCAGCTCTTGATATTGACCCTATTGAGCTTCATGTACCATTCGAGAGAAGCTCCCACCAAGCTATCCTGAAAATAATACATCCAAAGTTTCTCATCATCTGTATGAGCGGCAATTCTCCCGACAAACGATTGCAGATGGGTCTTCGGGCAAGTAGTGCCGTCATACTTCTCGAAGGTAGGAACTTTGAACTTATACGGAATCCTGACTCCCGGAACCAAGCCCAAGTCTGTTATGTCGAATCCTAAAGAACTCTGGGACTGAATAGCCTTGATTTACTCAGCCATCTCTTCAAACCTCTTGTTCACCTCTGCCCCTTGACCTTCAGCTTCATCAAGCAGAGTGAACTGGTCGTCTTGATGGTCTACCTGAATGTTGTGTAAGCCATCGTTGATTATTGTCGTTCCTGGCTGCGTAACGGGAGGTTCGACCTGATGTGCGCCCGCACCGGTACGATTGTCAGCAGTAGCAGCCGCCGCAGTGTTCCTATTCTGGTTCTCTACCATCTCTCGCAGGCGCTCTTGGGTCTGCCCCATGCCGACCATTAGTGTCATGAAATTATCCATCCTTTGTCTCAAATCTGTCAAGTCTGCTTGTAACTGATCCATGACCCGCTCTCTGTTAATCTTGGTTGGATATCTGTGTACTGTTGGTTGCCCCCGAACTTTTCGAGGAGCTATAGTGCCTGAAACACAAAATACGTTAGTAACCGAGACACTACCTGCAAAACAACAAACAGGTTATATGGATGCAATGCAGTTGTTTATGTTTCCAATCACAAGTCATTTATGCCCCGGTCTCGGTATTTCAGCAAAGAAAACCAGATGGGCACTGATCCTCGATTTTCAGAAACCTTCGCGAGAGACCACATTCAAACCACAACAGCAAGCGAACCAAGAAATAATGGAAAAAACCATAACATAAATCAACCTATCAGGCAAATAACACAGAATTCCCCGTAGGGTACAAGTCTTTACAAAGGAGAAACAACCAACTAAGACTCCTACAACATGCCTGTAGGTAATCCAGATACAAGAAAAGTAAACTAAGAAGCAGAACCAACGCCTAAAGACCCTGAAGCTCCATCACCAAACCCCCATCAGATCTGACCTTCTTGACTCCCGCCATCAACTTTAGGTCTTCAATCTCTTTAAGTGCTGCTTCGAGGGCTTGTTGACTGTCTGCGAGTTGCTGAGTCTTCTCTCTGCGAATTTTGTGGACTTGCTCCACCTCTTCCTTTTTGTAAGTCATCTGGACTTCAAAGAACTCTTCTTTTTCTTTATATTGCTTTAGCTCTTGCTCTCTCTGTCCCTTTAACCAGACAATAGACTGACGAGCATCTCTGAGGGTCTTTGACTTCTTCTTGCGCTCAACTTCTCTTTGGATTTCCATCATCCCTAACCTGCGGAAATGTGCTTCTCTACCTGCAAAGTCCTTCTCCTTAGCCTCCAAAGTCGTCTGTATCCTCAGCAACTTCTCTTCAGCTTCATTCTTAGCCCTGTTAGCTTGGTGATACAAGCTTACCATCTCGGTATTTTCAACTCTAACTGCATGTAGCTGGGCTTCTAACTTCTTGAATTCCTCTAGAGGCACAATATCAATGGACTCAGCAACTGGGGGAACTGGTGCTGAAAATGGTAACAAGACTCTTCTGGCTCTATCTTTCAACCAAGCTTCGTACTCTGGGAATGTCTGATTGTTGCACTTCCCGAAACTAGCTATTCCTTCTCCTTTAATGCACTTCCAAGCTCCCGCAACCTTCCTCACTAAGGGCATATTATCTTTCACTGAGAAGTAGAAAATAGGGGTCAGTTTCAAATCTTCAGGCACATCTCTCAAAGCGTATCCTAATTGTCTTCTTAACAAGGTTGGATTGTAATTAATCCCTCCAGTTATTCCCAACAAAGGCACACTATGATAACTCCCACAGCTAGTGATGAAACGTGCACCTTGCAGCCTCTGAGTGAACCATCTAACATCCTTGGCAAGCAACTTTTCCAGCTTCTGAGCCCATACCAGAGTGTGGTCACTAAACACTCCCGTACTAGGAAAATGCCTCATGAACCACATGTGAAATAATGGAGCACAGCAACGAACCAAACCTCCCCTCTTCTTCTCAGTTTTGTAATGAACTGAGTAATACAAGTCCCCAAGTAAGGTAGGCACAGGATTCTTCAGCAAAAAGAGATGTATGGCGTTTATATCTATGACCTTCTCCATATCAGCAAACAAAATAATGCCATAGATAGAAAGAGCCAAGATAGCACAGACAACATCCCATTCCTCTTCAACAGCCAATTCCCCCGCCTTCTTCACCAGAGCCTCCAAAGAAAACCCAGACACACCTCCTTTAATAATGGTCAAAGACTTCACAGCAGAAGGGCTCAAATAAAGAGCCTTAGCAATAGCCTCCGGTGCAGGCCTACTCATCTCAGAATTGAAGGGAACCTGATCTTGAACCGGCACTCCCAGGATCAAAGCATACTCCTCCAACATAGGGCCCAACTGGAAATCAGGAAAGGTGAAGCAACGGAGCTGAGGATCATAATACTGAAGCAATGTATGAATGACACTCCTCTCTGAAGAATCTAACTCTATCACCACATCAAGAATACTTCCGTAAGCTTTTCTGAATCTCTCTACCTGGTTGGGTGTAACCAGCTTTACCATCTTTTTCAACAAACCAACCTTGATATCAAAGAACTTGAAATGAATATTCTGCTTGCGAGGACCTTCCATCTTAGAAGAGAATACCGGAACCGGAAGCAGATATATGAACCTGTGAATGAAAACAAGAAACAATGATTAATGATGCAATGATGCAATGCAGATGCAAATGCAAGGACATATGGCCATCTGAGACTGTCTGGAGTCTGGCCACTGACAAGGTTCCTTTGAATAACTGACAGACCAAAAGTCCACTGAGTCACACTCTCTGATAATCACAACCCTCTGAAGAGAATCTCTGGACCACAGTATCAAGAATACCAGAACCAGAAAACCAGAACTCCGAACTAAGGTAACTGTATCATAACATGAACTGTACTGGTAACAAGGGTATGATGAGGTCAAGGGTTCCTGCAAACCTGTAAACCCAACCCCAATCTCTCAGGTGTGCTCCGGGTCAAACATCACGGACTCTCAAAGCCGAATAGCAATAATATTTTCACCATTTCCGAGAAATGGCTCATGACCAAATCAGGGAATCGGTTAGGCATTATGTACTACGCAGGGAGGCCTCAGCTGAGTCCGGGAAAAACAAGCATCCCTTATAGGTTCCCAGCTTCCAGCGCTGAAATCGAGAAACAATAGTACATTCAGCCCGTAGGATACAGTACTAATGTCATACGACCAGATGCTTTGACTGAGTTCCCATAAGAGAACCAGGCCATCCTATGCGAGTCCCCAGTGGACCCTCGGGTGCGAATGGGTTTGCCACAAAATGTGGTCTGCCACTGTCACCACTGGAGAGGGTTGTTTCCACAAAGGTCCTCAATGATCGGTCCCCAGATGCACATAACTATCAAGGTCCTATCCCGAAGTGGAGGAAATCCCCACACAAGATATTTCCAAGACAGTCGCAATCTGGGCGTGAAACACATCGCCACTCATCATGCCACATGCGAGTACAATATGTCCATTCTAATCCTAGGGTGCACTCAAGCCGGGTACTTGGCTTATCTCTCAGAAACAGCATCACCCATCCCACCAAACAGAAAACCAGTCCAGACAGTCCAGTATGATATACATGATGCGGAAAATAAATACTGAAAACTGTAAATAAAGCTGTAAATAAAGCTGTAAAGAAACAACAATACAATACAACAAGCCACATCAAACAAACATCACCCAATGAAACAGCACAAACAAGCGCTAGGAGAGACTCACAGGGGAACCAGAGATTCTGGGTTCGTCCCCAGCAGAGTCGCCAAGCTGTCGCTCCCCGGATTTCCATCCTGGTACAAACGCGAAAGTGGCGCAGAAAAAGAATAGAGTCGCCAGCCAAGCATTTTTATCCCGAAGAAAGGGAATGGTAATGCTGCACAAACCAGAAGAAAGAAGGAGGAAGGACACAGGTCCTGCGAACCAAAGAGACTGAGTTCGGGAGCCGGTTACGACCTGGGAAGGTATTAGCACCCAGATCGTCCGCCGTACCCGACGGGATCCACGCTTGCAAAAGAAACTGTTTCAAAGGGTGATGGTATGAAAAATGCAGCAAAGAAATGAAAATGAAAAGAAACTGGAACTGGAAAAGAAATGAAATAAGAAACAAAGAGAAAAATGTAGGGAAAATAAAGATTGTGCTCGAACGGGCCCTACCCCGCTGCCTACGTACCTCATCAGGATAATGAGGATCAGAGACGCCGTAGTTCCCCTGACTAGGGGTACTAAAAAAAATGAAATTGCTTGTGAATTAAAGGCTTGAACCGCCTATGTCAATGCTCAGGTGTTGCAGGCTCGGACGACGAGTGCATTACCGTCTTGCAAAGTGACAAGTAGGAGCAAGTTCGCGGACGGAGCGAATGAGGTGAGAAAAAGAATTCCCGAAGGAAAGACGTTTATTGTTTGTTTGGTGTTTTTTAGAGAAGCTTTTATGAATGAAAGTTTGCATAGGTAAGTGTACCTAAGTCTTACTCAATGGGATGTGTACATCTCACATCATCCCGAAATGGAATGCACAAGTGGCACACCTATCTATGGAGGAAATCCCCAAAGCTAGTCCCACAAGTGAAGGCTTAAGCACACTGGCCTATTACCATTATTAAGTGTTTTTGTGGTTTTTGGTTAAGAAGTGTCTTTTAACGTTTTCTTTGTGAGGTACTCATGCTAAGACCTATCTACCATGAGTGAAGACTCACACCTCGCCCCGAAATGGAACGCGTGCAAGCATCTCATAGCAAAGTCTCATGTCACATGAAAGCACCCAACCTTTATTAAGTGCATTAGAATTAAGTTTGAAGATGAGAAGAGAAAGAGAACCAAAGGAGCAAAGGAAAACTAGGGGGAAGTTTCTATCCTAAGTTAGCATGCATGGAGTTCCTAGGGTTTGTGAGGTCTTTCTAACCTAAAAAGGATCTCAAAAGAAGAAGAAGAAGATAAAGGGAGAGATGAGAAAGTCCTAAGCCCAACAAGAAGATGTTAGTCTACATAAACAATATGAGGAGAGATGAGAAAATGGAGATGTGGAACTCAATTCCCACATCTCAAACTTACCATAGCCCCTGCAAGGTTAGTATAACAACATAAAACCAAGGCATGAACCAACAAGTCAGAAGCTACACAAGCATATAGGCATGGCAAAGAGTTCACAAGATGATAAGCAAAGCAACACAAGATCATATTGAGATGATTGGAAGTGAAACAAATGCAAAGAAAGCATGCATAACATTTAAAGAAATGAAGCACATAAAAGAGACCCAACACCCAGACCCAAGGGGACTCAAACCCTATCCTAAGACCAGGAACAACCCTAGACCTCTAAATGACCCCAAAAGATGAGGAGAAGTTGGCACAAGTGCCCTTCCAAACTTAAAAGAGACTATAAGATTCAAAGTATGCAAAACAAGGCAAGGTGAGGAAGAAAATACCCAAGAAAAAGATCCAAGCACCTAAAAAAATCTACCCAACCAGCAAAGTACTCTCCAAACACAAAGAAATGAGAATCCAAAAGGGTTTGCAAAAATACAACACCAAACTAGGTCAATGAAGCTCAAGGATGCAAGGTATCACCATTTAGGGTTTTGAAAATTAATGCACAAGTAACTCAATCAAAGTCCATCAAGGAAATTTGTGAAAAATCCAAGATAAATCATGAAGATAGTAGAGTGTCTTAGGATTTGAATGCAAAAAGAATGGGGTTCATAGCTTAAAGGATGAGGAAAATAGGAATTGGACAAGGCAGATTGGTCCATGAGAGTTCACAAGAAAGAAACACCCAATATTGAATTTATTTGGCCACGTGGGATGAAAGTAAAAATCTGAAAAAAATATGATAAAAAAACTAGATGAACTAAGGAATACACATTAATGTTTCTGGATTTTTTTGATATTTGGAAGTATTTTTAATAAATCAAAATAAAAGAAGTAAAGAAAAAGAAAATAATAAAAATAATAAAATGAGCAAGGAGAGGGGGAGTGTGAAGAGCAAGGCCATTCAGTTCCACTGGCCACTTGGGCCCAACAGGGGGTGCGGGTAGCATCCTGGATCTAGGCCCACACGAAAAAAAGAAAAAAAGACAACAAACAAAAACCCTAGGTCTTATAATATTTGTGACATGCTTCAAAAATAAAAAGGAACAAAAATCATGTAGACAAACATCAACCGGTCACTAGGGTTTAAGTCATAAAAGACAAAAACAAAAACCCAGCCAATCCACGCACTCCACCTCATCATCTTCAACCTCTATCCCAAATTGAAAACGCAGCAAGGGCATAAACACAGCCTCCATGCTTCAAATGCAGAGCAACACAACTCCTTCATTTCTCCATGGAATTTCACAAATCAAGCATCAAAATGAACCTTAGACTAAGCACATCAGGGATCAAGCATCAAAAACATACACATTAACACACACAGCATGAACAGAAGCAAAACAGTTTGGATCTAAAAATTTCGAAACCTCACACTAACTTCAATTCAGCACCATTTTTGAAACTAAAGTGATCTATATGTTCAGTGCAGCAAGCAGATCATAACACACACAACAAAAACCATTTATAGATCCATAAATTTGGAGCATACCTGAGATTGCAAAGTTCCAAACTCCACCAAGAAAACCAATGTCTAGCTCAAGATGTCCCTCTTGCAACCTCTGCTCACAAAATAAATGTGAAAGAGGCCTCAAAATCAGCTCAACCTTGCTCTGTGAAGGGTTCTGGTCTGAACTGAACTGGTGCCAAAATCTTCTTCTAGCTCAAAGTGAGGGTTGATCCATGATCTGTGAAGCTCTAAGAACAAGAATATGAGGTTTGTTTGGGGAATGGTGTTGTGGATGATGAGCTATGAGGGAAAATGCAGCAGGAGCAAAAACTGGGAAATGAGAGAATGGTGTTGATTTCTGCCCAGATAAAACCCTAGCTGGCCCTTTTATTATGCCCAAAATCAGTCCAAGAAATGAGAAATAAAATGCACGTGGGAGGAGTGTGATCCAATTGAAATTGCAAAAATGCATAAAGGGTGTGATGGAAGAATTTGCTCGTGCCTTGCCTTGGTACCTTGCACATGCTGATCCTATTTTCCTTGCTGATCACTAATGGAACATCCTCAGCCCTTGGATCAAAGTATATTGCAAACTCTCATGCTTATGCACCTTTTGCAAGTAGGATGGGACCATGCATACCATGCATGATTTTTGTGATTTTCTTTGAGCCAAACTTCTCTCATGTCATGCATAGTGATGTAATGATTTGAAATTGTACATAGAATGGCTTGCAATTAATTTGCATGACAATTTGCAACTTAATAGAAACTAAGATTTCCATATGACCATGCATTTACATTTTGTGAAATGCACCACATTCCATACATAAATCCACCAATTTTCCTTGAGCCAAACTTGTCACATATCATGAATAAAGATGTAATGACCTTACTTTGCACATGGAATGGCTTGGAATGGGGATGCATGAGTTTTTGCATTTGGTAGAACTTTAGATTCTAAAGTAAACCCTAAAAAATCACACAACTTTCGAAGGTCATATCTCATGATCCATGAAGGCTATGCAAATGCACTTGTACTTTTTGAAAATGGCAAGACTTAGTCTCCAACTTTCAAGTTTGGGTTGGGTTCATTTGAAGGATTTTTGATCATGCTAAGCTCACTTGAAAATTAGGGCAAAAGTTGCTAAATTTGGAAAATCTCAAACACCAACTTTGTACCATTTTTACAAAACCCTTCAAATATCCATGATTCTTGATCTTTAATCATCCCAAACATCTCATAACATTGTAAGGACCCCCCTTGGCAAGAAAGAGTGGCTTGGACCCCTTGAAATCAGACAGTTGACTTTTTACAGGCACAGTTGACCAATTACTTCATCTGCAAGCAACTGAAGAATTTCTTGACTTCCACATGGAATCTTCTCATGAAAATTGGTACCTAGGATCCTCTTAACATATAGAAGACTTTGCCCAAATTAGATGGCCAAAGTTGTGGAGTTTTGATGCTTGAATCTCAAACCCTAATTTGGGTGCCTTGTGTAGGAGCTTTGCCTTGTCCTGTTTTCTCTGGTGATCATGCAATCTTCTGAGCTTTTGCCAATGGACTTGAACTTGTAAATGGAGAGTAGACCCACACAAGGACTTGTACAACTCCATTAGAAACCTTGTCATGGCTTAAATGGCCTTCAACACCTCCCCAGATGGCCATATGCCTCATGCTAGGGCTTGATGCTTGTCATGCTTTACTTCTCTATGCTATAGTGCTATGCATATGATATGCTCATGATGCAAATGGTGTGTTATGATGCTAAAAAAAGAAGAGGGCAAATTTGGGGTTCTACACTCAGGAACTGAGGCTTTGAAAAGAATGCTGAAAGAGGGGGAAGACACATAGACTTTTGTTCGATAATTGTTAAGTTATGCCTACGTATCCTCTCGTGCAATGAGGAAGTCAGAACATCGTAGTTCGACTCAAAGAGACTGAAGATAAATTGACTGTGAACTGCTTACTTGTCTACGCTCAAGTTTATAACTCGCCTGGCTCGAGTGCTAATTGTCTTGCATTAGACGGAAGAAGCAAGTTCTCGTTTGTGAATGAGTGTGATGAGAAAAGAATCCCGAAGGAGACGATTACTGTCTGTTTTTGTGTTTTCAGTTTTGCATTGTTGTAAACACCCCAAATTTTCCCTCACTCTTTATCACACCATGTCTTGTGATCTTTCATTTTTTCATAAGCATAAACATACCACCTCATATTGCATATTTGTTTCATCTGCATAGTTCAAGTTCATCTGCATCTAGGGTTTGTGATCTGAGCAATCCAAGAATCCATCTGAGCCATACCAAAGGCCTCAAAGCTTTCTAAGAGTGTCCATGTGTGTTCTATCATCATATTATACTCCCCAAAGTTCATGAAAGTCAAGAAATCACAAGAACTGGCAAAGGCATGGAAGCAGAGCTAGGGTTTTCACTACACAGATGGCCCAAATTAGGGTTTTGGTTTCAGAGGCCTTAACTCCAAATTTTTGGGCCATTCTTGTTTCTAATGGTCTTAATATGTCATAAGGATCATGTTTACCAAGTTAGATGAAGAAACTCATTGTGGAAGTCATTTGTTCACTGGGTAACTTCCTGAGCAAGCTAAGTCAAAATCAGGGCATCTGAGGCCACCAACAATGGAACCAAAGGGGAATTTTCATCAAATTGAAGTTATATGATCTTTATTTGATATTAGAAGTGGTTGTAAGTTCACAATATTGAAGAATTTTGAGCCAATTGCAAACTTGCCATTTTTGGAAATGACTTGAAATGCAAACTTTCCATTTTGGGAAAGTTTTTCAACCTCCTCTTTCATAACCAAAAATGCTTCAAATGAAAAATTATTGGTCATGAAAGTTGTATATTGGGTCTTTCCTTTTTCAAAAAGTACAAGAACATGTCTTGATTCATCATAGAACTCAAGATATTGCCTTTCAAAGTTGGAAAAAATCCTATAATTTCAAGTTTCATGTCAAAGAGGGATTTTGCATTTTGGCATGTTCAAGCATTCTAATGACCTCTAATGTGCACAAACACTTCACAGCATGTCAAATGAACTTCAAAAGATCAGAATTATGCATTGAACCTAGGGTTTTCATGACTTATGATCCAAGAAACTTCAAAGAGGGAAATTTGCAAAACATGTGATAACTCTTCATCCAAGCCTTCTAGCACATCAAAACCAATCCCATGGCCATCCTTAAACCCAACTGAGGCCAGACACCCCATGAAATCTCCTCTGACCCGTGCCCATACCTCATAGTACACAATCTTGACTTTTTGCAAAAACTCCCATACCAATCAGCCTGTGCCACCACCAACTTTCTGAGCAATCCCATTGGCTTAAACAAACATTATGGATCACATTTCATAGCACACAAGGGCCAAAACACTCCCACAACTCAGAATTCACAAAATCCATCAAAAACTTCCCTTTTTCAAAATTCATCACACAACCACTAAAACTTCAAACTTCCTTCACCAATCAACTCAAAAACACCCCAAGATCATTTCCCACCCATCACCATAGCCTGAAACACTCTCAAGCAAAAATACGATTTCTGCCAAACCAGAAATGTATCATACAAACCAAGCCATTTAAACTCCATCCAAGCTTTCCAGAAGCATCAGAGGGATCATTGGAGGCATTTTGCACAAAGGAAGAGGTCAGAAAGCTCAAGAACACAAAGCTTCATCTCAGGTAGCTATGATGAACTTTTTTTTCCAGAACTCTTGTTTTAAGTTTCTAAATGATTTTACATGTTTAGCTGATCACCCTGATATGTTTATTTTCGAAAATGGTTGAGAAACAAACATGTATTGAACTTCTGAAAGTTTTGAATGTTTTTCCGTTTTTCTTTGAATCATGATTTTCGTGAATGATAAATGTTGTTTGATGATGGATTCTTGCTTAGAGGGGTTATGGGATCATTTCTAGAGCTTTAGAGTGTTTAATTTGGCCTAGGGAAGAAGTTGGGTTGAGTGAGCTGCCGAAGAAGATGACCGGAACACTGTTCCGGTTACCTGAGGGTAATTAAGGTTTAATTAGGGTTTAAGTCCCAGTTTGAATCTCCACCCTTAGATTTTAGGTTTACCGCATGTGTGTGTGGCTCAGATTCGTCCATTAGCCCTAATTTCATTTAATTAGGTTAATTAATTCAGTTTAGCCCAGATTAGATCCAGGCCGTCCAAACACGCGCCAGTCAATTCCCACTTTTTTCATTTAAACCTCAGCCATTGGATGCGCTGACTTTTCCTTTTTATTGCATTTTAATTCATTTCTTTTGCACAATTTATTTAAAATATCAAAAAGCATCACAAAAATATTTTCTTTTGCATTCTGACTTTAAATATTTTTCTTCATCAAAACATAATTTTTATTTTATTTTTTGCATTAAAAAAGTATTTTTAAAATATTTAAATGTTATTTTTAATTAATTAAAGTATTTTAATTAATTAAAAATACATTTAGGTTTCTAAAAATCACCAAAAAAATCATGAATCATCCCAATGCATTTAGAAACATTTTCAAACTCTTCACACAAATTTCTTTTTAGGTTTGATCATAGTTTGCCAATTTTCTTTGAATTAAGGGTCATAAAAATCATATTTTTGAACCCTAACTTTAAAAAATCATTTATGTCTAATAAAGAAGAGTTTGAAGTTGATTCTTTTTGCATTGTGTTACATATTTCATGTAGTTTATAGGTCTTTTTCCTCATGAATTTATCTTGAATTTTCAAATTGATTTGCATTTTTCCCTTTGAACCACCCAAAAACCCTAGAAAACTTAGGAAAAACATAACTTTTGATAGGTTAGGCTTCTGACCTTCTCCTTTGGGGTGTGACCTAATATGGGATTAGGGTTTTATTTAGTTTAATTGCAAAATTTTATCATGTCATTTGCTTCTGGTTTATCCATTTTCATCTCACATGTCCATATAACCCTAATTTCTCATGTTCATTTGCATTCACCTTGCATATGCATCATTGCATGAACTTGCCTTGACATTTCATGCATTCATGTGTCATCTTAGACATATTGGGACATGTTAGAACCTTGCTTGATCATTTCTTCATTCATTTTCCATGATTAACATTCATTTCATTTCATAAACTTTCTTGTGTTTTCAAACTTCAAAGCATGCCTCCTTTGCATCCCATCTTTTTATGATTACACTTATGCATTTTGTATGCCTTTGCATCATCTCACGTGACATTTTCGCAACATAAACACTTCTGGCTTTGATCATTGCATCTCATTTCACTTCATCTCTTTATGCTTTATACTTTATGCATTCATGCTAACACTTTCAGGTTTGGTAAGTTATTTTGGGAGGTGGATTTGCCTTCACCTCTCACATCATCTTATCTTTTTCATTTGCATTTTACTTGTATTTGAAGTGAATTTGATTCACTTGTGCTCCATCTCACTTTCTTTCTTCAAGTTACTTATCTTCTTCAATGAAGTAAGTAACTTATTCTCTTGCTTCCTCCTCCTTTCATCTGC
Source organism: Lathyrus aphaca (assembly GCA_963966055.1). Taxonomy (NCBI): domain Eukaryota; kingdom Viridiplantae; phylum Streptophyta; class Magnoliopsida; order Fabales; family Fabaceae; genus Lathyrus; species Lathyrus aphaca. The sequence goes on along the minus strand of OZ014525.1, from coordinate 211,951,151 downwards.
TTCTTCTATTGGTGGCTTCCTTGAAGATATTTCTTAAGCCTCACAAACCATAGGAACATCCAAGCATGATAATAATTAGGGTTGTGATTAGTCCCCCTTAGCTTTTTACCTTTCAGTCTCCTTGAGTCTCTCTTCTCAGCTCAATAACCAGAGACTGAACTCTTAAAGTTTTTGGACTTTGGAATTAGGGTTATGCCTGCATCCTTCTCTTAGGATGAAGTGTATAACTTTAATCCTAAGTGTTAAACCTTTAATTTGTTTAAACCTCTTAATCAAATCATCTTAATAACCATCAAGAATTTATCTTGTAACTTGGGCCTTACATTAGGGTTCTAATTCTTCCTTATGGTTAAGAAGGACTAACCCTAGTGTTTAATGGACAAGTCCCCCTCAAGTTGTCTTACAAACATAAAATCCATTTCTTAATCTCATCCCTTAATTAAAATCCACTTAATGAAGGCTTATTATATAATGAATTTAATCCCTAACCATGGATTAAGTTGAGGTATCTTCCTCAACTTAAGTGTTCTCATCTATTATCCTTCTATTAGGATGGTGTAATGAGTTCACTAATCTGTGATTAGAGATTAAACTCATTACTTAACACTAAACAAAAACCCAAAAACATCTAAATAATCACAAGTATGTTAATGATCTTTATCCTACATCATTATGGTAATTAAGTTGAGATGCTTATCTCATACATAAGTAGGCTCATTATCCCTAATCAGGGAGGATATAATGAGTTTACAAGCCCTTGATTTAGGCTTAAGCTCATTAACTTATGCAAAACACCAAAAACAATAACAAAACTGAAAACATCAAAAAACAAACAATAATCGTCTCCTTCGGGATTCTCTTCTCATCACACTCATTCCTAAACGAGAACTTTCTTCTTCCGTCTAATGCAAGACAGTTAGCACTCGAGCCAGACGAGTCATACACTTGAGCATAGACAAGCAAGCAGTTCACAGTCAATTTCATTTTTCAGTCTCTTTGAATCGAACTACGGTGTTCTGACTTCCTCATTGCACGAGAGGATACGTAGGCATAACTTAACTGTTATCTGTCAATCCCACCAAATGACACAGGGTCAGACGGGGTACAGACGCGAACGGTCGGCGAAAGAGAGAAATGAAGATGAAGTGAAAAGAATTGCCAGCTAGGCATTTTTATCCCGAAGGAAAGGTAATGCTGCATAAACCTAGGAAGAATATGGATAAGACGGTCGTGAACCAGAGAAATTGAGAAAGGGGGTTGGTTACAACCTGGGAAGGTATTAGCACCCAGATTGTCCGTCGTACTCGACGGGATCCACGCTTAAAAGATTTGTGTTTAAAGGGGTAGTGTCAGTGCTATCTGTGTGCAAAAGCTGGAAAAGGATGTACAAGTGTCAGTGCTAGAAAGTGAAGTGAAGAAAAGAAGTGTCAGTGTAGGAAAAGAGTGCAATGCATAAGACAATGAGGCTTAAAGAATGGTGCTGGAAGAGGGGGAATATACAGAGACTTTTGTTCGATAACTGTTAAGTTATACCTACGTATCCTCTCGTGCAATGAGGAAGTCAGAACACTGTAGTTCGACTCAAAGAGACTGAAACATAAATTGGCTTGTGAACTGCTTACTTGTCTATGCTCATGTGTATGACCTGTCTGGCTCAGGTGCTAACTGTCTTACATTAGACGGAAGAAGCGAGTTCTCGTTTATGAGTGAATGAGGTGAGAAAAGAATCCCGAAGGAGACGATTATTGTTTGTTTTTGTGTTTTCAATCTTTTATTTCTTTTTGGAGTTTGTCATAAGAAAATGAGCTTAAGCCTAAACCAAGGGTTAGTAAACTCATCACATCTTCCCTCTGATTAGGGGTAATGAGAATACCTTAAGTATGAAGTAAACACCTCACACTTAATCACCATGATGTAGGATTAAGATCATTAACCTACTTGTGATTATTTAGATGTTTTTGTTGTTTTTGTTTAGTGTTAAGTAATTAGTTTAAGCCATAATCAAGGATTTAATGGACTCATTACACCATACTAATAGAAGGATAATAGATGAGAGCATTTAAGCTGAGGAAGATACCTCAACTTAATCCATGATTAGGGATTAACCTCATGACAAAACAAAGCCTTTATTAAAATGGATTTTAGTTAATGATAAGATTAAGAAGTGAATTTTATGGTTTGTAAGACAACTTGAGGGGGACTTGTCCATTAACACTAGGGTTAGTCCTTCTTAACCAATTAAGGAAGAATTAGAACCCTAATGTAAGGCCCAAGTTACAAGCTTGATGTCTTAGTGATTATTAGATGAATTGATTAAGGGATTTAAACACATTAAGGGTTTAACACTTAGGATTAAATTTATACACTCCATCCTAAGAGAAGGATGCAGGCATAATCTTAATCACAAAGCCTTAAAACCTTAAAGGTTTAGTCTCTGATTATGAGATGAGAAGAGAGACAAAAAAGATGACACAAAGGTAAAACTAATGGGGGGACTAATCAAACCCTAATTATTATCATTCTTGGGTGTTCCTAGGGTTTATGAGGCTTGTAAGAGATCTTCAAGAATAACCACCAAGGAAGAAGCAGAGGAAAGGAAGAGAAGCAGAAGAAGCAAGTTAACTTACTTCACTTAAGAAGATAAGTTACTTGAAGAAAGAAAGTGAATGGAGAACATGAATGATCAAGCTCACTTTAAGGCAAAAGCAAAATTCAGCAATGAATGCATAAAAGAGATGGGGAGAAAATGTGAGAAGTGAAGGCAAATTCACTTCTCAAAGTACTTACCACCTGAAAAGTTAGCATAAGAGAAAGAAATGAAATGAATGCAAAGGTGCAAACTAAAACTAGAAGCATATTTATGATGTAAATGATGCTAAGAGATGATGCAAATGAATGTCAAGAGTTGTGAATGATCATACAAGTGATGAGAATGCAAATGAAGCATGAAAGAAGCCTGAAAGTTTATGAATGCTCATGGAATGTAATGAATGCATAACATGACAAATGGATGAGGAAATTATCAAGCATGAGTCTAATGTGTCCTAAGATGTCTTATATGTCATGTGAATGCATAAAATATCATGGCAAGTTCATGAATGCCAGCGTATGCAAGAGGTATGCAAAGGAAGATGGGAAATTAGGGTTTTCATGCAACATGAGATGCAAAACTCAAAAACAGAAGCAAATGACAAGATAAAAAATTTAAAATGCAATCAAAAGAACCTTAACCCCATATGATATCATACCCTAAAGGAGAAAACCTAACTCTTAACCTAATGAAAGTTATGATTTTTCTAAGTTATCTAGGGTTTTAAGGTACCTAAAGGGAAAAAAATGCAAATCAATTCAAAAAGGCAGAAGAAATTAGTGACAAAATTATGCTAGAAACTAAATGTCAAATGAAGATCAATGAAAAAAGAACCATTGTCATACCATTCTTGGTTAGGCAGAAAATAATTCTTGAAGTTAGGGTTCTAAAATAGGAATTTTATGAACCCTAAATTCAAGAAAATTATCAAAGATAGTTCAAAACCAAAAAGAAATTTGTGTGGATGGTATGACAATGTCTCTAAATGTTTAAAGATGCAATGTGATTTTTTTTGGGATTTTTAGAAACCTAAATGATATTTTAATTAATTAATTCTCATTACTTAATTAAAATAAACATTTAAATGTTTAAAAAATGATTTTTTTAATCAAAAAATAAAAATAAAAATAAAAATATTTTTGGGTTAAGAAAATTATTTGAAGTAAAAATTCAGAATAAAAATATTTTTGGAATTTTTTGCTATTTTAAATAAATGGTATAAGATTAAATGAGAAAAATGAAATAAAAATTAATTAAAGCAAAGGTAATTTGATCCAGTGGTTTAGATTGAAACTGGGAAAATGAGGGTTGACCTGGCGCCAAATCAAATGGAAGAAATTTAAACTCAGCTAAACCTAATTAACTAATTAATTAATCCAGCAATTAAATTAATGAGCTAATCTCCACCACTCTATACGCGCGGGAAAGGAAATCCAAGGGCCCAGATTCAAATGAAACCCTAACCCTAATTAAAGCTGCTAATCACTTTCAGGTCACCAGAGAAGAGCTCCGGTCGTCTTCTCCTGTGACACCCTCACCTGAAAATTCCTAACTCTCTCCCTAGGTTATTTCTGGAGCTCTAAAGCTCCAGATCAACTTGCATCACTCCCCTAAACTCAAATCCACACTCAAAACACATTTATTCATGCTCATAAACAAGATTCGAAGAAAGGATCAAACATGGCAAAAATTTCAGAGGTTCAGTACATACTCATTTCTACACCATTTTCAAAAATTCAAAGCTCAGAATGATCAGTGAAGCACGCTTATTCATTTTGTAACATAAAAAAGAGGTTCTGGAAAAATGAATTCAGATGACTACCTGAGATGAAGCTTTTCAACCTTGAGCTTTCTGGCCACTTCCTTGGTGCAAAATGACTCTAATGGCCTCCCTGAAGAAGTTGCAATGCTTGGAAAGCTTTGAGAATGGCTGGTTTGAGTGGTAGCAATCCAACTGGTCAGAAATCTTGTTTGGTGTATGAGGGGTTTTTGGCTGTTTTAATGGGTGGTTTGTGATCAGTGGATGATTTTGAGATGAATGGTGGAATTGGTTTGAAGATTGAGTGAGTGAGATGGGAGTTTCGAAGGAAAATGCAAGAGGGAGAGATTTTGGGAACTTGAGGATTCTTAGGTTTCAGCTTGCAATCTTGTGTGCTATGATCAGCATTTGGTCCACATATCAAGTTGTGATAGGTCAAAGAAGTGGTTGTGGCCTATGGTGATTGGTATGGGCTTCTTGCAAAAAGTCACCAACTTTTGTACTTGAGGTATGGGCAATGGTGTAGCTGGCTCATTGGCTTGTCCATGCGCAGCTGACTTCAAGGATGTCCACAAAATCAATCTTGAGGCAATTCAGCAAGTGGGAGCAAAGTTATGGGACCTTTTGCAAATATGTGAAGTTTTGCCCCCTTTGAGAAATCTTGATGTTCAAGGCATGTAATCTTGCAATTCTTTGGGCAATTCTGATCTAGAGGAAATGCACTATGATGTTATGATACATTGAAGTGTGTTTGAAGTCACAAAAAGCCTTGGCAAGTGGTTTTGCAAAGAATCCCTTTTGGTGCATTCTTGAAAATTATGGGATTTTTGCCAACTTTGACAAGCCATATCTTGAGTTCCAAAATGAATTAGATCTTGTTCTTGTACTTTTTGAAAAGGGAATGATCCAATCTACAACTTTCATGACCAACAATTTTTCATTTGAAGCATTTTTGGTTGAGAAAGAGGAGGTTGAAAAACTTTCCCAAAATGGAAAGTTTACATTACAAGTCATTTCCATTTTTGGTAACTTTTGGTTTAGCTCACTTTTCTTCAATTTTGTGAACTTCTAAGCACTTCAATGATCAAATAAATACCATATAACCTCAATTTGATAAAAACTCCATTTTGGTTCCATGGGTGGGGGCCTCAGATGACCTGATTTTGCTCTAACTTGCTCAAGAAGTTACCCAGTGATCAGATGACTTCCACAATGAATTTCTTCATTAAACTTGGTATGCATGATCCTTATAATATTTTGAGACCAATAGAAACAAGAGTGACCAAAAAATTTGGAGTTATGGCCTCTGAAACCAAAACCCTAATTTCAGGTCATCTGTGCAGTTAAACCCTAGCTCTGCTTCCATGCTTTGCCAGTTCTTGTGATTCTTTGACTTCCTTGATCTTTGGAGGATAAAATATGATGATTGAACATACATGGACCCTCTTGAGATGATTTAAGACCTTTGGAGTGGCTCAGATGAATCTTGGATTGCTCAGATCACAAACCCTAGATGTAGATGAACTTGACCTAATGCAGATGAATCAAAAATGCAATATGATATGATATGCTTAAACTTATGAAAAGATGAAAGATCAAAAGCCATGGTGTGAACTTAGTGAGGGAAAATTTGGGGTGTTTACAGCTGCCCGTATTCAAACATGAGTTAGCTGTGCAGGATGTAAGCGCCTGGCTTAACAGACAAACAAGATAACTTGTTGTTGAATACCAAAGACAGTCCTAAATTTGCACTCACTGGGGAGAAGAAGAAAAGGGATATAAATTGTAAAAGATAGTATAGCATAATTATTAAAATGCGGGCGATGGAGGACGATCATCGAGCAGAGGACGACTGCTGGGGATAAACGATAAATCAAGTAATGACGGGGACGACCGACATGCTGGGGAAATAAAGAGATCATGATGGGGACGGCCATTAAGTAAATAAACAAGATTCTCTGGGGATTAAAAATAAAGGCAATGATGGGGACAACCATCAGGTTCAGATAATAAATGAAGTAATGATGAGGGACGGTCATCAACGGTGAAGGACGATCACCTAGCAGGGGACGACTGCTCTTTATCACAACATAGGACGAATGCCAGATAAAAAAGGTCGACGAAGGGGACGGCCATCAGATAAGCATGATGAAGGACGATCATCAAGAGGTGAAGGACGATCACCTAGCAGGGTACAGCTGCTCTTTATCACGACATAGGACGAATGTCAGATAGAAAAGGTCGACGATGGGGACGGCCATCGGATAAGCATGATGAAGGACGATCATCAAGAGGTGAAGGACAATCACCTAGCAGGGTACGGTTGCTCTTAGGGTTTATCATGACATAGGACGAATGTCAGGTAACAAGATCAATGATGGGGACGACCATCAAATAAAATGATGAAGGACGATCATCTAAAGGTGAAAGACGATCACCTAGCAGGGGACGACTGCTAAATATCACGACATAGGACGAATGCCGGATAAAAAAGGATTCCAATAATGGAGACTCCACTAGGAGAAGGATGAGGGAAGGTCATCCAAAGGTGAAGGACGATCACCTGGCAGGGTACGACTGCCGAAAGTATCATGACATAAGACGAATGTCAGATAACGGAAAGATTACCTTACTGGGGAATGGTAAACACGGACGAGTGCTTACGCTCTTAAGAAGCAAAGGTATAAGTGTTTGACATTGTGTATAGATTAAAATGCGGACGAACATCCTTAAGACTACGATACGGACGAGTATCGGTAGAAACAACGCTGACGCATGTTCAGAGATGATGATACGGACGAGTATCAACTGGTTAACAAAGAACACGGACGAGTGTTGACTCTGAGGGAAAATAAGTGTATATACAAGATACGAACAAGTATCTGTATAAGTAAAAATAAGCATTGTGAAGTATGAGCAAGACACGGACGAGTGCTTGACTTGCTGGAATGGTGACACGGACGAGTGTCAGAAGAGAAAGTGTATAAGTTATGAACTTATAAGTCTAAAAGGTATTTAGGTAACTTGTGAGGATAGTATGACACGGACGGGTGTCAATAAGAGTGTATTATAATAAGTGCTTGGTTTGCAACAAATGTTTGGGTAACCATGCTGGGGACAGGTGACACGGACGGGTGTCAAGAGAATATAAAAGTTTATGTATTCAAAAAGGATATTTGTGGCTTATATCTGCAGGGAGATGATATGACATGGATGAGTATAGAATGAGTATATATAAACATGTATTGTGTTGGAGAGTGCAAAGGGGACGCTTTGGCTTTCTGTTGGGGAAATTGAGAGGTATTTTGTATATTGATGATGAGGTGCTGTTGGTATTTACAGGTGACAGGTTCGAACCTGACTTGTGATTATGCAATATGTTTGATTTTTGCCGTAATGCTCCGTATTAGACGGAATGCTACACTTTTGTGGTGATTTATGATGCGAAATGCCATGATTATGCAAAGATACCGATCCAGGATTCGGATCCCGCTGCTTGTGGAGATCTCTGACTGATCTTCTTGAAAGGATATCCCAGCTGGGGATGAGATCAATGGAAGATCTGATAGGATGTATGACTCTGCTTGGGGAATTAGATCACTGATAGATCTATCCGGTAATGAGATAACCCAGCTGGGGATGAGGAAGATTTCGTCACTTTGTTGTGTGGGAAATTCAGACATTGCTCTTCTGGGAAGAGGCTGGAGCTCTGTGGGGAGGTGGTTCCCTGTCTTTGCTGATGATGAGAGATTTGGTGCTCTGTTGGGAGGGAAAATCACTGAACGATCTTCCTAGAGATTTTTGTGGGGATCCTGCTGAGGATGAGGAGACTTGAAAACTCAGCTGGGGAAATGAGCATTTTCTGATGCTGCTTGAAGATGTGCTGGAGGAGTGGTGCTTTGGCAATCTTGCTGGGGAAACGTATTCCAGATACTGCAATCCTGTTAAGACAAAGAAACGCACCAGTATCCCGAGGTATCCCTTACCGGATTCCGTCATAGGAGTTAGATATTCCTGGAAGTAAAATACATTTCCTGCAAGCATTTATTAGAAAGGCACATCTGTTTTATGCAAGTATCATATCATGAATATTGGACATTTTGCAAACGAAACAAAAATTTACAAGACGAAATGTGACCGAAAATTCTGGTTTTATTAATTTGTGTGCCTTGAATTGGCAAGAAACAATCAAAGAAACAAATCCCTGAAATGAGGAGATTGTTACAAAAATTGAGAGAAATAAAGGTGCTGGCAATGTTGACAACGCTTTAGTGAGCTTCCCTTTGCTATGACCCGTATGACCTTGACGTTCTTCTTACCCTGCTTTCTGAAGAAGGTTTATTCTGACCGATGCTTTTTAACCCTTCGAAGCTTACCGTGTTGTAAGTGATACAGACGAATTCAAGATGCAGTTGTTCGCTTATTCCTTTATTTTGCGTGGATCGCCCTTTCGGGTTTTCAATCCACCGGGATACCCATTTTTGCCTGAGCTGTCCAATGCGGCTTTTCAACTCAGCGGGTGTACATTTTTCTTTATTTTCCCTTATTTTTCCCGAGTCTTTTATGCTGTTTTTGACTCGCCGGGATGCCCTATTTTTGCCTGGACTTACATTTTGTTTTTATGTCCAGCGGGTCATTTTATGCGAAGTATTTTTTTAACTGCATCTGAATTCACAGGGGATAAGAAATCTTCACCATCCATAGTAGTGAGCATCAGTGCTCCACCAGAGAAAACCTTCTTTACTATGAACGGACCATCGTAATTTGGAGTCCATTTCCCATGTGGTCTGTATGAGGAGGAAGGAGTCTTTTCAGCACAAGATCTCTTACTTGGTACTCCCAAAGCCTGGCTTTCTGATCGAAGGCTTTCTTCATTCTCTTCTGATATAACTGCCCATGACAGATTGCAGCTAATCTCTTTTCTTCGATCATATTCAGTTGATTGTACCGAGATCGGACCCATTCTGCTTCGTTCAGCTTGACATCCATCATTACCCGCAAGGAGGGTAATTCAACTTCAACAGGTAGGACTGCCTCCATACCATACACAAGCTGATACGGTGTTGCCCCAGTGGATGTTCTGATTTAGGTACGGTACCCATGCAAGGCAAATGGTAGCATCTCATGCCAGTCTTTATAGGTGACCACCATCTTTTGCACAATCTTCTTAATGTTCTTGTTAGCTGCCTCAACAACGCCATTCATATTTGGCCTGTAAGGAGAAGAGTTGTGGTGTTGGATCTTGAAGTCCCGACACAGTTCTGCCATCATTTTATTGTTCAAGTTGGAACCATTATCAGTAATGATTCGCTCGGGTACTCCATACCGACAGATGATGTCTCTCTTCAGGAATCTGGCTACCACTTGTCTGGTGACATTTGCAAACGAAGCTGCTTCAACCCATTTGGTGAAGTAATCAATGGCTACCAGGATGAATCTGTGGCCATTTGAAGCAGTTGGTTCGATCTTCCCAATCATGTCAATACCCCACATGGCAAAGGGCCAAGGTGAAGACATTACGTTCAAAGGATTTGGAGGCACATGCACCTTGTCTGCATAAATCTGGCATTTATGGAACTTTCTGGCATAAGCACAACAGTCTGCATCCATTGTGATCCAGTAGTAGCCTGATCTTAACAATTTCTTGGCCATTGCATGTACTCCAACATGGGTACTGAAAGATCCTTCATGCACCTCGTGCATCAGCATGTCTGCCTCTGTCTTATCAACACATCTGAGAAGTACCATGTCAAAGTTTCACTTGTACAAGGAACCATCAGTATTCAGGAAGAAACTACCAGCCAGTCTTCTTAATGTCTTCTTATCATTGGATGATGCCCCAGGTGGGTATGTTTGATCCTCTAAGAAGCACTTGATGTCGTGGAACCAAGGCTTGTCATCTTTAGCAATATCTACGGAGAATACGTATGCTGGTCTGTCAAGTCTGGATACTGAAATCCGAGGCACAAAGTTGGCAGCTTGAACTTTGATCATGGAGGAAATGGTAGCCAGAGCATCTGCAAACTGATTTTCATCTCGAGGGATATACTCAAGTCTGACTTTTGTGAAGAAAGTCAATAATCTCCTCGTATAGTCACAGTAGGGAATCAGATGCTCTTGGTGGGTGTACCATTTGCCGTTGGTCTGATTGATTACCAAAGCTGAATCTCCGAATACAGTTAAAGTTTTAATCCTGAGGTCAATGGCTTCCTCAAGACCCATGATACAGGCTTCGTATTCAGCTTCGTTGTTAGTGCATGCAAAGGTGAGTTTTGTCGAGAAAGGCATGTGAACTCCTTTAGGTGTAATAAGCACCACACCAACTCCATGACCATTCATGTTGACAACCCCATCAAACATCATAGTCCATTCTTCTTCTGGGTCAGGCCCTTCAGTGTGAACAGGCTCTTCATGATCTTTAGCTTTCAGGAACATGATGTCTTCATCAGGGAAGTCAAATTTCATTGGATGATAATCATCAATGGGTTGCTCAGCTAGATACTCAGACATTACACTGCCTTTGATGGACTTTTGAGATGTGTACTGAATGTCATATTCTGTCAAAATCATTTGCCATCTTGCAACCCTTTCGGTAAGTGCTGGCTTCTCAAATATGTACTTGACTGGATCCATATTTGAGATCAATAAGGTAGTGTGGGTCAACATATACTGCCTTAGTCGGCGAGCAGCCCACGCTAAAGCACAACAAGTTTTCTCGAGCAGTGAATAACATTGTTCACAGTCGGTAAACTTTTTGCTTAGGTAGTATATTGCATACTATTTTCGACCAGACTCGTCATGCTGGCCCAGCACACACCCCATTGATCCTTCTAATACTGTCAAGTACATTATTAGAGGTCTTCCTTCAACTGGAGGCATAAGGATTAGAGGCTCTTGTAAGTACTCCTTGATTTTGTCAAAAGCCCTCTGGCAGTCTTCATTCCACCTGACCGTTTGTTCCTTTCTTAACAATTTGAACAGGGGCTCACAAGTTGCAGTAAGGTGAGATATGAACCGTGATATGTAGTTCAATCTACCTAAGAACCCCCGAACTTCCTTTTCAGTCTTAGGTGCAAGCATCTCTCTAATGGCTTTGACTTTGTCAGGGTCAACTTCAATTCCCTTTTCACTTACAATAAATCCCAGCAGCTTACCGGATCGTACCCCAAATGTGCATTTGTTGGGGTTTAGCTTCAGCTGATACTTCCTCAAACGCTTGAACAATTTTAATAGATTTACCAGATGATCTTCTTTTGTGAGGGACTTGGCAATCATGTCATCCACATAACATTCAATTTCTTTGTGGATTATGTCGTGGAATAATGTTACCATAGCCCGTTGATAAGTGGCACCAGCATTCTTCAGTCCGAACGACATTACCTTATAACAGAATGTGCCCCAGGGTGTGATGAAAGTTGTCTTCTCCATGTCTTCAGGTGACATCTTGATATGATTATACCCTAAAAATCCATCCATGAAGGAGAATACTGAGAACTGAGCTATATTGTCGACCAATACATCAATGTGAGGTAATGGGAAGTCATCTTTCGGGCTAGCTCTATTCAGATCCCGGTAATCCACACACATCCATACTTTTCCATCCTTCTTAGGCACTGGTACAATGTTAGCAACCCACGGTGGGTAACTAGTTACAACAAGGAAACCAGCGTCCCACTGTTTTTGCACCTCTTCTTTTATCTTCATGGCCATATCCGGACGAGTACGGCGCAACTTCTGTTTCACTGGAGAACAGTCTTCCTTGAAAGGCAGCTTGTGCACAACGATGTCAGTATCCAGACCTGGCTTGTCTTGATAGGACCAAACAAAGACATCAACGTACTCTCGAAGCATGTCAATAAGTTGTTCCTTCACTGAATCTTGCAGACGGGCCTCAATTTTCACTTCTTTCAAGTCTTCTTCGGCACCAAGATTAACTGTCTCAACTTCCTCCTGATGAGGAGTGATAACCTTCTCCTCTTGCCTTAACAGTCTGGCTAGTTCTTCGGTAGCTCATAATCTTCTTCAACCCCTTCATCGGCTTGATTAATTAGGTTGTCGAAGTCATACGAAGTCATAGCAGTGTCGTTGTTGGTGCAGTCAGGAGGGCACTCTCTGGAAGGGTTTAGATTGGTTCATTTTAGTGATCAATTTTATCTTGCTTGGAAAAAGTGAAAATGAAGTTATTATCTTGAAAACATTGCCATTTTATTGTTTTGTACAAAAAATGAAAAATGAAAAACAGTGAGCGAAAAAGATTCGTTTGCAAAAGATGTCCTGATATTCATTAATTGATCGTTTGCATAAAATACAAGATGGCCCGATTACAAAATGAGTCCTGACATCTTGGGCAAGATGCAGGACTTGATGCATGCTTAAAAGACAGGAAATAATAATTACTCTACAGGAGTAACTCTTATAATTTCCTGGGAAGACCAGTTAGAGATGTGGTTCCCCAAGATCCTTGGGCGTATCCAGTTTTCCAGGTTGCGTTCGTCTTCTTCCTCGTCTTCCAGACTGTTCACAACATCCGGGGTAAGCATTCCCCCGCTGACAAATTTGGGCTCTGCTGCAGCCTCTGGTTGATCTTGTCGAGTTGGTCTGTAACCCAACCCGAATCTGTCTTCTTTATTTTCTACTGGCAACAGCTTGCCCCAGCCTTAAGCGGTACCCTCCTCAACAACCTTCCGGGCTTGTTGATATGAAGTGATGAAAGTTCCAGACACAACAGTTGCTTCATTGATGTTAAGGGCCTCAAATCCCTGACTCATAGTCTCATGGATCTCCCCATCCATTTCTATATACTTGTAAGTAGCCAGCTGGCTAACAAAAATGTCATCCTCCCCACATATTGTGATGATCTGGCCTTCCCACTCAAATTTTAATTTCTGGTGAAGGGTAGATGTAACAGCGCCAACAGCATGAATCCAGGGTCTACCTGTAACACGGTGGGAGAACTGACTTTAGTTATGTTGCGGATAGATAAAGTCGCCACCGACTTTTATTTTATCCAAAGGAAAGGGCATAAAAGAACAGGAAAGACCTTAAAAGATTTTTTTGGGTTCGGGGGGTAGGTTATGTAAAGGGAAGATGTTAGCACCCTTCACATCCATGGTTATCCATGGGCTCTTAGTTACTTAGCTCACTTTAAAATGTTTTTGAAATGTGTAGTGTGTGAATAGAAATTTTCTTAAGTACTTTATAACGATCCATGTACGGATATATACAAAGACTTTGTTTTGAAAATTGTTTGAAAATGTGAAGTGTTTTTGAAATGTTTTGAAAAGGTGAGCCAGTACATAAGAGAAACCTACCCTAAGTTAAATCTTTTCTGTTCTGAAATATCCTTTAAGTGGTAAGACTATCCCTATTATTAAGGAATAGGTAGTCATTACCTTGGATGTTGTGAGGGACAAATGAAGGGACATCTGTGATTAGGCAATTGTAAGGTGTATAAGCAGTTCGAAGGGACTTATCATCTTTATTCGAAAGGGACAAGATCATTTACGAAGGCAACCATGAAGGGACTTGATCTTATTATCTTTTAAGGGACTAGATGATATGAGAGAAGGGACTTTGCTTTACACCTTACTTGACCTTTTTGTTTAGGCAACATGAGAGGTATCCTTAAGAATGTGAGATAGCGATCCAGGATCGACTTACGTGTGTGCGTGTACAAATTCAAGTATTTATCTTACAAATTAGTAATCCAACTTTAATTTTAAATACAAACATGTTTACACTCCTTATTTTACTAACCATGGCAATTAAAAATAAATAATAAGAATAATTCTACGACTATTACATAATTGGCACAATTACATTATAAGAATAATAAAAATAATTTAAATAAGTAAGCATATAACAAATAAATAATTAAATTGGTTAGTAATAACAAACAAAAATAAATATAAGAAGGTTAGTATAACAATATAATATAGAAACAAATTAAAAGTTCAAAATTATATAAATAATTATTTTTAAGAATTTTAATAAGAAATAAATAATAATAATTATATACTAATAAATATGACTAATAGTTCTAATAATTTAATTAAATGTACATATTAAAAATATTTGTAATTATAATTATATAAACATAAAAAAAAGTCGTAAAAAGAAAATTAAAGTTTTGAAAATAAATTAGGGTTTACAAAAAAAATTAGGGTTTATAAAAATATTAGGGTTAACTATTTAATCTAAACCTAATTAAATTATTTATCTAAAAAATACATACAAATAATAAAATAAATATAAATAACTTTTATTAATGAAGTTTGAATCTTTAAAAAGTATAAGTTTTGAATTGTATATAAGAAAATAATATAACTATTTTATTTTAAACATTTATTATTATTAATTAAATTAATCAAATATAATATAAATATAACAAAATAAATGAAAAAATAATGAGAAAAAGGAACTTACCTGGGGCTGGGATTCGAACCCAGGCCCTAGGCTTTGCATCCCCTGGACCAACAAGCTCTCCACCAGGCTGCACCGCGTTTGGTGATAGTGGATGGGCATGAAACATTATATTTTAAACCTGAAAAATAAATGGATAAAACGCAAAAAAAAGTTGGTGAAACTGGGATTTGAACCCTTGACCCTTGCCTCACATGCGCACGCCTTAACCAACTGAGCCAAGCATTCGTTCTGGAATATATCTACAAACAAAAGATAATAAAACAAACATGTTTTTCAAATCATATTTTCCAGACAGCTTCATCTTCTTCTTCCTCCAGACCTGTGAACTTTGCTGCGAATTTTATTACAAACTTTCCTGCGAATTCTTATTGGCAGCAAAACCTACGAATCTCAATCATTATCAAAACAGTAAAATTTCCTCAAATTAACTATACCCATATGATCCTTAGGTTAATTCTAATTGATCTATGGTTTTAGATTTCATTTATCATTGATAAATCGTGAAACCCTAAAACGGCCGAAGAACCCTAACAATGGTGGATCACTCATTCTGTATCAAAACTCAAATCAAAGCATCCAGAAACGATTGTTAGTTCATCACAAACAAGAATCAACAGTCAAATGCAATTTATTTTACACCAATGTATGAAAACGAAAAACTCATGAATGTCAAAAAAATTTGATTCGGTTTGGCCAATTCATGGGCTTTTAGATGCATATGATCATTGATATATGTTCAGTGATGTGTAGGGAAGAGATTAGCATGCTCCATTCACCTGAAAAACTACCAAATGTTAGAATCCGAATTTTAAAAATATGATGAATTTTGAAGGTTTGAAAGTGGTGGAAGAGGCTGTAAAAAAATTCCTGTCCTAGGCTGCTCAATGTTCTTTGTATATATATGAATGAGATTAGGTCAAAAAATTGTATCACACTTTGGATATTTTGATCATTTGAGATTGAAAAAGATAATGTCATAAAACTTGATTTTTCTTTGATCTAACATTGCTATTTTGGGACAATTCTCATAACTTGTGTATCAATCTGATCCAAATAATATTCATGACTTTCTAGAAGCAAAATCCCTATTTAAATATATGATTTTATATTTTATTTCAATTTAAATTGTATTTTAATGAATAAAATTCAAATAAATATGAAATAAAAAATAAAAAATCAGAAAATAGATGGGTTGGGTCTTGCTTGGTGTTTTTGTAAAGATGGGATAGCAATTTGGTGGGCTCATTTAGCAAAATTTTGATTTAAGGCCTTATTTGCTTCATAAACTTCCCAAAAATTTCCCAACTTTGCAAGGGCACAAATCCTTCAATTTTAATGACATGAGGGTGTTCTTGGACATTTTGGAAAGCTTAAAGAGTTCTCTAACCAACCTCATTGGTTTCATGTCCATATCTTTTACCATTCTCAAGTTATGCTCTTTTGAAGTTGTTGACTTTTTGTTGACTTTCAAAAGGACCTATAATGTCTTAGCTCATACCTTCCAAATGAAGCATTTTTGGGCTTGGCTTGTGAGACACAAAGTTGTAGAGAATTCAATTTCCTTCAAAATGAGCTTTGGAAGGAAAATTATTGATGAAGCATGTGAAAGTTATGGCTGGTCAAAGTTCAGTTGACTTTTCCTGTGAAAACCCTAATTTAGAAACTCCTGATTCTTGATGATCTGAAATCTCCTTGATGAATCATGATCAACCCTTGATCAAATGAATAATTTTACTTCATATACTTGATGTTGTCAAAAATTCATGAAGTTTGACTTTGGTTTGACCACAGTTGACCTCGGTTTGACTTTTTAACTACTTTGACTGATTTTTAACTTATCTGATCATTTGACTGAGCAAACCTTTGAGAAAAGTATTGAAACTTGTCATGGGAATTCTTAAACACATATAAGATGTTATGAAGCTCACTTGAAGTCTTGGAAGTCCATTTAGCCTGATTAAAGCCAAAACCCTAGTTTAGGATGCATTGCTTAGGAGGATGCATTGTCTGAGGGAATTGTCAAACTTTCTGACTAATTGTGAATCTTGTGAACCTCATGAGATGTATTGTGTACCTTGTGAACCTTTTGAACCTTGTGAACCTTGTGAGCCTCTTGGTACACAATGTCTTGTCTTGTGGAGGGCAAATTTTGGGGTGCAACAGCTGCCCCTGTTCAATTTTCTGAAACCTGAGGGGTTAGATTGGTATATGTGCCAGTCATGACCTGGAAGGTTGAAGGGGATTGAACACAAAAGCCCAAAAATTTGCACTCACCCATGCGTAAAGTAACACTGATGATTAGTTGTATATGCCTGAGTGGGCTTAAAGATGCCACTTGGAGGAACTGGAGATAGGCTTAGAGATACCATCAGGATGACCTGAAGATGTGCTTAGAGATGCCATCTAAAATATCTGGATGTGATGATGTCTTTATGTTGATACTGGATATCAGCACTAGGTCTTTGTATAAGCCGTCTCTGAATAATTTATGTAACATGAGTTGAGTTGTTGAATGGACCAGTAGAAATGAATCTTGTGATAATTATCTCTTCTGGAAGTATTTTGGATTACAGACTGTTTTCCTATTCTCCAATGTCAAAAGAACGTCAAGATTTGTTCTTCTGAATAATATCTTGAATCAGGGAATGGATCTTTTTACAGACCGTTTTCCTGCTATTCAAGGGCCAAAAGAACGTCAGGATTTGTTCTTAAGGGTCAAAAGAACGTCAGGATTTGTTCTTCTGAAAAATGTCTTGAACCAGGGAATGTATCTTTTTACAGACCGTTTGCCTGCTATTCAAGGGCCAAAAGAACGTCAGGATTTGTTCTTAAGGGTCAAAAGAACGTCAGGATTTGTTCTTCTGAAAAATGTCTTGAACCAGGGAATGTATCTTTTTACAGACCGTTTGCCTGCTATTCAAGGGCCAAAAGAACGTCAGGATTTGTTCTTAAGGGTCAAAAGAACGTCAGGATTTGTTCTTCTGAAAAATGTCTTGAACCAGGGAATGGATCTTTTTACAGACCTTTTGCCTGCTATTCAAGGGCCAAAAGAACGTCAGGATTTGTTCTTAAGGGTCAAAAGAACGTCAGGATTTGTTCTTATGAATAATGTCTTGAACCAGGGAATGGATCTTTTTACAGACCGTTTGCCTGCTATTCAAGGGGTCGAAAGAACGTCAGGATTTGTTCTTAAGGGTCAAAAGAACGTCAGGATTTGTTCTTCTGAATAATGTCTTGAACCAGGGAATGGATCTTTTTACAGACCTTTTGCCTGCTATTCAAGGGGCCGAAAGAACGTCAGGATTTATTCTTAAGGGTCAAAAGAACGTCAGGATTTGTTCTTCTGAAAAATGTCTTGAACCAGGGAATGGATATTTTTACAGATCGTTTGCCTGATATTCAAAGATAACTTGAGCAAATGCATGGATCATTTCTGACCTGTTGTAAGTTGTTGATATTGTTTCACCTGCATATAATTTTCCTGCAAGGAGAATGTTAGTTTATGCATTATGTATGCATGCATAGTATGATGCACTTAGGTAATGTATTATGTACTTATGGATATGTATGTTATGGTATGATGTAGATGATGTATGTATGAATCGTGCAGCCTGAAGCGTCTGGATATCTTCGTATAACAACTGCTGGCCAGGGAAAATAAATCCCAATTCGTTGCTGAAGAATATGAGGAATTCGTTCCCATCTCGTTTGATAATATAGTGTTCATAACCTACCGTCTTCGTTTGATAATATGGTATCCACAACCTCCCGTCTTCGTTCGATAGTATGGTATCCACAACCTCCCGTCTTCGTTCGATCATACTCCTATTGAAGGAATAAGTTCCTGAGTATCCCGACTGAGGATAAAAGAGATGGACATAAATTCCAGGGGAGATGTAACTCGAAGTATTTATGAAGATGGATTTTCCCTACTGGGGCATTTGTAGCGGTCTTGTGGGGATGAACTGGCGAAGCTTCGTTGAATTCCTTCCCTCGTCCGTCCTTAGTAAATACTATTACTGCATTTCATGCATTTCTGGTAAACATCAATCATATTAAGCATTTATGCATTTCTGGTAAACATCAATCATATTCAAAAGCATACATACATTCAAACACAACCAATGGACGTTTCGCTTATGTAAATAGGGTAAAAGTAAATCTGGATTCAAAGATGGAATTTTATTTATATCACAAAGTGACCTATACATAGGCGAGTTTGTTCAAGAAAACAGAAATCCTAGTAAGAGGAATTTGTCATAATTTTTTTTACAAAACAAAGAAAAACAGCTATGTGGGAAATAATCCTATTGAGTTTCAATTCTACTATTGCCATTATCTTCAAGTATCTCATCTTCTGCTGTTGAGACGAACACGATTGGATTGATCTTTATCTGTTCGAACTTGGGTTAAGTAGCACAACTGGTTGGAGTTACATGGGTGATCCAAACGAGACATAGTCATACGTTTTAATCCCTAACTTTTGCATGGATTTCCCTTTCAGGTTTTCAATCCACCGGGATACCCTTTTTTGCTCAAGCCGCCTTTTCAGGTTTTCGACTTGCCGGGTGTACATTTTATATATATATATATATCCCTAATTTTGCCCGAACCCTTTTGGTTCGCCGGGATGCCCTTATTTTTGCCTAGGTCAGTCAACCTAGCGGGTCTCTTTTTATGCGTTTACAGGCTGCGGGAAGTCTTCACCATCCATAGTAGTAAGTATCATGGCACCTCCTGAGAATACTGTTTTGACCACAAATGGCCCTTCATATGTAGGAGTCCACTTGCCCCTAGGATCACCCTGTGGTAATATGATACGCTTGATTACCAAGTCACCAACCTGATATACCTTTGGCTTAACCTTCTTATTGAAAGCCTTGATCATCCGTTTCTGGAACATCTGACCATGACAAACAGCTGCCAACCTTTTCTCATCAATCAAATTTATCTGGTCAAGTCGAGTCTGAATCCACTCATCTTCATCCAAGCCTGCATCCTTCATGATTCTTAAGGAAGGGATCTAAACTTCAATGGGCAGAACTGCTTCCATACCATAGACTAAGGAGAATGGGGTTGCCCCTGTTGAAGTGCGTATTGTAGTATGATAACCATGAAGAGAAAATGGTAACATCTCATGCCAATCCTTATAAGTAACAGTCATCTTCTGTAGAATCTTCTTAATGTTCTTATTAGCCACTTCTACTGCCCCATTCATCTTTGGACGATACGGAGAAGAGTTGTGATGCTTAATCTTGAACTGCGTGCAGAGATCAGTAATCATAGTGTTGTTCAGATTAGAGCCATTGTCAGTAATAATCCTCTCAGGGATGCCATACCTACATATGAGATTATTCTTAATGAATCGAGCCACCACATTCTTAGTAACAGATGCAAATGAAGCCTCCTCTACCCACTTCGTAAAGTAATCAATAGCAACCAAGATGAAACGATGCCCATTAGAGGCAGTAGGCTTGATCTCTCCAATCATATCAATGCCCCACATGGCAAAAGGCCAAGGAACAGTCAACACATTTAATGGTGATGGAGGTATATGTACTTTATCCGCATAGATTTGACACTTGTGACAAGTTCTGGAGTGTTGATAGCAATCAGCTTCCATGGTAGACCAATAGTAACCTGCTCTCAATATCTTCTTTGCCATAGTATGACCACTAGAATGAGTGCCAAAGGTCCCATCATGCATATCTTCCATAATCTCAATTGCTTCCTTCTTATCCACACAACGAAGCAAAGTTGAATCATGATTGCGCTTATACAGAATGCCATTACTCAAAACGAACTTAGCAGAAAACCTTCTCAGAAACTTCTTATCTTTGACAGACGCCCCTTCAGGGAACTCCTGAGCTTCAAGATACCTTTTCACTTCATAAAACCAAGGCTTCTCCTCTGCTTCTTCAGTACCAATCTCATTGCAATATGCAGGCTTCTCAAATCTATCAATAGTAATCTTGGGAGCTTCATCATCCCAACTGATCTCAAACATAGATGCCATGGTGGCCAAAGCATCTGCCAACTGATTCTCTCTCTGTGGAATATGTCCAAAGGTAATCTCTTTAAAATGTGGGATTAAAGACAACACATGCTCTCTGTAAGGAATGAGGTTATCATGCTTGGTATCCCAATCTCCTTTGATCTGACTAACTACCAGGGCTGAATCTCCATACACGCCAAGGAACTGAATCTTCATATCAATAGCAGCTTTAATACCCAGGATACATGCTTCATACTCAGCCATGTTATTGGTACAATAGAAACAAAGTATGGCAGTAATCGGGGTATGACAACCTTCAGGGGAACTAATCACAACACCAACACCATTACCAAGTGCATTGGATGCACCATCAAAAACCATAGTCCATCGGGATCCTTGTTCAGGTCCGTCATATTGTCCAGGTTCTTTGGTAATAATCATAATGTCTTCATCAGGGAACTCAAAACTCATTGACTGGTAATCATCCACTGCTTGATGAGCCAAATGATCAGCAACAACACTTCCTTTAATGGCTTTCTGAGTAGTATACTGTATATCATATTCTGTCAAGACCATTTGCCATCTTGCAATTCTTCCAGAGAGAGCAGGTTTCTCGAATATGTACTTGATTGGATCCATCTTCGAAATCAATAAAGTAGTATGAGTCAACATATACTGTCTTAGTCGGTGAGCAGCCCATGCCAAAGCGCAACAAGTTTTCTCGAGCAGTGAGTATCTTGTTTCACAGTCGGTAAACTTTTTGCTAAGGTAGTATATTGCCTGCTCTTTTCGACCAGACTCGTCATGTTGCCCCAATACACACCCCATTGAGTTGTCTAACACTGTTAAGTACATAATTAAGGGTCTTCCATCAACTGGTGGCATCAAAATTGGTGGTTCTATCAGATATTTCTTGATTTCATCAAAGGCAGTCTGACACTCATCATTACACTCCATTACCTGATCTTTCTTCAACAACTTAAAGATTGGCTCACAAGTAGCTGTTAATTGGGAAATAAATCTTGCAATGTAATTCAATCGTCCCAAGAAACCTCTAACTTCCTTCTCAGTACGGGGAGCTGGCATCTCTTGTATAACTTTCACTTTTGCAGGGTCTACTTCAATACCTTTTCCACTGACGATGAAACCCAGGAGTTTACCAGATCTAACTCCAAAGGTACACTTGTTTGGGTTCAATCTCAACTTGTATTTCTTCAACCTCTCAAACAACTTATGCAGATGATCAAGGTGTTGCTCTTCATTCTGGGACCTGGCTATCATATCGTCCACATATACCTCTATCTCATGATGAATCATATCGTGAAATAAAGCCACCATAGCACGCTGATATGTTGCCCCTGCATTCTTCAAACCAAATGGCATCACTTTATAAAAAAAAGTGCCCCACTGTGTAACAAATGTTGTCTTCTCCATATCTTCAGGTGCCATCTTGATTTGATTGTAACCAGAGAAACCATCCATAAAAGAGAATACCTTATGCTGAGCAGTGTTGTCTACCAGAACATCAATATGAGGAAGTGGAAAGTCATCTTTGGGGCTGGCCTTGTTCAAATCCCTGTAGTCTACACACATACGTACCTTACCATCTTTCTTAGGTACCGGTACCACATTTGCAACCCATTGAGAATAAGAAGTCACAGCTAAGAACCCTGCATCAAACTGTTTCATCACCTCTGCCTTAATCTTCTCTGACATCTCAGGACGCATGCGACGAACCTTCTGCTTCTTTGGACGACAATCTTCTTTTACCGGTAAGCGGTGAACCACAATGTCTGTATCCAACCCTGGCATATCTTCATAAGACCAAGCAAAGATCTCCACATAATCATGTAACATCTGAATCAATCTGTTCTTGATACCATCCTCTAATTCAGCCCCTATTTTGACCTCTTTCCTGTTTTCTTCAGTTCCCAGATTCACAACTTCGATTGGCTCTTCATGTGGCTGTATAGCTTTCTCTTCTTGTTGTAACAACCTAGCAAGCTCTACAGGTACTTCACAATCGTCCTCATTTCCATCTTCATCTTGATAGATCGGATTCTCGAAATTATAATTGGCAATAGTAGAACTGTTATCAACAGGATCCAGAGTGGATGAGGATCTGCATTTTAGTGATGTGGGTGTGTGTAAGAACACATAGCTGATAAACAAAAATAAAATAAATGAAAAATAAGGAACACAATATTTACGAAAACGAAACGTCCACTGATTTTTATTGAATGAAGTATGCAAATGAAATGACATCCCGAAACAAGCATACCATTGTGCCCCGGGTAAGGCACAAGGCTTAAGAGTTTAATGGTTCAAAAATTACAAACTTAAAAGTAACAACACAATAATAGTATTTACTCCTGACTAAAGGAGATAGGAATAACATCTTCAGCTTTCCAGTTATTGAGCCCAGCACCCTCAGTAGGAAAAATCCAAGCATCCAAGTTGTAGTCTTCATCATAGTCACCTACAACATTAATCTGATCTTTCATAATCCCCTGATTGGTGATACGAACAGCACGCACACGACGAACAGCCTTCTGGGACTCTGTAGTGAAACCCAAACCAAATTTGTCAGACTTGTAAGGAATGTTAGGAAGCTGACCCCAAATAGTACAACCACCTTCATCCACCACAACTCTAACATCTTTGAGGGAGGCCATTGTTGGAGGTACTCTGGTGACAACAGGAACATTCTTGACAACAGGAGGAGCTTCAAAATTGTTAACAACCTAAGGAACTACTTCAAACGTCTGACATGGAGTTTCAACATATTCACCTTCCACTTCAAGATATTTAAAGGTGTTCACATGGCTAACTATATATCCTTCCTCTCTGTAAACAGTGACAATTTTTCCTTCTACTGGATATCTCAGCTTCTGATGTAATGTAGAAGTTACAGCACCTGCCCCATGGATCCAGGGGCGCCCAAGCAAACAAGAATACGAAGGACGAATATCCATTACATAAAAAGTAGCATTGAAGACCTGAGAACCTACTTTGATTGGGAGATCTATTTCTCCGTGCACCACTCTTCTCGAGCCATCAAAAGCCTTCACCACTATATTACTGGGTTTCAACACAACATCTTCAGGACTAAGCTTATTCAGAACTTCTTTGGGCAACACATTCAGCGAGGAACCATTGTCTATTAGCACATGTGACAGGTTAGTGCCCCTACATTCAATAGAGATATGTAGAGCCCTATTATGATCCCTCTTGGCAGGAGTCAAATCAGCATCGGAGAAACCTAACCCATTATCATAGGTCAAGTGTGCAACACAATTTTCAAACTGGTCTACAGAAATCTCATTTGGTACGTGAGCGGTCTTCAAAAATTTAATCAAGGCTTTGGCATGAGCTTCAGAACACAACAATAAAGACAACATAGAAATCTTGGAGGGAGTATGCCCCAATTGATCAACAATGTCATAATCACTCTTGCGAATGATCTTCAATACTTCTTCCATCTGCTTAGAAAGATCATCAGCAGCTGGTACATCAGTTTGTATAGGCTCAATAATAGGACCTTTGCCCCGGGCATCAGTAGTGGAGGTAGTAGTTGGAGCAACTATATTCTTGGAGGTAACTGGAGGAGATAAAAATCTTCCGCTTCGTGTGATCTTACTAGATCCAGCAATATTATCAACATCAAGGTTTTCATCAGCAACAGGGGTCTCAGATAAGGGTTCCTGCTTAACACCATGAATATAAACATCGGACCCATAATGCCAAGGCACAGCTTTGTCAGAAGTATATGGAATAGGACCAGAAGTGGTGATGATCATAGGAGCCACTCTAGCTTCAGCAACAATCTTCACAGGGCCTTCAGCAGTAATCTTAATTGGACCCTTATGAGTGATTTTGACAGGACCCTTGGAAGTAATCCTTACCGGCACTTTATCAACCATATCCACTTCTTCAACCTTCGCACCTTTAGTTATATGTTCAACCATACTCTCCACAGAAGGTGTCCTCTCAAACAATATTGTGTAATTGTTCATGAGGTGTTGAATTCCGTCCTTCAACTTCCAGCAACTATCCGGTTTATAAGCACAATAGAAACAATCTTCATTACAACCTGGAAAGAACCCAGCTTGTACCAACTTCTTCTTAATAACAGACAATGGTGTGGTTAAATATGCAACTGAGGAAATATGTGAAACTTCATCAATGGCATTAACAGTCTTTTCATGATTTGGCATGGGAGCAGTAATCACATTTGGAGTACCCAGAGGGTCAAACTCAATCTCTCCAGCATCTATCATATCCTGAATTTTATTCTTCAATATCCAGCAATTATTGGTATCATGTCCTGGGCAATTAGAATGATATGCACACCGTGCATTAGGATTGTACCTGGGAGAGGTAACATTGGGGTTCTGAGGAGGGTCCTTCAAAGTGATGAGTTCACCCTTCAACAAGTGTTGCAAGGCTTGGGCCAGTGACATGTTGAACTTGGTGAACTGTCTTCTAGGCCTCTGTTGATTGTTCTGTGGTTGTTCTGGTGTTGCAGGAGTAGGATTGGAGATATGAATTGCACTCATAGATTGGTGCCTCCTATTACGACCAGGTTGACCATAAACAACATTTGACTCTTTCTTCCCACTAAGGGGATTCTTTGTAGTACTGGATGAAGAAGCACCCACTTGGATCTTGCCACTCCTTATACCACTTTCTACGCGCTCTCCTGTCATTATCAACTCAGTGAAGCCAGATGATGAGCTTCCAATAAGATGACTATAAAAAGGACCATTCAACGTACACATGAACATATCCACTAACTCCCTGTCAGTTAGAGGAGGTTGTACCCTACCAACCAAATCTCTCCACTTCTGGGCATACTCCTTGAAATTTTCTTTAGCACCCATAGACATGCTCTGTAGTTGCATGCGAGTAGGGGCTAGATCAGTATTGTATTGATATTGCTTATAAAAGGCTTCAGCAAGATCATTCCAATCACGGATGTTGACACTCTCCAACTGATAGTACCACTCCAATTGAGCTCCAGATAAGCTCTCTTGGAAGAAATTGATCCACAACTTTTTATCAGCAGTATGGGGTTGGATCCTCCTGACATAAGACCTCAGATGCAGTTTGGGACAAGAAACACCATCATACACTACAAAATTAGGGACCTTGAAACCAATGGGTATAACCACTCCAAATATCAAACTCAGGTCTTCAAAATCCAGCCCAGAAGACTTTTGCAATTCCATAGCATCCATTCTATCCACCAGCATCTTGAACTTATCTTCATTAGGATCATGATAGCAGTTAGTTTCAGAATCAGAATCCCCCATTGTATTATGGAGACTGCCTCCCTCTTTCTCAGACTCTTCAGACTCATAATCTTCAACCTGTTCCTTGGTCTTGACAGGACCTCTGAACCTTCTTCCCATGTTGATTAGGCCTCCTGACCTTCTAGTCTTCTTAGTCTTCTTGGCCAGCAGTGTCTTCAATTCATCCTGCCCCTTAGACAAGTTCAGGATCAGCTCTTGGAACTGTGCATTTTGCGCCTGGAGATCTTTAACTGTTTGTTCAAGAGCCATTGCTGAAATAAACAACGAGAAGATAAGATACCTGTGCACAAGAAACCTGTGATGCAATGATATGGTGTATAAATGCGTATGCAATGTTTTCAAGGACCGCAGGATTTAAATTTGTTTAAACAATCAAGAAAGTAAACTTTTATTAGTAATAAATTTGTTTGCCCTTTGGGCTTACAATAAAATGAAATGAAATAAATACAAAAGATGGGGTTTTAAGTCTCCCATGGACGTTTCCTCTTTGTGTTGAGGTATGAGTTGAGATTCCGCTCCTCGTGAAGTTGCTTTGTTAGCTCCAGGATTCTTTCTTGACTTGCTTTGTAATG
The DNA here is from genome assembly GCA_963966055.1 of Lathyrus aphaca. Taxonomy (NCBI): domain Eukaryota; kingdom Viridiplantae; phylum Streptophyta; class Magnoliopsida; order Fabales; family Fabaceae; genus Lathyrus; species Lathyrus aphaca. The sequence goes on along the minus strand of OZ014525.1, from coordinate 211,924,495 downwards.
AGCCTCAAAAGTATCCCTTTGCTCCTTCAACTGGATCCAGGACCTCTGTAAGTCTTCCATGTCAGTGGGCATGTCTAGGTGAAGGATGGTATAAGAAGTATCTCCTTCAGCAACAGGCTCCATAGTAACTGGCAGGACGGCAGGATATGGCATCATGAGAGTCTGAGCACGAGATCGTACCCATCTGAGGTAAGCTTCCATAGGAAAAGTGTACTTGGGCTCCAGAGTCTTGCTGTCAACCTTGTTCACTTTTCCCCATGCTCGTATGAACCTTTGACGGTAACCTTGCAGATCGTTGTCGTAGTCAAACACAATACCCTGAATCAACATGTCATGAGGACCATCACTCCGAGCATAACCAAACTGACGTAAAGCTAAGGAAGGGTTGTAAGTAATGCCCCCTCTTATGCCAAGGAGTGGCACATTAGGGAACTCCCCACAACGGTCAATGATAGTAACATTCTCCATAGATCGAGAGCACCAATGAATATCTGAATGAGAGAGTGACATAATCCTTTTGGACCACCTGAACCCTTATTCATTCTTCATCACTGATCGAGGAAGGTGAGAAATAAACCACCTAGATAGTAAAGGTATACAACACATCAGAGTTCCTCGTGCCTTTGTAGTACGAGTATGAAGAGAGTGCAGAATGTCTCCAAGCAATGTAGGCACTGGATTATGACTCAGAAATATATTGATGGCGTGAACGTCTATGAACTAATCTGGATTGGGGAACAATACTAAGCCATAAATCAACAAGGCTAAAATCTCCTCAAAAGCATCATAACTCATAGCCTTTAAGAACACTTGAGCCTTCTCTATCAACACCTTAGCAAGAATACCCTTAACTCCGCTTCTCGTTTCTAGAACAATGTCTGACTTCTTCAGATGTAGAGCTGCAACAATGACTTCAGATTTAAGTTCTTTCTCTAAGCCTGTGAAGGGTCTCTGATCAAGGATAGGTATACCCAGTAGTTTAGAGAACTCTTCCATTGTAGGAACCAGCTGATAGTCGGGGAATGTGAAGCAATGGTGCTTAGGATCAAATAACTGAAACAGAACACTCATCATGTCTTCATTGAACCCTGAAGTGACTAGATCCAGTAGGTAACCATGTCTCTTGATGAACTGAGAGTTTTCCGAAACTTGAGAAACCAACTCCTTAAGCTTAGGAGGTATTCCTACAATGTTGATCCGGATAGTATTCCTACGAGCAGAAGCCATGACCTGCAACAAAGAACAAAGATAAATCCTTTGGTCTTTGAAATGGTTAGTGAAAATGCTATGCTTATGATGCATGATGATGTTATGATGTTATGTTCAATCACAAACATGTGGCACACACAAACAAATCACACAATAGCCCTAGGTTTAAAGGCTTGCATGAGGTTTAAAGGTAAGTACCCTCCCCTGAAGTTTAGATGGTTCATCTTGTTCTACAAAAGTAACCAGGTTCTAAGGGATCTCAATATCATTGATCCTTCACAAGGGTGGTTGTTCAGTAGGCAACTTACTTGCCAACAAAAACCCTCCAAGTTTAGGATCTCAATGAGTGTAGCATCGAGTATCAACCAACTTCAGTCTTCACCAAATCCGGTTATCTCACTACTTTTCTAAAGGCCAAGATGGGATGACTAGGGTTCTAAAAGTCAGTTAGTGTATTGACAACATATGGCAGCCTCATATTATCCTCAACTTGCTTAAGGAACATAAGCACCAACCAAGAAGTCACACTAACTATGGCCACCAGATCAACCATATCGGTATACGCCGTACAGTTTCCTTGGTCTATTGCCATTTACCTAAGGTACACTAGATCCGGGTTAGGATCTTTCACACATAAGAGCCCCAACAAATAAGTACAAAGCAAACAAGGCAAACAATTTAAAGTGATCTAATTCCTAAGGGTACCCCTCTTTTATTAAATCCCCAGCAGAGTCGCCAGTTCTGTAACACGGTACAAGAACTGACTTTAGTTATGTTGCGGATAGCAAGAGTCGCCACCGACTTTTATTTTATCTAAAGAAAAGAGCATAAAAGAACAGGAAAGACCTTAAAAGATTTTTTTGGGTTCGGGGGGTAGGTTATGTAAAGGGAAGGTGTTAGCACCATTCACATCCATGGTTATCCATGGGCTCTTAGTTACTTAGCTCACTTTAAAATGTTTTTGAAATGTGTAGTGTGTGAATAGAAATTTTCTTAAGTACTTTATAACGATCCATGTACGAATATATATAAAGACTTTGTTTTGAAAATTGTTTGAAAATGTGAAGTGTTTTTGAAATGTTTTGAAAAGGTGAGCAAGTACATAAGAGAAACCTACCCTAAGTTAAATCTTTTCTGTTCTTAAATATCCTTTAAGTGTTAAGATTATCCCTATTATTAAGGAATAGGTAGTCATTACCTTGGATGTCGTGAGGGACAAATGAAGGGACATCTGTGATTAGGCAATTGTAAGGTGTATAAGCAGTTCAAAGGGACTTATCATCTTTATTCAAAAGGGACAAGATCATTTACGAAGGCAACCATGAAGGGACTTGATCTTATTATCTTTTAAGGGACTAGATGATATGAGAGAAGGGACTTTGCTTTACACCTTACTTGACCTTTTTGTTTAGGCAACATGAGAGGTATCCTTAAGAATGTGAGATGGAGATCCAGGATCGACTTACGTGTGTGCGTGTACAAATTCAAGTATTTATCTTACAAATTAGTAATCTAAATTTAATTTTAAATACAAACATGTTTACACTCCTTATTTTACTAACCATGGCAATTAAAAATAAATAATAAGAATAATTCTACGACTATTACATAATTGGCACAATTACATTATAAGAATAATAAAAATAATTTAAATAAGTAAGCATATAACAAATAAATAATTAAATTGGTTAGTAATAACAAACAAAAATAAATATAAGAAGGTTAGTATAACAATATAATATAGAAACAAATTAAAAGTTCAAAATTATATAAATAATTATTTTTAAGAATTTTAATAAGAAATAAATAATAATAATTATATACTAATAAATATGACTAATAGTTCTAATAATTTAATTATATGTACATATTAAAAATATTTGTAATTATAATTATATAAACATAAAAAAAAGTCGTAAAAAGAAAATTAAAGTTTTGAAAATAAATTAGGGTTTACAAAATAAATTAGGGTTTATAAAAATATTAGGGTTAACTATTTAATCTAAACCTAATTAAATTATTTATCTAAAAAATACATACAAATAATAAAATAAATATAAATAACTTTTATTAATGAAGTTTGAATCTTTAAAAAATATAAGTTTTGAATTGTATATAAGAAAATAATATAACTATTTTATTTTAAACATTTATTATTATTAATTAAATTAATCAAATATAATATAAATAAAACAAAATAATTGAAAAAATAATGAGAAAAAGGAACTTACCTGGGGCTGGGATTCGAACCCAGGCCCTAGGCTTTGCATCCCCTGGACCAACAAGCTCTCCACCAGGCTGCGCTGCGTTTGGTGATAGTGGATGGGCATGAAATATTATATTTTAAACCTGAAAAATAAATGGATAAAACGCAAAAAAAAGTTGGTGAAGCTGGGATTTGAACCCTTGACCCTTGCCTCACATGCGCACGCCTTAACCAACTGAGCCAAGCATTCGTTCTGGAATATATCTACAAACAAAAGATAATAAAATAAACATGTTTTTCAAATCAGATTTTCGCACCAGCTTCATCTTCTTCTTCCTCCAGACCTGTGAACTTTGCTGCGAATTTTATTACAAACTTTCCTGCGAATTCTTATTGGCAGCAAAACCTACGAATCTCAATCATTATCAAAATAGTAAAATTTCCTCAAATTAACTATACCAATATGATCCTTAGGTTAATTCTAATTGATCTATGGTTTTAGATTTCATTTATCATTGATAAGTCGTGAAACCCTAAAACGGCCGAAGAACCCTAACAATGGTGGATCACTCATTCTGTATCAAAACTCAAATCAAAGCATCCAGAAACGATTGTTAGTTCATCACAAACAAGAATCAACAGTCAAATGCAATTTATTTTACACCAATGTATGAAAACGAAAAACTCATGAATGTCAAAAAAATTTGATTCGGTTTGGCCAATTCATGGGCTTTTAGATGCTTATGATCATTGATATATGTTCAGTGATGTGTAGGGAAGAGATTAGCATGCTCCATTCACCTGAAAAACTACCAAATGTTAGAATTCGAATTTTAAAAATATGATGAATTTTGAAGGTTTGAAAGTGGTGCAAGAGGCTGTAAAAAAATTCCTGTCCTAGGTTGCTCAATGTTCTTTGTATATATATGAATGAGATTAGGTCAAAAAATTGTATCACACTTTGGATATTTTGATCATTTGAGATTGAAAAAGATTATGTCATAAAACTTGATTTTTCTTTGATCTAACATTGCTATTTTGGGACAATTCTCATAACTTGTGTATCAATCTGATCCAAATAATATTCATGACTTTCTAGAAGCAAAATCCCTATTTAAATATATGATTTTATATTTTATTTCAATTTAAATTGTATTTTAATGAATAAAATTCAAATAAATATGAAATAAAAAATAAAAAATCAGAAAATAGATGGGTTGGGTCGTGCTTGGTGTTTTTGTAAAGATGTGATAGCAATTTGGTGGGCTCATTTAGCAAAAATTTGATTTAATGCCTTATTTGCTTCATAAACTTCCCAAAACTTCCCAACTTTGCAAGGGCACAAATCCTTCAATTTTAATGATATGAGGGTGTTCTTGGACATTTTGGAAAGCTTAAAGAGTCCTCTAACCAACCTCATTGGTTTCATGTCCATATCTTTTACCATTCTCAAGTTATGCTCTTTTGAAGTTGTTGACTTTTTGTTGACTTTCAAAAGGACCTATAATGTCTTAGCTCATACCTTCCAAATGAAGCATTTTTGGGCTTGGCTTGTGAGACACAAAGTTGTAGAGAATTCAATTTCCTTCAAAATGAGCTTTGGATGGAAAATTCTTGATGAAGCATGTGAAAGTTATGGCTGGTCAAAGTTCAGTTGACTTTTCCTGTGAAAACCCTAATTTAGAAACTCCTGATTCTTGATGATCTGAAATCTCCTTGATGAATCATGATCAACCCTTGATCAAATGATGAATTTTACTTCATATACTTGATGTTGGCAAAATATCATGAAGTTTGACTTTGGTTTGACCACAGTTGACCTCAGTTTGACTTTTTAACTGCTTTGACTGATTTTTAACTTATCTGATCATCTGACTGAGCAAACCTTTGAGAAAAGTCTTGAAACTTGTCATGGGAATTCTTAAACACATATAAGATGTTATGAAGCTCACTTGAAGTCTTGGAAGTCCATTTAGCCTGATTAAAGTCAAAACCCTAGTTTAGGATGCATTGTTTGAGGGAATTGTCAAACTTTCTGACTAATTGTGAATCTTGTGAACCTTGTGAACCTCATGAGATGTCTTGTGAACCTTGTGAACCTTGTGAACCTTGTGAGACTCTTGGTACACAATTTCTTATCTTGTGGAGGGAAAATTTTGGGGTGCAACACTACCCAACAAACAGCTGTAGGCCGGCTGTTTATCCATCACAAAGAAAGTAGTTTTAAAGATTTGTGGGCCAATCAACACAGGTAAATCAATCTCTCCAAGCACTGATCTCTTAGAGCCATCAAATGCTCTCACCACCAAGTTACTTGGAAGTAATGTCAAACCATCATATTCCAACTTCACCAAGGCTTTCTTTGGGAGGACATTGAGTGAGGACCTAGTGTTTACTAGCACATGAAAAAGAACAACACCTTTGCATTCTAAGGTGATATGTAAAGCCTTGTTATGATTGCGTCCCTCCGTCGTTAAATCAACATCTGTGAAGCCCATTCCATGACTGGTGTTAACATTTGCAACCACCGTTTCCAGCTGATTAACCGTAATCTCTTCCGGTACATAGGCTGCGTGCAGGACCCTCAAAAGTGCATTCCTATGAGCCTCAGAACACATTAACAATGATAAGATAGAGATTTTGGAGGGTGTCTGATGAAGCTGGTCCACCACTTTGTAATCACTCTTTTTGATTATTCTCATGAACTCGTCCACCTCTTGTTCAAAAGACGTCTATGAAGTTTCTTTAACAATGGGCTCTTCCAGTACCACATCCTTCCCTTTTGCCTTAGCAGCAGCTTCTGCTTCAGCATTGGGTCTTGGTGTTTGTGAGGCAAAAAGGAGTCCGCTTCTGGTGAAACCTCCGCCTCCCCCAACATTGTCAACTTGTGGTGGAGAGGTTGCTGAATCTAGAGTGATCTTCTTTCCGTCGCAGTAGAGATCAGAGCCGTAGTGCCAAGGTATGGCATTACTGCTTTCATAAGGAATGGGTCCTGGCACCGTAATGGTAACCAGACTGATTGCTGCAGCGGAAGGAACTGTGATGGTATGCGGGTCGTAATAGATTGTGACTGGAGATCTGACAGTAGGTGTTGCAGTTTGTTGTTGAAAATTGTTGTTGGGATGAGCAGTTGCCGGATCATAGTAGATTGTGACTGTTGAGACATCTTCGTTAGTGTTTGTTGGTGTTGTAGGCGATTCCGTTGATAAGATGGGTGTTGACGTTGTAGAAGTAAGTGTTGCTGAACTTTGGTTTGTTGAAATAATGGAGGGAGTGATTGTTGGAGTTGTGGATGAATCAGTGGGGATGATAGTTGTTGCAGTGGTAGGAGGGTCTGTTGTTGCTGAAGAAAGAATTGTTGACGTTGTAGGAGCCGTTGTGGTTATTTGCAAAATTCCATCTCTGATAAGGACATCTATGCCAAACCTTAGCCTCTCACAACCATTAATAGCAGTTTTACACGATTCGCAGCAGGCCTCACAGCCCGAGAACACCTGGCATTTTAAGAGTTGAGTTTTGACTTCTACCAACGATGTTTGAATCTGTGCAACATCATCAATTAGTGCAGATGGTTGATCTTCCTCTTCTATGGCATTAATCCTGGGCCCCCCATGATTAGGCATATGATTCCTGTTAACATTCGGAGGAGGTGCGAAATTGAGAGCTTTGGAATCGACCAAATCCTGAACCTTCATTTGCAAGGCTCTACATTTCTCGGTATTGTGACCAGGTGCGTTGGAATGAAAGGCACACCTGGCATTAGCATCATAATTCTTCGGGAGGTTGAGAGGATCTGGCGGAGCCAACGTCCTTAACTCAACCAGGTTAAGCTTCAGGAGTTGTGGCAGTAGAGCGGCATAAGGCATAGGGGTGGGATCAATCACCCTATTTTCCTGAGATGGCCTCTGTTGAAAGGGGCGCTGCTGTTGGTTGTTATTGTTGTTGTTGTACGATTTTTGCTGTGGAAAATGAGATTGTTGCTGATAGTGATGTTATTGTTATTGTTGAGGAAAAAGTGGTTGTTGTGGAACTGGATCCGGGATAGTAACGATTGCTATTGATCTGTGAGAATACTGGGGTCTGCCCCTGCCTGCATGGATAGCATTTGTTTCACCTGTCCTTTGGGGTCCTGAAAAAGGTTTTCTGGGGTTGTTGGAAGAGCTTGCACCATTGTCAGAGATTTTTCCCATCTTCAAAAGACTTTCAATTCTCTCAACAGCTATAACTACATCGGCAAAACCGGTGGAAGATAAAGCAGCAATCCTATCAATATAAGTTCCCTGCAAGGTGTTCATAAACATGTCAGCCATTTCTCTTTCAGACATGGGTGGCTGGACAGTAGCAGCAAGCTGTCTCCACCTCTGAGCATAATCCCGAAAGCTTTCCCTTGAAGACTGAAACATGCCCATTAAATGAGTTCTATTGGGGGCCATGTCTAGGTTGTACTGGTATTGCCGGATGAAGGCTTCAGCCAAGTCTTTCCAACACCTTATAGTGGCCCTGGTCAGATGCGAATACCATTCTCTTGATGCTCTAGTCAGGCTGTCCTCAAAATAGAACATCCATAACTTCTCGTCCATGGTATAAGCCTTGAGTCTCCCTAAGAAAGATTGCAGATGAGTACGCGGGCAGGAGGTACCATTATATTTTTCAAAGCACGAGGGTTTGAATTTGCGGGGAATCCTCACCCCATCTACCAACCCCATATCCATTACGTCAAAGCCTAAAGAATTCTGGGATTCCAAGGACCTCAACTTTTCAGCAATCTCATTCAGCCTTCGGTCATACACCTCATCCCCAACCCCAATAACTGTGAACTGCTCCTCCTAAGGATCTTCTTGCAAGATCCTGCCTGCAGCAGTGTTTCCTTGAATATTCCTTGGGATATTAACATCTGGGTTCAAATGGGGCCCAAACTCTGGTGGGTCGATGCGAGGCTGCCCGCGTTCATTATTGCTAGTTCCTCCCGTTCCAGGGTGGGTCTCTTCAGGTGTCTGCCTTTCTACCAGCTCTCTCAGCCTCTCCTGGCTCTGAGCTAAGCCAGTCATCACAGCCATAAACTGGGTCATTTGGTTTCTCATTTCAACCCTTTCGTTTGCCATTTGATTTCTTACTTCATTCAGGTCCTGCTGCACCTGATCCATTTGAATGCCTGGAAGGTTGTTTCGCGTTGGGTACCGGTGCGTTCGGTTGACAGGGAACACTCTGCGACGAGCAATGTTTCCTGAGATGACAACAAAGTGAGAAACAAAATAACAAACAAAAACCTACAAAACAAAGAAAATGTTAGTATGCAATGCAATATGCTTATTTGTCTTCCAAGGTATCCGGTTTGTTTTTTTTGGTTTTGACCTTTCCAGACCTCGAGGAAATGCTTGATGATGTTGAGAGAAAGCCCACCAAAATAAAACAAACTGATATATTACAAATGATGGAAATACATAGTCTGCTTACAATACATGCCCATGGTGGGTCAAAAATACAACAACCAAAAAGCAAAAAGTACATCAAAAGAAAGGAAATACATGAAAAAAGGAACCAGACATCCAATCCAAAGTCATCCTCCCTGACTTCCTTCAGGAGGGCCTCCGTCACTGGACCAGCTGGGTGCTCTGTAATAGTCCTAATGAGGAGGTTCCTGGTAGCAATGGCATTAGTCAGCTTCTTATGCCGGTCCTGATCCTTTGATCTCTTCAACCCCGTCCGAAGTTTCAATTCTAATATCTCCTTCTGAGCTGGAAACCAAGCTTCCTGCTGCTTCTTCTCATTGGCCTCCAACTGCTCAATCTTGGCCTGAGTCCTCTGGTCTTCTTGTGCACGGGCTTCGGTGATCCTGATCCACCTAGCCTGGCTTTCCTCCAGATAATGCTCAGCCCTAGCTTTCTGAATCTTGGCCTCCTTGTAGGCATTCTTCAAAACCAACTCTCCTGCTCTTGCCTTCCTTATGTAGTCATCTGTCCTTTCAATCTTGGTCAGATGCTCAGTCTTGAGCCTTTCCAATCTTTCAATGTCCAGAAGACTGTCATTTCTCTCCCAGAGAGTCTTCTTCAGGGCTTCAGATAGCTGATTATTCCTCTCTTTAAGCTTTTCAAATTCCTTCAGGCTAACAGTTGTTGCAGGTTGTACTGTAGAAGGTCCATGTGTGTTTTCCAAGGTGAAAGGCATCCTTGTGATCTGAGCTCTAGCACGGGACCAGTCAGAGTACTGGGCTGAAGCAATATTGTTACATCTTCCAAGGATGGCTGTCCCTTTGGTCTGAATGTTGTCCCAAGCCTAGGCAGCTTGTCTGATAACAACTGAGTTAGGTTACACTTCACAGTATAGGGTCTCAGCCAAATCTTGTCCTCTGGGAGGGTGAACCAAGGCATATCCCAATTGTCTCTTAAACAGTAAAGGGTTGTAATTGATGCAACCTTTTACTCCTATTAGAGGCACATTAGGGTATTGCCCACAACTGGTAATAATATCCTTGCCTTTGGTGCTCTGAGTGCACCATCTAATATCATCTGATGTTAAGGCAATGAACCTCTTGGCCCAATTCTTCTGCTGATGGGGGTTCAAGAAGGCATCTGATTTAGGCAAGTGTTTGAGAAGCCAAAAGTAGAACAGAGGAGCACAACATCTGACCAACTTCCCCCTTTGCTTTTCATTTCTCTGATGGACGGAGTAGTAAAAATCCCCTAGCAATGTAGGCACTGGGTTCCTCAGCAGGAACAAGTGGATGGCATTCTTACTCACAAACTTGGGCTCATCTGCAAACAATATAACCTCATATATACTGAGGTCTAAAAATGCACAGACTGCCTTCCATTCTCCAATTGCAGCCTTCAGGGTGGCCTGAGAAATTAAGAAGTCCAGATGTAAGCCAAAAATCCCAGCTTTTGTTGTCAAGTTTTGCTCAATGAGGGCAGGCTCCAAATGCAATGCCCTTGCTATCTCTTCACTTCTGGGAGCAGTCATCTCTGGGTTGAAGGGGATCCCTTCTCTGATAGGCACTCCAATCAACAAGGAAAACTCTTCAAACAGAGGCCCCATCTGGAAATCTGGAAAGGTGAAGCATCTGAGTGGAGGGTTATAAAATTGCAAGCTTGTGTGGATCATGCTCCTCTGAGATGAATCAAGATCCATGAACATTTCTAAAATACCCCCATAGTGCTCTCTAAACAGTGGGATGTGGTCAGGTGTGATAAGGGACTGGACCTGCCTGATACTAGTCAATATGGGCTCAAAGAAGTGATAAGATATGTTGCTTTTACTTGGAGCATCCATAAGTGCTGAAGAAGCTGAAGTCAAATGCTGATGAAGATCACAGACTGAAAAATTGGAGATGAGTCTCAGACAGACTGATACAGGTGCTGAGGGAGATAACTGAAGCAGATGCTGAAGAAGATAACTGAAGCAGAGGTCTAATAAGTAGAAGGGGTCAAAACCAAACCAAATATGATATGATGGATACCCTGAAAAAAAAAACAAATGTTAAATGATGCAATGATGATATATGCAAATGATATGCAAGGGTTTGTGATCAAGAGCTGGATCTGATTATCTGTCTTGATATAAGGTCCATGTATGTTCAAAGGTCCGGATGGAGGCTCAGAAATCCAGTAACCAGGGTGGGGGACTCAAATAAAGAGTCACATGTCCAGGGTTAGTCACAAGAACTGTCCAAAGTGAAGTATTCTTAAAAAATACAGTAACAGGGTATGATGTGGCCAAGGGTTCCTGCAAACCTGTAAACAACCCAACCCCCTCACATGTAATGTTCTAGAACAAAGATCCTCAGACTTGGATCAGTTATGAGAAGTGTAAACACTTCTAACCCGGAGGTACAGTGTTTACAATAACCATAAAGGATCCTCCTCTAATTCACCCCAGATTCTGAAGGTCATAATAAAGGTCATCCAGACTTAGCAGGCTTCCTAGATAGCCCTAGCACTACAGGAAATCTGTAGCACAGGGTTCTCAAGAAGAAACCCACATATGAACCGTGTTTCATATTCCCGCACCAGACCGAAATGGAATGAGAAAGAATATGAACCACTCTAGCCTAGGTGTCACTCAGGTCCCAGGTATAGGACCTTAATCACTCAGTGAAACCCCACCCACCAAAATAGAAACCAGATCCAGCAATGATAATGACAGTATGAAAATGCATAAGACTGTAAAGGAAAGCAATAAATAAAGCTGTACACAAAGCAATAAATAAAGAAAATAAACAAGAACAAGTAACACATAACACCCCCGTAAACACAAATCAAACAAGCGCTAGGAGGTACCCACAAAAAGAACCAGAAGCCCTAGTTGCAGTATAAGGGTCCCCAGCAGAGTCGCCAAGCTGTCGCTCCCACCAAATGACACAGGTTCATACGAGGTACAGACGCGAACGGTCGGCAAAAGAGAGAAATGAAGATGAAGTGAAAAGAGTCGCCAACTAGGCATTTGTATCCCGAAGGAAAGGTAATGCTGCATAAACCTAGGAAGAATATGGATAAGACGGTCGCGAACCAGAGAAACTGAGAAAGGGGGTTGGTTACAACCTGGGAAGGTATTAGCACCCAGATTGTCCGTCGTACTCGACGGGATCCACGCTTAAAAGATTTGTGTTTAAAGGGGTAGTGTCAGTGCTATCTGTGTGCAAAAGCTGGAAAAGGATGTACAAGTGTCAGTGCTGGAAAGTGAAGTGAAGAAAAGAAGTGTTAGTGTAGGAAAAGAGTGCAATGCCTAAGACAATAAGGCTTAAAGAATGGTGCTAGAAGATGGGGAATATACAGAGACTTTTGTTCGATAATTGTTAAGTTATGCCTAAGTATCCTCTCGTGCAATGAGGAAGTCAGAACACCATAGTTCGACTCAAAGAGACTGAAAGATAAATTGACTTGTGAACTGCTTACTTGTCTATGCTCAAGTGTATGACCTGTCTGGCTCAGGTGCTAACTGTCTTACATTAGACGGAAGAAGCGAGTTCTTGTTTATGAGTGAATGAGGTGAGAAAAGAATCCCGAAGGAGACGATTATTGTTTGTTTTTGTGTTTTCAATCTTTTATTGCTTTTTGGAGTTTGTCATAAGAAAATGAGCTTAAGCCTAAACCAAGGGTTAGTAAAATCATCACATCTTCCCTCTGATTAGGGGTAATGAGAATACCTTAAGTATGAAGTAAACACCTCACACTTAATCACCATGATGTAGGATTAAGATCATTAACCTACTTGTGACTATTTAGATGTTTTTGTTGTTTTTTGTTTACTGTTAAGTAACGAGTTTAAGCCATAATCAAGGATTTAATGGACTAATTACACCATCCTAATAGAAGGATAATAAATGAGATCATTTAAGCTGAGGAAGATACCTCAACTTAATCCATGATTAAGGATTAACCTCATGACAAAACAAAGCCTTTATTAAAATGGATTTTAGTTAATGATAAGATTAAGAAGTGAATTTTATGGTTTATAAGAAAACTTGAGGGGGACTTGTCCATTAACACTAGGGTTAGTCCTTCTTAACCAATTAAGGAAGAATTAGAACCCTAATGCAAGGCCCAAGTTACAAGCTTGATGTCTTAGTGATTATTAGATGAATTGATTAAGGGATTTAAACACATTAAGGGTTTAACACTTAGGATTAAAGTTATACACTCCATCCTAAGAGAAGGATGCATGCATAATCTTAATCACAAAGCCTTAAAACCTTAAAGGTTTAGTCTCTGATTATGAGATGAGAAGATAGACACAAAAGATGACACAAAGGTAAAACTAATGGGGGGACTAATCAAAACCTAATTGTTATCATGCTTTGGTGTTCCTAGGATTTATGAGGCTTGAAAGAGATCTTCAAGAATAGCCACCATGGAAGAAGCAGAGGAAAGGAAGAGAAGCAGAAGAAGCAAGTTAACTTACTTCACTTAAGAAGATAAGTTACTTGAAGAAAGAAAGTGAATGGAGAACATGAATGAGCAATCCCACTCTAAGGAAAAAGCAAAATGCAGCAATGAATGCATAAAAGAGATGGGGAGAAAATGTGAGAAGTGAAGGAAAATTCACTTCTCAAAGTACTTACCACCTGAAAAGTTAGCATAAGAGAAAGAAATGAAATGAATGCAAAGGTGAAAACCTAAACCAGAAGCATATTTATGATGTAAATGATGCTAAGAGATGATGCAAATGTATGTCAAGAGTTGTGAATGATCATACAAGTGATGAGAATGCAAATGAAGCATGAAAGAAGCATGAAAGTTCATGAATGCCCATGGAATGTAATGAATGCATAACATGACAAATGGATGAGGAAATGATCAAGCATGAGTCTAATGTGTCCTAAGATGTCTTATATGTCATGTGAATGCATAAAATGTCATGGCAAGTTCATGAATGCCAGCATATGCAAGAGGTATGCAAAGGAAGATGAGAAATTAGGGTTTTCATGCAACATGAGATGCAAAACTCAAAAACAGAAGCAAATGAAAAGATAAAAAATTGAAAATGCAATCAAAAGAACCCTAACCCCATATGATATCATACCCTAAAGGATAAGACCTAACTCTTAACCTAATGAAAGTTATGATTTTCTAAGTTATCTAGGGTTTTAAGGTACTTAAAGGGAAAAAAATGCAAATCAATTCAAAGAGGCAGAAGAAATTAGTGACAAAATTATGCTAGAAACTGCATGTCAAATGAAGATCAATGCAAAAAGAACCATTGTCATACCATTCTTGGTTAGGCAGAAAATAATTCTTGAAGTTAGGGTTCTGAAATAGGAATTTTATGAACCCTAAATTCAAGAAAATTATCAAAGATGGTTCAAAACCAAAAATAAATTTGTGTGGATGGTATGACAATGTATCTAAATGTTTAAATATGCAATGTTAATTTTTTTGGGATTTTTAGAAACCTAAATGATATTTTAATTAATTAATTCTCATTAATTAATTAAAATAAACATTTACATGTTTAAAAAATGATTTTTTTTAATGCAAAAAATAAAAATAAAAATATTTTTGTGTTAAGAAAATTATTTGAAGTAAAAATGCAGAATAAAAATATTTTTGGAATTTTCTTGCTATTTTAAATAAATGGTATAAGATTAAATGAGAAAAATGAAATAAAAATTAATTAAAGCAAAGGTAATCTGATCCAGTGGTTTAGATTGAAACTGGGAAAATGAGGGTTGACCTGGCGCCAAATCCAATGGACGGAATTTAAACTCAACTAAACCTAATTAACTAATTAATTAATCCAGCAATTAAATTAATGAGCTAATCTCCACCACTCAATTCGCGCGGGAAAGGAAATCCAAGGGCCTAGATTCAAATGAAACCCTAACCCTAATTAAAGCTGCTAATCATTTTCAGGTCACCGGAGAAGAGCTCCGGTCGTCTTCTTCGGTGACACCCTCACCTGAAAATTCCTAACTCTTTCCCTAGGTTATTTCTGCTCTAAAGCTCCAGATCAACTCCCCTAAACTCAAATCCACACTTAAAACACATTTATTCATGCTCATAAACAAGATTCGAAGAAAAGATCAAACATGGCAAAAATTTCAGAGGTTCAGTACATACTTATTTCTACACCATTTTCAAAAATTCAAAGCTCAGAATGATCAGTGAAGCATGCTTATTCATTTTGTAACATAAAAAAGAGGTTCTGGAAAAATGAATTCAAATGACTACCTGAGATGAAGCTTTTCAACCTTGAGCTTTCTGGCCACTTCCATGGTGCAAAATGACTCTAATGGCCTCCCTGAAGAAGTTGCAATGCTTGGAAAGCTTTGAGAATGGCTGGTTTGAGTGGTAGCAATCCAACTGGTCAGAAATCGTGTTTGGTGTATGAGGGGTTTTTGGCTGTTTTAGTGGGTGGTTTGTGATCAGTGGATGATTTTGAGATGAATGGTGGAATTGGTTTGATGATTGAGTGAGTGAGCTGGGAGTTTCGAAGGAAAATGCAAGAGGGAGAGATTTTGGGAACCTGAGGATTCTTAGGTTTCAACTTGCAATCTTGTGTGCTATGATCAACATTTGGTCCACATATCAAGTTGTGATAGGTCAGAGAAGTGGTTGTGGCCTATGGTGATTGGTATGAGCTTCTTGCAAAAAGACACCAACTTGTGTACTTGAGGTATGGGCAATGGTGTAGCTGGCTCATTGGCTTGTCCATGCGCAGCTGACTTCAAGGATGTCCACAAAATCAATCTTGAGGCAATTCAGCAAGTGGGAGCAAAGTTATGGGACCTTTTGCAAATATGTGAAGTTTTGGCCCCTTTGAGAAATCTTGATGTTCAAGGCATGTAATCTTGCAATTCTTTAGGCAATTATGATCTAGAGGAAATGCACTATGATGTTATGATACATTGAAGTGTGTTTGAAGTCACAAAAAGCCTTGGCAAGTGGTTTTCCAAGGAATCCGTTTTGGTGCATTCTTGAAAATTATGGGATTTTTGCCAACTTTGACAAGGCATATCTTGAGTTCCAAAATGAATTAGATCTTGTTCTTGTAATTTTTGAAAAGGGAATGATCCAATCTACAACTTTCATGACCAAATTTTTTTCATGTGAAGCATTTTTGGTTGAGAAAGAGGAGGTTGAAAAACTTTCCCAAAATGGAAAGTTTACATTACAAGTCATTTCCATTTTTGGCAACTTTTGGTTTAGCTCACTTTTCTTCAATTCTGTGAACTTCTAAGCACTTCAATGATCAAATAAAGACCATATAACCTCAATTTGATAAAAACTCCATTTTGGTTCCATGGGTGGGGGCCTCAGATGCCCTGATTTTGCTCTAACTTCCTCAAGAAGTTACCCAGTGATCAGATGACTTCCACAATGAATTTCTTCATTAAAATTGGTATGCATGATCCTTATAACATTTTGAGACCAATAGAAATAAGAGAGACCAAATAATTTGGAGTTATGTCCTCTAAAACCAAAACCCTAATTTCAGGTCATCTGTGCAGTTAAACCCTAGCTCTGCTTCCATGCTTTGCCAGTTCTTGTGATTCTTTGACTTCCTTGATCTTTGGAGGATAAAATATGATGATTGAACATACATGGACCCTCTTGAGATGATTTAAGACCTTTGGAGTGGCTCAGATGAATCTTGGATTGCTCATATCACAAACCCTAGATGCAAATGAACTTGACCTAATGCAGATGAATAAAAAATGCAATATGATATGATATGCTTAAACTTATGCAAAGATGAAAGATAACAAGCCATGGTGTGAACTTAGTGAGGGCAAATTTTGGGTGTTTACATTATCGAACAAAAGTCTCTTTGTCATCCCCCCTCTTCAGAATTCTTTTCTAAGTCTCAGATCCTGAGCATTCACCTTTTGCACTAACATTTGTATATTCTATTCCAGCTTTTACACACAGATAGCACATACCCTACCCCTTTAAACAAAAACTTTCAAGCGTGGATCCCGTCGAGTACGACGGACAATCTGGGTGCTAATACCTTCCCAGGTTTATGCAGCATTACATTTCCTTCGGGATAAAAATACCTAGCTGGAGACTCTATTCATCTTCATTTCATTTCTCGTTTCGCCGACCATTCACATCTGTACCTTGTCTGACCTGGTGTCTTTTCGGGGGAGCGACAATTATTTTTGGTGTTTTGCATAAGTTAATGAGCTTAAGCCTAAATCAAGGGTATGTAAACTCATTATATCCTCCCTGATTAGGGATAATGAGCTTACTTAAGTATGAGATAAGCATCTCAACGTAACTACCATGATGATGTAGGATTAGGATCATTAACCTACTTGTGATTATTTATATGTTTTTGGGTTTTTGTTTAGTGTTAAGTAATGAGTTTAATCTCTATTCACAGATTAGTGAACTCATTACACCATCCTAATAGAAGGATACTAGATGAGAACACTTAAGCTAAGGAAGATACCTTAACTTAATCCATGGTTAGGGATTAAATTCATTATATAACAAACCTTTATTAAGTGGATTTTAATTAAGGGATGATATTAAGAAGTGGATTTTAAGTTTGTGAGACAACTTGAGGGGGACTTGTCCATTAAACACTAGGGTTAGTCCCTCTTAACCATAAGGAAGAGATAGAACCCTAATGTAAGGCCCAAGTTACAAGATAAAGTCTTGGTGATTATTAATGTGATATAATTAAGAGGTTTAAACAAATTACAGGTTTAACACTTAGGATTAAAGTTATACACTCCATCCTAAGAGAAGGTTGCAAGCATAACCCTAATTCCAAAGTCCTAAAACTTTAAGAGTTTAGTCTCTGATTATTGAGATGAGAAGAGAGACTCAAGGAGACTCAAAGGTAAAAAACTAAGGGGGACTATACACAACCCTAAAAGTTATCATGCTTGGATATCCTATGGTTTGTTAGGCTTAAGAGAGAAGGTCTTCAAGGCCAACAATGGAAGAAGCAGATGAAAAGTGGAGGAGAAAGAAGAACAAGTTACTTACTTCCTGAAGAAGATAAGTAACTTGAAAGAAAGAAAGTGAGAAGGATGGAACATAAGTGAACAAGTTCACTTCAAAGACATGTTAAAATGCATATGAATGAGATAAGAATAAGTGGGAAGTGAAGGCAAATCCACCTCCCAAAATAACTTACCAAAAGTGCTTGAAAAGTTAGTATGAATGCATAAGACATAAAACATGAATAAATAAATTGAAATGAGGTGCAAAGACCAAAGTCAGAAGTGATTATGCAATGCAAATGGCATATGAGATGATGAAAAGTCATAAAAGATGCATATGAATGATCATACAAAGATGAGATGTCATGAAAGCATGCTTAGAAGTTTGAAAACACATGGATGTTTATGAAATGTAATGAATGCAAGACATGGTAAATGAATGAAGAAATGGTCAAGAAATGTTCTAACATGTCCTAAGATGTCTAAGATGACATATGAATGCTTGAAATGTTATGGCAAGTTCACATGATAATGAATATGCAAGGTGAATGCAAATGAACATGAGAAATTAGGGTTTTATGAACATATGAGATGCAAATGAACAAAACAGAAGCATACAACATGATAAAAAATTGAATTCAAGCTCAATAAAACCCTAAACCCATATTAGGTCAAACCCCAAAGGAGAAGGTCAGAAGCTAATCCTATTGAAAGTTATGATTTTTCTAAGTTTGCTAGGGTTTTTGGGTGATTCTTAAGGGCAAATGAAAATCAAATTGAAAATGCAAGATAAATTCATGAGAAAATAACCTAGAAACTATATGCAATATGTGAAACAATGCAAAAAGAATCAAGTTCAAACTCTTCATGGTTAGGCAGAAATGATTTTTCAAAGTTAGGGTTAGAAAATGTGATTTTTAAGAACCCTAATTCAAAGAAAATTGTGAAATTATGATCAAACCTAAAAAGAAATTTGTATGAAGAGTTTGAAAATGTTTCTAAATGTATTGGAATGGTTCATGATTTTTTTTGGTGATTTTTAGAAACCTAAATGCATTTTTAATTAATTAAAATCCATTAATTAATTAAAAATTACATTTAAATATTTTAAAAATACTTTTTTAATGCAAAAAATAAAATAAAAATCATTTTTGGGTTGAGAAAAATATTTGGATCAGAAATGCAAAAGGAAATATTTTTGTGAGGTTTTTAACTATTTTAAATAAATTATGCAAGAGAAATAAAATAAAATGAATTAAAAATGGATTTAAGGGAAAGTCAACGTATCCAAAGGCCCAGATTCAAACAGAATTGGAGGGAGTTAACTGGCGCGTGTTTGGAGGGTCAGGATCTAATCTGGGCTAAACTGAATTAATTAAACTAATTAAATATAATTAGGGCTAATGGACGAATCTGAGCCACCCACACGCGCGATAAACCTAAGATCTAAGAGTGGGGATTCAAACTGGGACTAAACCCTAATTAAACCCTAATTACCCTCAGGTGACCGGAATAGTGTTCCAGTCATCTTCTCCGGTGACCCCTTCCCTGAACTCTCTCAAAACCTCAAATCAATGCCTCAAACTCTCCAGAAATGATCAATAGACAATATTAAACAAGAATCCAGGCATGAAATTCATTTATATTACATTAACAACAAGAATCGAATCAAACAAATTTTATGGGCAAAATTTCAGAGCAAGCATAGATGGCCATTTCTCAACCATTTTCAATTCTAAACATATCAAAGTGATCAGCTAAGCATATAGAATCATTTGATAACAAGAAAAAGGAGTTCTGGAAAATATGTTCTTGATGATACCTTAGATAAAGCTTTGCAGTTTTGTGCTTTCTGGCCTCCTCCCTTGCACAAATCAACTCCAATGGACCCCCTGAGGATGTTGTGATGCTTAGAACAAGTTTTTAATGGCTGGTTTATGAGCTTCAGTTCTGGGTATGCAGAAATCGTGTTTTGGTTTGAGCTGGTTTCAGGCCATGGCGAGGGGTGGGAAATGATCCTTAGGTTGTGTGTGATTGAATGGTGAAAGAAATTTGGAGTTTTGATGGCTGAGGTGTGATAATCTAAGAAGGGAAGTTTTTGACAATTTTTGGGCAATCTGAGTTATAAGATGTTTCAGGCTTGTGTGTTCTATGAAATGAGGCCCTTAGGATTCACATAAGTCATTGTGATTGGTCAGAGAGTGGGTGGTGGCACAGCTTGATTGGTATGGTGTATTTTTCAAAAAAGTCAAATTTGTGTACTTGAGGTATGGGCATGGTGCAGAGCTGTTTCAAGGGGTGTTTTGGTCTCAACAATGTTTGTGGATGGCCCTTGGATCAATAGAGTGCAACTGGAAGGCTTGGATAAAGAGATGTCATGTGTCTTGCAACTTTCCAACTTTGAAATTTCTTGTGAATCAAGCCATGAAAATGCCAAATTCTTGGGCTAATTCTGGTTTAGGCATGTTGTATTGACATGTTATGAAGTGTTTGTGTACATTAGAGGTCACTTAGAAGCTTGAAATGCCAATATGCAAAAATCTCTCTTTGACATGAAACTTGAAATTATGTGATTTTTGCCAACTTTGAAAGGCCATATCTTGAGTTCTAGGATGAATCAAGACATGTTCTAGTACTTTTTGAAAAGGGAAAGACCTAATCTACAACTTTCATGCCCAAGAAGTTTTTATTTGAAGCATATTTGGTTATGAAAGAGGTTGAAAATCCTTCCCAAAATGGAAAGTTTCCATTACAAGTCATTTCCAAAAATGACAAGTTTGCAATTGGCTCAAAATTCTTCAACTTTGTGAACTTCCAACCACTTATAAGATCAAATAAAGATCATAGAACTTCAATTTGATGAAAATGATCCTTTGGTACCCTTGTTGGGGGCCTCAGATGCCCTGATTTTGACTTAACTTGCTCAAGAAGTTACCCAATGATCATATGACTTCCACAATGAATTTCTTCATAAAACATGGTATACATGATCCTTATAACATATTAAGAAAATTAGAAACAAGAATGACCAACAAAATTGGAGTTAAGGCCTTTGAAACCAAAACCCTAACTTTGGTCATATGTGCAGTGAAAACCCTAGCTCTACTTCCATGCTTTTGTCAATCTTTGTGATTTCTTGACTTCCATGAACATTGGGGAGCATAATATGATCATAGAACACACATGGACCCTCTTGGAACGCTTCAAGACCATTGGGATGGCTCAGATTGATTCTTGGATTGCTCAGATCTCAAACCCTAGATGCAGATGAAATGAAACTATGTAGATGAAAAAAATATGCAACATGAGATGGTATGCTTATACTAAAAAAAAAATGAAAGATCACAATCCATGGTGTGAGAAAAAGTGAGGGCAAATTTGGGGTATTTACATCGCTGAGCGAGAATCTCCCTGGAACTTTCGCTGAGCGAGGGATACCTTGCTGAGCGACCACTGCGATTTCCAGAATTTCCAGCAGCGTAACAGTCAACCAAAATGATCCCAAAACTCCTATAAGCTCATACAATCATGATCTATAACATATTCTAGCTATCATACTTTGGCTATAACGATTTCCAACCGATTAATCCATAAATGTCTCACATTTTCTCTCAAACCCTAACTATTCATCTTCTCTAACTTCTACCAAATCAAAAACCCACAAAATCTAACACATACATAATCATACACAAGATTAAGATAACAATGTTTATCATCCTTACCCGATTATTCCGATTCCTAGGAGCAATCTTGAAGCTTTTCCAATATTCCCTCTTTTCTCTTCTCTCATTTTCTTTCTCTTGTTTACTAACTTTCTATTTCACTCTCTCTCACTCTCTTATATTCTTTTCTCTCTATTTCTACACTTAACTCTATTCTTTCTATTTCTTTCCAACCAAATATCATTTTCTCACAAAAATACCAATTCTACTAATTTCTAACTTATCATTAATTAACAAATACCTAAAATACACTTCAAACCAATTTTACCCGAAAATTCACAAAACGTAAAAATCCCACAACATAACATATCATCACATTAATTCCTCAACATAAAATATCATCATGATAATTTCACAAATAAAACAATTATCATACAAATGAAACAAAAAACTCCACAAAAATTTGGGAAAATCGAATCGGGGCGTTACAACTCTCCCCTACTTTAGAAATTTTCGTCCTCGAAAATATTACCTGATCCAAACAACTCCGGATACAACTCGCGCATCCCACTCTCCATTTCCCGTCATATTTCCTTTCGCAGCGCCTCCCCACACCACTTTCACAAGCGCAATATCCTTGCCTCTTAGCTTCTTAATTTCACGATCCAAAATCCTAACCGGCAAAGCTTCCACCGTAAGGTTATCTCTTACTTCAACCTCATCCATAGGAATAACATGTGACGGATCCGGAACATACTTCCAATGTTGCGAAACATGGAACATATCATGCAAATTCGAAAGATTCGGAGGCAACGCCACACGGTAAGCCATAACACCCACTCGTGCAGTAATCTGATACGGCCCAATAAAACGAGAAGTCAACTTCTTCGACTTTAAAGCACGACCCACACCCGTAACCGGTATAACTCTCAAGAACACATGGTCGCCTTCCTGAAACTCAAGATCATTCCTTCTCTTGTCATGATAACTCTTTTGTCTATTCTGAGAAGCTCTCATCTTCTCCCAAATAAACTTTACTTTTTACGTCGTTTGTTGTACCATCTCCGGTCCAACTACCATTCTTTCCCAGGTTTCATGCCAACACAAAGGTGTTCGACATCTCCGACCATACAAAGCCTCAAATAGTGCCATACCAATACTCGAATGAAAACTGTTATTATAGGTGAACTCAATCAACGCTAAATAACTATCCCAAACACCACCTTGTTCTAGCACACAAGCACGCAACAAATCCTCTAACGATTGAATTGTCCTCTCGGTTTGACCGTCAGTTTGCAGATGGTAAGCCGAACTCAATCATAGCTTAGAACCCAAAACCTTTTGCAAACTCTCCCAAAACCTCGATGTAAATCTAGGATCTCTATCCGATACAATACTCTTAGGAACTCCATGCAACTTCACAACCACAGAAACATAAATCCCGGCTAGCTTTTCCAAAGAATAACTAATATCAATCGGAATAAAGTGAGCAGATTTAGTGAGTCTATCGACAATTACCCAAATAGTATTGTGACCTCTCTGCGTATTCGGCAATCCCGTAACAAAATCCATCGATATACTTGTCGCTCCCACCAAAATGACACTGGGCCAAGAGGGGTACAGACGCGAACGGTCGGCGAAAAGGGAATGTGAGAACACACAGGAGTGAACTCACATGAAAAGAAAAGAGTCGCCAGCTAGGCATTTTTATCCCGAAGGAAAGGCAATGCTGCATAGACCTAGAAAGATATGGATAAGACGGTTGCGAACCAGAGAGACTGAGAAAGGGGGTTGGTTACAAACTGGGAAGGTATTAGCACCCAGATTGTCCGTCGTACTCGACGGGATCCACGCTTGAAAGATTTGTATTTAAAGGGGTAGTGTCAGTGCTATCTTGTGTGCAACAACTGGAAAAAAATGCAAGTGTCAGTGCAAAATAAATGTGAAGTGAAATGAAAGAGTGTCAGTGTAAGAAAAGAATATGAAGCTCAAGATCATGGGGCTTAAAGAATGATGCTGGAAGGAGGGGGAATATACAGAGACTTTTGTTCGATAACGGTTAAGTTATGCCTACGTATCCTCTCGTGTAATGAGGAAGTCAGAACACCGTAGTTCGACTCAAAGAGACTGAAAGAAGAATTGACTGATGAACTGCTTACTTGTCTATGCTCAAGTGTATGACCTGTCTGGCTCAGGTGCAAACTGTCTTGCATTAGACGGAAGAAGCGAGTTCTCGTTTATGAGTGAATGAGATGAGAAAAGAATCTCGGAGGAGACGATTATTGTTTGTTTTTGGGCTTTCAGTCTTTTATTGCTTTTTGAAGTTTGTCATAAGTTAATGAGCTTAAGCCTAAACCAATGGATTTAGTAAACTCATCACATCTTCCCTCTGATTAGGGGTAATGAGAATACCTTAAGTGTGAAGTCAGCTTCTCACACTTAATCACCATGATGTAGGATTAAGATCATTAACCTACTTGTGATTATTTAGATGTTTTTGTGGTTTTTGTTTAGTGTTGAGTAATGAGATTAAGCCATAATCAGGGATTAAACAGACTCATTACACCATCCCAATAGAAGGATAATAGATGAGAATGTTTAAGCTGAGGAAGACTCCTCAACTTAATCCATGATTAGGGATTAAACTCATGACAAAACAAAGCCTTTATTAGATGGATTTTAGTTAATGATGAGATGAAGAAGTGATTTTTAGGGTTTGTAAGACAACTTGAGGGGGACTTGTCCATTAACACTATGGTTAGTCCTTCTTAACCAATTAAGGAAGAATTAGAACCCTAATGCAAGGCCCAAGTTACAAGCTTGATGTCTTGGTGATTATTAAGTGAATTGATTAAGGCAAATCCACTTCTCAAAACAACTTACCACCTGAAAAGTTAGTAAAGAAATGAAATGCAATGCAAATGAGATGAAATGTGATGATGCAAACCAAAACCAGAAGCATAAGTATGATGTTAATGATGCTAAGAGATGATGCAAACATGAGGCAAGTGCATTAGAATGATCATACAAGCATATGGATGCAAATGAGGCATGTTTAGAACCATGAACATTCATGAAAAGTTATGAAGTGCAAATGACATACAACATGGCAAATGAAATATGCAATGATCACATATGGTCTTAACATGTCCTAAGATGTATTATGAATCAAATGGATGCACAAAATGTCATGGAAAGTTATGGTATGCAAACAAATGGGAAATGGATGCAAAGGAAGGCCCAAATTAGGGTTATATGCAACATACAAAACAAAAATCCAAAACCAGAAGCAAATGACATGATAAAAATTTGAAAATGCAATCAAAGGAACCCTAAACCTATACCAACTCACTGCCCAAAGGAGGGGATCCAACTCTTAACCTAGTGAGAGTTATGAATTTCTTAAGATTGCTAGGGTTTTAAGGTACCTCATCAAGAAAAATGCCAAACAAATAGGAAATGCAAAATCAAATCATGCCAATTTAAACCTATAAACTACATGTTATGCAAGATGTAATGCAAAAAGAATCATTGTCCAACTCTCAATGGTTAGGCAGAAGTGAATTTTTGAAGTTTGAATCAAAATAATGCCTTGAAATGAAATTAAATCCATTGAAAATTGTCAAAAGGCATCAAGATCAAAAAAGAAATTTGGTTTGAAGGTTGGACAATGTTTCTAAATGATTTTAAATGTTTCATGAATTTTTTTGTGATTTTTAAATACTTAAAAGTATTTTTAATTAATTAATTCTCATTAATCAATTAAAAATAAAATTTTAAATGATTTAAAAATATTTTTCAATGCAAAAAATAAAAATAAAAATATTTTTGGTTTCTGAAAAATTAATAAAAGGCTTGATAAAAATATTCAGAATTTTTTGATGATTTTTACTATTTTTAATAAAATGTACAAAAGAAATGGAATTAAATGAAAAATAAAATGAATTTAAACTGAAAAATGAGAAAGTCAACAGATCAAATGGCCAAGATTCAAACTGGAACGCGCGCGAATTGACTAGGCGCGCATCTGGACGACCAGCATTCAAATTCCCTTAATTATGATTAGTGCCCTAATCTGAACCCTAAACAAATTCAGGTGACCAGAACAGTGTTCCGGTCATCTTCTCCGACGAGCTCCTCTTTCAATCTCTCTCAATACGCCATGAAAACTCTCAAATCTCTCCAGAATCACTCATTGAACATCCCTAAACCTAAACCCCACCCCAAAATCCATTCATTTCCACTGAATCAAGAGACACGAATCAAAACGGAAAACACACAAAAGTTTCAGAGATCAAATACATCCTACACACGCAACCATTTTCAAAGGTTCAAAGCTCAAAATGATCAGCACATCACATAGAATCAGTTTATAACTTAAAACGCAAGTTCTGGAAAAATGTTTGAGATGGCTACCTGAGATGGAACCTCCTGGTTCTGGGCTTTCTGGCCTTTCCTTTGTTGCAAATCCACTCCTTTGAATCCTCTGATGATGAAATGAAGCTTAGGAAGCTTTGAGGATGGCTAGTTTGGGAGATTGGCAGAGTTCTGTTCAAGGGGGGAAGGAAATCGTGTTTTGATTTCAGTGAGTTTCAGGCTATTTTAATGGTTGGTTTGTGACCAGTGAAGCATGTTGAGATCAATGGTGAAGTTTGTTTGTGTGTTTGAAGCTTGTGGAGTCAGTTTCGAATGGTTTTGCAAAATGAAGCATAAACTTGGAACTAGGGCTTGGAGTGTGTTTCAGCATGAATGGTTATGTGCTATGGCTTGCCTTTGGTCCACTTATCACTCATGGATAGGCCTGTGGAGTTGGTGTGCCCTATTGTGATTGGTATGGGTCTTTGGCCAAAATGTCAAACTTTGTGTAAGAGAGGTATGGGCTCATAGCTAGCCAAGGACAAATGGGGTGTCCTGCGCAGCAAGAAGTGTGGAGAGCCCTAGGATCAATTATGAAGTCAGAAAGCAAGTGGATTAGGGTTTGAATGAGGTTTTGCAACTTGGTTCATCTTTGGCCCTTTTGAAGTTTCTTGCCCCACAAGTCACAAAAATGAGTGATTCTTTGATGCAATCTGACTTTTAGGCCTTGGTTCATGTTTGTGTGAAGTTTAGAAGTCCATTTGGAAGTTCAATTTGCCTTGGCAAGTGGTTTTGCAACTTTGCCTCTTTGGTAGAAAACTTCAAATTATGTGATTTTGGCCAACTTTGACAAGCCATAACTTTTGATCCAAAATGAATTAGAACAAGTTCTTGTACTTTTTGAAAAGGGAATGATCCATTCTACAACTTTCATGACCAAAGTATTTCCATTTGAAGCATTTTTGAATCAAAAAGCAAGGGTTGAAAAAGTTTCCCAAAATGGCAATTTTCATTATAAGTCCACTTTCCCAAAAAGTCAACTTTGCAAATGGCTTGAAATTCTTCAATTTTGTGAACTTCCAACATCTTCTATGATCAAATAAAGATCATACACAATCAAAATCATGAAGAACACCCTTTGGTTGGGTCATTGAGGGCCTCAGATACCCTGATTTTGCACTGACTTGCTCAAAAAGTCAACTCTTGATCAGATGACTTCCCCATTGAATTTCTTCATGAAAATTGATATGCATGGTCCCTATACCATATAGAGACCAATAGAAACAAGAATGACCAAAAAAATTGGAGTTATGGCCTCTGAAACCAAAACCCTAATTCTAGGTCATCTGTGCAGTTAAACCTGGCTCTGCTTCCATGCCATTCTCAGTTCTTGTGATTTTTTGACATTCTTGACTTTGAGAGGATATAATATGATGCTTGAACATAAATGGACCCCTTTGAAGTGATTGATGACCTTTGGAGTGGTTCAAGTGGCTCTTGGATTGCTCAGATCACAAACCCTAGATGCAGATGACTTAGAAACAATGCAGTGAATAAAAAATGCATTATGAGATGCTATGCTTGAACTTATGCATATGAGGGTATCACAAGCCATGGTGTGAAGGGGTGAGGGAAAATTTGGGGTGTTTACAGCTGCCCCTATTCAAACATGAGTTAGCTGTGCAGGATGTAAGCAACGGCTTAACAGGCAAACAAGATAACTTGTGGTTGAATACTAAAGACAGTCCAAAATTTGCACTCACAGAATGAAGAAGAAAAAGGATATAGATTGTAAAAGAAAATAAAGTATATTGTAAAGTGTGGGCGACGGAGGACGACCGTCGAGCAGGGGACGACTACTGGGGAAAGAGCAATGACGGGGACGGCCGACATGCTGGGGATAAAAGGGATTATGATGGGGACGGCAATCAGGTAAAGCTATAAGATCCTATGGGGATTAGTAAAAATGATGGGGACGGTCATCAGGTTCATAAAGTAATGTAAACAACGATGGGGACGACCATCGGGCTAAACTGATGAAGGACGATCATCAGGAAAAGGAAAAAGGGACCACGATGGGGACGACCATCGGGTTAAAGAATAAATGAAATAATGATGAGGGATGGTCATCAAAGGTGAAGGACGATCACCTAGCAGGGGACGACTGCTCTGTTAGGGATAAGATAAGGGACGGTCATCTAAGGTGAAGGACGATCACCTGGCAGGGTACGGCTGCCGAAAATATCGCGACATAGGATGAATGCCGGATAAAAGGTCGACGATGGGGACGGCCATCGGATGAGCATGATGAAGGACGATCATCAAGAGGTGAAGGACAATCACCTAGCAGGGTACGGCTGCTAAAAATCACGACATAGGAGGAATGCCAGATAAAAGGTCGACGATGGGGATGGCCATCGGATGAGCATGATGAAGGAAGATCATCAAGAGGTGAAGGACGATCACCTAGCAGGGTACGGCTGCTAAAAATCACGACATAGGACGAATGCCAGATAAAAGGTCGACGATAGGGACGGCCATCGGATGAGCATGATGAAGGACGATCATCAAGAGGTGAAGGACGATCACCTAGCAGGGTATGACTGCTAAAAATCACGACATAGGACGAATGCCGGATAGAAAAGGGGTTGCTTTGTTGACGACCTACTGGGGAACAGTAAACATGGACGAGTGTTTACATCCAAGAAATAAAAGGTATAAGTGTTTTGAAGTTGTGTACAAATTAAAGATGCGGACGAGCATTCTTAAAACTACGATATGGACGAGTATCGGGTGGAAACAAATACTGACACGTGTTCAGAGATGATGATACGGACGAGTATCAACTGGTTAACAAGGAACACGGACGAGTGTCGATTCTGAAGGGACTCTTCTGGGGAATAGTAGACACAGGCGAGCGTCTTAATTCAAGAAGACATAAGTGTTTGACACGTGTATGGATTAAAAATGCGGACGAGCATCCCTAAGACTGTGATACTGACGATTATCAGGTAGAAACAAACGCTTGACGCATGTTCTGAGATGATGGTGCGGACAGGTACCAACTGGTTAACAAATAACACAGACGAGTGTCGAATCTGAGGGGGTTTGAGTGATATATACAAGATACGGGCGAGTATCTGTATGAGTGAAACAGGAGTAATAAGTATGAGTGGTGTACAGGAGTGTTTAACTTGCTGAGGAGGGTGACACGGACGAGTGTCAAAAGAGAAAAGTGTAATATAAACAAGTATATGGTTTGCCAAGATGTTTAGGCAACTGCGCTGGGGAAGATGACACGGACGGGTGTCAGGGAATCTGTATAAAGATGTATCTGTGAGTGCAAAGAGGAAGCTCTGGCTTTCCACTGGGGGTATGACACGGACGAGTGTCAAGAAGTATATGTAATATAAGTGTCTGCTTGTAAAGAAGGCTCGGGCGACTTTACTGTAGAATCATGACACGGACGGTTGCCAAAAGGAGTGTGTATTTGTATTCACAAGTGTAAGGCAAATGCCTTGGCTCTCTGGTGGGGAATTTGCTGTATACTGTTGATGGGTTGTCAATATTCACAAGTGCTTGATTCAGAACATGGCTTATTCAATATGTTTGATTTTTGCCGTAATGCTCCGTATTAGACGGAATGCTACGCTCTGTGGGAAATATGATGCGAATGCCATGATTATGCAAAGATACTGATCCGGGATCCGGGTCCCGTTGCTACGAAGATCTCTGGTTGATCTGCTTGAAGTGAACATCCCAGCTGGGGATGAAGTTACTGGTATATCTGACATATGAGACTCTGCTTGGGGAAATAGGTCACTGATAGACCCATCCTTGGTGGTGAGGGACCCAACTGGGGTTTGTTGAAGCTTTCTTCACTCTGTTGTGGGATATTCAGACGTTGCTCTTTTGGATAGAGGCTGAAGCTCTGTGGGGAGATGGTTCCCTAGCTTTTGTACTTGGTTGAGGAGGAAGTAAGTGGCAACTCGGCTGGGGAGAAATAATAAATGGAAACTCAGCTGGGGAGAAAGCACCTACGGTGCTAAGACTGAGTGGATAATGATTTGTCGGCTTGCTGGGATGAAGCTTTCATGCCCCATGTTGTGCTTTGAATACCTGCAATCCTGAAAAGACAGAGAAATGCACAAGTAATCCCGAGGTATCCCCTACCGGATTCCATCATAGGAGTTTAGACCCCCCCGAGAGTAGGTATATTTCCTGCAAGCACGTGTTTTAAGAGAAGCATCTGTATTTATGCAATCAGTATCTTAAGGACATCGGACATTTTGCAAATGAAAATAGAATGTACGAGACAAAACATGACTGAAAATATGATTTTATTGATTTATACGCCCTGAATTGGCGAGATACAGTCAGAGAAACAGATCCCCTAAAATGAGGAGATTGGTATAAATTGAGAAACAAAAGATGTTGGCAATGTTGATGACGCTTCAAGGGGCTCCCCTTTGCTATGACTCGTATGACATTTGACGTTCCTCTTGTCTCGCTTTCTGAGGAAGGCTGATTCTGACAGAAGCTTGATCCTTTCGAAGTTTACCAAGTTGTGAGTGATACAGATGAATTCAGAATGCAGTTGTTCGCTTATTCCCTTATTTTGCATGGACCGCCCTTTCGGGTTTTCAATCCATCGGGATACCCATTTTTGCCTGAGTTGTCCAATGTGGCTTTTCAACTCAGCGGGTGTACATTTTTTTGTTTATTTCCCTTATTTTTGCCCGAGTCTTTTATTCTGTTTTTGACTCGCCGGGATGCCCTATTTTTGCCTGGACTTACATTCTATTTTTATGTCCAGCGGGTCATTTTATGCGAAGTATTTTTTAACTGCATCTGAATTCACAGGGGACAAGAAGTCTTCACCATCCATAGTACTGAGCATCAGTGCTCCACCGGAGAAAACTTTCTTTACTACGAATGGCCCTTCATAGTTCGGAGTCCATTTGCCCCTGTGGTCTGTATGAGGAGGGAGAAGTCTTTTCAGCACAAGATCTCCTACTTGGTATTCTCGGAGCCTGACTTTCTGATCGAAGGCTTTCTTCATCCTTTTCTGATACAGCTGCCCATGACAGATTGCAGCCAATCTCTTCTCTTCAATCAGACTCAGTTGTTCGTATCGGGATCAGACCCATTCTGCTTCGTTTAGCTTAACATCCATTAACACCCGTAAGGAGGGCAATTCAACTTCAACAGGTAGGACTGCCTCCATACCATACACAAGTTGATATGGTGTTGCCCCAGTGGATGTTATAATTGATGTACGGTACCCATGCAAGGCAAACGGTAGCATTTCATGCCAGTCTCTGTAGGTGACTACCATCTTCTGCACAATCTTCTTGATATTCTTGTTAGCTGCCTCAACAACGCCATTCATCTTTGGTCTGTAAGGAGAAGAATTGTGGTGTTGGATCTTGAAGTCTCGGCATAGTTCTGCCATCATTTTGTTGTTTAGATTGGAACCATTATCAGTAATGATTCGCTCGGGCACTCCATACCGACATATGATATCCCTCTTCAGGAATCTGGCTACCACTTACCTGGTAACATTTGCATATGAGGCTGCTTCAACCCACTTGGTAAAATAGTCAATGGCTACCAAGATGAATCTGTGGCCGTTTGAAGCAGTTGGTTCAATTTTGCCAATCATATCAATGCCCCACATAGCAAAGGGCCAGGGTGAAGACATCACATTTAAAGGATTGGGAGGCACATGCACCTTATCCGCATAAATCTGGCATTTATGGCATTTTCTGGCGTAGGCACAACAGTCAGCATCCATTGTAATCCAGTAATATCCTGATCTTAGTAGCTTCTTGGCCATGGCATGCCCTCCCGCATGGGTACCAAAGGATCCTTCGTGCACCTCGTGCATCAACAAGTCTGCTTCTGTTCTATCAACGCATCTGAGGAGTACCATATCAACGTTTCTCTTGTACAGGGAACCATCAGTATTCAAGAAGAAACTACCAGTTAGCCTTCTTAATGTCTTCTTATCATTGGAAGATGCCCCAGGTGGGTATGTTTGATCCTCCAAGAAGCACTTAATGTCATGGAACCAAGGCTTGTCATCTTTAACAACATCTGCTGCAAATACATACGCTGGTCTGTCAAGTCTGGACACTGAAATCCGAGGTACAAAGTTGGCAGCTTGAACTTTGATCGTGGATGAAATGGTGGCAAGAGCATCTGCAAATTGATTCTCGTCCCGAGGGATATACTCAAGCTTGACCGTTGTAAAGAAAGTCAATAACCTCCTTGTATAATCCCTGTAAGGTATCAGATGATCCTGGTGTGTGTACCATTTGCCATTGATTTGATTAATTACTAGAGCTGAATATCCGAATACAGTCAAAGTCTTGATCCTGAGGTCAATGGCTTCCTCAAGACCCATAATACAAGCTTCGTATTCAGCTTCGTTGTTAGTGCAGTTAAAGGTGAGTTTTGCCGAGAAAGGCATGTGAACTCCTTTAGGTGTAATGAGTACTGCACCAACGCCACGACCATTCATGTTAACAGCCCCGTCAAACATCATAGTCCATTCTTCTCCTGGGTCAGGCCCTTAAGTGTGAACAGGCTCTTCATGATCTTTTGCTTTTATGAACATGATGTCTTCATCAGGGTCTCATAGGCTGGTAATCATCAATGGGTTGCTCAGCAAGATAATCAGACAATACACTGCCCTTGATGGCTTTCTGAGATGTGTACTGGATGTCATATTCTGTGAGGATCATTTGCCATCTCGCAACCCGTCCGGTAAGTGCTGGCTTCTCAAAAATGTACTTAACTGGGTCCATCTTGGAGATCAATAAAGTAGTGTGGGTCAACATATACTGTCTTAGTCGGCGAGCAGCCCACGCTAAAGCACAACAAGTTTTCTCGAGCAGTGAATAACGTTGTTCACAGCCAGTAAACTTTTTGCTTAGGTAGTATATTGCATAATCTTTTCGACCAGACTCGTCATGCTGGCCCAACACACACCCCATTGACTCTTCTAATACTGTCAAGTACATAATTAGAGGTCTTCCTTCAACTGGAGGAATAAGGATTGGAGGTTCTTGCAAGTATTCCTTGATTTTGTCGAAAGCCCTCTGGCAGTCTTCGTTCCACCTGACCGTTTGTTCTTTTCTTAACAGTTTGAACAAAGGTTCACAGGTTGCTGTAAGGTGAGATATGAACCGTGAAATGTAGTTCAATCTACCTAAAAACCCCCGAACTTCTTTTTCTGACTTCGGTGCAGGCATTTCTTGAATGGCTTTGACTTTATCAGGGTCAACCTCAATCCCTTTCTCGCTTACAATAAATCCCAGCAACTTACCCGATATCACCCCGAATGTGCACTTGTTGGGGTTTAATTTCAATTGGTACTTCCTCAGACGCTTGAATAACTTCAACAGATTTACCAGGTGGTCTTCTTCCGTGAGGGACTTGGCAATCATGTCATCCACATAACATTCGATTTCTTTATGGATCATGTCGTGGAATAATGTTACCATAGCCCGTTGATAGGTTGCACCAGCATTCTTCAGTCCGAATGGCATCACCTTATAACAGAACGTGCCCCAGGGTGTGATGAAAGTTGTCTTCTCCATGTCTTCAGGTGACATCTTGATCTGATTATATCCTGAAAATCCGTCCATGAAGGAGAACACCGAGAACTGAGCCGTATTGTCAACCAGTACATCAATGTGAGGTAATGGAAAATCATCTTTCGGGCTGGCTCTGTTCAAGTCCCGGTAGTCTACACACATTCTTACCTTGCCGTATTTCTTAGGCACAGGTACAATATTAGCAACCCACGGAGGATAGCTAGTCACAGCAAGGAACCCAACGTCCCACTGCTTTTGCACCTCTTCTTTGATCTTCATTGCCATGTCTGGGCGAGTACGGCGCAATTTCTGTTTAACTGGTGGGCAGTCTTCTTTTAAAGACAACTTGTGCGTAACGATATCAGTGTCCAACACTGGCATATCCTGATAAGACCAAGCAAACACATCCACATATTCACGAAGCAGGTCAATCAGTTGTTCCTTTACTGAGTCTTGTAAGCAGGCCCCGATCTTAACCTCTTTCACATCTTCATCCGTACCAAGATTAATCGTTTCGACCTCCTCCTGATGAGGAGTGATAACCTTCTCCTCTTGTCTTAACAACCTGGCTAGCTCTTCAGGAAGCTCATAATCTTCTTCAACCCCTTCATCAGCTTGATTGATTGGATTGTCAAAGTCATACGAAGCCATAACTGTGATGTTGTTGGTGCAGTCTGAAAGGCACTCTCTGCAAGGGTTTAGATTGTTCATTTTAGTGATCGATTTTAATCTTGTTTTAGAAAAAAGTGAAGTAAAGTTATCATTTTGAAAACATTGCCATTTTATTTTTGTATAAAAAGAAAAATGAAAAAAACAGTGAGCGGGAAAGAAAAAGACTCATTTGCAAAAGATGTCCGATATTCATTGATTGATCTGTTTTGCACAAAATTACAAAGATGGCCCGATTACAAAATGAGTCTTGTCATCTTGGGCAAGATGCAAGACTTGATGCATGCTTAAAATATACAGGAAATAATAATTACTCTGCAGGAGTAACCCTTATAATTTCCTGGGAAGACCAGTTTGAGATACGGCTCCCCGGGATCCTTGGACGTATCCAGCTCTCCAGGTTGCGTTCATCTTCCGACTCATCTTCCAAGTTGTTCACTGCATCCGGGGTGAGCATTCCCCCGCTGACAAAGTTGGTCTTCTTGGCAGCCTCCGATTGATCTTGTTGAGTTGGTTTGTAACCCAACCCAAATTTGTCCTCCTTCTTCTCCACAGGCAATAGCTTGCCCCAGCCTTGGGCAGTCCCCTCTTCAACAACCTTCCTGGCTTGCTGATAAGACGTCATGGAGGTTCCAAGTACAACAGAAGCTTCATTTATGTTCAGGGCCTCAAATCCCTGGCTCATGGTTTCATGGATCTCTCCATCCATCTCAATGTATTTGTATGTAGCCAGATGGCTAACAAAGATATCTTCTTCACCGCAGATGGTGATGATCTGGCCTTCCCACTCGAATTTCAGCTTCTGGTGAAGGGTAGACGTAACTACGCCAGCGGCATGGATCCAAGGTCTACCCAACAAACAGCTGTAGGCCGGCTGAATGTCCATCACATAGAAGGTAATTTTGAAGGTCTGCGGGCCAATCATCACAGGCAGATCAATCTCCCCTAGCACTGATCTCTTAGAGCCGTCAAATGCTCTTACCACCAAATTACTTGGACATAGCGCCAAGCCATCATATTCCAGCTTCACCAAGGCTTTCTTTGGTAGAACATTGAGTGAAGACCCAGTGTCCACCAGTACATGTGACAACACATCACCTTTGCATTCTAGAGTGATGTGTAAAGCCTTGTTGTGGTTACGTCCCTCAGTTGTTAAATCAGCATTGGTGAAGCCCAATCCATGGCTGGTATTGACATTTGCTACCACAGTTTCCAACTGATTAACTGTGATCTCTTCTGGCACATATGCTGCGTGCAAGAATTTCAGTAATGCATTCCGGTGAGCTTCGGAACACATCAGCAGGGATAATATGGAGATCTTTGAGGGAGTTTGGTGAAGCTGATCCACCACTTTGTAATCACTTCTCTTTATAATTCTCATGAACTCGTCTACATCTTGTTCAAAAGATGTCTTCTGAGTTTCTTTGATAGTTGGCTCTTCCACTACCACGCTCTTTCCTTTTGCTTTGGCAGCAGCTTCTGCTTCAGCATTAGGTCTTTGTACTTGTGAGGCAAAAAGGCGTCCGCTTCTGGTGAAGCCTCCGCCTCCCCCAACATTATCAATCTGTAGAGAAGAAGTCGAAGAGTCCAAAGTGATTTTCTCCCCGTTGCAGTAAAGGTCAGAGCCATAATGCCAAGGTATGGCATTACTGCTTTCATATGGAACTGGTCCAGGTACCGTGATGGTAACCGGACTGACTGCAACGGAGGAGGGTGCTGAAATAGTGTGCGGATCGTAGTAGATGGTGACTGGTGACCTGGCAGGAGGTGCCACGGTTTGCTGTTGAAAGTTGTTGTTCGGAGGAACATATGATGGATCATAATAAATGGTGACTGCTGAGATATCTGTTGGCGTTGTAGAAGATTCTGTTGAATGAATGGGTATTGATGTTGTAGAAGAGATGGTTGTTGATATCTGGTTTGTTGAAGTGATAGATGAGGCATTGGTTGATGAAATGGATGAATTGTTCGGAATGATTGTCGTTGCAGTTGTAGAAGACTCATGAATTGTTGTCAAAGGGATTGCTGGATTTGTAGGTGCTGATGTTGTGATCTGAAGTATGCCACTATTGATAAGATCATCTATGCCGCTTCTCAAGTTATCACACCCGTTGACCGAAATGTTGCAATAACCACAACCGAGCTCGGACCCGGGGAACATCTGGCATTCTAGAAGCTGAGCTTTAATTTCCACCAGAGGTGTCCGAATCTGCCCAACACTGGTGATTAAGAAAGATGGCTTATCTTCCTCAATAGCATTAATTCTTGGTCCTCCATGATTGGGCATAGGATTCTTGTTGACATTAGGCGGGGGTGCAAAGTTGAGGGCCTTGGAATCCACCAGATCTTGTACCTTCATTTGTAAAGCCCTGCATTTCTCTGTACTATGGCCAGGTGCATTTGAATGAAAAGCACACCGGGCGTTGACATCATAATTTCTTGGAAGACTGGCAGGATTTGGAGGTGCCAATGTCCTTAGCTCAACCAGGTTGAGTTTCAGGAGTTGTGGCAATAAAGCGGCATAAGGCATAGGGATAGGGTCAATCACCCTATTTTCCTGTGATGGTCTTTGTTGGAAGGGTCTTTGTTGTTGATTGCTGTTGTTGTTGTTGTAGTTTCTCTGAGGCAGATACTGAACTTGTTGCTGTTAGTGGGGTTGTTGTTGTGGTTGATATGCTGGTTGTTGAGGAATCGGAGCTGGAATAGTGACAGCTGCCACTGACCTATGAACATACTGAGGTCTGCCCCTGTTGGCATGAATAACATTAGTCTCACCGGTTCTTCTAGGTCCCACAAAAGGCTTTCTGGGGTTGCTTGACGAACTCGCACCATTATCGGAGATCTTACCCATCTTTAATAGGCTTTCAATTCTTTCTCCAGCTATGACTACGTCAACAAAGCTGGTGGAAGAAAAGGCAGCTAGCCTGTCAATATATGTCCCTTGGAGGGTATTCATAAACATGTCGGCCATTTCTCTTTCCGACATGGGTGGCTGGACAGCAGCAGCGAGCTGTCTCCACCTCTGGGCGTATTCCCTGAAGCTTTCTCTGGAGGACTGAGACATTCCCATCAGAAGGGTTCTGTTAGGAGCCATGTCCAGGTTGTATTGGTACTGCCTAATGAAAGCCTCAGCTAGGTCTTTCCAGCATCTGATTGTAGCTCTGGTCAAATGAGAGTACCACTCCCTTGAGGCCCCAGTCAAACTATCCTCAAAATAAAACATCCACAGTTTTTCATCCATGGTGTATGCCTTAAGCCTCCCCAGAAAGGATTGCAAGTGGGTTCGTGGACAGGAAGTTCCGTTGTACTTCTTGAAGCACGGGGGTTTAAACTTGTGGGGAATCCTTACCCCATCTACTAACCCCATATCCATGACATCAAAGCCTAGAGAATTTTGAGACTCCAGAGATCTCAATTTTTCAGCAATTTCATCAAGCCTTCTGTCATAGGCTTCATCCCCAGCTCCCATTACAGTGAATTGATCCTCTTGGGGGTCTTCTTGTAAGATTCTGCCCGCAGTTGTATTTCCTTGCACATTAACCGGGATATTGACTTCCGGGTGTTGATGAGGCCCATATACTGGTGGGTTAATATGGGGCTGACCCCTCTCATTGTTACTTGTTCCTCCAGTCCCTAGATGGGGCTCTTCTGGGGTCTGCCTTTCTACTAATGCCCTCAATCTTTCTTGACTTTGAGCCAAGCCATTCATTACTTCCATGAACTGGGTCATTTGGTTTCTCATCTCTAGCCTTTCATTAGCCATTTGAGTCCTGACCTCTGTTAGATCTTGTTGTACTTGATCCATCAGGATACTAGGAAGGTTGTTGCGAGTAGGATATCTGTGCGGATGGTTGAGAGGGAACACCCGACGGCGAGCAATAATTCCTGAATCACAACAGAGTTAGTAACAAACAAAACAAAAACCTACAAAACAAAACAAAAGTTAGTATGCAATGCAGTATGCTTATTTGTTTCCAAGGTATCCGGCTTGGCATTTGGTTTTGACCTTTCCAGACCCCTGAGGAAGATGTTGCAATGTTGCTCGGGAGAAAAACTCAAATGAAACAAACTAATGAATATATTACAAATGGTGAATCATACATAGTTTGTCTTTTACAACACATGCCCCTGAGGGGTCAAAATACAACATAAAAAGGAAAAGTACATGAAATGAAAGCAACAACAAGCAAAAAGTCAGACACCAAGACCAAACTCATCCTCCTTAACCTCCTTCAGAAGTGCTTCAGTTACAGGATCAGCCGGATGCTCTGTGAGGTTTCTGATAAGAAGATTCCTGGTGGCAATAGCAGCAGTCAGC
Source organism: Lathyrus aphaca (assembly GCA_963966055.1). Taxonomy (NCBI): domain Eukaryota; kingdom Viridiplantae; phylum Streptophyta; class Magnoliopsida; order Fabales; family Fabaceae; genus Lathyrus; species Lathyrus aphaca. The sequence continues at coordinate 211,886,076 of OZ014525.1, read as the reverse complement.
TTCTTGTGCTTGTCCTGGTCCTTTGACCTCTTCACACCAGCCCTAAGCTTCAATTCTGAAATTTCCTTCCAGGCTGCTAGCAGGGCCTCCTGTTGCTTCTTTTCATTAGCCTCCAACTGCTCAATCCTGTCATGAGTTCTCTTATCTTCTTGAGTGCGAGCTTCAGTGATCCTGACCCACCTAGCCTGACTTTCTTTCAGATAGAGATCAGTCCTAGCTTTCTGAAACTGGGCCTCTTTACAGGCATTTTTCAAAATTTGCTCTCCTGCTCTTGATTTCTTGATGTAGTCCTCTGATTTCTCAATCCTGGCTAGATGCTCCACCTTTAGCTTTTCTAACCTCTCAATGTCTAGACGACCATCACTCCTCTCCCAGAGGGTCTTCTGCAGAGCTTGAGTCAGATTCTCATTCCTCTCTTTTAGTTTCTCAAATTCCTCTAAGCTGACAGTAGCTAGAGGTGGTACTGTGGATGGTCCAGGTGCATCCTCAACGGTGAAAGGCATCCCAGAAATCTGAGCTCTAGCATGAGACCACTCATAATACTGTGCTGAAGCCACATTGTTGCATTTCCCAAGAATGGCCATCCCTTTGGTCTGGATGTTGTCCCAAGCCCAGGATGCTTGTCTGACAACAGCTAGATTAGGCTTTATCTCACAGTAAAGGGTTTCAGCCAAGTCTTGCACTCTAGGAGGGTGAACCAAAGCATAGCCCAACTGTCTTTTGAATAGCAAAGGGTTGTAGTTGATGCAACCCTTCACTCCTATCAGAGGTACATTGGGAAACTGCCCACAACTAGTTATTATGTCCCTTCCTTTGGTGCTCTGGGTACACCACCTGATGTCATCTGAAGTCAAAGCAGTGAGTCTTCTAGCCCAATTCTTTTGTTGGTGAGGGTTCAAGAAAGCATCAATCTTGGGTAAGTGTTTAAGCAGCTAGGTATGAAATACAGGAGCACATCATCTCACCAATCTCCCTCTCTGCTTCTCATTCCTTTGGTGAACAGAATAATAGAAATCCCCCAGCAAGGTGGGTACTGGGTTCCTCAAAAGGAAGAGATGAATAGCATTCTTGCTGATAAACTTGGGCTCATCTGCAAAAAGTATAACCCCATATATACTGAGGGCTAACAATGCACAAACTGCCTTCCATTCTCCCAAGGAGGCCTTCAGGATGGCCTGAGAAGTTAGAAAGTCCAAGTGTAGACCAGGGATTCCAGCCTTTGTTGACATGTTCTGCTCAATCAGAATAGGTTCCAAATATAGTGCCTTTGCCACTTCTTCATTGCCAGGAGAAGCCATCTCTGGGTTGAAGGGGATACCACCCCTGATAGGCACTCCAATCAGTGATGAAAACTCCTCCAACAGGGGTCCCAACTGAAAATTCTGAAAAGTGAAGCATCTCAAAGGAGGATCATAGAACTGTAGGCAAGTGTGAATCAAACTCCTCTGAGAAGGGTCCAAGTCTATAACCATATCAAGGATGCTTCCATAATGTTCTCTGAATAGTGGGATATGGTCTGGAGTGATAAGTGCCTGGACCTGCCTGATGCCAGCCAGCACAGGCTCAAAGAAGTGGTATGAAATGTTGCTCTTCTTGGGTGTCATGTCTGCTGATGAAGAGCTGAAAATAGACACTGATGATGAAGATTGGTACTGAAGATGAACTACTGATAAGCTGAGACTGGTGATAATAGTAGCTGAAGCAGGCAATTGATGAAGATGGCTGAAGCAGATAGCTAATGAACATGGGTCTAATCAGATAAAGGGGTCAAAACAAAGCCAAAATATAATGTGGATACCCTGAAAAACAAATAAGCAAATGTTAAATGATGCAATGATGATGTATGCAAATGATATGCAAGGGTTTGTGATCAAGCTGGATCTGATTAACTGTCTTGATATAAGTCCATGTATGTTCAAGAAGTCCAGATGGAGGTTCAGAAATCCAGTAACCAGGGTGGGGGACTCAAATAAAGAGTCACATGTCCTGGGTTAAATCACAAGAACTGTCCAAAGTGAAGCATTCTTAAACACAATAAGAAACAGAGTATGATGTGGCCAAGGGTTCCTGCAAACCTGTAAACAGCCCAACCCCCTCACAAGTGATGTTCTAAAACAAGGATCCTCAGACTTGGATCAGTTATGAGAAGTGTAAACACTTCTAACCCGGAGGTTCAGTGTTTACAATAACCATAAAAGATCCTCCTCTAATTCACCTCAGTTTCTGAAGGTCATAGTAAAGGTCATCCAGACTTAGCAGGCTTCCTAGATAGCCCTAGCACTACAGGAGATCTGTAGCACAGAGTTCTCAAGAAGAAACCCATATCTGAACCGTGTTTCATATTCCCGCACCAGACCGAAATGGAATGGGAAAGAACATGAACCACTCTAGCCTAGGTGTCACTCAGGTCCCAGGTATAGGACCTTAAACTCTCAGTAGAACCCCACCCACCAAGACAAAAAACAGATCCAGCCAGATGACAATATGACAGTATGATATATAGAGCTGTAAAGAAAGCAATAAATAACTGTACATAAAGCAATAAATAAAAACAACTATATAAACACAATTAGCACATAACACCCCAGTAAACACAAATCAATCAAGCGCTAGGAGGAACCCACAAAAAGAACCAGAAGCCCTAGTTACAGTATAACCTTCCCCAGCAGAGTCGACAAGCTGTCGCTCCCACCAAAATGACACCGGGCCAAGAGGGGTACAGACGCGAACGGTCGGCGAAAAGGGAATGTGAGAACACACAGGAGTGAACTCACATGAAAAGAAAAGAGTCGCCAGCTAGGCATTTTTATCCCGAAGGAAAGGCAATGCTGCATAGACCTAGAAAGATATGGATAAGACGGTTGCGAACCAGAGAGACTGAGAAAGGGGGTTGGTTACAACCTGGGAAGGTATTAGCACCCAGATTGTCCGTCGTACTCGACGGGATCCACGCTTGAAAGATTTGTATTTAAAGGGGTAGTGTCAGTGCTATCTTGTGTGCAACAACTGGAAAAAAATGCAAGTGTCAGTGCAAAAGAAATGTGAAGTGAAATGAAAGAGTGTCAGTGTAAGAAAAGAATATGAAGCTCAAGATCATGGGGCTTAAAGAATGATGCTAGAAGGAGGGGGAATATACAGAGACTTTTGTTCGATAACGGTTAAGTTATGCCTACGTATCCTCTCGTGCAATGAGGAAGTCAGAACACCGTAGTTCGACTCAAAGAGACTGAAAGAAGAATTGACTGATGAACTGCTTACTTGTCTATGCTCAAGTGTATGACCTGTCTGGCTCAGGTGCAAACTATCTTGCATTAGACGGAAGAAGCGAGTTCTCGTTTATGAGTGAATGAGATGAGAAAAGAATCTCGGAGGAGACGATTATTGTTTGTTTTTGGGCTTTCAGTCTTTTATTGCTTTTTGAAGTTTGTCATAAGTTAATGAGCTTAAGCCTAAACCAATGGATTTAGTAAACTCATCACATCTTCCCTCTGATTAGGGGTAATGAGAATACCTTAAGTGTGAAGTCAGCTTCTCACACTTAATCACCATGATGTAGGATTAAGATCATTAACCTACTTGTGATTATTTAGATGTTTTTGTGGTTTTTGTTTAGTGTTGAGTAATGAGATTAAGCCATAATCAGGGATTAAACAGACTCATTACACCATCCCAATAGAAGGATAATAGATGAGAATGTTTAAGCTGAGGAAGACTCCTCAACTTAATCCATGATTAGGGATTAAACTCATGACAAAACAAAGCCTTTATTAGATGGATTTTAGTTAATGATGAGATGAAGAAGTGATTTTTAGGGTTTGTAAGACAACTTGAGGGGGACTTGTCCATTAACACTAGGGTTAGTCCTTCTTAACCAATTAAGGAAGAATTAGAACCCTAATGCAAGGACCAAGTTACAAGCTTGATGTCTTGATAATTATTAAGTGAATTGATTAAAGGATTTAAACACATTAAGGGTTTAACACTTAGGATTAAAGTTATACACTGCATCCTAATAGAAGGATACATGCATAAACTCAATCACAAAGCCTTAAAGCCTTTAGGGTTTAGTCCCTGATTATGAGATGAGAAGAGAAGACTCAATGAGACACAAAGGTAAAAAGCTAAATGGGGGGCTAATAAATCCTAAAAAGTTATCATGCTTGGAAGTCCTAGGGTTTGTGAGGCTTAAGAGAAAGATCTTCAAAGAGCCACCAAGGAGAGAAGCAGATGAAAGGAGCAAAGAGAAGCAAAACAACTTGCTTCACTTAAGAAGTCAAGTTGCTTGAAGAAAGAAAGTAAGATGAACAATAATGAGCAAGCTCAATCCAAAGCACAAGCTAAAATGCAGCAATGATGCATAAGAGAGATGAAAAGAGATTGTGAGAAGTGAAGGCAAATCCACTTCTCAAAACAACTTACCACCTGAAAAGTTAGTAAAGAAATGAAATGCAATGCAAATGAGATGAAATGTGATGATGCAAACCAAAACCATAAGCATAAGTATGATGTTAATGATGCTAAGAGATGATGCAAACATGAGGCAAGTGCATTAGAATGATCATACAAGCATATGGATGCAAATGAGGCATGTTTAGAACCATGAACATTCATGAAAAGTTATGAAGTGCAAATGACATACAACATGGAAAATGAAAGATGCAATGATCACATATGGTCTTAACATGTCCTAAGATGTATTATGAATCAAATGGATGCACAAAATGTCATGGCAAGTCATGGTATGCAAACAAATGGGAAATGGATGCAAAGGAAGGCCCAAATTAGGGTTATATGCAACATACAAAACAAAAATCCAAAACCAGAAGCAAATGACATGATAAAAATTTGAAAATGCAATCAAAACCAACTCACTGCCCAAAGGAGGGGATCCAACTCTTAAACTAGTGAGAGTTATGAATTTCTTAAGATTGCTAGGGTTTTAAGGTACCTCATCAAGAAAAATGCCAAACAAATAGGAAATGCAAAATCAAATCATGCCAATTTAAACCTATAAACTACATGTTATGCAAGATGTAATGCAAAAAGAATCATTGTCCAACTCTCAATGGTTAGGCAGAAGTGAATTTTTGAAGTTTGAATCAAAATAATGCCTTGAAATGAAATTAAATCCATTGAAAATTGTCAAAAGGCATCAAGATCAAAAAAGAAATTTTGTTTGAAGGTTGGACAATGTTTCTAAATGATTTTAAATGTTTCATGAATTTTTTTGTGATTTTTAAATACTTAAAAGTATTTTTAATTAATTAATTCTCATTAATCAATTAAAAATAAACTTTTAAATGATTTAAAAATATTTTTCAATGCAAAAAATAAAAATAAAAATATTTTTGGTTTCTGACAAATTAATAAAAGGCTTAATAAAAATTTTCAGAATTTTTTGATGATTTTTACTATTTTTAATAAAATGTACAAAAGAAATGGAATTAAATGAAAAATAAAATGAATTTAAACTGAAAAATGAGAAAGTCAACAGATCAAATGGCCAAGATTCAAACTGGAACGCGCGCGAATTGACTAGGCGCTGTCGCTCCCACTAAATGAAGCCGGGTCAAATAGGGTACAGACGCGAACGGTCGGCGAGAGGAGGGTGTGAGAACACACAGGAGTGAACTCACGGGGAATGAAAAGAGTCGCCAGCTAGGCATTTTTATCCCGGAGGAAAGGCAATGCTGCATAGACCTAGAAAGATATGGATAAGACGGTTGCGAACCAGAGAGACTGAGAAAGGGGGTTGGTTACAACCTGGGAAGGTATTAGCACCCAGATTGTCCACCGTACTCGACGGGATCCACGCTTAAAAGATTTGTGTTTTAAAAGGGGTAGTGTCAGTTCAATTTGTGTGTCAAAGAGCTGGAAAAGGATGTACAGGTGTCAGTGTATAGTGCATAAGTGTGTAAATGAAGTGTCAGTGTAAGAACAAAGAATGAGATGCTCAAGATCATGAGGCTTAAAAGATAAGGCTGGAAAGAGGGGGAATATACAGAGACTTTTGTTCGATAACTGTTAAGTTATGCCTACGTATCCTCTCGTGCAATGAGGAAGTCAGAACACCATAGTTCGACCCAAAGAGACTGAAAGGTGAATTGACCTGTGAACTGCCTACTTGTCTATGCTCAAGTGTATGACCTGTCTGGCTCAGGTGCAAACTGTCTTGCATTAGACGGAAGAAGCAAGTTCTCGTTTATGAGTGAATGAGATGAGAAAAGAATCCCGGAGGAGACGATTATTGTTTGTTTTTGAGTTTTCAGTCTTTTATTGCTTTTTGAAGTTTGTCATAAGTTAATGAGCTTAAGCCTAAACCAATGGGTTAGTAAACTCATCACATCTTCCCTCTGATTAGGGGTAATGAGAATACCTTAAGTGTGAAGTCAGCTTCTCACACTTAATCACCTTTGGTGTAGGATTAAGATCATTAACCTACTTGTGATTATTTAGATGTTTTTGGTGTTTTTGTTTAGTGTTATGTAATGAGATTAAGCCATAATCAGGGATTAAACAGACTCATTACACCATCCTAATAGAAGGATAATAGATGAGAATGTTTAAGCTGAGGAAAGCTCCTCAACTTAATCCATGATTAGGGATTAAACTCATGCCAAAACAAAGCCTTTATTAAATGGATTTTAGTTAATGATATGATGAAGAAGTGATTTTTTATGGTTTGTAAGACAACTTGAGGGGGACTTGTCCATTAACACTAGGGTTAGTCCTTCTTAACCAATTAAGGAAGAATTAGAACCCTAATGCAAGGCCCAAGTTACAAGCTTGATGTCTTGGTGATTATTAAGTGAATTGATTAAGGGATTTAAACACAAAAAGGGTTTAACATTTAGGATTAAAGTTATACACTCCATCCTAATAGAAGGATGCAGGCATAAGCTTAATCACAAAGCCTTAAAGCCTTTAGGGTTTAGTCCCTGATTATGAGATGAGAAGAGAAGACTCAAAGAGACACAAAGGTAAAAGATAAGTGGGGAGACTAATCAAAACCCTAATCATTGTCATTCTTGGTTGTTCCTAAGGTTTGTGAGGTCTAAGAAAGCAATCTTCAGAGGAACCACCAGGAAGCAGATGAATGGAGCAAAGAGAAGCAAAGTAACTTGCTTCATTTAAGAAGACAAGTCACTTGAGGTAAGAAGGTAAGAAGAAAAAGAAAGAGCAAGCTCAATCTCAAACACAAGAAAAAAATGCAGCAATGATGCATAAGAGAGATGAAAAGAATTTGTGAGAAGTGAAGGCAAATTCACTTCTCAAAGTTGCTTACCACCTGAAAAGTTAGTGAAAGAAATGCAATGCAATGCAAAATGAGATGAAATGACATGATGCAAACCAAAACCAGAAGCATATATGGGATGATGATGATGCTATGAGATGATACAAACATGAAATAAGGCATGAGGATGATCATACAAACTTATGGATGCAAATGAAACAAGTTTAGAACCATGATCATACATGAAAGGTTATGAGGTGCAAATGGAATACAACATGGCAAATGCAAGATGCAATGATCAAACATGATTCTAGTATGTCTTAAGATGTCTAATGGATCAAATGGATGCACAAAATGCTATGGCAAGTCATGGTATGCAAGCAAATGCAAGATGAATGCAAAAGGAAGCCCAAATTAGGGTTTATGATCAATGCATCAAACAAAAACCAAAATCAGAAGCAAACATCAAGATAAAAAATTGAAAATGCATTCAAAGGAACCCTAACCCTACACACACTCACTGCCCAAAGGAGGGGATCCAATTCTTAACCTAGCTAGGGTTATGAATTTCCTAAGATTTCTAGGGTTTTAGGGTACCTTAACAAGAAAAATGTCAAACAAATTGAAAATGAAAGATCAAATCATGCCAATTTAATCCTACAAACTACATGATGTGCAAAACACAATGCAAAAAGAATCAAAGTCCAACTCTCAAAGTCTAGGCAGAAATGATTTTTTGAACATTGGATCAAAATAATGCTTAAAAATGAAATTAATTCCATGGAAAATTGTCAAAATGCATCAAGGTCAAAAAAGAAATTTGGTTTGAGGGTTGGACAATGTTTCTAAATGATTATGAAGGTTTCATGAATTTTTTGGTGATTTTTAAATACCTAAAAGTATTTTTAATTAATTAATTCTCATTAATTAATTAAAAATAAACTTTTAAATCATTTAAAAATATTTTTTAATGCAAAAAATAAAAATAAAAATGTTTTTGGTTTCTGAAAATTCATAAAAGTTTATACAAAAATTTTCAGAATTTTTAAAATTGTTTTGCTATTTTAAATAAATTGGAGAAAAGAAATGAAATAAAATGAAATAAAAATACAAATAAAAAGAAAGTCAGCGCATCCTGAGGCTGAGATTCAAACTGGAAAAGGAGGGAAAGACTGGCGCGTTATCCTACGACTCTCATTCAAACTGGCCAGATTAATTATAAAACTTAATTAATTAAGATAATATGACGTGGATTAGGGTTAAGTGAGGCAATCCAGGCCATTGAACGCACGCGGGAATTGACCAAGTCAGCTCATCCAACGCTCAGAATTCAAACTCTCATTAATTACAGGGATTAGCCCTAATTATTTTCAGGTGGCCGGAGAAGACTTCCGGTCGTCTTCTCCGGTGGGACTCCCACCTGAAAATCCCTAAAATCCTCAAAACTTCACAAAAATGAAAACTAAAAGCCCATAAATCATCCCCACACATCACTGAATCAAAACCCCTAATCAAAACTCATTTCTCATTCACTAATCATGAGAATCGAAGCCAAACATTTTTAGGTCAGAAAAGTTTCAGAACAAGATTAAATGCTTATTTCTCAACCATTTTCAAAACTAAGAACATCAGAGTGATCAGCAAAGCATGAGGAACAAATTAGAAACCTAAAAACTCATTTCTGGAAAAAAAGTTCTTGGTATACCTGAGCTTTGAGCTTTCTCAGTTTGCAACTTTCTGACCCTCTCTCTTCGTGCAATCCACTCCTTTTAGGCCCCTGATGAAGTCTTGATGCTTAGAAGAAGTTTGTAGTGGCTGGTTTGGAAAATGGCAGAGGTTTTGCTCAAGGTGAGGTGAGAATCGTATTTGTGATTCTGGGAGTTTAAGTCAATGGTGATGGGTGCTTTGTGATCAGGAGAGTGTGTTTAGTTTATTGGTGAAGTTGGTTTGGGTGTTTGTAGCTTGTACTGAGTGTTTCGAATGAAAATGCAAGTTGGAGCATAAACTTGGAACTTGTGAATGCTGAAGTCTTAGGCTGTGTTCTTGTGTGTTATGGCTTGCATAAAGTCCACATATCAAGTTGTGATAGGTCTGTGGAGTTGGTGTGGGCTATGCTGATTGGTATGGGATGATTTGCAAAAAGTCAAGCAAGTTGTACTTGGAGGTATGGGCAAGTGGAAGGCTAGGACAGGAGCATGGTTGAGTTCAGCTGAGTTTAGGGAGAACCATGGAACTTGATTTGAGATGATTCAGCAAGTTGCATAAAGTTCATGATATGTTTTGCAATTTTCACAAGATTTGGCCCCTTTGTAAATTCATGAAGTTCAAGGCATGGAAATGTAAAGTTCTTTGGCCCATTCTGAATTTTAGAGGTCATATGATCATGTTGTGAAGTTTAGAAGTCCATTTGATAACTTAATTTTCCTTGAGAAGTGAATTTGCAACTTTGCCTCTTTGGTGGAAAACTTCAAATTTTGTGATTTTTGCCAACTTTGACAAGCCATAACTTTTGATCCAAAATGAATTAGGTCATGTTCTTGTACTTTTTGAAAAGGGAATGATCCATTCTACAACTTTCATGACCAAAGTTTTTCCATTTGAAGCTTTTTTGAATCAAAAAGTAAAGGTTGAAAAAGTTGCCTAAAATGGCAATTTCATTAAAAGTCAAACTTTCCCAAAAGGTCAACTTTGCAAAAGACTTGAAATTCTTCAATTTTGTGAACTTCCAACTTCTTCTATGATCAAATAAAGATCATATACAATAAAAATGATGAAGAACACCCTTTGGTTGGGTCATTGGGGGCCTCAGATGCCCTGATTTTACACTAACTTGCTTGAAAAGTCAACTCTTGATCAGATGACTTCCCCAAGGAATTTCTTCATGAAAATTGATATGCATACTCCCTATACCATATAGAGACCAATAGAAACAAGAATGACCAAAAAATTTGGAGTTATGGCCTCTGAAACCAAAACCCTAATTCTAGGTCATCTGTGTAGTCAAACCTGGCTCTGCTTCCATACCAATCCCAGTTCTTGTGATTTTTTGACATTCTTGACTTTGAGAGGACATAATATGATACTTGAACACACATGGACCCCTTTGAAGTGATTGATGACCTTTGGAGTGGCTCAAGAAGCCCTTGGATTGCTCAGATCACAAACCCTAGATGCAGATGACTTTGAATCTATGCAGTGAATCAAAAATGTGGAATGGGAAGCTATGATTGAGTTTATACATATGAAATGATCACAAGCCATGGTCTGAATGAGTGAGGGAGAATTTGGGGTGTTTACATCTGCCCCTATTCAAACATGAGTTAGCTGTGCACGATGTAAGCGACGGCTTATCAGGCAAGCAAGATAACTTGTGGTTGAATACCAAAGACAGTCCAAAATTTGCACTCACAGAATGAAGAAGAAAAGGGATATAGATTATAAAAGAAAATAAAGTATATTATAAAGTGTGGGCGACGGAGGACGACCGTCGAGCAGAGGACGACTGCTGGGGAACAAGCAATGACGGGGACGGCCGACATGCTGGGGATATAGGAGATTATGATGGGGACGGCCATCAAGATAAAGTTGTAAGATTCTCTGGGGAATAATGAAACATGACGGGGACGGCCATCAAGTTCATAAAGTGAAGGTAACCAACGATGGGGACGGCCATCGGGCTAAACTGATGAAGGACGATCATCAGGAAAAGGAAAAGGGACCACGACGGGGACGGCCATCGGGTTAAAGAATAAATGAAATAAACAGATGATGAGGTACGGTCATCAAAGGTGAAGGACGATCACCTAGCAGGGGACGGCTGCTCTGTAAGGGTTAAGATGAGGGACGGTCATCTAAGGTGGAGGACGACCACCTGGCAGGGTACGGCTGCCGAAAATATCGCGACATAGGACGAATGCCGGATAAAAGGTCAACGATGGGGACGACCATCAGATGAGCATGATGAAGGACGGTCATCAAGAGGTGGAGGACGACCACCTAGCAGGGTACGGCTGCTCTCAAAGTTTAACATGACATAGGACGAATGTCAGATAAAAAAGAAAATTGCTTTGCGGGCAATCTACTGGGGATGTAGTAAACACGGACGAGTGTTTATATCCAAGAAATAAAAGGTATAAGTGTTTTAGATGTGTATAGATTAAAGATGCGGACGAGCATCCTTAAGACTATGATACAGACGAGTATCGGGTAGAAACAAAAACTGACACGTGTTCAGAGATGATGATACGGACGAGTATCAACTGGTTAACAAAGAACACGGACAAGTGTTGAATTTGAGGGGACTCTTCTGGGGAATAGTAGACACAGACGAGTGTCTATATTCAAGCAGACAAAAGTGTTTGACACGGTGTATGGATTAAAGATGCGGACGGGGACCCTTAAGACTACGATACGGACAAGTATCAGGTAGAAACAAACGCTTGACGCATGTTCTGAGATGATGGTGCGGACGAGTACCAACTGGTTAACAAAGAACAAGGACTAGTGTTGAATCTGCGGGATATAAATAGTGTATGCAAGATACGGACGAGTATCTGTATAAGTATGATTGGTGTATATTTAAGTGTTCCACCTGCTGGGGAGGGTGACACGGACGAGTGTCAAAAAGGAAAGTATAGTATAAGCAAATATCTGATATACAAAGTGTTAGGTTACTGTGCTGGGAAAGGTGACACGGACGAGTGTCAAGAAAGTTATATATACAAGTATCTGTGAGTGCAAAGGGGACGTTTTGGCTTTCTGCTGGGGATATGACACGGACGGGTGCCACAAGGAGTATATACTGATGTTTGTGAATGTGAGGCAAACTACTTTTGGTGGGGAATCTGGGATGTATTCTGTATATTGCTGATGGATTGTTAATATTCACAGGTGTTTGATTCAGAACATGGCTTATAATTATGCAATATGTTTGATTTTTGCCGTAATGCTCCGTATTAGACGGAATGCTACGCTTTGTGGGGTGAATATGATGCGAATGCCATGAATATGCAAAGATACCAATCCAGGATCCGGATCCCGATGCCACAAAGATCCTTGGTTGATCTGCTTGAAACGGACATCCCAGCTGGGGATGAGATCATTGGTAGATCCGTTGAGATGTATTTGCTTGGGGAGATAGGTCACTGATAGGCCCGTCCTTGGTAATGAGGGGACCCAGCTGGGGTTTGTAGAAGCTTTCGTCACTCTGTTGTGATTCCTTCATGCGTTGCTCTTCTGAATAGAGGCTGGAACTCTGTGGGGAAGTGGTTCCCTGGCTTTTGTACTCGGCTGAGGAAGAATAATTGGCAACTCGGCTGGGAGAAGCAATAAGTGGTAACTCAGCTGGGGAGAAAACACTTTGAGTGCTAAGAATGAGTGTTGATTTGCCAGCTTGCTGGGATGAAGCTTTCATGCCCCACGTTGCGCTTTTGAATACCTGCAATCCTGTAAAGACAGAGAAACGCACAAGTAATCCCGAGGCATCCCTCACCGGATTCCGACATAGGAGTGAGACACTCCTGAGAGTAAGTATATTTCCTGCAAGCACGTAGTTTTTATTTTTTTGAGAACAAACATTTGTATTCATGCAATCAGTATTTTAAAGATATCAGACATTCTTTGCAAATAAAAATGTATATGACGAAACATGACTGAAAATCTGCTTTTATAACTTCATGTGCCCTGAATTGGCAAGATACAGTCAAAGAAACATATCCCCTGAAATGAGGAGATTGTTACAAATTGAGAAACAAAAAGCTGGCAATGTTGGTGACGCTTCAAGGAGCTTCCCCTTTTGCTATGACTCGTATGACATTTGACGTTCTTCTCACCTTGCTTTCTGAAAAAGGCTGATTCAGATAGAAGCTTGATCCTTTCGAGGTTTATCAAGTTGTAGGCGATACAGACGAATTCAGAATGCAGTTGTTCGCTTATTCCCTTATTTTGCATGGATCGCCCTTTCGGGTTTTCAATCCATCGGGATACCCATTTTTGCCTGAGTTGTCCAATGTGGATTTTCAACTCAGCGGGTGTACATTTTTTTGTTTATTTTCCCTTGTTTTTGCCCGAGTCTTTTATTCTGTTTTTGACTCGCCGGGATGCCCTATTTTTGCCTGGACTTACATTCTGTTTTTATGTCCAGCAGGTCATTTTTATGCGAAGTATTTTTTAACTGCATCTGAATTCACAGGGGACGGGAAGTCTTCACCATCCATGGTGCTGAGCATGAGTGTTCCACCCGAGAAAACTTTCTTTACTACAAATGGTCCTTCATAGTTCGGAGTCCATTTGCCCCTGTGGTCTGTATGAGGAGGGAGGATTCTCTTCAGCACAAGATCTCCTACTTGGTACTCTCGGTGCCTGACTTTCTGATCGAAGGCTTTCTTCATTCTTTTCTGATATAACTGCCCGTGACAGATTGCCGCTAATCTCTTCTCTTCAATCAGACTCAGTTGTTCGTATCGGGACCGGACCCATTCTGCTTCGTTCAGCTTAACATCCATCAATACCCATAGAGAGGGTAATTCAACTTCAACAGGTAGGACTGCCTCCATACCATACACAAGCTGATACGGTGTTGCCCCAGTGGATGTTCTGATTGACGTGCGGTACCCATGCAAGGCAAACGGTAGCATCTCATGCCAGTCTTTGTACGTGACTACCATCTTCTTCACAATCTTCTTGATGTTCTTATTAGCTGCCTCAACAGCGCCATTCATCTTTGGCTTGTAAGGAGAATTATTGTGGTGTTGGATCTTGAAGTCCCGGCATAGTTCTGCCATCATTTTGTTGTTCAAGTTAGAACCATTATCAGTAATGATTCGCTCGGGAACTCCGTATCGACAGATGATATCTCTCTTCAGAAATCTGGCTACCACTTGCCTTGTAACATTTTCAAAGGAAGCTGCTTCGACCCACTTGGTGAAGTAGTCAATGGCGACCAGGATGAATCTGTGGCCATTTGAAGCAGTCGGTTCAATCTTTCCAATCATATCAATGCCCCACATAGCAAAGGGCCAGGGTAAAGACATCACGTTCAAAGGATTGGGAGGCACATGCACCTTATCCGCATAAATCTGGAATTTATGGCATTTTCTGGCATAGGCACAACAGTCTGCATCCATTGTGATCCAGTAATAGCCTGATCTTAGCAACTTCTTGGCCATGGCATGCCCTCCAGCATGGGTACCAAAGGATCCTTCGTGCACTTCATGCATTAACAAGTCTGCTTCTGCCCTATCAACGCATCTGAGGAGTACCATATCAAAGTTTCTCTTGTACAGGGAACCATCAGTGTTCAGAAAGAAACTACCAGCAAGCCTTCTCAAAGTCTTCTTATCATTGGAAGATGCCCCAAATGGGTATGTTTGATCCTCCAAGAAGCACTTAATGTCATGGAACCAAGGCTTATCATCTTTGACAATATCTGCTGCAAATGCATATGCTGGTCTGTCAAGTCTGGACACTGAAATCTGCGGTACAAAGTTGGCAGCTTGAACTTTGATCATAGATGAAATGGTAGCCAGAGCATCTGCAAACTGATTATCGTCCCGAGGGATATACTTAAGCTTGACCGTTGTGAAAAAAGTCAATAACCTCCTTGTATAATCCCTGTAAGGTATCAGATGATCCTGGTGGCTGTACCATTTGTCGTTGGTTTGATTAACTACCAGAGCTGAATCTCTGAATACAGTCAATGTCTTGATCCTGAGGTCAATGGCTTCCTCAAGACCCATAATACAAGCTTCGTATTCAGCTTCGTTGTTAGTGCAGTTGAAGGTGAGTTTTGCCGAGAAAGGCATGTGAACTCCCTTAGGTGTAATGAGTACTGCACCAACACCACGACCATTCATATTAACAGCCCCATCAAACATCATAGTCCATTCTTCTTCCGGGTCAGGCCCTTCAGTGTGAACAGGCTCTTCATGATCTTTTCGCTTTTATGAACATGATGTCTTCATCAGGGAAGTCAAATCTCATAGGCTGGTAATCATCAATAGGCTGCTCAGCAAGATATTCAGACAATACACTGCCCTTGATGGCTTTCTGAGATGTGTACTGGATGTCATATTCTGTGAGGATCATTTGCCATCTTGCAACCCGTCCGGTAAGAGCTGGCTTCTCGAAAATGTACTTAACTGGGTCCATTTTGGAGATCAATAAAGTAGTGTGGGTCAACATATACTGTCTCAGTCGGCGAGCAGCCCACGCTAAAGCACAACAAGTTTTCTCAAGCAGTGAATAACGCTGTTCACAGTCGGTAAACTTTTTGCTCAGGTAGTATATTGCATACTCTTTTCGACCAGACTCGTCATGCTGGCCCAGCACACACCCCATTGACTCTTCTAATACTGTTAAGTACATTATCAGAGGTCTTCCTTCGACTGGAGGCATAAGGATTGGTGGTTCTTGCAAGTATTCTTTGATCTTGTCAAAAGCCTTATGGCAGTCTTCGTTCCACCTGACCGTCTGTTCTTTTCTTAACAGCTTGAACAAAGGTTCACAGGTTGCTGTAAGGTGAGATATGAACCGTGAAATGTAGTTCAATCGTCCTAAGAACCCTCGAACTTCTTTTTCTGTCTTCGGTGCAGGAATTTCTTGAATGGCTTTGACTTTATCAGGGTCAACTTCAATCCCTTTCTCACTCACAATAAATCCCAGCAGCTTACCGGATCGCACCCCGAATGTGCACTTGTTGGGGTTCAGCTTCAGTTGGTACTTCCTCAGACGCTTGAATAGTTTCAGCAGATTTACCAGGTGGTCTTCTTCCGTGAGGGATTTGGCAATCATGTCATCCACATAACACTCGATTTCTTTATGGATCATATCGTGGAATAATGTTACCATAGCCCGTTGATATGTTGCACCAGCATTCTTCAGTCCGAATGGCATCACCTTGTAACAGAAAAGTGCCCCAGGGTGTGATGAAGGTTGTCTTCTCCATGTCTTCAGGTGACATTTTGATCTGATTGTATCCTGAAAATCCGTCCATGAAGGAGAATACCGAGAACTGAGCCGTGTTATCAACCAATACATCAATGTGAGGTGATGGGAAATCATCTTTCGGGCTAGCTCTGTTCAGATCCCGGTAGTCAACACACATTCTTACTTTTCTGTCTTTCTTAGGCACATGTACTATATTAGCAACCCACGGCGGATAGCTAGTTACAGCAAGGAACCCGGCGTCCCATTGCTTTTGTACCTCTTCTTTGATTTTCATTGCCATGTCCGGACGAGTACGGTGCAACTTCTGTTTAACCGGCGGGCAATCTTCTCTTAAAGGCAGCTTGTGCATGACAATATCGGTGTCCAACCCTGGCATATCCTGATAAGACCAAGCAAACACATCCACATATTCCTGAAGCAGGTCAATCAGTTGTTTCTTCACTGAGTCTTGTAAGCAGGCCCCGATTTTAACTTCTTTCACATCTTCATCTGTACCAAGATTGATCGTTTCTACCTCTTCCTGATGAGGAGTGATAACCCTCTCCTCTTGTCTCAACAATCTAGCTAGCTCTTCTGGAAGCTCGTAATCTTCTTCAACCCCTTCATCAGCTTGATTGATCAGATTGTCAAAGTTATACGAAGTCATAGCCGTGCTGTTGTCGGTGCGGTCTGGAAGGCACTCTCTGCAAGGGTTCAGTTTGTTCATTTTAGTGATTGGTTTTAATCTTGTTTTAAAAAAAAGTGAAATAAAGTTGTCATTTTGAAAACATTGCCATTTATTTTTTTGTACAAAAAGAAAAATGGAAAAACAGTGAGCGGAAAAGAAAAAGACTCATTTGCAAAAGATGTCTGATATTTCATTGATTAATCTTGTTGCACAAAAATTACAGATGGCCCGATTACAAAATGAGTCTTGTCATCTTGGGCAAGATGCAAGACTTGATGCATGCTTAAAATATACAGGAAATAATAATTACTCTGCAGGAGTAACCCTTATAATTTCCTGGGAAGACCAGTTTGAGATACGGCTCCCCGGAATCCTTGGACGTATCCAGCTCTCCAGGTTGCGCTCATCTTCCGACTCATCTTCCAAGTTGTTGACAACATCAGGGGTGAGCATCCCCCCACTAACAAAGTTGGGCTTCTTAGAAGCCTCTGCTTGATCTTGTTGACTTGGTTTGTAACCCAACCCAAATCTATCCTCTTTCTTCTCCACAGGCAACAGTTTTCCCCAGCCTTGAGCATTCCCCTCCTCAACAACCTTCCTGGCTTGCTGGTAGGATGTCATGAAAGTCCCAAGTACAGCAGATGTTTCATTAATATTTAGGGCTTCAAACCCTTGACTCATCGTTTCGTGGATCTCCCCATCCATCTCAATGTATTTGTATGTAGCCAGATGGCTAACAAAAATATCTTCCTCTCCACAAATAGTAACGACTTGGCCCTCCCACTCGAATTTAAATTCTGGTGAAGGGTAGACATAACTGCGCCAGCGGCATGAATCCATGGTCTACCCAACAAACAACTGTAGGCAGGCTGAATGTCCATCACGTAGAAGGTCGTTTTGAAAGTCTGTGGGCCAATCATTATAGGCAACTCAATTTCTCCCAGAACTAATCTCTTAGAACCGTCAAAGGCTCTCACTACCAAGTTACTGGGGCGTAATGCCAATCCTTCATACTCCAGCTTCACAAGGGCTTTTTTAGGTAAGACATTGAGGGATGATCCTGTGTCTACCAGCACATGGGAAAGAACTGCACCCTTACATTCCATGGTAATGTGCAAAGCCTTATTATGATTGCGACCTTCCGTAGTCAAATCAGTGTTGGTAAATCCTAGTCCATGACTAACGTTAACATTTCCAACTACAGCTTCCAACTGACTGACGGTAATCTCCTCTGGCACAGAAGATGCGTGCAAGACTTTCAATAGTGCGTTCCGATGAGCCTCGGAGCACATAAGCAATGATAGAATGGAGATCTTGGAAGGCGTATGGTGAAGTTGGTCCACTATCTTGTAATCACTTTTCTTGATGATTCTCATAAATTCATCAACCTCTTGATCAAAAGGGGTTTTCAAAGCTTCTTTAACAACTTGATCTTCTTGCACCAAGCTCTTCCCTTTTGCTTTGGCAGCAGCTTCTGCTTCAGCAATGGGTCTTGGAATTTGTGGGGAGAAAAGACGTCCGCTTCGAGTGAAGCCTCCGCCTCCCCCCACATTGTCTATTTGTGGTGAAGAAGTTGATGATTCAAAAATGATTTTCTGTCCTTCGCAGTATAGATCGGAGCCGTAATGCCAAGAGATGGCATTACTGCTTTCATAAGGTACTGGCCCAGGCACTGTGATAGTGACTGGACTGATGGCAGTTGCAGAAGGGATCGTGACAGTATGTGGATCATAGTATATTGTGACTGGTACTCTGATAGGAGTGACATTTTGTGAGTTGTAGGCAGAATTATTTGCAGGGTCATAATAAATTGTCACCGTTGAGACATCTTCATTGTTTGCTGTTGATGTTGTAGGAGATACTGTTGAATGGATGGGTGTTGCTGTTGTAGGAGATTCTGAATGAAGGGGTGCTGAAGTTGTAGAAGGGATGTTTGCTGATATTTGGTCCGTTGAAGTAACAGATGAAACATTTGTTGATGAGATTGAAGAGTTGTTTGGAACAACGGTTGTTGCAGTTGTAGAAGACTCGGGAACTGTGGTTAAGGGAATTGCTGGATTGGTAGGTATTGATGTTGTGATTTGAAGCAGGCTACTCTGGATGAGACCATCTATGCCATCTCTCAAGTTATCACACCTATTCACTGAAATGTTGCAATAAGCACATCCTAGCTCACATCCAGGGAACATTTGACATTCAAGGAGTTGAGCTTTAATCTCTACCAAGGGTGTCCGAATCTGACCCACACTGGTTATTAAGTAAGACGACTTGTCTTCCTCAATAGCATTGATTATGGGTCCTCCGTGGTGTGGCATAGGGTTCTTGTTAACATTTGGTGGTGGTGCAAAGTTTAGAGCTTTGGAATCTACCAAGTCCTGTACTTTCATGTGCAAAGCTCTGCACTTCTCTGTACTGTGGCCAGGTGCATTCGAGTGAAAAGCACATCTAGCGCTGGCGTCATAATTTCTGGGCAGACTAGCAGGATCTGGAGGTGCCAATGTCCTTAGCTCAACCAGGTTGAGTTTCAGGAGTTGTGGCAATAATGTGGCATAGGGCATAGGGATCAGATCGATCACCCTATTGGCCTGAGAAGGTCTCTGTTGGAACGGTCTTTGCTGATTGCTGTTGCTGGTGTTGTTGTTGTTATAATTTCTCTGAGGAGGATACTGAGTTTGTTGCTAGTAATGGGATTGCTGTTGCGGTTGATAAGCTGGTTGTGGATGAATTGGAGCGGGAATGGTGACTGCCGCCACAGACCTGTGAACATATTGGGGTCTGCCCCTGCTGGTATGGATAGCATTGGTCTCACCAGTTCTTCTTGGACCTACAAAAGGTTTTCTGGGGTTGCTGGACGAGCTTGCACCGTTGTCAGAAATTTTACCCATCTTTAATAGGCTCTCAATTCTTTCTCCAGCTATGACTACATCTGCAAAGATGGTAGAAGAAAAGGCAGCTAGCCTGTCAATGTATGTCCCTTGGAGGGTGTTCATAAACATATCAGCCATCTCCCTCTCTGACATGGGTGGCTGGACAGCAGCAGCAAGCTGTCTCCACCTCTGAGCGTACTCCCGGAAGCTTTCCCTGGATGATTGAGACATCCCCATCAGGAGGGTCCTGTTGGGAGCCATATCTAAGTTGTACTGGTATTGTCTGATAAATGCCTCAGCCAAGTCCTTCCAGCACCTGATGGTTGCTCTAGTCAAATGAGAGTACCATTCCCTTGAAGCTCCTGTTAAGCTATCTTCGAAATAAAACATCCATAGCTTTTCGTCCATGGTATATGCCTTCAGCCTCCCCAGAAAGGATTGTAAATGGGTCCGGGGACAGGAAGTTCCGTTGTACTTCTCAAAGCACGGTGGTTTAAATTTGTGGGGAATCCTGACCCCGTCCACTAAGCCCATGTCCATAACATCAAAACCCAAAGAGTTTTGAGACTCCAAGGATCTTAATTTCTCAGCAATCTCATCTAGCCTTCTGTCATAGGCTTCCTCCCCAGCTCCCATCACTGTAAATTGATCTTCCTGGGGGTCTTCTTGTAACACTCTGCCTGCAGTGGCAGTCCCTTGCACATTAACAGGGATGTTGATCTCTGGATGAAGGTGGGGTCCATAGACTGGAGGATTAACATGAGGTTGAACTCTCTCATTGTTGCTTGTCCCAGCAGTCCCTGGATGGGGGTCTTCCTGATTCTGCCTCTCTACCAGTGCTCTTAATCTTTCTTGGCTTTGAGCCATATTATTCATCACCTCCATAAACTGAGTCATCTGATTCCTCATTTCTAGTCTCTTGTTGGCCATTTGAGTCCTGACCTCTGTAAGGTCCTGCTGTACTTGGTCCATCTGTATACCCGGAAGGTTGTTACGGGTTGGATATCTGTGTGGACGGTTGAGTGGGAACACCCGACGTCGAGCAATAATTCCTAAGATCACAACAGAGTTAGTAACAAAAACAAAACAAACCTACAAAACAAACAAAGGTTAGTATGCAATGCAGTATGCTTATTTGTATCCAAGGTATCCGGCTTGGCGCTTGGTTTTGACCTTTCCAGACCCCTGAGGAAGATGTTTGTGATGTTGCTTGAACGAAACTCAGATAACACAAACTAATGAATATATTACAAAAGTGAATGATACATAGTTTGTCTTTTACAATACATGCCCTCTGAGGGGTCAAAATACAACATGAGAAGAGAAAATTACAATGAAATGAAAGCAACAACAAGCAAAAAGTCAAACACCAAGACCAAACTCATCCTCCTGAACTTCCTTGAGAAGTGCTTCAGTCACAGGATCAGCTGGACGCTCTGTAAGGTTCTTGATAAGGAGATTCCTGGTAGCAACAGCTGCAGTTAGCTTCTTGTGTTGACTCTGGTCTTTTGACCTCTTCACACCAGCTCTAATCTTCAACTCTGAGATCTCTCTCTGGGCTGCTAGCAGGGCTTCCTGCTGCTCCTTTGCACTAGCCTCCAGCTGCTCAATCTTGTCCTGAGTCCTCTTATCTTCCTGAGTACGAGCTTCGGTGATCCTGACCCACCTAGCTTGACTCTCTTTCAGGTACAAATCAGTCCTGGCCTTCTGGAACTGAGCCTCCTTGCAGGCATTCTTCAAGATTTGCTCTCCAGCCCTTGACTTCTTAATATAGTCCTCTTACTTTTCAATCCTAGCTAGATGCTCCACCTTCAGCTTCTCTAACCTTTCAATGTCCAAGAGACCGTCACTCCTCTCCCAGAGGGTCTTCTGTAGAGCCTGAGTCAGATTCTCATTTCTCTCTTTCAGCTTCTCAAACTCCCCTAAGCTGACAGTTGCTGGAGGTGGTGCTGTGGAGGGTCCTGGTACATCTTCAAGGGTGAAGGGCATCCCAAAAACTTGAGCCCTGGCATGAGACCACTCATAGTACTGAGCTGAGGCCACATCGTTGCATCTCCCAAGAATGGTTATCCCTTTAGTCTGGACATTGTCCCAAGCCCAGGATGCTTGTCTGACAATAGCCAGATTAGGCTTGATCTCACAATAAAGGGTCTCAGCTAGATCTTGTACCCTAGGAGGGTGGACCAATGCATAGCCCAGTTGTCTTTTGAATAGAAGAGGGTTGTAGTTGATGCAACCCTTCACTCCTATCAGAGGTACATTGGGAAATTGCCCACAATTAGTAATGATGTCTCTGCCCTTAGTGCTCTGAGTACACCACCTGATATCATCTGAGGTTAAAGCAACAAGTCTCCTAGCCCAGTTCCTTTGCTGGTGAGGGTTCAAGAATGCATCAGTCTTTGGCAAGTGCTTGAGCAGCCAAGTATGGAACAAAGGAGCACAACATCTCACTAATCTTCCCCTTTGCTTCTCATTCCTCTGATGGACAGAGTAGTAGAAATCTCCCAGTAAGGTGGGCACTGGGTTCCTCAGAATGAAAAGATGGATTGCACTCTTGCTAACAAACTTAGGCTCATCTGCAAAAAGTATGACCCCATATAGGCTAAGGGCCAACAAAGCACAAACTGCCTTCCATTCTCCCAAAGAAGCCTTCAGGGTAGCCTGAGAGGTCAAGAAATCCAGATGTAGACCAGAGATTCCAGCTTTGGTAGTCATATTCTGCCCAATCAGAACTGGTTCCAGATACAAGGCCTTTGCCACCTCTTCATTACTAGGAAAAGCCATCTCAGGGTTGAAGGGGACTCCACCCCTGATAGGTACACCAACCAATGATGAATACTCCTCTAATAAAGGCCCCAACTGAAAATTCTGGAAGGTGAAGCACCTCAGAGGGGGATCATAGAACTGCAAGCAAGTATGAATCATGCTCCTCTGTGAAGGGTCCAGATCCATAACCACATCAAGTATGCCTCCATAGTGTTCTCTGAAAAGTGGTATATGGTCTGGAGTAATCAGGGCCTGGATCTTCCTGATGCCAGCTAGCTCAGGCTCAAAGAAATGATAGGAGATGTTGCTTTTCTTAGGTGCCATGTTGCTGAAGAACAGGTGCTGAGAAAAATACTGAAGATGGGCCACTGACAGGCTGAGACTGGTGATGCAGGTGACTGAAGCTGGTAGCTGATAGCTGAAGTGGATACTGATGAAGATAGGTCTATGCTGATGAAGGGGTCAAAACAAAGCCAAAATATAGTATGGATACCCTGAAAAAATAAATAAGCAAATGTTAAAATGATGCAATGATGATGTATGCAAATGATATGCAAGGGTTTGTGATCAAGCTGGATCTGATCAATTGCTCTGATATAAGTCCATGTATGTTCAAGAAATCCAAATGGAGGTTCATAAGTCCAGTAACCAAGGTGGGGGACTCAAATAAAGAGTCACATGTCCAGGGTTAAAAATCACAAGAACTATTCCAAAATGGAGTACTCTTAATCAAAACAAAGTAACAGGGTATATTGAGGTCAAGGGTACCTGCAAACCTGTAAATAGCCCAACCCCCTCACAGGTGGTGTTCTAAAACAAGGATCCTCAGACTTGGATCAGTTATGAGAAGTGTAAACACTTCTAACCCGGAGGTACAGTGTTTACAATAACCATAAAAGACCCTCCTCTAATTCACCTCAGTTTCTGAAGGTCAATAATAAAGGTCATCCAGACTTAGCAGGCTTCCCAGATAGCCCTAGCACTACAGGAAATCTGTAGCACAGAGTTCTCAAGAAGAAACCCATATCTGAACCGTGTTTCATATTCCCGCACCAGACCGAAATGGAATGGGAAAGAACATGAACCACTCTAGCCTAGGTGTCACTCAGGTCCCAGGTATAGGACCTCAACTCTCAATAGAACACCCACCCACCAAAGCAACAGGACAGATCCAGCCAGCATAGTATGACAGTATGATATATGTAAAGCTATAAAGAAAGCAATAAAACAACTGTACATAAAGCAAAAAATAAATACAAATACAAGCACAAATAACACATAACACCCCAGTAAACACAAATCAAACAAGCGCTAGGAGGAACCCACAAAAAGAACCAGAAGCCCTGGTTACAGTATAAGGGTCCCCAGCAGAGTCGCCAAGCTGTCGCTCCCACTAAATGAAGCCGGGTCAAATAGGGTACAGACGCGAATGGTCGGCGAGAGGAGGGTGTGAGAACACATAGGAGTGAACTCACGGGGAATGAAAAGAGTCGCCAGCTAGGCATTTTTATCCCGGAGGAAAGGCAATGCTGCATAGACCTAGAAAGATATGGATAAGACGGTTGCGAACCAGAGAGACTGAGAAAGGGGGTTGGTTACAACCTGGAAAGGTATTAGCACCCAGATTGTCCGCCGTACTCGACGGGATCCACGCTTAAAAGATTTGTGTTTTAAAAGGGGTAGTGTCAGTGCAATTTGTGTGTCAAAGAGCTGGAAAAGGATGTACAGGTGTCAGTGTATAGTGTATAAGTGTGTAAATGAAGTGTCAGTGTAAGAACAAAGAATGAGATGCTCAAGATCATGAGGCTTAAAAGATAAGGCTGGAAAGAGGGGGAATATACAGAGACTTTTGTTAGATAACTATTAAGTTATGCCTACGTATCCTCTCGTGCAATGAGGAAGTCAGAACACCGTAGTTCGACCCAAAGAGACTGAAAGGTGAATTGACCTGTGAACTGCCTACTTGTCTATGCTCAAGTGTATGACCTGTCTGGCTCAGGTGCAAACTGTCTTGCATTAGACGGAAGAAGCAAGTTCTCGTTTATGAGTGAATGAGATGAGAAAAGAATCCCGGAGGAGACGATTATTGTTTGTTTTTGAGTTTTCAGTCTTTTATTGCTTTTTGAAGTTTGTCATAAGTTAATGAGCTTAAGCCTAAACCAATGGGTTAGTAAACTCATCACATCTTCCCTCTGATTAGGGGTAATGAAAATACCTTAAGTGTGAAGTCAGCTTCTCACACTTAATCACCTTTGGTGTAGGATTAAGATCATTAACCTACTTGTGATTATTTAGATGTTTTTGGTGTTTTTGTTTAGTGTTAAGTAATGAGATTAAGCCATAACCAGGGATTAAACAGACTCATTACACCATCCTAATAGAAGGATAATAGATGAGAATGTTT
Source organism: Lathyrus aphaca (assembly GCA_963966055.1). Taxonomy (NCBI): domain Eukaryota; kingdom Viridiplantae; phylum Streptophyta; class Magnoliopsida; order Fabales; family Fabaceae; genus Lathyrus; species Lathyrus aphaca. The sequence continues at coordinate 211,861,192 of OZ014525.1, read as the reverse complement.
AAGCTGAGGAAAGCTCCTCAACTTAATCCATGATTAGGGATTAAACTCATGCCAAAACAAAGCCTTTATTAAATGGATTTTAGTTAATGATATGATGAATAAGTGATTTTTTATGGTTTGTAAGACAATTTGAGGGGGACTTGTCCATTAACACTAGGGTTAATCCTTCTTAACCAATTAAGGAAGAATTAGAACCCTAATGCAAGGCCCAAGTTACAAGCTTGATGTCTTGGTGATTATTAAGTGAATTGATTAAGGGATTTAAACACACAAAGGGTTTAACACTTAGGATTAAAGTTATACACTCCATCCTAATAGAAGGATGCAGGCATAAGCTTAATCACAAAGCCTTAAAGCCTTTAGGGTTTAGTCCCTGATTATGAGATGAGAAGAGAAGACTCAAAGAGACACAAAGGTAAAAGCTAAGTGGGGAGACTAATCAAAACCATAATCATTGTCATGCTTGGTTGTTCCTAAGGTTTGTGAGGTCTAAGAAAGCAATCTTCAGAGGAACCACCAGGAAGCAGATGAATGGAGCAAAGAGAAGCAAAGTAACTTGCTTCATTTAAGAACACAAGTCACTTGAGGTAAGAAGGTAAGAAGAAAAAGAAAGAGCAAGCTCAATCTCAAACACAAGAAAAAAATGCAGCAATGATGCATAAGAGAGATGAAAAGAATTTGTGAGAAGTGAAGGCAAATTCACTTCTCAAAGTTGCTTACCACCTGAAAAGTTAGTGAAAGAAATGTAATGCAATGCAAAATGAGATGAAATGGCATGATGCAAACCAAAACCAGAAGCATATATGGGATGATGATGATGCTATGAGATGATACAAACATGAAACAAGGCATGAGGATGATCATACAAACTTATGGATGCAAATGAAACAAGTTTAGAACCATGATCATACATGAAAGGTTATGAGGTGCAAATGGCATACAACATGGCAAATGAAAGATGCAATGATCAAACATGATTCTAATATGTCTTAAGATGTCTAATGGATCAAATGGATGCACAAAATGCTATGGCAAGTCATGGTATGCAAGCAAATGCAAGATGAATGCAAAAGGAAGCCCAAATTAAGGTTTATGATCAATGCATCAAACAAAAACCAAAATCAGAAGCAAACATCAAGATAAAAAATTTAAAATGCATTCAAAGGAACCCTAACCCTACACAAACTCACTGCCCAAAGGAGGGGATCCAATTCTTAACCTAGCTAGGGTTATGAATTTCCTAAGATTTCTAGGGTTTTAGGGTACCTTAACAAGAAAAATGTCAAACAAATTGAAAATGAAAGATCAAATCATGCCAATTTAATCCTACAAACTACATGATGTGCAAAACACAATGCAAAAAGAATCAAAGTCCAACTCTCAAAGTCTAGGCAGAAATGATTTTTTGAACATTGGATCAAAATAATGCTTAAAAATGAAATTAATTCCATGGAAAATTGTCAAAATGCATCAAGATCAAAAAAGAAATTTGGTTTGAGGGTTGGACAATGTTTCTAAATGATTATGAAGGTTTCATGAATTTTTTGGTGATTTTTAAATACCTAAAAGTATTTTTAATTAATTAATTCTCATTAATTAATTAAAAATAAACTTTTAAATCATTTAAAAATATTTTTTAATGCAAAAAATAAAAATAAAAATGTTTTTGGTTTCTGAAAATTCATAAAAGTTTATACAAAAATTTTCAGAATTTTTAAAATTGTTTTGCTATTTTAAATAAATTGGAGAAAAGAAATGAAATAAAATGAAATAAAAATACAAAAAAAAAGAAAGTCAGCGCATCCTGAGGTTGAGATTCAAACTGGAAAAGGAGGGAAAGACTGGCGCGTTATCCTACGACTCTCATTCAAACTAGCCAGATTAATTATAAAACTTAATTAATTAAGATAATGACGTGGATTAGGGTTAAGTGAGGCAATCCAGGCCATTGAACGCACGCGGGAATTGACCAAGTCAGCTCATCCAACGCTCAGAATTCAAACTCTCATTAATTACAGGGATTAGCCCTAATTATTTTCAGGTGGCCGGAGAAGACTTCCGGTCGTCTTCTCCGGTGGGACTCCCACCTGAAAATCCCTAAAATCCTCAAAACTTCACAAAAATGAAAACTAAAAGCCCAGAAATCATCCCCACACATCACTGAATCAAAACCCCTAATCAAAACTCATTTCTCATTCACTAATCATGCGAATCGAAGCCAAACATTTTTAGGTCAGAAAAGTTTCAGAACAAGATTAAATGCTTATTTCTCAACCATTTTCAAAACTAAGAACATCAGAGTGATCAGCAAAGCATGAGGAACAAATTAGAAACCTAAAAACTCATTTCTGGAAAAAAGTTCTTGGTATACCTGAGCTTTGAGCTTTCTCAGTTTGCAACTTTCTGACCCTCTCTCTTCGTGCAATCCACTCCTTTTAGGCCCCTGATGAAGTCTTGATGCTTAGAAGAAGTTTGTAGTGGCTGGTTTGGAAAATGGCAGAGGTTTTGCTCAAGGTGAGGTGAGAATCGTATTTGTGATTCTGGGAGTTTAAGGCAATGGTGATGGGTGCTTTGTGATCAGGAGAGTGTGTTTAGTTGATTGGTGAAGTTGGTTTGGGTGTTTGTAGCTTGTACTGAGTGTTTCGAATGAAAATGCAAGTTGGAGCATAAACTTGGAACTTGTGAATGCTGAAGTCTTAGGCTGTGTTCTTGTGTGTTATGGCTTGCATAAAGTCCACATATCAAGTTGTGATAGGTCTGTGGAGTTGGTGTGGGCTATGCTGATTGGTATGGGATGATTTGCAAAAAGTCAAGCAAGTTGTACTTGGAGGTATGGGCAAGTGGCAGGCTAGGACAGGAGCATGGTTGAGTTCAGCTGAGTTTAGGGAGAACCATGGAACTTGATTTGAGATGATTCAGCAAGTTGCATAAAGTTCATGATATGTTTTGCAATTTTCACAAGATTTGGCGCCTTTGTAAATTCATGAAGTTCAAGGCATTGAAATGTAAAGTTCTTTGGCCCATTCTGAATTTTAGAGGTCATATGATCATGTTGTGAAGTTTAGAAGTTCATTTGATAACTTAATTTGCCTTGAGAAGTGAATTTGCAACTTTGCCTCTTTGGTGGAAAACTTCAAATTTTGTGATTTTTGCCAACTTTGACAAGCCATAACTTTTGATCCAAAATGAATTAGGTCATGTTCTTGTACTTTTTGAAAAGGGAATGATCCATTCTACAACTTTCATGACCAAAGTTTTTCCATTTGAAGCTTTTTTGAATCAAAAAGTAAAGGTTGAAAAAGTTGCCTAAAATGGCAATTTCATTAAAAGTCAAACTTTCCCAAAAGGTCAACTTTGCAAAAGACTTGAAATTCTTCAATTTTGTGAACTTCCAACTTCTTCTATGATCAAATAAAGATCATATACAATCAAAATGATGAAGAACACCCTTTGGTTGGGTCATTGGGGGCCTCAGATGCCCTGATTTTACACTGACTTGCTTGAAAAGTCAACTCTTGATCAGATGACTTCCCCAAGGAATTTCTTCATGAAAATTGATATGCATACTCCCTATACCGTATAGAGACCAATAGAAACAAGAATGACCAAAAAATTTGGAGTTATGGCCTCTGAAACCAAAACCCTAATTCTAGGTCATCTGTGCAGTCAAACTTGGCTCTGCTTCCATACCAATCCCAGTTCTTGTGATTTTTTGACATTCTTGACTTTGAGAGGACATAATATGATACTTGAACACACATGGACCCCTTTGAAGTGATTGATGACCTTTGGAGTGGCTCAAGAAGCCCTTGGATTGCTCAGATCACAATCCCTAGATGCAGATGACTTTGAATCTATGCAGTGAATCAAAAATGTGGTATGGGAAGCTATGATTGAGTTTATGCATATGAAATGATCACAAGCCATGGTGTGAATGAGTGAGGGAAAATTTGGGGTGTTTACAGGCGCGCATCTGGACGACCAGCATTCAAATTCCCTTAATTATGATTAGTGCCCTAATCTGAACCCTAAACAAATTCAGGTGACCGGAACAGTGTTCCGGTCATCTTCTCCGACAAGCTCCTCTTTCAATCTCTCTCAATACGCCATGAAAACCCTCAAATCTCTCCAGAATCACTCATTGAACATCCCTAAACCTAAACCCCACCCCAAAATCCATTCATTTCCACTGAATCAAGAGACACGAATCAAAACGGAAAACACACAAAAGTTTCAGAGATCAAATACATCCTACACACGCAACCTTTTTCAAAGGTTCAAAGCTCAAAATGATCAGCACATCACATAGAATCAGTTTATAACTTAAAACGCAAGTTCTGGAAAAATGTTTGAGATGGCTACCTGAGATGGAACCTCCTGGTTCTAGGCTTTTTGGCCTTTCCTTTGTTGCAAATCCACTCCTTTGAATCCTCTGATGATGAAATGAAGCTTAGGAAGCTTTGAGGATGGCTAGTTTGGGAGATTGGCAGAGTTCTGTTCAAGGGGGGAAGGAAATCGTGTTTTGATTTCAGTGAGTTTCAGGCTATTTTAATGGTTGGTTTGTGACCAGTGAAGCATGTTGAGATCAATGGTGAAGTTTGTTTGTGTGTTTGAAGCTTGTGGAGTCAGTTTCGAATGGTTTTGCAAAATGAAGCATAAACTTGGAACTAGGGCTTGGAGTGTGTTTTAGCATGAATGGTTATGTGCTATGGCTTGCCTTTGGTCCACTTATCACTCATGGATAGGCCTGTGGAGTTGGTGTGCCCTATTGTGATTGGTATGGGTCTTTGGCCAAAATGTCAAACTTTGTGTAAGAGAGGTATGGGCTCATAGCTAGACAAGGACAAATGGGGTGTCCTGCGCAGCAAGAAGTGTGGAGAGCCCTAGGATCAATTATGAAGTCAGCAAGCAAGTGGATTAGGGTTTGAATGAGGTTTTGCAACTTGGTTCATCTTTGGCCCTTTTGAAGTTTCTTGCCCCACAAGTCACAAAAATGAGTGATTCTTTGATGCAATCTGACTTTTAGGCCTTGGTTCATGTTTTTGTGAAGTTTAGAAGTCCATTTGGAAGTTCAATTTGCCTTGGCATGTGGTTTTGCAACTTTGCCTCTTTGGTAGAAAACTTCAAATTATGTGATTTTGGCCAACTTTGACAAGCCATAAATTTTGATCCAAAATGAATTAGAACAAGTTCTTGTAATTTTTAAAAAGGGAATGATCCATTCTACAACTTTCATGACCAAAGTTTTTCGATTTGAAGCATTTTTGAATCAAAAAGCAAGGGTTGAAAAAGTTTCCCAAAATGGCAATTTTCATTATAAGTCCACTTTCCCAAAAAGTCAACTTTGCAAATGGCTTGAAATTCTTCAATTTTGTGAACTTACAACATCTTCTATGATCAAATAAAGATCATACACAATCAAAATGATGAAGAACACCCTTTGGTTGGGTCATTGAGGGCCTCAGATACCCTGATTTTGCATTGACTTGCTCAAAAAGTCAACTCTTGATCAGATGACTTCCCCTTTGAATTTCTTCATGAAAATTGATATGCATGGTCCCTATACCATATAGAGACCAATAGAAACAAGAATGACCAAAAAAATTGGAGTTATGGCCTCTGAAACCAAAACCCTAATTCTAGGTCATCTGTGTAGTTAAACCTGGCTCTGCTTCCATGCCATTCTCAGTTCTTGTGATTTTTTGACATTCTTGACTTTGAGAGGATATAATATGATGCTTGAACATACATGGATCCCTTTGAAGTGATTGATGACCTTTGGAGTGGTTCAAGTGGCTCTTGGATTGCTCAGATCACAAACCCTAGATGCAGATGACTTAGAAACAATGCAGTGAATCAAAAATGCAATATGAGATGCTATGCTTGAACTTATGCATATGAGGGTATCACAAGCCATGGTGTGAAGGGGTGAGGGCAAATTTGGGGTGTTTACAATATTGTCCCATTTCCATTCCGGAATATCTAACGGTTGCATCAAACCACTAGGCTTCTGATGTTCAACCTTAGACTTCTGACAAGTCAAACACGCATACACAAAATGAGCTACATCTCTCTTCAATCTGGACCACCAAAAGATCTTTTTCAAATCTTGGTACATCTTATTCGCTCCCGGATGTATACTTAAATTACTCCGGTGTCCCTCTTCCAATATCATTATTTTCAACTCCTCTTCATCGGGAATACAAATACGACCACGGAATCTCAAAACTCCAAAATTATCAACCTTGAAATCCTCATTCTCATTCATCATCAAATCAACAAATTTCAAATCCAACTTTTGCTTTTCACAAATGGTTGCAAGCAAGTCATTCGTAACACGTAGCATACCAAGTCTCACGCTTCTCGGTGTCATCTCGCAAACCAAACTCAAGTCTCTAAAATTCTCCAAAAGTTCCCATTCTCTTATCATCAATGCGGACATTTGTAACAACCTACGACTCAAGGTATCAGCCACCACATTTGCCTTACTCGTGTCGCTCCCCGGATTTCCATCCTGGTACAAACGCGAAAGTGGCGCGAAAAGAGGTAGAGTCGCCAGCCAGGCATTTTTATCCCGAAGGAACATGAATGGTAATGCTGCACAAACCAGAAGAAAGAAGAGGAAGGACACGGGTCATGCGAACCAAAGAGACTGAGTTCGGGAGTCGGTTATGACCTGGGAAGGTATTAGCACCCCAGATCGTCCTCCGTACCCGACAAGATCCACGCTTGCAAAGAAATCCATTTCAAAGGGTGAAGACAAGAAAGCTGCTGCAAAGAAAAGGAACTGGATAAAAGAAATGAAAAGGGAACTGAAAAAGAAATGAAAAGAAAAAAATGTAGGGAAAATAAAGATTGTGCTCGAACGGGCCCTACCCCGCTGCCTACGTACCTCATCGGGAAAATGAGGATCAGAGTCGCCGTAGTTCCCCTAACTAGGGGTGGAAAAGATTGCTTGTGAATTAAGGCTTGAACTGCATATGTCAATGCTCAGGTGTTGCAGGCTCGGTGGACGAGTGCGTAATCGTCTTGCATAGTGACAAGTAGGAGCAAGTTTGCAGACGGAGCGAAGGAGATGAGAAAATAATTCCCGAAGGAAAGACGCTTATTGTTTGTTTGTGTTTTTTAGAAGCTTTTAGGAGTGTGTCACAAGGAAGTGAACTCAAGCTCTTTTACATGGAATGTGCACTTGCCACTACATTCCAAGATGGAATAATAGAACAAGCACACTAAAGTAAGGAGAAGATCCCCAAAACTTGAATCCAGAGATTAGGGCTTAAGCTCATGATAACGAGAAAAAGTATCGTTTTATTACTATGTTTCAATGCTGTTTTATCGCACATTTATTGTATTAACACCCGATTCCTCGAGTTTTCTTTGTCATTTTGCAGGTATAACAATTATAGAGCTAAATCATAAGCCAAAAGTGAAATGAGCAAAAACAAGCATGAAAAGAAGAAGAAGAGAGGAATTCTGCATAATCTGCATTATTTGCAACAGTCACGACCGTCACCATGCAGTCACGACCGTGACACGCTAATTGGGACAGTAACGATCGTAACCAAGTTGTCATGACCGTGACGCGCTAAATATGAGGATAACACCCGTGACACCCTTGTCACGAACGTGACAAGGGGAAATTAGGTTTACTTGGTAAGAATTGGTCATGAACGTGCTACGTGAAGTCATAACTTTTCCTATTCTTCCGCAGACCTAGTAACACAAGTTCTCTCTGGATTCTCTCAGCAACAACGAAGCCCACGCATTATTTCAACTGCCAAGCCCAAATTACAATTTCTATAAATAACTTTATTTCAAAGTAGAAAACACAGAGTTTTATTTTAATTTTTCTTGCGGAAGCTCTGCCGTATTTCCATTGCACCCTATTTCATTAATTTTTCCAACAATTGTTTCTGTTCTTGTTTTATTTTCTATATCCCAACCAAATCAAATAACAATTTCCAACATTAGGAAATTGTTATTATTTAATTTCTTTCAAGCCTTCAGCATTTCGTTTTGTAATTTTATTTTCGATTCCGGTCCGCACTCCGAGCTTGCCAGATTGTGGAAGAAGGAGTTTGACATTATTTTTATTATTCAGGTTTTTAATTAATTCGCATTTATATTAATATTAAGAATTTATTTTTATTATCATTGTATAATGCATATTTTAATTTGTGTTCCTCTGTTTCTGCATCTGTCTGGTACAACAATATGAGTAGCTAAACAATTTAGGGCGGTATGTAATTAAAATAAACTAAATCGGTAAAATCGAATCTTGGTTTAAAATAATTAAGAACTTAAAATTTTGGCTGAGACTTTTTATTATAAACATTAATCTTTATGTTACGAGAGTAAGGAAAGTGTAATAGGTTAGGTCGAGACCACGAGAGTGTGAGATTTTAACCAGATAGCTAAAGTTAGGCATTTAATTTAAACACAGCGAGAGGGCTTTAAAATGAATTAGACTTATTAAGTTTCCAAAAATTATTTCTAAACACTTATGGGCTAGCGAGAGCAGGCATAGGGCTTTAGGAGTAAGATCTGAGATAAGACCACGAGAGTGTGAGTTAAAGATATTTAAACTGATAACCTCTACAGAATAAATTAAGTGAACCATCCTTATAAGCCTAGGTTAGATTGACCCGCCTAAGTTAACATAATTACATACCGACCGCCTTATTATTATTTTATTAAACTAAAATTTAATTCCCGTCTTTAATCCTTAAAAACAACCAAAAAATCGTGACAACCATTCACCTTAGCTAAACTAGTAAACCCTCTAGCACTAAGTAATTATAAAGTCCCTGTGGGATCGATAATCTTTTATATTACTTTGATAGGCTGTGCGCTTGCAGTTAAGATACCGCTAGACACATATTAGATTACGTCTTTAGCCCATCAAGTTTTTGGCGCCGCTGTGCACTTTAGAGTAGCATTGTCTAGACTAAGGTAACAACTATTTATTTTCTTAATCTAATTTCTCGAGTGTATGCCAAGTACTCGCTCTCAAGGCGAAGACTTGCAACCTCTAATACCAGAATCAGAATGCTTCTTACACGTAAGAAGACGAATATTCGATTACGAACGAAATTACAACATTCCAGATCTTCAAATAGATCCACCTAAACCATTCGGAACATCAAAGGACGCAGAGATGGCTGAAGAACCGAATCATCCACTCAAATATTACGCTAGTCCTTCGCAAGCTGAACCACATTCCAGCATTGCCGCACCGGCGATCAACCGAAACGATTTCGAACTGAAACCTTCGCTGATATCAGCCGTGCAACAAAATCAATTCTCCGGAAATCCTACCGAGGATCCGAACCTTCATCTTTCGATATTTGTGCAGTATGCAGATACCGTAAAAGCCAATGGAGTTACCCAAGAAGCTATTAGATTACGTCTTTTTCCTTTTTCACTTCGAGACAGAGCGAGAGCCTGGCTTCAATCTCTACCCTCGAATTCAGTAACCACGTGGGAGGAACTAAAGAGAGTCTTCTTGACCAGATATTTCCCACCTAGCAAGACAACTATGCTAAGAGCTCAAATCAACAAATTTAAGCCAAAGGAAAACGAATCACTTTTCGAAGCTTGGGAACGCTATAAAGATATGCTGAGACTTTGTCCACATCACGGATTAGTAGAATGGATGGTCATCCATACCTTCTACAATGGACTCTTGTACAATACAAGAATGACAATTGACGCTGCCGCAGGCGGTGCACTAATGGACAAAGAATATAACGATGCTTATGCACTTATCGAGAGTATGGCTCAAAACCATTACCAATGGGGAAGCGAGAGAGTCGCAACTGAGAAACCAACAAAAGGAGGTATGTACGAAGTAAGTAGTATGGACCAAGTCAATGCAAAGTTTGACCAACTAAACCAAAAGATCGACAACTTGGCCATAACACCAACAACCACCGTGGATGCGGTAACACCTAACTGTGAGTTATGTGGAGTTCCAGGACATGTTGTCCCTGATTGTCAACTATTAGCAGGAATTCCCACAGATCAAGTGAATTATGATCAAGGAAACCCATACTCAAACACATACAACCCAGGTTGGAAGAATCATCCGAACTTCTCCTATAAGAACAACAATGCTTTATACGCACCAGGTCAAGCACCAGCTACACCACCGGGATATCAAAAGACTGCTCCTAATGTACCTAGAAAATCGAACCTTGAGTTGATGATGGAAAACTTCATAGCTACCCAATCTCAAACAAACAAGGATTTCTTAAACCAAAACATACACACTAGTGAGCAGATCAAGCAATTAGTGAACAAGGTAGATGCATTAGCTACACATAACAAAATGCTTGAAACTCAGATTTCACAAGTAGTTCAACAACAAGCACCTGCCGCTGCACCAGCTGGAGTATTTCCTGGACAACCTCAACCTAATCCGAAAGGACATGCCAATGCTGTGATATTAAGAAGTGGCAAGGAACTTGACGGACCTACCGATCCAAGACTTGACAATCCAGCCATGTACCAAAAACCGGATAAACCGACTGAAATGGTGAATGAACCAGAAGAAAAGGAAGATAATAATCAAGAGGTAGTGGAGAAAGAAAAGCCTTATGTGCCTCCACCACCTTATAAACCACCAATTCCGTACCCTCAGAGATTAACCAATTCTAAGACGATGGGCCAGTTTAAGAAATTTGTTGAACTTCTGAAACAGTTGAATATTACTATTCCATTTACAAAAGCTATCACTCAAATGCCCGCGTATGCTAAGTTTCTAAAAGAAATTTTATCCAATAAGAAAAAGATAGAGGATAACGGAACTGTTACACTTACTGCCGAGTGTAGCGCAATAATTCAGAATAATATGCCTCCTAAGCTAAAAGATCCAGGAAGTTTCTCTATACCCTGTGTAATAGGAAAATTCGTCATTGACAAAGCTCTATGCGATTTAGGAGCCAATATTAGTGTTATGCCCTTAACGATTTGCAAAAGGCTAGACATGGGAGACCTAAGACCAACTAAAATGTCTGTTCAACTAGCCGATCGCTCTATTAAATATCCTGTAGGCATACTAGAAAACGTCCCAGTGCGTATAGGACAATTCTATATTCCTACTGATTTCATAATCATGGACATCTCTGAAGACTCCACTACACCTATCATACTAGGAAGACCATTCTTAGCTACCGCCGGAGCTATAATAGACGTAAAGAAAGGAAAGCTAACCTTTGAAGTAGGTGAAGAGAAAGTTGAATTTATTTTAACACAATTCTTAAAATCACCAGCTATAGAGGATACATGCTATCTATTGGACGTAATTGACGAATGTGTAAGAGAAATGGAAATGAAAGAAACCACCTATTCTGAAATTATGAAAATTCAAATCCCTTCGATTTTCGAAGATGATAATTGGCGTGAACCATATCAGGATGATAGTCTAAGCGAAAGTTTAGCACTTACACCGGACCCCATGCCAAGTAAGAATAAACCTACATTAGAGTTAAAAACTTTACCTAAGAACCTAAGATACGAATTCTTAGACACTGAATGTACAAGACCAGTTATAATCAATTCCAGTTTAGGAACAATTGAAACAAAGAAACTTTTAGATGTCTTAAAGAAATATCCAACTGCATTAGGATATAACATATCTGATCTCAAAGGAATATGCCCTTCAATCTGTATGCATCATATTCTGCTAGAAGAAGATTGCAAAACCTCTAGAGAATCTCAAAGAAGAATTAACCCAATCCTTAGCACTGTAGTAAAGGAAGAAGTTAAGAAACTACTAGATGCTGGAATAATATATCCAATCTCTGATAGTAAATGGGTTAGTACATTACATGTAGTACCAAAGAAAGGAGGTATCACTGTTGTGAAAAACGCTAAAGGCGAATCGATATTACAAAGAGTAGTGACAGGACATAGAGAGTGCATCGATTATCGTAAACTAAACAAAGCCACTCGAAAAGATCATTTCCCACTACCTTTTATAGATCAAATGTTAGAACGATTAGCCAAGCATTCATATTTCTGTTATCTTGATGGTTACTCAGGATTTTTCCAAATCCCTATCCACCCAGATGATCAAGAAAAGACTATATTCACATGCCCTTATGGAACGTTCGCTTATAGACGAATGCCCTTTGGATTATGCAACGCTCCTGCAACCTTTCAAAGATGTATGATGTCAATCTTCGCAGATTTCATAGACAACATCATGGAAGTGTTCATGGACGACTTCTCTGTATGCGAGCAAAGTTTTGAAGGATGTCTATCAAATTTAGAAATGGCATTAGAAAGATGTGTAAAAGTAAACCTCGTGCTTAACTGGGAGAAATGTCATTTTATGGTTAGAGAAGGAATCGTACTAGGACACGTTATATCTGACAAGGGAATTGAAGTTGATAAAGCTAAGATAGAAGTCATAAAAGATCTTCAACCCCCTAAGACCGTTCGAGAAATACGAAGCTTTTTAGGACACGCCGGTTTCTACCGACGATTCATCAAAGATTTCTCGAAAATCACTAAACCTCTTACCGGTTTATTAATGAAAGGCGCTGAGTTCATATTCAGTGAAGATTGTCTTAGAGCATTCGAAACTCTAAAAACAGCCCTCATCACCGCACCAATCATGCAACCCCCTGATTGGAGATTACCTTTCGAAATCATGTGCGATGCGAGTGACTATGCTGTAGGCGCAGTTCTAGGACAGGGGAAGGACAAGAAACTTCACGCAATTTACTATGCCAGTAGAACCTTAGATTCTGCTCAGATGAACTACGCCACTACTGAAAAAGAATTGTTAGCAGTTGTCTTTGCGCTTGACAAATTCCGTTCTTACCTAGTGGGAGCGAAAATAATAGTTTACACAGACCACGCTGCTATTAGATATTTATTAACTAAGAAAGATGCTAAACCAAGACTCTTGAGATGGATTTTACTCTTACAAGAGTTTGATCTCGAAATAAAAGATAAGAAAGGTACTGAAAACGTCGTAGCGGACCATTTATCTAGAATAGAAGGTATTAAACCCGAACAAGTGCCGATTAACGATGATTTTCCGTATGAACAGCTGATAGCACAAATAGGAAGCGACCCAGTTCAGTTAGACATAAATGAACCAGAACCCATGGAAACAATCCAAACAACCGTAGGACTGCCATGGTACGCTGACATTGTCAACTACCTAGCTGCAGGAGCTCTTCCACCTGACTTAACCTATCAGTAGAAAAAGAAATTCTTTCACAATCTCAAACACTACTATTGGGATGAACCATTACTGTTTAAAAGAGGACCCAACAGAATCTTTCGTCGATGTATTCCCGAAGAAGAAATAGAAGATGTCATTGCTCATTGCCATTCATCTCCTTATGGTGGACATGCAAGCACTTCCAAGACTTGTGCAAAAATCTTACAAGCCGGCTTATTCTGGCCTAATTTATGGAAAAATGTGCACATCGCTGTTATAAATTGCGATAGGTGTCAACGCACCGGTAATATTTCAAGAAGAGATGAAATGCCTCAAAAAGGAATATTAGAAGTAAAAGTCTTTGACGTCTGGGGAATAGATTTCATGGGACCATTCCCATCATCTTTCGGTAATAATTACATACTCGTAGCTGTCGATTACGTTTCAAAATGGATTGAGGCTATAGCTTCTCCTACAAATGACACACGAGTAGTAATTAAGCTTTTCAAGAATATAATCTTTCCAAGATTTGGTGTGTCAAGACTCGTCATAAGTGACGGTGGCTCGCACTTCATTTCAAATATCTTTGACAAATTACTATCTAAGTATGGAGTCAGACACCGTGTAACAACACCATATCATCCACAAACAAGTGGACAGGTCGAAGTCTCAAACAGAGAAATTAAACAAATCTTAGAAAAGACTGTCGCCATATCTCGGAAAGATTGGTCATCTAAACTTAATGAAGCTTTATGGGCTTATAGGACAACTTACAAGACACCCATAGGAACTACACCTTTCAAATTAGTATATGGAAAGTCTTGTCATCTCCCGGTAGAACTAGAACACAAAGCATATTGGGCGATCAAAACTCTCAATATAAACTATAATGCCGCTGGAGAAAAGCGAATCCTCGATATTAACGAATTAGAAGAGTTAAGGTTAGATGCTTATGAGAATGCTAATATATATAAAGAAAGAACTAAGCGATGGCACGATAAACGCCTATCTAGGAAAGAATTTAGTGGGGGAGACGTTGTACTCCTCTTTAATTCAAGACTTAGGCTCTTTCCTGGAAAACTAAAATCTAGATGGTCAGGACCCTTTGAAATAACTAGAGTGTTCCCGAGTGGAGCAATAGAAATTAAGGGTAGGAATAGTGAACCGTTCACAGTAAACGGACAACGTTTAAAACATTACCATAAAGTTGAAAATAGAGATTATGCAAATAGTCTAAGGCTTTTAGAGTTGTCCACTAATTTCCCTGATTAATCTACCCCTTGGTATTACGTCAGGCTTATGACGATAAAAACAGCGCTTAGTGGGAGGCAATCCATTTTATCATTTTATCATTTATCATTTATCGTTATATTGTTTTATCATTTTATTGTTTTATTGTTTTATTTCATTATTGTTATTACTGCTTTTATTTACGCATTTATTTTCTTATTTTCCTTATTTTAATTTTTAAATCACTTTTACAGATTTTCTAAAGTCTTTTCCACTTTCCTTCTCCCCCTGATTTGTTTCCTCCATATTTACACTAACTATGGCTAACCAACCGAGAAACATTATGGAAACCAAATTTAGAGGTAGGAACCAAAGAATGAAATTTGAAGAGTTATCACAGAGACCAATGGATTTGACTCTGTATCCGGATGATCTGACTATGGAAACTTTAGTAATACACGATAGCATCCTATACCTGTTTAACCAACTTGGATGGGAGAATGCACTGATAAAACAAAAGTTTGTGACTTACCGCGAGCTCACCCTTGAGTTCCTAAGCTCCTTAGTTTACTTACCCGAGCGCGGTTTTGGATTCAGGAAAGGATTTATCAGTTTCCGACTATTCGGAATAGAATATGACTTTAACCATAAAGAACTAGCTGACTTATTAGGATTCCCTAGTGGACCCTTTGCTTTTACTACCACACAGGTAGAATTGATGGACATTGAGCTGGACTTCTTTTGGGGAACCTTAACCGGAAATTACCATCCTGAGCCAAATAACATGAACAATGATGAGATATATAACCCTGCTATCCGCTATTTCCATAAGATCCTTGCCCACACCTTCTTTGGAAAAGAAGAAAACCTTACTGGAGTATCTAAAGATGAGATATTCATTATGTCATGTCTGACTAATGGACAACCAGTTAATGGTGTACCTTTCATGATGCAAACCTTCACCCGAATCCAAGAAGAACCTGATCTACCCATATTGGTAGGAGGCCTTGTCACCATGATTGCTGATGCCTTAGGACTTTGATACCAATTACACAGGTGTAACCATTTAGGTACCATCCGTCCTATGAATCTGAACTTTTTCTTTAACCTCCATATCATAAGAAACTTAGGACAACCACCTTACGAGTACCTAATCAGGAATGAAGTAGTAACCCTGTTCACATTACCAAACCATGCTAGAGTCAGTGTTCATAATAAAGATAATTAGCTTTATGAGCTTACCCCTCCTGACTATCCATCCACTCCCGAAACACCACAATCTTACAAGATAAGGGATGATATAATGACCGATGTAGAAAGTGACCCTGAGACACCTCCTGGTTACCATGACATTGAACACATTGATGAAGTGATTGAAACCCCTGAAGTAAATCAAGTAGAATATGCTGACAACTTGAAGAAAATTATGAATACTCTTGAAGTTTACCAAGCCGATATTAATGTTGTTAAGGATGAGATTAAAAGCATGCGGTTGGACGTTATAGGTTTAACTGACATAACGTGTGAGCAATTATCCACCTAAACTCCGCAATTGAAGATTTGAAGAAGCAACTTTGAAAAATGCTGTAGTGATTTAACTTATTTTACTTCTTGTTTTTGTTTCTAGTTAGTTTTAACATTTTGCAAACATTTTCGCACCTTATTTTTATGTAATTTTCCTTCAATTATATCAAAATAAAAGCACTTCTAGTTTTACCATTTTCCAATTTAATCAATTTCTATGATTTCCATTAGTTACTGTTATATTTAAATTGATTAATATTTTTATTTCTCGTGTGATGAAATTTGCTGCTAATATATGTTGATCCATTATTATATATAGTGTTTGTGTTGGAATTAAATAAGAAGTGATAATAAAGAAAACAAATTGCATTGAGCGTGTGAGATAATGCATTCTGTGAAGAAAATATTATAAGATTTTAATCCCTCACGGTCGTCATCATTCTCTCACGATCGTGACAAGCTAATTAGCGCGTCACGACCGTCACTCACCCATCACGACCGTGACGACCCCTGTTATACGAATTCTGAGAAACAGAACCGTTCTTCTTCGCAGAAACCACTTTTCCACTTCCACAAAAATTAGAAACCCCTCATTATCTCCTCACTATCCCGTAACCTCCCATTACCCTAAATCAATTTCATTAACCTCTCCATTTATTCCAAACCTCTCACATTCACTCCTTTCACTATATTCAGAACCAAATTCTTCACATTTTTCATCTTCTCACAAAACTCAAAAACCTCTCATCTCTCATTCCCGTACTTGCATGCAATGGAAGAAATCCAATTTAGAGATGGTGAACATGGAGAAACTCAAAGACAAAAGTTCATCAGGTTTCAGAACCGTGGCGTTCAGCCCACTCGGTATGTCGACATTGACTGCTTGAGGGAGTTGGGATTGCTCAACGGCATGAAGCTTGTCGCTCCCGATAGATGGGACCAGCCCAAATAAAGGTACAGACGCGAACGGTCGGCGAAAGGGACAATGAGAACACACAGCCGTGAACTCACTGGAGATGAATAGATTCGCCAGCTAGGCATTTTTATCCCGGAGGAAAGGCAATGCTGCATAGACCTAGAAAGAGATGGATAAGACGGTTGCGAACCAGAGAGACTGAGAAAGGGGGTTGGTTACAACCTGGGAAGGTATTAGCACCCAGATTGTCCGCCGTACTCGACGGGATCCACGCTTAAAAGATTTGTGTTTTAAAGGGGTAGTGTCAGTGCAATTTGTGTATAGAAGAGCTGGAAAAGGATGTACAGGTGTCAGTGTAAAAGAAGTGTAAAGTGTATATATACAGTGTCAGTGCAGGAACAAGAATGAAATGCTCATGATAATGAGGCTTAAAGAATAAGGTTGAAAAGAGGGGAATATACAGAGACTTTTGTTCGATAACTGTTAAGTTATGCCTACGTATCCTCTCGTGCAATGAGGAAGTCAGAACACCGTAGTTCGACCCAAAGAGACTGAAAGATGAATTGACTTGTGAACTGCTTACTTGTCTATGCTCAAGTGTATGACTTGTCTGGCACAGATGCAAACTGTCTTGCATTAGACGGAAGAAGCGAGTTCTCGTTTGTGAGTGAATGAGATGAGAAAAGAATCCCGAAGGAGACGATTATTGTTTGTTTTTGAGTTTTCAGTCTTTTATTGCTTTTGGATTTGTCATAAGTTAATGAGCTTAAGTCTAAACCAATGGATTTAGTAAACTCATCACATCTTCCCTCTGATTAGGGGTAATGAGAATACCTTAAGTGTGAAGTCAGATTCTCACACTTAATCACCTTTGGTGTAGGATTAAGATCATTAACCTACTTGTGATTATTTAGGTGTTTTTGGTGTTTTTGTTTAGTGTTGAGTAATGAGGTTAAGCCATAATCAGGGATTAAACAGACTCATTACACCATCCTAATAGAAGGATAATAGATGAGAATGTTTAAGCTGAGGAAAGCTCCCCAACTTAATCCATGATTAGGGATTAAACTCATGACAAAACAAGCCTTTGATTAAGTGGATTTTATTAAATGGTATGATGATGAAGTGATTTTTATGATTTGTAAGACAACTTGGGGGGGACTTGTCCATTAACACTAGGGTTAGTCCTTCTTAACCATTTAAGGAAGAATTAGAACCCTAATGCAAGGCCCAAGTTACAAGTGTGATGTCTTGGTACTTATTAAGTGAATTGATTAAGAGATTTAAACACATTAAGGGTTTAACACTTAGGATTAAAGTTATACACTCCATCCTAAGAGAAGGATGCAGGCATAAGCTTAATCACAAAGCCTTAAAGCCTTTAGGGTTTAGTCCCTGATTATGAGATGAGAAGAGAAGACTCAAAGAGACACAAAGGTAAAACTAAGAGGGGAGACTAATCAAAACCCTAATCATTGTCATGCTTGGTTGTTCCTAAGGTTTGTGAGGTTTTCAAGAGAAGATCTTCAATGGAACCACCAGGAAGCAGATGAAAGGATCAAGAGAAGCAAAGAAACTTGCTTCATTCAAGAAGTCAAGTCACTTGAAGAAAGAAAGTGGGAAGAAGAAGAATGAGCAAGCCCAAACTCAAACACATACAAAAATGCAGCAAT
This sequence comes from Lathyrus aphaca, assembly GCA_963966055.1. NCBI lineage: Eukaryota > Viridiplantae > Streptophyta > Magnoliopsida > Fabales > Fabaceae > Lathyrus > Lathyrus aphaca. The sequence goes on along the minus strand of OZ014525.1, from coordinate 211,842,669 downwards.
GGATGCAAGAGAGATGAAAAGAAAAGTTATGAGAAGTGAAGGCAAATTCACTTCCAAAGTCACTTACCACCTGAAAGGTTAGAAAAGAAAATGCAATGCAATGCAAAATGGGATGGGATGACATGATGAGAGACAAAACCAGAAGCATGTACATGATGCTAATGATGCTATGAGATGCTACAAGCCAGCAACAACACATGGAGATGATCATACAAGTTCATGAATGCAAATGAAGCAAGTTAGGAACCATGAACATACATGAAAAGTTATGAAGTGCACATGACATACAACATGACAAATGAGGGATGCAATGATCAAACATGCTTTCAATATGTCTTATGATGTCAAATGAATCACATGGATGCTTGAAATGTCATGGCAAGTCATGTTATGCAAGAGAATGCAAGATGGATGCATATGGAAGCCCAAATTAGGGTTTATGAACCATACATCAAACAAAAACCAAAATCAGAAGCAAACCCTAAGATAAAAAATTGAAAATTCCACTCAAAGGACCCCTAATCCTATACTAAACCAATGCCCAAAGGAGAGGTCTCAACTCCTAACCACTCTCAAGTTATGATTTCACAAGATTTCTAGGGTTTTTAGGGTTTCCAAACAAAAGAAATGCCAAACAAATTGAAAATGAAAGATCAAATCATGGCCATTTAATCCCACAAACTACATGCTAAACACAATGCAATGCAAGAAGAATCAATGTCCAACTCTTCATGGATAGGCAGAAATGATTTTTGGAACTTTGGATCAAATTAATGCATAGGAATGATTTTAAATCAATGAAAAATTCTCAAAATGCATCAAGATCAAAAAATAAATTTGGTTTGAAGGTTGGACAATGTTTCTAAATGTCTTAGAACATTTCATGAATTTTTTGGTGATTTTTAAATACCTAAAAGTATTTTTAATAAATTAATTTCCATTAATCAATTAAAAATAAACTTTTAAATATTTTTAAAATACTTTTTAAATGCTAAAAATGAAAATAAAAATATTTTTGTGTTTTAAAAATTAATGAAACTCAGGATAAAAAGTTTCATAATTTTTAAACAAGTTTTGCTATTTTAAATAAATTGGACAAATTAAATGAAAAGAAATGAAATAAAAATGAATTTAAACTGAATTAATGAGAAGTCAGCAGATCCTACAGACTAGATTTAAACAAAAACGCGCGCGTGTTGACTTGGCGCCAGATCTCACGGCCCTCATTCAAACTCAGCTAATCAATGCTTATGCCCTAATTACGCCGTTAAACACTTTCAGATGACCGGAACAGTGTTCCGGTCATCTTCTCCGTTCACCCCAAACCTCAAACTCACTCCATACGTTACGAAAACGAAATCTAATTGAACAGAAACGTTTCCCACTCACTCACGAATCATAACCCTCAATCAAAACAAATTTATTTTTCCTGGAATGGATGAATCGAAGCAAACAAGAACTAGGGCAAAAAAGTTTCAGAGACTAATTAAACTCTCATCTCTCCACCATTTTTAAAACTAAAGATATCAGAGCAATCAGTGAAGCATATAGAACAACTTTAGAACTTAAAAAATGATTTATGGGAAAAAAGTTCTTGAGCTACCTGAGTTTCGAAGCTTTCACTCTGGTAACTTTCAGACCTCCCCTCCTTGTGAAATCCACTCCTTATGACCCCTTGATGATGCTTGAATGCTTATAAGAAATTTATGCTGGCTAGTTGAAGAGTTTGAACAGCTTCTGCTCAAGCTCAGTTGAAAATTGTGATGGTGATTCAAGCTGTTTCAGGCCAGTGTGAGTGGTTCTTTGTGATCAGGGTGATGTTTTGAGAAGGTTTGTGGAGTTTGTTTGAGTGTGTATGGCCTGTGGAAGATGTTTCGAAGGGAACTGCAGGTTGGGGTGAAAATGGAGAAACAATGTTCTTGCTGGATTCAGGCTTGGTTCTTTGTTGGTTTGGGCTCAATGAAGTATGGTGAGATGATTAGTGAAACTTGTTTGAATGTTTGTGAGCTGGGCAGAGAGATTCGAAGAGAAATGCAAATGGGGTGAGTTTTGTGTATATGATGTTGTGTTCTCATTCAGCCTTGCTTCTTGGGTGTTATGGCCAGCATTTTCCTTGCATAAAGAACTCCCATTGGTCAGGTGATGTGACCTGGCCTGCTGTGATTGGGATGTCTACTTTTGCAAAAAAGTCCACTTTGTTGTAAGGAAAGCATGGGTTGAGCCCTAGGCTAGCACAAGGACATGGGCTGGCGCAGCATGGTGAGGTGAGATGCTATGGCTGGTTCAGCATCCAAGACATCAAGTGGGTGAGATGTGATGATAGTTTTTGCAAGTTGCTTACTTTTGAAACTTCATGAAAATCTCTTGCCTTGCTAACCATGAACATGTGATCTTTTGGTTCAAATCTGATCTTTAGGTCCCATGTGATGTTTGTACATTGGTTTGATGTGAACTAGAAGTTACAATTTGCTTTGGTTCATGAAATTGCAAGTTTTCCTTTTAGTGCATAACTTGAAAACTAGTGATTTTTGCCAACTTTAACACACCATAACTTTTGATCCAAAATGAATTAGGTCATGTTCTTGTACTTTTTGAAAAGGGAAAAATGTATTCTACAACTTTTATGACCAAAGTTTTTCCATTTGAAGCATTTTTGGATCAAAAAGCAAGGCTTGAAAAATGGCATAAAATGACATATTCTTGAAAAAGTCAACCATGCCCTAAAAAGTCAACTTTGCAAAAACTTCAAATTCTTGATTTTTGTGAACTTCAATCTTCTCCCATGATCAAATAAAGATCATATACACTCAAAATGATGAAGATCACCCCTTGGTTGGGTCATTGGGGGCCTCAGATGCCCTGATTTTACACTGACTTGTCTGAAAAGTCAACTCTTGATCAGATGACTTCCCCATGGAATTTCTTCATGAAAATTGATATGCATACTCCCTATACCATATAGAGACTAATAGAAACAAGAATGACCAAAAAATTTGGAGTTATGGCCTCTGAAACCAAAACCCTAATTTTAGGTCAACTGTGCAGTTAAACCTGGCTCTGCATCCACACCATTCCCAGTTCTTGTGATTCTTTTGCATTTTTGACTTTGAGGGGATGTAATATGATTTAAGAACACACATGGACCCCTTTGAAGTGATTGGTGGCCTTTGGAGTGGCTCAAGAAGCTCTTGGATTGCTCATATCACAAACCCTAGATGCAGATGACTTAGAATCTATGCAGTGGATCAAAAATGAGATATGAGGTGATATGATTGTGTTTATGCATATGAAATGATCACAAGCCATGGTGTGAATGGGTGAGGGCAAATTTGGGGTGTTTACAGCTGCCCCTATTCAAACATGAGTTAGCTGTGCAGGTTGTAAGCAACGGCTTAACAGGCAAACAAGATAACTTGTGGTTGGATACCAAAGACAGTCCAAAATTTGCACTCACAGAATGAAGAAGAAAAGGGATATAGATTGTAAAAGGAAAAATAAATTATATTATAAAGTGTAGGCGACGGAGGACGACTGTCGAGCAGAGGACGACTGCTGGGTAAAGAGCCATGACGGGGACGGCCGACATGCTGAGAAAAGTGTGTGAAGTAAAGCAATGACGGGGACGGCCGACATGCTGGGGATAAAAGGTAAAGCCAAGACGGGGACGGCCGACTAGCTGGGAAAAATAAGATTATGATGGGGACGGCCATCAAGATAAAGCTGTAGAATTCTCCGGGAGAAAACATGAAACATGACGGGGACGGCCATCAAGTTCACAAAGTAAAGTAACCAACGATGGGGACGGCCATCGGGCTAAAAGAAAAGGAAAAGGGACCACGACGGGGACGGCCATCGGGTTAAAGAATAAATGAAATAAACAGATGATGGGGTACGGCCATCAAAGGTGAAGGACGATCACCTAGCAGGGGACGGCTGCTCTGTTGGGGAATAAAAGAATTATGATGGGGACGGCCATCAAAGGTGGAGGACGACCACCAGGAAGGGTACGGCTGCCGAAAATATCACGACACAGGACGAATGTCGGATAAAAAAGGTCAACGATGGGGACGGCCATCGGATGAGCATGATGGAGGACGACCATCAAGAGGTGGAGGACGACCATCTAGCAGGGGACGGCTGCTCTCAAGGGTTGTCATGACATAGGACGAATGCCAGATAACCAAAATCAACAATGGGGACGGCCATTGGATAAAATGATGAAGGACGATCATCAAAAGGTGGAGGACGACCACCTAGCAGGGGACGGCTGCTAAATATCAACGATGGGGACGGCCATCGGATGAGCATGATGGAGGACGACCATCAAGAGGTGGAGGACGACCACCTAGCAGGGTACGGCGACTCTCAGGTTTATCATGACACAGGACGAGTGTCAGATAAGAAGGAAAATTCGCTTTGTTGGCGATCTACTGGGGAGTAGTAAACACGGACGAGTGTTTATATCCAAGAAACAAAAGGTATAAGCGTTTGGTATGCTTGTGTATAGATTAAAGATGCGGACGAGCATCCCTAAGACTACGATACGGACGAGTATCGGGTAGAAACAAATACTGACACGTGTTCAGAGATGATGATACGGGCGAGTATCAACGGGTTAACAAAGAACACAGACGAGTGTTGAATCTGAGGGGACTCTTCTGGGGAATAGTAGACACAGGCGAGTATCTATATCCAAGAAGACAAAAGTGTTTGACACGGTGTATGGATTAAAGATGCGGACGAGCATCCTTAAGACTATGATACGGACGAGTATCATGTAGAAACAAACTCTAGACGTATGTTCTGAGATGATGGTACGGACGAGTACCAACGGGTTAACAAAGAACAAGGACCAAAGTCGAATCTGTGGGGATATGAATGGTATATACAAGATACGGACGAGTATCTGTATGAGTGTAACATGAGTAATGAGTACGAGTATTGTATAGACGAGTGTTTATCTGCTGGGGAGAGTGGCACGAACGAGTGTCAAGAGGGAAAAGTATAATAATATCAACAAGTATATGGGTTGTAAGAGTGTAGATGATTGTGCTGGGGGTATGACACGGACGGGTGCCGAAGGATTGTGTATGTAGGTATATGTGAGTGCAAAGAGGATGTCTTTGGCTTTCCGCTGGGGATATGACACGGACGGGTGTCAGGGAGTATCTGTAATACGGGTGGTCTTGTTGTAAAGAGTGTTCGGGCGACTTTACTGGGGAAAGATGGCACGGACGGGTGTCAAAATGAGTATATGCTGGTGTTTGTGGATTGTGAGGCAGCTGCTTTTGCTGGGGACTCTGGTGGGGATTTTTCTGTATGTTGATGAACTGTCATTATTCACAAGTGCTGATTCAAAACATGGCTTATGATTATGCTATGTGTTGGATTTTTGCCGTAATGCTCCATGTTAAAACGGAATGCTACACTTTGTGGGTGAATATGATGCGAATGCTATGATTGTGCAAAGATACCAAACCGGGATCCGGGTCCCGTCGCTGCGAAGATCTTCGATCGATCCGTTTGAAGTAGACATCCCAGCTGGGGATGAGATCACTGGTAGATCTGATGAGATGTATCTGCTTGGGGATATGGGTCATTGATAGACCTATCCTTATAAATGAGAGACCCAGCTGGGGATTGTAGAAGCTTTCGTCACTCTGTTGTGAGTTCTTCATACGTTGCTCCTCTGGATTGAGGCTGCAACTCTGTGGGGAGATGGTTCCCTGACTTTTGTGCTTGGCTGAGGGCGAGATGGCAACTCGGCTGGGGAGGAAGAGGGATCACTAAGAGACCTCCTTGAGGATTCTGTTGAAGAGGATCCTTGACTCAGCCGAGGATATAGGTGCCTTTTGTGATACCTGCCAACTCTGATGAGGAGGAGTAATAAGTGGCACTCAGCTGGGGGAGTCATGAGAGGCAACTCAGCCGGGGAGAGAGCACTTTGGGTGCTAAAATTGAGTGTTGATTTGCCAGCTTGCTGGGATGAAGCTTACATGCCCCAAGTTGCGTTCTGGATACCTGCAATCCTGAAAAAGATAGAGAAACGCACAAGGTAATCCCGAGGTATCCCTTACTGGATTCCGTCATAGGAGTTAGGCACTTTTGAGAGTAAGTACATTTCCTGCAAGCATGTTTTATTTGAAGATAAGCATCTGTATTCTTATGCAATCAGTTTTTTTCTTTAAGACATCAGACATTTTTTGCAAGTAAAATGTACAAAACGAGACATGACTGAAAATCTGATTTTATTAATTCATACGCCCTGAATTGGCGAGATACAGTCAAAGGAACATATCCCCTGAAATGAGGAGATTGTTACAAATTGAGAAACAAAATGTTGGCAGTGTTGACGACGCTTTGAGGAGCTTCCTCTCTCGATATGACTCGTATGACTTTTGACGTTCTTCTCATCTTGCTTTTTGAAGAATGTTGATTCTGAAAGAAGCTTAATCTTTTCGAAGCTTACCAAGTTGTAGGCGATACAGATGAATTCAGAATGCAGTTGTTCGCTCATTCCCTTATTTTGCATGGATCGCCCTTTCGGGTTTTCGATCCATCGGGATACCCATTTTTGCCTGAGTTGTCCAATGCGGCTTTTCAACTCAGCGGGTGTACATTTTTGTTTATTTTCCCTTATTTTTGACCGAGTCTTTTATTCTGTTTTTGACTCGCCGGGATGCCCTATTTTTGCCTAGACTTACATTCTGTTTTTGTGTCCAGCGGGTCATTTTTATGCGAAGTATTTTTTAACTGCATCTGAATTCACAGGGGATGGGAAGTCTTCACCATCCATGGTGCTGAGCATCAGTGCTCCACCGGAAAAAACTTTCTTTACCACGAATGGTCCTTCATAATTTGGAGTCCATTTGCCCCTGTGGTCTGTATGAGGAGGGAGGATTCTCTTCAGCACGAGATCTCCCACTTGGTACTCTCGGTGCCTGACTTTCTGATCGAAGGCTCTCTTCATTCTTTTCTGATACAGCTGCCCGTGACAGATTGCAGCCAATCTTTTCCCTTCAATCAGACTCAGTTGTTCGTATCGGGCCCGAACCCATTCTGCTTCACTCAGCTTAACATCCATTAGTACCCGTAGGGAGGGTAATTCAACTTCAACAGGTAGGACTGCCTCCATACCATACACAAGTTGATACGGTGTTGCCCCAGTGGATGTTCTAATTGACGTGCGGTACCCATGCAAGGCAAACGGTAGCATTTCATGCCAGTCTTTGTAAGTGATTACCATCTTCTGCACAATCTTCTTGATATTCTTGTTTGCTGCCTCAACAGCGCCGTTCATCTTTGGCCTGTAAGGAGAAGAATTGTGATGTTGAATCTTGAAGTCCCGGCATAGCTCTGCCATCATTTTGTTGTTTAAATTGGAACCATTATCAGTAATGATTCGCTCGGGCACTCCATACCGACAGATGATATCTCTCTTTAGAAATCTGGCTACCACTTGCCTTGTAACATTTGCATATGAGGCTGCTTCGACCCACTTGGTAAAATAGTCAATGGCGACCAGGATGAATCTGTGGCCATTTGAAGCAGTCGGCTCAATCTTGCCAATCATGTCGATGCCCCACATGGCAAAGGGCCAGGGTGAAGACATTATGTTCAAAGGATTGGGAGATACATGCACCTTATCTGCATAAATCTGGCATTTATGGCATTTCCTGGCATAGGCACAACAGTCGGCATCCATTGTGATCCAGTAATAACCTGATCTTAACAATTTCTTAGCCATGGCATGCCCTCCTGCATGGGTACCAAAAGATCCTTTGTGCACTTCATGTATCAACAAATCTGCTTCTGTCTTATCAACACATCTGAGGAGTACCATATCAAAGTTCCTTTTGTATAAAGACCCATCAGTGTTCAGAAAGAAACTACCAGCGAGCCTTCTCAAGGTCTTTTTATCATTGGAAGATGCCCCAGGTGGGTATGTTTGATCCTCCAAGAAGCATTTAATGTCATGGAACCAAGGCTTATCATCTTTGACAACATCTGCTGCAAACACATATGCTGGTCTATCAAGTCTGGACACTGAAATCTGAGGTACAAAGTTGGCAGCTTGAACTTTGATCATGGATGAAATGGTAGCAAGAGCATCTGCAAACTGATTCTCGTCCCGAGGGATATACTCAAGTTTGACTGTTGTGAAGAAAGTCAATAACCTCCTTGTATAATCCCTGTAAGGTATCAGATGATTCTGGTGGGTGTACCATTTTCCGTTGGTTTGATTGATTACCAAAGCTGAATCTCCGAATACAGTCAATGTTTTGATCCTGAGGTCAATGGCTTCCTCAAGACCCATAATGCAAGCCTCGTATTCAGCTTCGTTGTTAGTGCAGTTGAAAGTGAGTTTTGCTGAGAAAGGCATGTGAACTCCTTTAGGTGTAATGAGTACTGCACCAACACCACGACCATTCATATTAACAACCCCATCAAACATAATAGTCCATTCTTCCTCCGGGTCGGGCCCTTCAGTGTGAATAGGCTCCTCATGATCTTTCGCCTTTATGAACATGATGTTTTCATCAGGGAAGTCAAATCTCATAGGTTGGTAGTCATCAATGGGTTGCTCAGCAAGATATTCAGATAGTACACTGCCCTTGATGGCTTTCTGAGAGGTGTACTGAATGTCATACTCTGTAAGAATCATTTGCCATCTTGCAACCCGTCCGGTAAGCGCTGGCTTCTCAAATATGTACTTAACTGGGTCCATTTTTGAGATCAATAAAGTAGTGTGGGTCAACATATACTGTCTCAGTCGGCGAGCAGCCCACGCTAAAGCACAACAAGTTTTCTCGAGCAGTGAATAACGATGTTCACAGTCGGTAAACTTTTTGCTTAGGTAGTATATTGCATACTCTTTTCGACCAGACTCGTCATGCTGGCCCAGCACACACCCCATTGACTCTTCTAATACTGTCAAGTACATTATCAGAGGTCTTCCTTCAACTGGAGGCATAAGGATTGGAGGTTCTTGTAAGTATTCCTTGATCTTGTCAAATGCCTTCTGGCAGTCTTCATTCCACCTGACCGTCTGCTCTTTTCTTAACAGTTTGAACAGGGGTTCGCAGGTTGCTGTGAGGTGAGATATGAACCTCGAGATGTAGTTCAATCGACCCAAAAACCCTCGAACTTCTTTCTCCGTTTTCGGTGCAGGCATCTCTTGAATAGCTTTGACTTTATCAGGGTCAAATTCAATCCCTTTCTCGCTTACAATAAAACCCAGCAGCTTACCAGATCGCACCCCGAATGTGCACTTGTTGGGGTTCAGCTTCAATTGGTACTTCCTCAGACGCTTGAATAACTTGAGCAGATTTACCAGGTGATCTTCCTCTGTAAGGGACTTGGCAATCATGTCATCCACATAGCATTCGATTTCTTTATGGATCATATCGTGGAATAATGTTACCATAGCCCGTTGATATGTGGCACCAGCATTCTTCAGTCCGAATGGCATCACCTTGTAACAGAACGTGCCCCAGGGTGTGATGAAGGTCGTCTTCTCCATGTCTTCAGGTGACATCTTGATCTGATTATATCCTGAAAATCCGTCCATGAAGGAGAATACCGAGAACTGAGCCGTGTTATCGACCAATACATCAATGTGAGGTAATGGGAAGTCATCTTTTGGGCTGGCTCTGTTCAGATCCCGGTAGTCAACACACATTCTTACTTTGCCGTCTTTCTTAGGCACAGGCACAATATTAGCAACCCACGGTGGATAGCTAGTCACAACAAGGAACCCGGCGTCCCACTGCTTTTGTACCTCCTCCTTGATTTTCATAGCCATGTCTGGGCGAGTGCGGCGCAACTTCTGTTTGACCGGTGGGCACTCTTCTCTCAAAGGCAGCTTGTGCACAACAATGTCGGTGTCCAACCCTGGCATATCTTGATAAGACCAAGCAAACACGTCCACATACTCTTGAAGCAGGTCAATCAGTTGTCTTTTCACTGAGTCTTGTAGGCAGGCCCCGATTTTAACTTCTTTCACGTCTTCATCTGTACCAAGATTAATCGTTTCGACCTCCTCCTGATGAGGAGTGATAAACTTCTCCTCTTGTCTCAACAATCTGGCTAGCTCTTCAGGAAGCTCATATTCTTCTTCAACCCCTTCATCAGCTTGATTGATTGGATTGTCAAAGTCATACGAAGTCATAGCCGTGCTGTTGTCGGTGCTGTCTGGAAGGCACACTCTGCAAGGGTTCAGCTTGTTCATTTTAGTGATTGATTTTAATCTTGTTTAAAAAGTGAAATGAAGTTATCATTTTGAAAACATCGCCATTTATTTTTTGTACAAAAAGAAAAATGGAAAAACAGTGAACAGAAAAAGACTCATTTGCAAAAAGATGTCTGATATTTCATTGATTAATCTTGTTGCACAAAAAGTACAGATGGCCCGATTACAAAATGAGTCTTGTCATCTTGGGCAAGATGCAAGACTTTGATGCATGCTATAAAAATACAGGAAATAATAATTACTCTGCATGAGTAACTCTTATAATTTCCTGGGAAGACCAGTTTGAGATACTGCTCCCCGGGATCTTTGGACGAATCCAGCTTTCCAGGTTGCGCTCTTCTTCCAGCTCGTCTTCCACATTGTTGACAGCATCAGGGGTGAGCATCCCCCCACTCACAAAGTTGGGCTCTTTCGCAGCCGCTGCTTGATCTTGTTGAGTTGGTTTGTAACCCAACCCAAATTTGTCTTCTTTCTTCTCCACCGATAACAATTTGCCCCAGCCTTGGGCGTTTCCTCCCTCAACAACCTTCCGGGCTTGTTGGTATGATGATATTGAAGTACCAGGCATAGCAGATGTTTCATTGACATTCAAGGCTTCAAAACCCTGGCTCATTGTTTCATGGATCTCCCCATCCATCTCAATATACTTATAGGTAGCCAGGTGGCTGACAAAAATATCCTCCTCTCCACAGATTGTAACGATTTGACCCTCCCACTCATATTTTAACTTCTGGTGAAGGGTAGAGGTCACGGCGCCAGCGGCGTGAATCCATGGCCTACCCAATAGACAGCTGTAGGCAGGCTGTATATCCATCACATAGAAGGTCGTTTTGATGGTCTGCGGGCCAATCGTTATGGGCAATTCAATTTCTCCCAGAACCGATCTCTTTGAGCCATCAAAAGCTCTTACCACCAGGTTGCTGGGACGCAATGCTAATCCTTCATACTCTAGCTTCACCAGGGCCTTTTTCGGTAAGACATTAAGGGATGATCCTGTGTCTACCAGCACATGGGAAAGGACAGCACCTTTACATTCCAGGGTTATGTGCAAGGCTTTCTTATGGTTGCGGCCTTCCGTTGTCAAATCAGTATTGGTGAACCCTAGTCCGTGACTAGCATTGACATTTCCAACTACAGCTTCCAGCTGATTGACAGTGATCTCTTCAGGCACGTAAGCTGCGTGCAAGACTTTGAGTAGTGCATTCCGATGGGCTTCGGAGCACATCAGCAATGATAGGATTGAGATCTTGGAAGGCGTCTGATGAAGCTGATCCACTATTTTATAATCACTCTTCTTGATGATTCGCATGAACTCATCAACCTCTTGATCGAAGGGTGTTTTCAAAGCTTCTTTAACAGCTTGCTCATCCTGCACCAAGCTCTTTCCTTTTGCCTTGGCAGCAGCTTCTGCTTCGGCAGTGGGTCTCTGAATTTGTGGAGCGAAAAGACGTCCGCTTCGAGTGAAGCCTCCGCCTCCTCCCACATTGTCAATTTGTGGTGCAGGGGTTGACGATTCAAAAGTGATTCTTTGTCCTCCGCAGTACAGGTCAGAGCCGTAATGCCACGGGATGGCATTGCTGCTTTCATAAGGTACTGGTCCAGGCACCGTGATAGTGACTGGACTGACTGCAGCTGCGGAAGGAATTGCGATAGTTTGCGGATCATAATAAATTGTGACTGGTGCTCTGATGGGAGCAGCACTCTCTGAGTTGTAGGCAGAGTTACTTTCAGGATCATAAAATATGGTGACAGTTGAGACGTCTTCATGATTTGTTGCTGGTGTTGTAGGAGACATTGTGGGAAGGATGGATGTTGTTGTTGTAGTAGTTTCAAAATGGAGTGGTGCTGGAGTTGTAGAAGAATAACTTGTTGATTGCTGGTCAGTTGAAATGACAGATGAAGTACTTGTTGATGAAGCCGAAGAATTGTCAGGAACAATGGTTGTTGCAGTTGTAGGAGGTTCTGGAGTTGTTGCTGTTGAGATTGCTGGATTTGTTGGAAATGATGTGGTGATCTGAAGCTGGCCACTCTGAATGAGACCGTCTATGCCATTCCTCAGGTTATCGCACCCATTTACTGAGATATTGCAGTAAGCACACCCCAACTCACACCCCGGGAACATTTGACATTCAAGGAGCTGAGCCTTAATTTCCACCAACGGCGTCCGGAGCTGACCCACACTTGTTATTAAATAAGACGGTTTGTCTTCTTCAATAGCGTTAATTCTGGGACCACCATGGTTTGGCATCGGGTTCTTATTGACATTGGGTGGTGGTGCGAAGTTCAGAGCTTTTGAGTCTACCAGGTCTTGTACCTTCATGTGCAAAGCTCTGCACTTTTCTGTACTGTGGCCAGGTGCATTTGAATGGAAGGCACATCTGGCGTTGGAATCATAATTCCTGGGTAGACTGTTGGGATCTGGAGGTGCCAACGTCCTTAGCTCAACTAGGTTGAGTTTCAGGAGTTGTGGCAGCAATGTAGCATATGGCATAGGGATCGGATCGATTACCCTGTTGGCTTGAGAAGGCCTCTGTTGGAATGGCCTTTGCTGGTTATTGTTGTTGGTGTTGTTGTAATTTCTCGGAGGATACTGAGCTTGTTGATGGTACTGAGGTTGTTGTTGATAGTTTTGTTGCGGAGGTTGATAAACTGGTTGAGGATGAGCTGGAGCGGGAATGGTGACTGCTGCCACTGATCTGTGAACATATTGGGGGCTGCCCCTGTTGGTGTGGATGGCATTGGTCTCGCCAGTTCTTCTCGGGCCTGCAAAAGGCTTTCTTGTACTACTGGACGAGCTTGCACCATTGTCTGAGATCTTGCCCATTTTTAACAGGCTCTCAATTCTCTCTCCGGCTATGACAACATCTGCAAAGCTAGTGGAAGAGAAAGCAGCCAACCTGTCAATATATGTTCCCTGGAGGGTATTCATAAACATATCTGCCATTTCCCTCTCAGACATAGGTGGCTGGACAGCAGCAGCCAATTGCCTCCATCTCTGGGCATATTCTCGGAAACTCTCTCTTGACGACTGTGACATTCCCATTAGGAGGGTCCTGTTGGGTGCCATGTCCAGGTTATACTGATACTGTCTGATGAAGGCCTCTGCCAGGTCCTTCCAGCACCTGATAGTTGCCCTTGTCAGGTGAGAGTACCATTCTCTTGAAGCCCCTGTCAAGCTATCTTCAAAATAGAACATCCAGAGCTTCTCATCCATAGTATAAGCCTTCAGCCTTCCCAGAAATGATTGTAAGTGAGTCCGAGGGCATGAAGTCCCGTTGTATTTTTCAAAACAAGGAGGCTTGAACTTATGGGGAATCCTGACCCCGTCTACCAAGCCCATGTCCATGACGTCAAAGCCCAAAGAGTTTTGAGATTCTAAGGACCTCAATTTCTCAGCTATCTCATCCAGCCTCCTATCATAAGCTTCTTCCCCAGCACCCATTACTGTGAATTGATCCTCTTGGGGGTCTTCTTGCAGTACCCTGGCTGCAGTGGCAGTCCCTTGAACATTTGCAGGGATATTGACCTCAGGATGGAGGTGTGGGCCAAATACAGGGGGATTGACATGAGGTTGGACCCTCTCGTTATTGCTTGTGCCAGCAGTTCCTATATGTGGATCTTCTTGATTCTGTCTTTCCACCATGGCCCTCAATCTTTCCTGGCTCTGAGCCATGTTGTTCATCACTTCCATAAACTGCGTCATTTGATTCCTCATTTCTAGCCTTTCGTTCGCCATTTGATTTTTGACCTCAGTAAGGTCCTGCTGCATCTGATCCATTTGAATGCCCGGAAGGTTGTTACGGGTCGGATAACGGTGCGGACGGTTGAGGGGAAATACCCGGCGCCGAGCAATAGTTCCTGAACATCACAACAGAGTTAGTGGCAGTAAAACAAAAACCTACAAAACAAACAAAAGGGTTAGCATGCAATGCAGTATGCCTATTTGTTTTCAAGGTATCCGGTTTGGCATTCAGTTTTGACCCTTCCAGACCCTTGAAGATGTTGTTGATGCTGCTCTTGAAGTGAAACTTGGATGAACAAACTAATACATATATTACAAAAGCAAAATGGTACATAGTTTGTTTACAAACACAAGCCCTCTGAGGGGTTAAAATACATCACAGGAAAATAAAAGTACATGGAATGAAAACAACAACAAACAAATGGTCAAACACCAAGACCAAACTCATCCTCACGAACTTCCTTGAGAAGTGCTTCGGTCACAGGATCAGCTGGACGCTCCGTGAGATTCCTGATGAGGAGATTCCGGGTGGTAACAGCTGCTGTTAGCTTCTTGTGCTGACTTTGGTCCTTTGACCTCTTCACTCCGGCTTTGATCTTCAGCTCTGATATCTCCCTCTGGGCTTCCGCCAGGGCTTCTTGCTGTTCTTTTGCACTAGCTTCCAGTTGCTCTATCTTGTCTTGAACTCTCTTGTCCTCCAGAGTACGAGCCTCGGTGATCCTGACCCACCGGGCCTGACTCTCCTTTAGATACAAGTCTGTCCTTGCTCTCTGGAACTGGGCTTCCTTGCAAGCATTCTTCAGAATTTGTTCTCCAGCCTTAGACTTCTTGATATAATCCCCAGACTTCTCAATCTTAGCCAGATGCTCCACTCTCAACTTCTCTAACCTCTCGATCTCCATCCTACCATCACTCCTCTCCCGGAGGGTCTTCTGCAAAGCCTGAGTTAACTTCTCATTTCTTTCCTTCAAGCTCTCAAACTCCTCCAAACTGATAGTGGCAGGGGGTGGTGCTGAAGATGATTCAGGCATATCTTCTATGGTAAAGGGCATTCCAGAGAATTGAGCCCTGGCACGGGACCATTCGTAATATTGTGCTGATGCCACATTGCTGCACTTCCCCAAAATGGTTATTCCCTTGGTTTGAACATTATCCCAGGCCCAGGCTGCCTGCCTAACAATAGCCAGATTAATCTTGTTCTCACAATAAAGAGTCTCCACCAAGTCCTGTGCCTTAGGAGTGTGGACCAGCGCATAGCCCAATTGTCTTTTGAACAGCAGAGGGTTGTAATTGATACTCCCCTTAACTCCTACTAGGGGCACATTGGGAAAATGCCCACAGCTGGCGATGATATCCCTGCCCTTGGTGCTTTGAGTGCACCACCTGATCTCTGCTGAAGTTAGAGCAGTGAGTCTCTTAGCCCAGTTTCTCTGCTGATGAGGGTTCAAAAATGCATCTGTCCTAGGTAGATGCCTGAGAAGCCAAGTATGGAACAATGGAGCACAACACCTTACCAATCTTCCCCTCTGCTTTTCATTCCTCTGATGCACTGAGTAATAGAGATCCCCCAACAAAGTGGGCACTGGGTTCTTCAAGATGAAAAGATGGATTGCATTCTTGCTAATGAATCGAGGCTCATCTGCAAACAACACAATTCCATATATACTCAAGGCCAACAAAGCACAGACAGCTTTCCACTCTCCTAAAGAAGCTTCCAGGGCAGCTTGAGAGATCAAGAAATCCAGATGAAAGCCAGGGATTCCAGCTTTAGAAGTCATATGCTGCTCAATCAGAACAGGTTCCAGATGCAAAGCCTTTGCTACTTCTCCATTACCAGGAAAGACCATCTCAGGGTTGAAAGGGACTCCGCCTCTGATAGGTATACCAATTAATGATGAGTATTCTTCCAATAAGGGGCCCAGCTGAAAGTCTTGGAAAGTGAAACACCTCAGTGGGGGATCATAAAACTGAATGCAAGTGTGGATCAAGCTTCTCTGTGAGGGGTCCAGATCTATAACCATATCAAGTATATCTCCATAGTGTTCCCTGAACAATGGTATGTGATCTGGAGTGATCAGGGTCTGAATCCTCCTGATGTCAGCTAGCTCTGGCTGGAAGAAGTGGTAGGTGATGTTGCTCTTTTTAGGAGCCATGATGCTGAAGATGAGTAGAGACAGGTGCTGATGATAATACTGAAGAACTGGCCACTGATTGGCTGGTGCAGGTGACTGGAATAGATAGCTGAATACTGAAGCAGATGCTGATGAAGATGGGTCAATACTGAAGATGGGGTCAAAACCAAAACCAAAGATGAAAGTGGATACCCTGAAACACAAATAAGCAAATGTCAATATGATGCAATGTTTATGTATGCAAATGATATGCAAGGGTTTGTGACTGAGCTGGATCTGATCAAGAGCTCTGATATAAGTCCAAGACATATTCAAGAATACCAGATGGAGGTCTATAAATCCAGTAACCAAGGTGGGGGGCTCAAATAAAGAGCCACATGTCCAGGGTTTAGAATCACAAGAACTGTTCCAACATGGAGTATTCTTAATCAAATCAAAGTAACAAGGGTATTCTGAGGTCAAGGTACCTGCAAACCTGTAAACAGCCCAACCCCCTCACAGGTAGTGTTCTAAAACAAGGATCCTCAGACTTGGATCAGTTATGAAAAGTGTAAACACTTCTAACCCGGAGGTACAGTGTTTACAATAACCATAAAAGTTCCTCCTCTAATTCACCTCAGTTTCTGAAGGTCAATACTAAAGGTCATCCAGACTTAGCAGGCTTCCTAGATAGCCCTAGTATTGCAGGAAATCTGCAACACAGAGTTCTCAAGAAGAAACCCATATCTGAACCGTGTTTCAAATTCCCGCACCAGACCGAGATGGAATGGGAAAGAATATGATTCACTCTAGCCTAGGTGTCACTCAGGTCCCAGGTATAGGACCTTAACTCTCAATAGAACACCCACCCACCAAAGCAAAACCAGATCCAGCACAGACAGCATGACAGTATGATATATGAAAAACTGTAAAGAAAGCAATAAATAAGGCTGTACAGAAAGCAGTAAATAAAGCAAGTATACAAACACAAATAAGCACATAACACCCCAGTAAACACAAATCAATCAAGCGCTAGGAGGAACCCACAAAAAGAACCAGAAGCCCTGGTTGCAATATAAGTCTCCCCAGCAGAGTCGCCAAGCTGTCGCTCCCGATAGATGGGACCGGCCCAAATAAAGGTACATACGCGAACGGTCGGCGAAAGGGACAATGAGAACACACAGCCGTGAACTCACTGGAGATGAATAGAGTCGCCAGCTAGGCATTTTTATCCCAGAGGAAAGGCAATGCTGCATAGACCTAGAAAGAGATGGATAAGACGGTTGCGAACCAGAGAGACTGATGTCGCTCCCGATAAGTGGGACCAGGCCCAGATAAAGGTACAGACGCGAACGGTCGGCGAAAAGAACAATGAGAACACACAGCCGTGAACTCACTGGAGATGAATAGAGTCTCCAGCTAGGCATTTTTATCCCGGAGGAAAGGCAATGCTGCATAGACCTAGGAAAAGATATAGATAAGACGGTTGCGAACCAGAGAGACTGAGAAAGGGGGTTGGTTACAACCTGGGAAGGTATTAGCACCCAGATTGTCCGCCGTACTCGACGGGATCCACGCTTAAAAGATTTGTGTTTTAAAGGGGTAGTGTCAGTGCAATCTGTGTATAAAATAGCTGGAAAAGAATGTACAGGTGTCAGTGTAAAAGAAGTGAAGTGTATAAATGTACAGTGTCAGTGCAGGAACAAGAATGAAATGCTCAAGAATATGAGGCTTAGAGAATAAGGATGGAAAGAGGGGGGATATACAGAGACTTTTGTTCGATAACTGTTAAGTTATGCCTACGTATCCTCTCGTGCAATGAGGAAGTCAGAACACCGTAGTTCGACCCAAAGAGACTGAAAGATGACTTGACTTGTGAACTGCTTACTTGCCTATGCTCAAGTGTATGATCTGTCTGGCACAGATGCAAACTGTCTTGCATTAGACGGAAGAAGCAAGTTCTCGTTTATGAGTGAAGATGATGAGAAAAGAATCCCGAAGGAGACGATTATTGTTTGTTTTTGTGTTTTCAGTCTTTTATTGCTTTTGAAAGTTTGTCATAAGTTAATGAGCTTAAGTCTAAACCAATGGATTTAGTAAATTCATCACATCTTCCCTCTGATTAGGGGTAATGAGAATACCTTAAGTGTGAAGTCAGATTCTCACACTTAATCACCTTTGGTATAAGATTAAGATCATTAACCTACTTATGATTATTTAGATGTTTTTGTTGTTTTTGTTTAGTGTTAAGTAATGAGATTAAGCCATAATCAGGGATTAAACAGACTCATTACACCATCCTAATAGAAGGATAATAGATGAGAATGTTTAAGCTGAGGAAAGCTCCTCAACTTAATCCATGATTAGGGATTAAACTCATGACAAAACAAAGCCTTTATTAAGTGGATTTTAGTTAATGATATGATGATGAAGTGAGTTTTAGGGTTTATAAGACAACTTGAGGGGGACTTGTCCATTAACACTAGGGTTAGTCCTTTTTAACCAGTTAAGGAAGAATTAGAACCCTAATGCAAGGCCCAAGTGTCGCTCCCGATAAGTGGGACCAGGCCCAGATAAAGGTACAGACGCGAATGGTCGGCGAAAAGAACAATGAGAACACACAGCCGTGAACTCACTGGAGATGAATAGAGTCGCCAGCTAGGCATTTTTATCCCGGAGGAAAGGCAATGCTGCATAGACCTAGGAAAAGATGGATAAGACGGTTGCGAACCAGAGAGACTGAGAAAGGGGGTTGGTTACAACCTGGGAAGGTATTAGCACCCAGATTGTCCTCCGTACTCGACGGGATCCACGCTTGAAAGATTTGTGTTTTAGAGGGGTAGTGTCAGTGCAGTCTGTGTGTAAAATAGCTGGAAAAGGATGTACAGGTGTCAGTGCAAAAGAGGTGCAAAGTGTGATATATACAGTGTCAGTGTAAGGAATAAGAGTGAATTGCTCAAGATCATGAGGCTTAAAGAATGGGACTAGAAAGAAGGGGAATATACAGAGACTTTTGTTCGATAACTGTTAAGTTATGCCTACGTATCCTCTCGTGCAATGAGGAAGTCAGAACACCGTAGTTCGACCCAAAGAGACTGAAAGATGACTTGACTTGTGAACTGCTTACTTGCCTATGCTCAAGTGTATGATCTGTCTGGCACAGATGCAAACTGTCTTGCATTAGACGGAAGAAGCAAGTTCTCGTTTGTGAGCGAATGAGATGAGAAAAGAATCCCGAAGGAGACGATTATTGTTTGTTTTTGTGTTTTCAGTCTTTTATTGTTTTTGGATTTTGTCATAAGTTAATGAGCTTAAGTCTAAACCAATGGATTTAGTAAACTCATCACATCTTCCCTCTGATTAGGGGTAATGAGAATACCTTAAGTGTGAAGTCAGCTTCTCACACTTAAACACCTTTGGTGTAGGATTAAGATCATTAACCTACTTGTGATTAATTAGATGTCTTGCTTCTTCCGTCTAATGCAAGACAGTTTGCATCTGTGCCAGACAGATCATACACTTGAGCATATCATACATGGCATGCCCTCCGGCATGGGTACCAAAAGATCCTTCGTGCACTTCATGCATCAACAAATCTGCTTCCGTCTTGTCAACACATCTGAGGAGTACCATATCAAAGTTCCTTTTGTATAAAGACCCATCAGTGTTCAGAAAGAAACTACCAGCAAGCCTTCTCAAGGTCTTCTTATCATTGGAAGATGCCCCAGGTGGGTATGTTTGGTCCTCTAAGAAGCACTTAATGTCATGGAACCAAGGCTTATTGTCTTTAACAACATCTGCTGCGAACACATATGCTGGTCTGTCAAGTCTGGACACTGAAATCTGAGGTACAAAGTTGGCAGCCTGAACTTTGATCATGGACGAAATGGTAGCTAGAGCATCTGTAAACTGATTCTCGTCCCGAGGGATATACTCGAGCTTGACTGTTGTAAAGAAAGTTAATAACCTCCTTGTATAATCCCTGTAAGGTATCAGATGATCTTGGTGGGTGTACCATTTGTCGTTGGTCTGATTGACTACCAAAGCTGAATCTCCGAATACGGTCAACGTCTTGATCCTGAGGTCAATGGCTTCCTCAAGACCCATAATGCAAGCTTCGTATTCAGCTTCGTTGTTAGTGCAGTTGAAAGTGAGTTTTGCCGAGAAAGGCATGTGAACCCCTTTAGGTGTAATGAGTATTGCGCCAACACCGCGACCATTCATGTTAACAGCCCCATCAAACATCATAGTCCATTCTTCTTCCGGGTCAGGCCCTTCAGTGTGAATAGGCTCTTCATGATCTTTTGATTTAATGAACATGATGTCTTCGTCAGGGAAGTCAAATCTCATAGGCTGGTAATCATCAATAGGTTGCTCAGCAAGATATTCAGATAGTACACTGCCCTTGATGGCTTTCTGAGATGTGTACTGGATGTCATATTCTGTGAGGATCATTTGCCATCTTGCAACCCGTCCGGTAAGAGCTGGCTTCTCGAAAATGTACTTAACTGGGTCCATTTTGGATATCAATAAAGTAGTGTGGGTCAACATATACTGTCTCAGTCGGCGAGCAGCCCACGCTAAAGCACAGCAAGTTTTCTCGAGCAGTGAATAACGTTGTTCACAGTCGGTAAACTTTTTGCTCAGGTAGTATATTGCATACTCTTTTCGACCAGACTCGTCATGTTGGCCCAGCACACACCCCATTGACCCTTCCAATACTGTCAAGTACATTATCATAGGTCTTCCTTCAACTGGAGGCATAAGGATTGGAGGCTCTTGTAAGTACTCTTTGATCTTGTCAAAAGCCCTTTGGCAGTCTTCGTTCCACCTGACCGTCTGTTCCTTTCTCAACAGCTTGAACAAGGGTTCACAGGTTGCTGTGAGGTGAGATATGAACCTTGAGATGTAGTTCAATCGACCTAAGAACCCTCGAACTTCTTTCTCTGTCTTCGGTGCAGGCATCTCTTGAATAGCCTTGACTTTATCAGGGTCAACTTCAATCCCTTTCTCGCTTACAATAAAACCCAGCAGCTTACCAGATCTCACTCCGAATGTGCATTTGTTGGGGTTCAACTTCAGTTGGTATTTCCTCAGACGTTTGAACAACTTCAGCAGATTCACCAGGTGATCTTCTTCAATAAGGGACTTGGCAATCATGTCATCCACATAACACTCGATTTCCTTATGGATCATATCGTGGAATAATGTCACCATAGCCCGTTGATATGTGGCACCAGCATTCTTCAGTCCGAATGGCATCACTTTGTAACAGAACGTGCCCCAGGGTGTGATGAATGTTGTCTTCTCCATGTCTTCAGGTGACATCTTAATCTGGTTGTATCCTGAAAATCCATCCATGAAGGAGAATACCGAGAACTGAGCCGTATTATCCACCAATACATCAATGTGAGGTAAAGGGAAATCATCTTTCGGGCTAGCTCTGTTCAGATCCCGGTAGTCAACACACATTCTTACTTTGCCGTCCTTCTTAGGCACAGGTACTATGTTAGCAACCCACGGCGGATAACTAGTTACAGCAAGGAACCCGGCGTCCCATTGCTTTTGTACCTCTTCTTTGATTTTCATTGCCATGTCCGGGCGAGTACGGCGCAGTTTCTGTTTAACCGGCGAGCATTCTTCTCTCAAAGGCAGCTTGTGCATGACAATATCGGTATCCAACCCTGGCATATCTTGGTAAGACCAAGCAAACACGTCCACATACTCTTGAAGCAGGTCAATCAGTTGTCTCTTCACTGAGTCTTGCAGGCAGGCCCCGATTTTAACCTCTTTCACGTCTTCATCTGTACCAAGATTAATCACTTCAACCTCCTCCTGGTGAGGAGTAATAACCTTTTCCTCTTGTCTCAACAACCTGGCTAGCTCTTCAGGAAGCTCATATTCTTCTTCAACCCCTTCATCAGCTTGATTGATTGGATTGTCAAAGTCATACGAAGTCATAGCCGTGCTGTTGTCGGTGCTGTCTGGAAGGCACTCTCTGCAAGGGTTCAGTTGGTTCATTTTAGTGATTTGATTTTAATCTTGTTTTAGAAAAGTGAAATAAAGTTGTCATTTTGAAAACACTGCCATTTATTTTTTGTACAAAAAGAAAAACGGAAAAACAGTGAGCGGAAAAGAAAAAAGACTCATTTGCAAAAAGATGTCTGATATTTCATTGATTAATCTTGTTGCACAAAAAGTACAGATGGCCCGATTACAAAATGAGTCTTGTCATCTTGGGCAAGATGCAAGACTTTGATGCATGCTATAAAAATACAGGAAATAATAATTACTCTGCATGAGTAACTCTTATAATTTCCTGGGAAGACCAGTTTGAGATACTGGTCCCCGAGATCTTTGGACGAATCCAGCTTTCCAGGTTGCGTTCTCCTTCCAGCTCGTCTTCCAAACAGTTGACAGCATCAGGGGTGAGCATCCCCCCACTCACAAAGTTGGGCTCTTTCGCAGCCGCTGCTTGATCTTGTTGAGTTGGTTTGTAACCCAACCCAAATCTGTCTTCTTTCTTCTCCACCGATAACAGTTTGCCCCAGCCTTGGGCGTTTCCTCCCTCAACAACCTTCCGGGCTTGTTGGTATGATGATATTGAAGTACCAGGCACAGCAGATGTTTCATTGACATTCAAGGCTTCAAAACCCTGGCTCATTGTTTCATGGATCTCCCCATCCATCTCAATATACTTATAGGTAGCTGACAAAAATATCCTCCTCTCCACAGATTGTAACGATTTGACCCTTCCACTCATATTTTAACTTCTGGTGAAGGGTAGAGGTCACGGCGCCAGCAGCGTGAATCCATGGCCTACCCAATAAACAGCTATAGGCGGGCTGTATATCCATCACGTAGAAGGTAGTTGTGAAAGTCTGCGGGCCAATTGTTACGGGTAACTCAATCTCTCCCAGAACCGATCTCTTTGAACCATCAAAGGCTCTTACCACCAGGTTGCTGGGTCTCAACGCCAATCCGTCATATTCTAGCCTCACCAAGGCCTTTTTGGGTAAGACATTGAGGGATGACCCCGTGTCTACCAGCACATGAGAAAGAACAGCACCTTTGCATTCCATGGTTATGTGCAAGGCTTTGTTATGGTTACGGCCTTCCGTTGTCAAATCAGTATTGGTGAACCCTAGTCCGTGACTAGCATTAACATTTCCAACTACAGCTTCCAGCTGATTGACAGTGATCTCTTCGGGCACGTAAGCTGCGTGCAAGACATTGAGTAGTGCATTCCGATGGGCTTCGGAGCACATAAGCAATGATAGGATTGAGATCTTGGAAGGCGTCTGATGAAGCTGATCCACTATTTTATAATCACTCTTTTTGATGATTCGCATGAACTCATCAACCTCTTGATCAAAGGGTGTCTTCAAAGTTTCCTTAACAGCTTGATCCTCCTGCACAGGGCTCTTCCCCTTTGCCTTGGCAGCAGCTTCTGCTTCGGCAGTGGGTCTCTGAATTTGTGGGGCGAAAAAACGTCCGCTTCGAGTGAAGCCTCCGCCTCCTCCCACATTGTCTACTTGTGGTGCAGGGGTTGACGATTCAAAAGTGATCTTTTGTCCTTCACAGTACAGGTCAGAGCCGTAATGCCAGGGGATAGCATTACTGCTTTCATAAGGTACTGGTCCAGGCACCGTGATGGTGACTGGACTGATTGCAGCTGTTGAAGGAACTGTGATAGTCTGCGGATCATAATAAATTGTGACTGGTGCTCTGATGGGAGCAACACCTTCTGAATTGTAGGCAGAGTTGTTTTCAGGATCATAAAATATTGTGACAGTCGAGACATCTTCATGATTTGTTGCTGGTGTTGTAGGAGACATTGATGGATGAATGGATGTTGTTGTTGTAGGAGTTTCGAAATGGAGTGGTGCTGAAGTTGTAGAAGAAAAATTTGTTGATAACTGATCAGTTGAGATGATAGATGAAGTATTTGTTGATGAAGCCGAAGAATTGTCAGGAACAATGGTTGTTGCAGTTGTAGGAGGTTCTGGAGTTGTTGCTGATGAGATTGCTGGATTTGTAGGAAATGATGTGGTGATCTGAAGTTGGCCACTCTGAATAAGACCATTTATGCCATTCCTTAAATTATCGCACCCATTTACTGAGATGTTGCAGTAAGCACAGCCTAACTCACACCCCGGGAACATTTGACATTCCAAGAGCTGAGCTTTGATTTCCACCAACGGTGTCCTGATCTGGCCCACACTGGTTATTAAATAAGATGGCTTGTCTTCTTCAATAGCGTTAATCCTGGGACCACCGTGGTTTGGCATCGGGTTCTTATTGACGTTGGGTGGTGGTGCGAAATTCAGAGCTTTCGAGTCTACCAGGTCTTGTACCTTCATGTGCAGAGCTCTGCACTTTTCTGTACTGTGGCCAGGTGTGTTTGAATGGAAGGCACACCTAGCGTTGGAGTCATAATTCCTGGGTAGACTGTTGGGATCTGGAGGTGCCAGCGTCCTTAGCTCAACTAGGTTGTGTTTCAGGAGTTGTGGCAGCAGGGCAGCATATGGCATAGGGATCGGATCGATTACCCTGTTAGCTTGAGATGGCCTTTGCTGAAATGGCCTTTGTTGACTGTTGTTGTTGGTGTTGCTGTTGTTGTAATTCCTTGGAGGATACTGAGATTGCTGGTGGTACTGAGGTTGTGGCTGATAGTTTTGTTGCGGTGGTTGATAAACTGGCTGAGGATGAGCTGGAGCAGGAATGGTGACTGCTGCCACTGATCTGTGAACATATTGGGGCCTGCCCCTGTTGGTGTGGATGGCATTGGTCTCGCCAGCTCTTCTCGGGCCTGCAAAAGGCTTTCTTGTGCTACTGGACGATCTTGCACCATTGTCAGATATTTTACCCATTTTTAACAAGCTCTCAATTCTCTCCCCAGCTATGACAACATCCGCAAAGCTAGTGGAAGAGAAAGCAGCCAGCCTGTCAATATAAGTCCCCTGAAGGGTGTTCATGAACATATCTGCCATTTCCCTTTCAGACATAGGTGGCTGAACAGCAGCAGCTAATTGCCTCCATCTCTGGGCATATTCTCGGAAACTTTCTCTTGACGACTGTGACATTCCCATTAGGAGGGTCCTGTTGGGTGCCATATCTAAGTTATACTGATACTGTCTGATGAAGGCCTCTGCCAGGTCCTTCCAACACCTGATAGTTGCTCTCGTCAGATGAGAGTACCATTCTCTTGACGCCCCGGTCAAGCTATCCTCGAAATAGAACATCCAAAGCTTCTCATCCATAGTATAGGCCTTCAGCCTTCCCAGAAATGATTGTAAATGAGTCAGGGGGCATGAAGTTCCGTTGTATTTTTCAAAACAAGGAGGCTTGAACTTATGGGGGATCCTGACCCCGTCTACCAAGCCCATGTCCATGACGTCGAAACCCAAAGAATTTTGAGACTCTAAGGATCTCAATTTCTCAGCTATCTCATCCAACCTTCTATCATAAGCTTCTTCCCCAGCTCCCATTACTGTAAATTGGTCCTCTTGGGGGTCTTCTTGAAGTACCCTGGCTGCAGTGGCAGTTCCTTGAACATTTGCAGGAATATTGACCTCAGGATGGAGATGTGGTCCAAATACAGGGGGATTTACGTGAGGTTGGACCCTTTCATTGTTGCTGGTCCCGGCAGTCCCTATATGTGGATCCTCTTGATTCTGCCTTTCCACCATGGCCCTCAATCTTTCTTGGCTCTGAGCCATGTTGTTCATCACTTCCATAAACTGCGTCATTTGATTCCTCATTTCTAGCCTTTCGTTCGCCATTTGATTTCTGACCTCAGTAAGGTCCTGCTGCATCTGATCCATTTGAATGCCCGGAAGGTTGCTACGGGTCGGATAACGGTGCGGACGGTTGAGGGGAAATACTCGGCGCCGAGCAATAGTTCCTGAACATCACAACAGAGTTAGTGGCAGTAAAACAAAAACCTACAAAACAAACAAAAGGGTTTGCATGCAATGCAGTATGCTTATTTGTCCTCAAGGTATCCGTCTTGGCATTCAGTTTTGACCCTTCCAGACCCTTGAAGATGCTGTTGATGTTGCCTTTGAAGTGAAACCCGGATGGAACAAACCAATACATATATTAGAAAAAAGCAAAATGGTACATAGTTTGTTTTACAAATACAAGCCCTCT
Source organism: Lathyrus aphaca (assembly GCA_963966055.1). Classification (NCBI taxonomy): domain Eukaryota; kingdom Viridiplantae; phylum Streptophyta; class Magnoliopsida; order Fabales; family Fabaceae; genus Lathyrus; species Lathyrus aphaca. Next base: position 211,816,409 of record OZ014525.1, on the reverse strand, counting down.
GGGGGGTCAAAATACATCACAAGAAAATAAAAGTACATGGAATGAAAGCAACAACAAACAAATGGTCAAACACCAAGACCAAACTCATCCTCACGAACTTCCTTGAGAAGTGCTTCGGTCACAGGATCAGCCGGACGCTCCGTGAGATTCCTGATGAGGAGATTCCGGGTCGTCACAGCTGCTGTTAGCTTCTTGTGCTGGCTTTGGTCTTTTGACCTCTTCACTCCGGCTCTGATCCTCAGTTCTGATATCTCCCTCTGGGCTGCTGCCAGGGCTTCTTGCTGTTCTTTTGCACTAGCTTCCAGTTGCTCCATCTTGTCTTGAACTCTCTTGTCCTCCAGAGTACGAGCCTCGGTGATCCTGACCCACCGGGCCTGACTCTCTTTCAGATACAAGTCTGTCCTTGCTTTCTGGAACTGGGCTTCTTTGCAAGCATTCTTCAGAATTTGTTCTCCAGCTTTGGACTTTTTGATATAATCCCCAGACTTCTCAATCTTAGTCAGATGCTCTACTCTCAACTTCTCCAACCTCTCAATCTCCCTCATACCATCACTCCTCTCCCGGAGGGTCTTCTGCAAAGCTTGAGTTAACCTCTCATTTCTTTCTTTCAAACTCTCAAACTCCTCCAAAATGACAGTGGCAGATGGTGCTGAAGATGATTCAGGCATATCTTCTATAGTAAAGGGCATCCCAGAGAATTGAGCCCTGGCACGGGACCACTCATAATATTGTGCTGATTCCACATTGTTGCACTTCCCCAAAATGGTTATTCCCTTGGTTTGAACATTATCCCAGGCCCAGGCTGCCTGCCTAACAATTGCCAAACTAATCTTGTTCTCACAATAAAGGGTCTCCACCAAGTCTTGTTCCCTAGGAGTGTGGACCAGTGCATAGCCCAGTTGTCTTCTAAACAGCAGAGGGTTGTAATTAATACTTCCCTTAACTCCTATTAAGGGTACATTGGGAAAATGCCCACAGCTGGTGATGATATCCCTGCCTTTGGTGCTTTGGGTTCACCACCTGATATCTGCTGAAGTTAGAGCAGTGAGTCTCTTAGCCCAGTTTTTCTGTTGATGAGGGTTCAAAAATGCATCTGTCCTGGGTAGATGCCTGAGAAGCCAAGTGTGGAACAATGGAGCACAACACCTCACTAATCTTCCCCTCTGCTTTTCATTCCTCTGATGCACTGAGTAATAGAGGTCCCCCAATAAAGTGGGCACTGGGTTCTTCAGAATGAAAAGATGGATTGCATTCTTGCTAATGAATCGAGGCTCATCTGCAAACAATACAATTCCATATACACTCAAGGCCAATAAAGCACAAACAGCTTTCCACTCTCCTAGAGAAGCTTTCAGGGTAGCTTGAGAGATCAAGAAATCCAGATGAAAACCAGGGATTCCAGCTTTAGAAGTCATATGCTGCTCAATTAGGACAGGTTCCAGATGCAAAGCCTTTGCTACTTCTCCATTACCAGGAAAGACCATCTCAGGGTTGAAAGGGATTCCACCCCTGATAGGCAGACCAACCAATGATGAGTATTCTTCCAATAAAGGGCCTAGCTGAAAGTCCTGAAAAGTAAAACACCTCAATGGGGGATCATAAAACTGAATGCAGGTGTGGATCAAGCTTCTCTGTGAAGGGTCCAGATCCATAACCATATCAAGTATATCTCCATAGTTTTCCCTGAACAAGGATATGTTATCTGGAGTGATCAGGGTCTGAATCCTCCCGATGTCAGATAGCTCTGGCTGGAAGAAGTGATAGGTGATGTTGCTCTTTTTAGGAGCCATGATGCTGAAGATGAGTAGAGACAGGTGCTGATAATAACACTGAAGAATGGGCCACTGATTGGCTGGTGCAGGTGATAGCTGAAGCAAATGCTGATGAAGATGGGTCAATGCTGAAGATGGGGTCAAAACCAAAACCAAAGATGAAAGTGGATACCCTGAAACACAAATAAGCAAATGTCAATATGATGCAATGAGTATGTATGCAAATGATATGCAAGGGTTTGTGACTGAGCTGGATCTGGTCAACAACTCTGATATAAGTCCATGTGTGTAAGAAATCCAGATGGAGGTCTATAAATCCAGTAACCAAGGTGGGGGGCTCAAATAAAGAGCCACATATCCAGGGTTTTAGAATCACAAGAACTGTCCCAAAATGGAGTATTCTTAAACAAACAAAGTAACAGGGTATTCTGAGGTCAAGGTACCTGCAAACCTGTAAACAGCCCAACCCCCTCACAGGTGGTGTTCTAAAACAAGGATCCTCAGACTTGGATCAGTTATGAGAAGTGTAAACACTTCTAACCCGGAGGTACAGTGTTTACAATAACCATAAAAGTTCCTCCTCTAATTCACCTCAGTTTCTGAAGGTCAATACTAAAAGGTCATCCAGACTTAGCAGGCTTCCCAGATAGCCCTAGCATTGCAGGAAATCTGCAACACAGAGTTCTCAAGAAGAAACCCATATCTGAACCGTGTTTCATATTCCCGCACCAGACCGAGATGGAATGGGAAAGAATATGATTCACTCTAGCCTAGGTGTCACTCAGGTCCCAGGTATAGGACCTTAACTCTCAATAGAACCCCACCCACCAAAACAAAACCAGATCCAGCCAGACAGCATGACAATATGATATATGTAAAGCAGTAAAGAAAGTAATAAAACAAACTGTAAAATAAAACAGGTATACTAACACAAGTAAGCACATAACACCCCAGTAAACACAAATCAATCAAGCGCTAGGAGGAACCCACAAAAAGAACCAGAAGCCCTGGTTGCAGTATAAGGGTCCCCAGCAGAGTCGCCAAGCTGTCGCTCCCACCAAATGACACCGGGTCAAAAGGGGTACAGACGCGAACGGTCGGCGAGAGGGACAATGAGAACACACAGCCGTGAACTCACTGGAGATGAATAGAGTCGCCAGCTAGGCATTTTTATCCCGGAGGAAAGGCAATGCTGCATAGACCTAGGAAAAGATGGATAAGACGGTTGCGAACCAGAGAGACTGAGAAAGGGGGTTGGTTACAACCTGGGAAGGTATTAGCACCCAGATTGTCCGCCGTACTCGACGGGATCCACGCTTGAAAGATTTGTGTTTTAGAGGGGTAGTGTCAGTGCAGTCTGTGTGTAAAATAGCTAGAAAAGGATGTACAGGTGTCAGTGCAAAAGAGGTGCAAAGTGTGATATATACAGTGTTAGTGTAAGGAATAAGAGTGAATTGCTCAAGATCATGAGGCTTAAAGAATGGGACTAGAAAGAAGGGGAATATACAGAGACTTTTGTTCGATAACTGTTAAGTTATGCCTACGTATCCTCTCGTGCAATGAGGAAGTCAGAACACCGTAGTTCGACCCAAAGAGACTGAAAGATGACTTGACTTGTGAACTGCTTACTTGCCTATGCTCAAGTGTATGATCTGTCTGGCACAGATGCAAACTGTCTTGCATTAGACGGAAGAAGCAAGTTCTCGTTTGTGAGCGAATGAGATGAGAAAAGAATCCCGAAGGAGACGATTATTGTTTGTTTTTGTGTTTTCAGTCTTTTATTGTTTTTGGATTTTGTCATAAGTTAATGAGCTTAAGTCTAAACCAATGGATTTAGTAAACTCATCACATCTTCCCTCTGATTAGGGGTAATGAGAATACCTTAAGTGTGAAGTCAGCTTCTCACACTTAAACACCTTTGGTGTAGGATTAAGATCATTAACCTACTTGTGATTAATTAGATGTTTTTGTTGTTTTTTTTTAGTGTTAAGTAATGAGATTAAGCCATAATCAGGGATTAAACAGACTCATTACACCATCCTAATAGAAGGATAATAGATGAGAATGTTTAAGCTGAGGAAAACTCCTCAACTTAATCCATGATTAGGGATTAAACTCATGACAAAACAAAGCCTTTATTAAGTGGATTTTAGGTTAATGATATGATGATGAAGTGAGTTTTAGGGTTTATAAGACAACTTGAGGGGGACTTGTCCATTAACACTAGGGTTAGTCCTTCTTAACCAGTTAAGGAAGAATTAGAACCTTAATGCAAGGCCCAAGTTACAAGTGTGAAGTCTTGATGATTATTATGTGAATTGATTAGAGGATTTAAACACATTAAGGGTTCAACACTTAGGATTAAAGTTATACACTCCATCCTAAGAGAAGGATGCAGGCATAAGCTTAATCACAAAGCCTTAAAGCCTTTAGGGTTTAGTCCCTGATTATGAGATGAGAAGAGAAGACTCAAAGAAACACAAAGGTAAAACTAAGAGGGGAGACTAATCAAAACCCTAATCATTGTCATGCTTGGTTGTTCCTAAGGTTTGTGAGGTTTACAAGAATAATCTTCAATGGAGCCACCAGGAAGCAGATGAAAGGATCAAGAGAAGCAAAGTGACTTGCTTCATTCAAGAAGTCAAGTCACTTGAAGAAAGAAAGTAAGAAGGAGAAGAATGAGCAAGCTCAAGCTCAAACACATATAAAAATGCAGCAATGGATGCAAGAGAGAGATGGAAAGAAAGGTTATGAGAAGTGAAGGCAAATTCACTTCTCAAGTTCACTTACCACCTGAAATGTTAGAAAAGGAAATGCAATGCAATGCCAAATGTGATGAGGTGACATGATGATAAACAAAACCAGAAGCATGTACATGATGCTAATGATGCTATAAGATGCTACAAACATGAGGCAGCACATGGAAATGATCATACAAGTTCATGAATGCAAATGAAGCAAGTTAGGAACCATGAACATACATGAAGAGCTATGAAGTGCACATGACATACAACATGGCAAATACATGATGCAATGATCAAACATGCTTTCAATATGTCTTATGATGTCAAATGAACCACATGGATGCTTGACATGTCATGGCAAGTCATGTTATGCAAGAGAATGCAAGATGGATGCAAATGGAAGCCCAAATTAGGGTTTATGAATCAAACATCAAACACAAACCAAAATCAGAAGCAAACCCTAAGATAAAAAATGGAAAATGCCACACAAAGGACCCCTAATCCCATACTAAACCAAAGCCCAAAGGAGAGGTCTCAACTCTTAACCAATCTCAAGTTATGGTTTTTCTAAGATTTTAGGGTTTTTAGGGTTCCTAAACAAAAGAAATGCCAAACAAATTGAAAATGAGGAATCAAATCAAGGCCTTTTAATCTCAAAAACTACATGCTAAACACAATGCAATGCAAGAAGAATCAATGTCCAACTCTTCATAGATGGGCAGAAATGATTTTTTGAACTTAGGATCAAAATAATGCACAAAAATGATTTTAATTCAAAGAAAAATTCTCAAAATGCATCAAGATCCAAAAAGAAATTTGGTTTGAAGGTTGGGAAATGTTTCTAAATGTCTTAGAACATTTCATGAATTTTTTTGGTGATTTTTAAATACCTAAAAGTATTTTTAATAAATTAATTTCCATTAATCAATTAAAAATAATCCTTTAAATATTTAAAAATACTTTTTTAATGCTAAAAATGAAAACAAAAATATTTTTGTGTCATAAAAATTAATGAAATTCAGGATATTAAATTTCATAATTTTTAGACAAGTTTTGCTATTTTAAATAAATTGCACAAAACAAATAAAAAGAAATGCAATAAAAATTGAAATAAAAGAAAGTAAGCAGATCCAAGGGTGGAGATTTAAACTGGATTTGGGATGGTTGACTGGCGCGCAGATCCAAGGGCCATGGTTGGTTCAGATTAATTAACTTAATTTCAATTAATTAAAACTAATAAAATGAATTAGGGCTAATCAAGTGAATCTGGGCCATCCAAGCTAGCGGGAAGTCAACTGGTCAAAGGCATCCTACGCTCAGAATTCAAATGGGAATTAATGACTGTAATTAGGGCTAAGCAAACTCAGGTGACCGGAGAGAAGCTCCGGTCATCTTCTCCGGCACCCCAAAAACCCTAAAACACGATTCAGGCCACCATTCTCCAAATTAATGCCAGGGAAATGTCCCTCCACTCAAACCTTGCACGAATCAACTCTTCAAATAAATTTCTCATGCTTAAACTGAGGGAATCGAAACCATGAAGTTTCACGGGCAAAATTTCAGAGCCCTGGTAAATCCTCATCTCTCACTCATTCTTAAATCTAAAACCATCCCCATGACCAGCAAAGCATACATAATCAATTTTTAACATAAAAACCAAGCTCTGAAAAGTTGTAAACATGAAGCTACCTGAAGTGATGAACTGTGAATTTGAGCTCTCCTGACCTTGCTCTGGTGCAGAATGCCTTCTCTGGACCCCCTGAAGCCAATGGAAGGCTTGGAATGAGCTTAGACAAGCTGCTTTGAGAAATCCAGTTCTGGTGTAGCAGAAAATGGAGTTTGTGTGTGAGTGGTTTCAAGCCCTGTTAATGGTTGATTATTGCTCCTTTGAATGTCTCTGACTTGTTGGTGACGAGAAATGTTGTGTTTTTTGGCTGGATAATGAGATTCGAAGGGAGAAGAGTTTTGGACAGTTTTGTGATATGCTGAGTTCTGGCCAGCTTCAATGCTCAATGCTTAGCTATATCACCTCCAACTTGTGTGGATAGACTGTGAGGCAGGTTAGTAGGGTGGCTGGGCACTGTGCCAAGAGTATGGGAGCCTTTTGCAAAAAGGTCAAGTTTGTGTCCTTGAGAGCATGGGTCATGGCAGCAGCAGGTTCAAGTCTTGTCCTGCTCCAGCTGGAGTTGAGGAGAGCCCTTGGATTGTTTATAGCTGACTGCAACAAGTGGATGACAAGCTATGCTAGCTTTTGCAACTTGACAACTTATGTTTTTCTCATGAGTTTATGCTAAGTACATGAAACAATGCTTGCTGAATTTTGTCACATGATGTCTCAATTGGTCATGGCAATATTTAGAGATCAGCTAGGGATCACATAATTCCTTGAAGCATGAATTTGCCAAGAATCCTCTTTTTGCATACTTATGAAAATGCTTTATGGAATTTTTAGAATTAAGGCAAACCATCCAAAATTCCTTGGGCCAAAATTGTTCTTGGGGTCATGTGTGATCATGCAATGCAGCTTTGAAGTCATTTTGAAGTCACTAGAATACTTGGTTCATGAAATTGCAAGTTTTCCTTTTAGTGCATAACTTGAAAATCAATGATTTTTGCCAACTTTGTCACACCATAGCTTTTGATCCAAGAAGAATTTGATCATGTTCTTGTACTTTTTGAAAAGGGAAAGATGTATTCTACAACTTTCATGACCAAAGTTTTTCCATTTGAAGCATTTTTGGATCAAGAATCAAGGCTTGAAAAATGACCTAAAATGACATATTCTTGAAAAGTCAACTATGCCCAAAAAGTCAACATTTGCAAAAACTCCAAATTCTTGATTTTTGTGAACTTAAACCTTCTTCCATGATCAAATAAAGATCATATACACTCAAAATGATGAAGATAACCCATTGGTTGGGTCATTGGGGGCCTTAGATGCCCTGATTTTGCACTGACTTGTCTGAAAAGTCAACTCTTGATCAGATGACTTCCCCATGGAATTTCTTCATGAAAATTGATATGCATACTACCTATACCATATAGAGACCAATGGAAACAAGAATGACCAAAAAATTTGAGGTTATGGCCTCTGAAACCAAAACCCTAATTTTAGGTCAACTGTGCAGTCTATCCTGGCTCTGCTTCCATGCAAACCTCAGTTCTTGTGATTCTTTTGAAATCTAGACTTTGGGAGGATAGAATATGATACAAGAACACATATGGACCCCTTTGAAGTGATTGGTGGCCTTTGGAGTGGCCCAAGTGGCTCTTGGATTGCTCAGATCATAAACCCTAGGTGCAGATGACTTAGAAACTATGCAGTGAACCAAAAAAAATGTCATATGAGGTGATATGATTGTGTTTGTGCATATGAGGAGATCACAAGCCATGGTGTGAATGGGTGAGGGCAAATTTGGGGTGTTTACACCAAGTTACAAGTGTGAAGTCTTGATGATTATTATGTAAATTAATTAGAGGATTTAAACACATTAAGGGTTCAACACTTAGGATTAAAGTTATACACTCCATCCTAAGAGAAGGATGCAGGCATAAGCTTAATCACAAAGCCTTAAAGCCTTTAGGGTTTAGTCCCTGATTATGAGATGAGAAGAGAAGACTCAAAGAGACACAAAGGTAAAACTAATAGGGGAGACTAATCAAAACCCTAATCATTGTCATGCTTGGTTGTCCCTAAGGTTTGTGAGGTTTTCAAGAACAAGTCTTCAATGGAACCACCAGGAAGCAGATGAAAGGATCAAGAGAAGCAAAGCAACTTGCTTCATTCAAGAAGTCAAGTCACTTGAAGAAAGAAAGTGGGAAGAAGAAGAATGAGCAAGCTCAAACTCAAACACAAACCAAAATGCAGCAATGGATGCAAGAGAGATGAAAAGAAAAGTTATGAGAAGTGAAGGCAAATTCACTTCTCAAAGTTACTTACCACCTGAAAGGTTAGAAGAAAAATGCAATGCAATGCAAAATGAGATGAGATGACATGATGAAAAACAAAACCAGAAGCATGTTGATGATGATAATGATGCTATGAAGTGCTATGAACATGAGGCAGCACATGGAAATGATCATACAAGGTTATGAATGCAAATGAAGCAGGCTAAGAAGCATGGACATACATGAAAAGTTATGAAGTGCACATGGCATACAACATGGCAAATGCAAGATGCAATGATCAAACATGCTTTCTATATGTCTTATGATGCCAAATGAATCACATGGAAGCATGGAATGTCATGGCAAGTCATGTTATGCAAGAGAATGCAAGATGGATGCACATGGAAGCCCAAATTAGGGTTTATGGATCAAACATCAAACACAAACCAAAACCAGAAGCAAACCCTAAGATAAAAAAAATGGAAAATGCCACACAAAGGACCCCTAATCCCATACTAAACCAATGCCCAAAGGAGAGGTCTCAACTCTTAACCAAACTCAAGTTATGATTTTTACAAGTTATTAGGGTTTTTAGGGTTCCTAAACAAAAGAAATGCCAAACAAAATGAAAATGAGGAATCAAATCAAGGCCATTTAATCTCAAAAACTACATGCTAAAAACAATGCAATGCAAGAAGAATCAATGTCCAACTCTTCATAGATAGGCAGAAATGATTTTTTGAACTTAGGATCAAAATAATGCACAAAAATGGTTTTAATTCAATGAAAAATTCTCAAAATGCATCAAGATCAAAAAAGAAATTTGGTTTGAAGGTTGGACAATGTTTCTAAATGTCTTAGAACATTTCATGAATTTTTTGGTGATTTTTAAATACCTAAAAGTATTTTTAATAAATTAATTCTCATTAATCAATTAAAAATAATCTTTTAAATATTTAAAAATACTTTTTCAATGATAAAAATAAAAACAAAAATATTTTTGTGTCATAAAAATTATTAAAACTCATGAGAAAAAGTTTCATAATTTTTAAGCAATTTTTACTATTTTAAATTAATTATGCAAGTTAAATGAAAAGAAATGAAATAAAAATGAAAATAAATTAAATAAAAGGAAAGTAATCAGAAGGGAGGGTTGAGATTGCTTCTGGGCTAAAAGGGGTTGACTGGGCGCGCATCTGGACGGCCCAGGTTCAAACCAGCTTAATCCTGATTAATTAAATAATAATTCATAATTAAAACTTAATGAAATGATCCAGGCCTTCCATTCACGCGCGGGAAACACAATCCCATGGCTCACATTCAAAACTGGTGCCCTAACCCTAATTAGCAGTTAATGACTTTCAGGCTGCCGGAGAAGACTTCCGGTCGTCTTCTCCGGCCAGCACCCTCCCTGAGAATCTCCAAAACTCTTAAAACCTAACTAAAACAAAATCTAAAAACATGGAAATGATTCCCACTCACTCACGAACCAAACCCCCCGATCAAAACAAATTTATTCTTCCCTGAACTCATGAATCGAGCAAAACAAAATTTAGGTCACAGAGTTTCAGAGATCAATTAAATTCTCATTTCATCACCATTTCCAAAACTAAAAGCATCAGGATATTCAGTGAAGCATGGAGAACAAGTTTAGAACATAAAAAATGATTTCTGGAAAAATATTTCTTGAGCTACCTGAGATTCGAAGCTTTCACTCCAGCAACTTTCAGGCCTCCCCTCCTTGTGAAATCCACTCCACTTGATCCCCTGGTGATGCTTGAATGCTCAGGAGAAATTTATGTTGGCTGGATGAAGAGTTTGAACAGCTTCTGCTCAAGCTCAGTTGAACATGGCAATGGTGATTCAGGCTGTTTCTGGCAATGGTGAAGGGTTGCTTGTGGTCCAGATGATGAGTGGAGAAGGTTTGTGGAGTTTGTTTGGATGTTTGTGAGCTGTGGAGAGAGTTTCGAAAGGAACTGCAAGTTGGAGTGAAAATGGTGAAGTGGTGTTATGGCTTGTTTCAGGCTTGGTTCTTTGATGCTTTGGACTCAATGAGGCATGGTGAGTTGAAGTGTGGAAATAGTTTGGATGTTTGTGAGCTGGGCAGAGAAATTCGAAGAGTTTTGCAAAAGGGAGTGAACTTGTGTATGTGATGTTGTGAAGTGTTTCAGCCTGGCTTCCTCTTATGTTTTGCTTGCCAAAGGATAAAATAATCAATTCCAAGTGGCCAGAGGATGTGACATGGCCTGTGGTGATTGGGATGTTTGCTTTTGCCAAAAGTCAACTTTTTGTGTAAGGAAAGCATGGCTTGGTTCTAGGCTAGTACAAGGCATGGGCTGGCGCAGCAAGGGTGAGGGGAAGGGCTAGCAAAGCTCAGCATCCAATGTGGCAAGTGGTAGGGAGTGTGATCATGAGTTTTGCAAGTTGGTGCAACTTTGGTTCACATGTGACTTTCTCATTCTACAAGCCATGAAACATGAGCATTCTTGGTTCAATTCTGACTTTTAGGTCACATAGAATGTTTGTGTCATGGTTTGAAGTGAATTAGAAGCTACAAATGGCATTGGTTCATGATTTTGCAAAATTCACATTTGAGGCATGTCTTGAAAATCAATGATTTTAGCCAACTTTGTCACACCATAACTTTTGATCCAAGAAGAATTCGATCATGTTCTTGTACTTTTTGAAAAGGGAAAGATATATTCTACAACTTTCATGACCAAAGTTTTTCCATTTGAAGCATTTTTGGATCAAGAATCAAGGCTTGAAAAATGACCTAAAATGACATATTCTTGAAAAGTCAACTATGCCCAAAAAGTCAACATTTGCAAAAACTCCAAATTCTTGATTTTTGTGAACTTCAACCTTCTTCCATGATCAAATAAAGATCATATACACTCAAAATGATGAAGATCACCCATTGGTTGGGTCATTGGGGGCCTCAGATGCCCTGATTTTTACACTGACTTGTCTGAAAAGTCAACTCTTGATCAGATGACTTCCCCATGGAATTTCTTCATGAAAATTGATATGCATACTCCCTATACCATATAGAGACCAATGGAAACAAGAATGACCAAAAAATTTGAGGTTATGGCCTCTGAAACCAAAACCCTAATTTTAGGTCAACTGTGAAGTCTATCCTGGCTCTGCTTCCATGCAAACCTCAGTTCTTGTGATTCTTTTGAAATCTAGACTTTGAGAGGATAGAATATGATACAAGAACACATATGGACCCCTTTGAAGTGATTGGTGGCCTTTGGAGTGGCCCAAGTGGCTCTTGGATTGCTCAGATCACAAACCCTAGGTGCAGATGACGTAGAAACTATGCAGTGAATCAAAATATGATATGAGATGATATGATTGTGTTTATGCATATGGGATGATCACAAGCCATGGTGTGAATGGGTGAGGGAAAATTTGGGGTGTTTACAGCTGCCCCTATTCAAACATGAGTTAGCTGTGCAGGGTGTAAGCGACGGCTTAACACGCAAACAAGATAACTTGTGGTTGAATACCAAAGACAGTCCAAAATTTGCACTCACAGAATGAAGAAGAAAAGGGATACAGATTGTAAAGGAAAATAAAGTATATTGTAAAGTGCGGGCGACGGGGGACGACCGTCGAGCAGAGGACGACTGCTGGGTAAAGAGCAATGACGGGGACGGCCGACATGCTGGGAAAAGTGCGGAAAATAAAGTAATGACGGGGACGGCCGACATGCTGGGGATAAAAGGTAAAGCCAAGACGGGGACGGCCGACTAGCTGGGAAAAGTAAGAAATTATGATGGGGACGGCCATCAAGGTAAAGTAAAGATTCTCTGGGGATTAACGAAACATGACGGGGACGGCCATCAAGTTCATAAAGCAAAGTAACCGACGATGGGGACGGCCATCGGGCTAAAAGGGAAAGGGACCACGACGGGGACGGCCATCGGGTTAAAGAATAAATGAAATAAACAGATGATGGGGTACGGCCATCAAAGGTGAAGGACGATCACCTAGCAGGGGACGGCTGCTCTGTTGGAGGAATAAAAGGGATCATGATGGGGACGACCATCAAAGGTGGAGGACGACCACCTGGCAGGGTACGGCTGCCGAAAAAAATCAACGATGGGGACGGCCATCGGATGAAAGGGTCAACGATGGGGACGACCATCGGACGAGCATGATGGAGGACGACCATCAAGAGGTGGAGGACGACCACCTAGCAGGGGACGGCTGCTCTCAGGGTTTATCATGACATAGGACGAATGTCAGATAACCAAAATCAACAATGGGGACGGCCATTGGATAAAAGGATGAGGGACGATCATCAAGAGGTGGAGGACGACCACCTAGCAGGGGACGGCTGCTAAAAATCAACGATGGGGACGACCATCGGATGAGCATGATGGAGGACGACCATCAAGAGGTGGAGGATGACCACCTAGCAGGGTACGGCTGCTCTCAGGTTTATCATGACACAGGACGAGTGTCAGATAAAAAGGAAAATGTTTGGCGATCTACTGGGGGGTAGTAAACACGGACGAGTGTTTATATCCAAAAACAAAAGGTATAAGCGTTTGGTATTGTGTATAGATTAAAGATGCGGACGAGCATCCTTAAGACTACGATACGGACGAGTATCGGGTAGAAACAAATACCGACGCGTGTTCAAAGATGATGATACGGACGAGTATCAACTGGTTAACAGAGAACACGGACGAGTGTTGATTTTGAGGGGACTCTTCTGGGGAATAATAGACACAGACGAGTATCTATATTCAAGAGGACATAAGTGTTTGACACAGTGTATGGATTAAAGATGCGGACGAGCATCCTTAAGATTATGATACGGACGAGTATCATGTAGAAACAAACTCTAGACGCATGCTCTGAGATGATGGTACGGACGAGTACCAACGGGTTAACAAAGGACAAGGACCAAAGTCGGATCTGTGGGGATATATGAGTATATACAAGATACGGACGAGTATCTGTATAGGTAGTATGAGTATAGATGAGTATTTAATTGCTGGGGAAAGTGACACGGACGTGTGTCAAGAGAGAAAAGTATAATAATATCAACAAGTATATAAAAGTGTAGATGACTGTGCTGGGGATATGACACGGACGAGTGTCGAGAAGGTGTATATAGGTATATGTGAGTGCAAAGGGGACGTTTTTTGGCTTTCTGCTGGGGTATGACATGGACGGGTGTCAAAATGAATACATACTGGTGTTCTGATTTGTGAGGCAGCCGCTTTTGCTGGGACTCTGGTGGGGATTTTCTGTACGTTGATGAACTGTAATTATTCACAAGTGCTGGTTCATAACATGGCTTATGATTATGCTATATGTTTGATTTTTGCCGTAATGCTCCGTGTTAAAACGGAATGCTACGCTTTGTGGGTAAATATGATGCAAATGCTATGATTTGCAAAGGGATACAAATCCGGGACTCGGATCCCGCTGCCGCGAAGATCTCCGATCGATCTGTTTGAAATAGACATCCCAGCTGGGGATGAGATCATTGGTAGATCTGATGGGATGATATCTGCTTGAGGATGTGGGTCATTGATAGACCTATCCTTATAAATGAGAGACCCAGCTGGGGTTCGTAGAAGCTTTCTTCACTCTGTTGTGATCTTCATGCATTGCTCTTCTGGATAGAGGCTGGAACTCTGTGGGGAGATGGTTCCCCGACTTTTGTGCTCGGCTGAGGGCGAGATGGCAACTCGACTGGGGAGGAAGAGAGGAATCACTGAAATACCTCCCTAGAAATTCTGTTACAGTAGCTTCTTGACTCCGCCGGGGATATATGTGCCTTTTGCGATGCCTGGCCATTCTGATGGGGATAAGTAATAAGTGGCCAACTCAGCTGGGAGAAGTCATGGGAGGCAACTCAGCTGGGGAGAGAGCACTTCGGGCGCTAAAATTAAGTGTTGATTTGCCAGCTTGTTGGGATGAAGCTTACATGCCCCAAGTTGCATTCTGGATACCTGCAATCCTGAAAAAGATAGAGAAACGCACAAGATAATCCCGAGGCATCCCTTACTGGATTTCGTCATAGGAGTTAGGATACTTCTGAGAGTAAGCATATTTCCTGCAAGCATGTTTTTATTTGAAGATAAGCATCTGTATTCTTATGCAATCAGTTTTTCTTTTGAGATATCAGACATTTTTTGCAAATAAAATGTACAAAACGAGACATGACTGAAAATCTGATTTTATTAACTCATATGCCCTGAATTGGCGAGATACAGTCAAAGAAACAAATCCCCTGAAATGAGTAGATTGTTACAAATTGAGAAACAAAATGCTTGTAGTGTTGATGACGCTTTAAGGAGCTTCCTCTTCGCTATGACCCGTATGACTTTTGACGTTCTTCTCATCTTGCTTTTTGAAGAATGTTGATTCTGATTGAAGCTTGATCCTCTCGAAGCTTACCAAGTTGTAGATGATACAGACGAATTCAGACTGCAGTTGTTCGCTTATTCCCTTATTTTGCATGGATCGCCCTTTCGGGTTTTCAATCCATCGGGATACCCATTTTTGCCTGAGCTGTCCAATGCAGCTTTTCAACTCAGCGGGTGTACATTTTTTTTTATTTCCCTTATTTTTGCCCGAGTCTTTTATTCTGTTTTTGACTCGCCGGGATGCCCTATTTTTGCCTGGACTTACATTCTGTTTTTATGTCCAGCGGGTCATTTTTATGCGAAGTATTTTTTAACTGTATCTGAATTCACAGGGGATGGGAAATCTTCACCATCCATGGTGCTGAGCATCAGTGCTCCACCAGAGAAAACTTTCTTCACTACGAATGGTCCTTCGTAATTGGGAGTCCATTTGCCCCTGTGGTCTGTATGAGGAGGGAGGATTCTCTTCAGCACAAGATCTCCCACTTGGTACTCTCGGTGCCTGACTTTCTGATCGAAGGCTCTCTTCATTCTCTTCTGATATAACTGCCCATGACAAATTGCAGCCAATCTTTTCTCTTCGATCAGACTCAGTTGTTCGTATCGGGACCTAACCCATTCTGCTTCGTTCAGCTTAACATCCATCAATACTCGTAAAGAGGGTAGTTCAACTTCAACAGGTAGGACTGCCTCCATACCATACACAAGTTGGTACGGTGTTGCCCCAGTGGATGTTCTTATTGACGTGCGGTACCCATGCAAGGCAAACGGTAGCATCTCATGCCAGTCTTTATAGGTGACTACCATCTTCTGCACAATCTTCTTGATATTCTTATTAGCTGCCTCAACAACGCCATTCATCTTTGGCCTGTAAGGAGAAGAATTGTGGTGTTGGATCCTGAAGTCCCGGCACAGCTCTGCCATCATTTTGTTGTTTAAGTTGGAACCATTATCAGTAATGATTCGCTCGGGAACTCCATATCGACAGATGATATCTCTCTTCAGAAATCTGGCTACCACTTGCCTGGTGACGTTTGCATATGAGGCTGCCTCAACCCACTTGGTGAAATAATCAATGGCAACCAGGATGAATCTGTGGCCATTCGAAGCAGTCGGCTCAATCTTACCAATCATGTCGATGCCCCACATAGCAAAGGGCCAGGGTGAAGACATCACATTCAAAGGATTGGGAGGCACATGCACCTTATCTGCATAGATCTGACATTTGTGGCATTTTCTGGCATAGGCACAACAGTCAGCATCCATCGTGATCCAGTAATAGCCCGACCTTAACAACTTCTTGGCCATGGCATGCCCTCCCGCATGGGTACCAAAGGATCCTTCGTGCACTTCATGCATCAACAAGTCTGCTTCTGTTCTATCAACGCATCTGAGAAGTACCATATCAAAGTTCCTTTTGTATAAAGACCCATCAGTGTTCAGAAAGAAACTACCAGCAAGCCTTCTCAAGGTCTTCTTATCATTGGAAGATGCCCCAGGTGGGTACGTCTGATCCTCCAAGAAGCATTTAATGTCATGGAACCAAGGCTTATCATCTTTGACAACATCTGCTGCGAACACATACGCTGGTCTGTCAAGTCTGGACACTGAGATCTGAGGTACAAAGTTAGCAGCTTGAACTTTGATCATGGACGAAATGGTAGCCAAGGCATCTGCAAACTGATTCTCGTCCCGAGGGATATACCCAAGTTTGACCGTTGTGAAGAAAGTCAATAACCTCCTTGTATAATCCCTGTAAGGTATCAGATGATCCTGGTGGGTGTACCATTTGCCGTTGGTTTGGTTAACTACCAAAGCTGAATCTCCGAATACGGTCAAAGTCTTGATCCTGAGGTCAATGGCTTCCTCAAGACCCATAATGCAAGCTTCGTATTCAGCTTCGTTGTTAGTGCAGTTGAAAGTGAGTTTTGCCGAGAAAGGCATGTGAACTCCTTTGGGTGTAATGAGTACTGCACCAACACCACGACCATTCATGTTAACAGCCCCATCAAACATCATAGTCCATTCTTCTTCCGGGTCAGGCCCTTCAGTGTGAATAGGCTCTTCATGATCTTTTGCTTTTATGAACATGATGTCTTCATCAGGGAAGTCAAATCTCATAGGTTGGTAATCATCAATGGGTTGCTCAGCCAGATATTCAGACAATACACTGCCCTTGATGGCTTTCTGAGAGGTGTATTGGATGTCATATTCTGTAAGGATCATTTGCCATTTTGCAACCCGTCCGGTGAGCGCTGGCTTCTCAAATATGTACTTAACTGGGTCCATCTTTGAGATCAATAAAGTAGTGTGGGTCAACATATACTGTCTCAGTCGGCGAGCAGCCCACGCTAAAGCACAGCAAGTTTTCTCGAGCAGTGAATAACGTTGTTCACAGTCGGTAAACTTTTTGCTCAGGTAGTATATTGCATACTCTTTTCGACCAGACTCGTCATGTTGGCCCAGCACACACCCCATTGACCCTTCCAATACTGTCAAGTACATTATCAGAGGTCTTCCTTCAACTGGAGGCATAAGGATTGGAGGCTCTTGTAAGTACTCTTTGATCTTGTCAAAAGCCCTTTGGCAGTCTTCGTTCCACCTGACCGTCTGTTCCTTTCTCAACAGCTTGAACAAGGGTTCACAGGTTGCTGTGAGGTGAGATATGAACCGTGAGATGTAGTTCAATCGACCTAAGAACCCTCGAACTTCTTTCTCAGTTTTCGGTGCAGGCATCTCTTGGATGGCTTTGACTTTATCAGGGTCGACTTCAATCCCCTTCTCGCTCACAATAAAACCTAGCAGCTTACCAGATCGCACCCCGAATGTGCATTTGTTGGGGTTCAACTTCAGTTGGTACTTCCTCAGACGCTTGAACAACTTCAGCAGATTCACCAGGTGATCTTCTTCAGTAAGGGACTTGGCGATCATATCATCCACATAACACTCGATTTCCTTATGGATCATATCGTGGAATAATGTCACCATAGCCCGTTGATATGTGGCACCAGCATTCTTCAGTCCGAATGGCATCACTTTGTAACAGAACGTGCCCCAAGGTGTAATGAATGTTGTCTTCTCCATGTCTTCAGGTGACATCTTGATCTGATTATATCCTGAAAATCTGTCCATGAAGGAGAACACCGAGAATTGAGCCGTGTTATCCACCAATACATCAATGTGAGGTAAAGGGAAATCATCTTTTGGACTGGCTCTATTCAGGTCCCGGTAGTCAACGCACATTCTTACTTTGCCGTCTTTCTTAGGCACAGGCACAATGTTAGCAACCCACGGTGGATAGCTGGTTACAGCGAGGAACCCGGCGTCCCACTGCTTTTGCACCTCTTCTTTGATTTTCATTGCCATGTCTGGACGAGTACGGCGCAATTTCTGCTTAACTGGCGGGCATTCTTCTCTCAAAGGTAGCTTGTGCATGACAATATTGGTATCCAACCCTGGCATATCTTGGTAAGACCAAGCAAACACGTCCACATACTCTTGAAGCAGGTCAATCAGTTGTCTCTTCACTGAGTCTTGCAGGCAGGCCCCGATTTTAACCTCTTTCACGTCTTCATCTGTACCAAGATTGATCGTTTCAACCTCCTCCTGGTGAGGAGTAATAACCTTTTCCTCTTGTCTTAACAACCTGGCTAGCTCTTCAGGAAGCTCATATTCTTCTTCAACCCCTTCATCAGCTTGATTGATTGGATTGTCAGAGTCATACGAAGTCATAGCCGTGCTGTTGTCGGTGCTGTCTGGAAGGCACTCTCTGCAAGGGTTAAGTTTGTTCATTTTAGTGATCTGATTTTAGTCTTGTTTAGAAAAGTGAAATAAAGTTGTCATTTTAAAAACACTGCCATTTATTTTTTGTACAAAATAGAAAAAACAGTGAGCGGGAAAGAAAAAGACTCGTTTGCAAAAAGATGTCTGATATTTCAATGATTAATCTTGTTTGCACAAAAAGTACAGATGGCCCGATTACAAAATGAGTCTTGTCATCTTGGGCAAGATGCGAGACTTTGATGCATGCTATATAAAAATACAGGAAATAATAATTACTCTGCATGAGTAACTCTTATAATTTCCTGGGAAGACCAGTTCGAGATACTGCTCCCCGGGATCTTTGGACGAATCCAGCTTTCCAGGTTGCGTTCTTCTTCCAGCTCGTCTTCCAGACAGTTGATAGCATCAGGGGTAAGCATCCCCCCACTCACAAAACTGGGCTCTTTTGCAGCCTCTGCTTGATGTTGTTGAGTTGGTCTGTAACCCAACCCAAACTTGTCCTTCTTCTCTTCCACAGCTAAAACCTTGCCCCAGCCTTGGGCAGTTCCCTCTTCAACAACCTTCCGGGCTTGTTGATAAGATGACATGGAGATTCCAGATACAGCAGATGCTTCATTGACATTCAAGGCCTCAAATCCTTGACTCATTGTTTCATGGATCTCCCCATCCATCTCAATATACTTATAAGTAGCCAGATGGCTAACAAATATATCCTCCTCCCCGCAGATAGTAACAACTTGGCCTTCCCACTCAAATTTTAACTTCTGGTGAAGGGTAGACGTTACTGCGCCAACGGCGTGAATCCAAGGTCTACCCAACAAACAGCTGTAGGCAGGCTGAATGTCCATCACATAGAAGATAGTTGTAAAGGTCTGTGGGCCAATTGTCACAGGTAGCTCAATCTCTCCCAGAACCGTTCTCTTAGAACCATCAAAGGCTCTTACTACCAGGTTGCTGGGTCGCAAAGCTAATCCTTCATACTCTAGCTTCACCAGGGCCTTCTTTGGTAAGACATTAAGGGATGACCTTGTGTCCACCAGCACATGAGAAAGGACTGCTCCTTTGCATTCCATGGTGATGTGCAAGGCTTTGTTATGGTTGCGTCCATCCGTTGTCAAGTCAGTATTGGTGAACCCTAGCCCATTGCTAGCGGTAACATTTCCAACCACGGTTTCCAATTGATTGACAGTAATCTCTTCAGGCACGTAAGCTGCGTGCAAGACTTTGAGTAATGCATTCCGATGGGCTTCGGAGCACATAAGCAGTGAGAGGATAGAGATCTTGGAAGGCGTCTGATGAAGCTGATCCACTATTTTGTAATCACTTTTCTTGATGATTCGCATGAACTCATCAACCTCTAGATCAAAGGGTGTTTTCAAAGCCTCTTTAACAGTCTGCTCTTCCTGCACCAAGCTTTTTCCTTTTGCCTTAGCAGCAGCTTCTGCTTCGGCAGTGGGTCTCTGAATTTGTGGAGCAAAGAGACGTCCGCTTCGAGTGAAGCCTCCGCCTCCTCCCACATTGTCTATTTGTGGTGCAGGGGTTGATGATTCAAAAGTGATTTTTTGTCCTTCGCAGTACAGGTCAGAGCCGTAATGCCACGGGATGGCATTACTGCTTTCATAAGGTATTGGTCCAGGCACCGTGATAGTGACTGGATTGATTGCAGCTGCGGAAGGAATTGTGATAGTCTGTGGATCGTAGAATATCGTGACTGGTGCTCTAACGGGAGCAACACTTTCTGAATTGTAGGCAGAGTTGCTTTCAGGATCATAGAATATGTTGACAGTAGAGACATCTTCATGATTGGTTGCTGGTGTTGTAGGAGACATTGTCGGAAGAAAGGATGTTGTTGTTGTAGGAGTTTCAAAATGGAGTGAAGCTGAAGTTGTAGAGGAAAAATTTGCTGATAACTGATCAGTTGAGATGATAGATGGAGTACTTGTTGATGAAACCGAAGAATTGTCAGGAACAATGGTTGCTGCAGTTGTAGGAGGTTCTGAAACCGTTGCTGGTGAGATTGCTGGATTTGTTGGAAACGATGTGGTGATCTGAAGTTGGCCACTCTGAATAAGACCATCTATGCCATTCCTTAAATGATCGCACCCATTTACTGAGATGTTGCAGTAAGCACAACCCAACTCACACCCCGGGAACATTTGACATTCCAAGAGCTGAGCTTTGATTTCTACCAACGGTGTCCTGATCTGGCCCACACTGGTTATTAAATAAGACGGCTTGTCTTCTTCAATAGCGTTAATTCTGGGACCACCGTGGTTTGGCATTGGATTCTTATTGACGTTGGGTGGTGGTGCGAAATTCAGAGCTTTCGAGTCTAACAGGTCTTGTACCTTCATGTGCAGAGCTCTGCACTTTTCTGTACTGTGGCCAGGTGCGTTTGAATGGAAGGCACACCTAGCGTTGGAGTCATAATTCCTGGGTAGACTGTTGGGATCTGGAGGTGCCAGCGTCCTTAGCTCAACTAGGTTGAGTTTCAGGAGTTGTGGCAGCAGGGCAGCATATGGCATAGGGATCGGATCGATCTCCCTGTTAGCTTGAGATGGCCTCTGCTGAAATGGCCTTTGTTGACTGTTGTTGTTGGTGTTGCTGTTGTTGTAATTCCTTGGAGGATACTGAGATTGCTGGTGGTACTGAGGTTGTTGCTGGTAGTTTTGTTGCGGAGGTTGATAAACCGGCTGAGGATGTGCTGGAGCAGGAATGGTGACTGCTGCTATTGACCTGTGAACATATTGGGGCCTGCCCCTGTTGGTGTGGATGGCACTGGTCTCGCCAGTTCTTCTTGGGCCTGCAAAAGGCTTTCTTGTACTACTGGACGAGCTTGCACCATTGTCAGATATCTTACCCATTTTTAACAAGCTCTCAATTCTCTCCCCAGCTATGACAACATCCGCAAAGCTAGTGGAAGAGAAAGCAGTCAGCCTGTCAATATAAGTCCCCTGAAGGGTGTTCATGAACATATCTGCCATTTCCCTTTCAGACATAGGTGGCTGAACAGCAGCAGCCAGTTGCCTCCATCTCTGGGCATATTCTCGGAAACTTTCCCTTGACGACTGTGACATTCCCATTAGGAGGGTCCTGTTGGGTGCCATTTCTAAGTTATACTGATACTGTCTGATGAAGGCCTCTGCCAGGTCCTTCCAGCACCTAATAGTTGCCCTTGTCAAGTGAGAGTACCATTCTCTTGATGCTCCAGTTAAGCTGTCTTCGAAATAGAACATCCAGAGCTTCTCATCCATAGTATAGGCCTTCAGCCTTCCCAGAAATGACTGTAAATGAGTCCGGGGGCATGAAGTCCCGTTGTATTTTTCGAAACAAAGAGGCTTAAACTTATGGGGGATCCTGACCCCGTCTACCAAGCCCATGTCCATGACGTCGAAACCCAGAGAGTTTTGAGACTCTAAAGACCTCAATTTCTCAGCTATCTCATCCAACCTTCTATCATAAGCTTCTTCCCCAGCACCCATTACTGTGAATTGATCCTCTTGGGGGTCTTCTTGCAGTACCCTGGCTGCAGTGGCAGTCCCTTGAACATTTGCAGGGATGTTGACCTCTGGATGAAGATGGGGGCCAAATACAGGGGGGTTAACATGAGGTTGCACCCTTTCATTGTTGCTGGTCCCGGCAGTCCCTATATGTGGATCTTCTTGATTCTGCCTTTCCACCATGGCCCTTAATATTTCCTGGCTCTGAGCCATGTTGTTCATCACTTCCATAAACTGCGTCATTTGATTCCTCATTTCTAGCCTTTCGTTCGCCATTTGATTTCTGACCTCAGTAAGGTCCTGCTGCATCTGATCCATTTGAATGCCCGGAAGGTTGCTACGGGTCGGATAACGGTGCGGACGGTTGAGGGGAAATACTCGGCGCCGAGCAATAGTTCCTGAGCATCACAATAGAGTTAGTGGCAATAAAACAAAAACCTACAAAACAAACAAAAGGGTTAGCATGCAATGCAGTATGCTTATTTGTTTTCAAGGTATCCTGCTTGGCATTCAGTTTTGACCCTTCCAGACCCTTGAAGATGCTGTTGATGTTGCTTTCGAAGTGAAACTTGGATGGAACAAACTAACACATATATTACAAAAACAAAATGGTACATAATTTGTTTTACAAATACAAGCCCTCGGAGGGGGTCAAAATACATCACAAGAAAATAAAAGTACATGGAATGAAAGCAACAACAAACAAATGGTCAAACACCAAGACCAAACTCATCCTCACGAACTTCCTTGAGAAGTGCTTCGGTCACAGGATCAGCCGGACGCTCCGTGAGATTCCTGATGAGGAGATTCCGGGTCGTAACAGCTGCTGTTAGTTTCTTGTGTTGACCTTTGTCTTTTGACCTCTTCACTCCTGCTTTGATCTTCAGCTCTGATATCTCTCTCTGGGCTGCTGCCAGGGCTTCTTGCTGTTCTTTTGCACTAGCTTCCAGTTGCTCCATCTTGTCTTGAACTCTCTTGTCTTCTAAAGTACGAGCCTCGGTGATCCTGACCCACCGGGCCTGACTCTCTTTCAGATACAAGTCTGTCTTTGCTCTCTGGAACTGGGCCTCTTTGCAAGCATTCTTCAGAATTTGTTCTCCAGCTTTGGACTTTTTGATATAATCCCCAGACTTCTCAATCTTAACCAGATGCTCCACTCTCAACTTCTCCAATCTCTCAACCACCCTCATACCATCACTCCTCTCCCGGAGGGTCTTCTGCAAAGCTTGAGTTAACTTCTCATTTCTTTCCTTCAAGCTCTCAAACTCCTCCAAACTGATAGTGGCAGGGGGTGGTGCTGAAGATGACTCAGGCATATCTTCTATAGTAAAGGGCATTCCAGAGAATTGAGCCCTGGCACGGGACCATTCATAATATTGTGCTGATGCCACATTGTTGCACTTCCCTAGGATGGTCACTCCCTTGGTTTGAACATTATCCCAGGCCCAGGCAGCCTGCCTAACAACAGCCAGATTAAGCTTGTTCTCGCAATAAAGAGTTTCAACCAAGTCCTGTGCCTTAGGAGTGTGGACCAGTGCGTAGCCCAATTGTCTTCTAAACAACAGAGGGTTGTAATTGATACTACCCTTAACTCCTATTAAAGGCACATTGGGGAAATGCCCACAGCTGGTGATGATATCCCTGCCTTTGGTGCTTTGAGTACACCATCTGATATCTGCTGAAGTCAGAGCAGTGAGTCTCTTAGCCCAATTACTCTGCTGATGAGGGTTCAAAAATGCATCTGTCCTGGGTAGATGCTTGAGAAGCCAAGTATGGAACAATGGAGCACAACACCTCACTAATCTCCCCCTCTGCTTTTCATTCCTCTGATGCACTGAATAATAGAGATCCCCCAATAAAGTGGGCACTGGGTTCTTCAAGATGAACAGATGGATTGCATTCTTGCTAATGAATCGAGGCTCATCTGCAAACAATACAATTCCATATACACTCAAGGCCAATAGAGCACAGACAGCTTTCCACTCTCCTAAAGAAGCTTTCAGGGCAGCTTGAGAGATCAAGAAATCCAGATGAAGACCAGGGATTCCAGCTTTAGAAGTCATATGCTGTTCAATCAGGATAGGTTCCAAATGCAAAGCCTTTGCTACTTCTCCGTTACCAGGAAAGACCATCTCAGGGTTGAAAGGGATTCCACCCCTGATAGGCAGACCAACCAATGATGAGTATTCTTCCAATAAAGGGCCTAGCTGAAAGTCCTGAAAAGTAAAACACCTCAATGGGGGATCATAGAACTGAATGCAAGTGTGGATCAGGCTTCTTTGGGATGGGTCCAGATCCATAACCATATCAAGTATATCTCCATAGTTTTCCCTGAACAAGGATATGTGATCTGGAGTGATCAGGGTCTGAATCCTCCTGATGTCAGATAGCTCTGGCTGGAAGAAGTGGTAGGTGATGTTGCTCTTTTTAGGAGCCATGATGCTGAGACTGAGCAGAGACAGGTGCTGATGATAACACTGAAGAATGGGCCACTGATTGGCTGGCGCAGGTGATAGCTGGAGCAAATGCTGATGAAGATGGGTCAATGCTGAAGATGGGGTCAAAACCAGAACCAAATGAAAATGGATACCCTGAAACACAAATAAGCAAATGTCAATATGATGCAATGAGTATGTATGCAAATGATATGCAAGGGTTTGTGACTGAGCTGGATCTGATCAAATGCCTTGATATAGGTCCAAGTGTGTTCAAGAATTCTAGATGGAGGTCTATAAATCCAGTAACCAAGGTGGGGGGACTCAAATAAAGAGCCACATGTCCAGGTTTAGAATCACAAGAATTGTTCCAACATGGAGTATTCTTAATCAAGTCAAAGTAACAGGGTATTCTGAGGTCAAGGTACCTGCAAACCTGTAAACAGCCCAACCCCCTCACAGGTGGTGTTCTAAAACAAGGATCCTCAGACTTGGATCAGTTATGAGAAGTGTAAACACTTCTAACCCGGAGGTACAGTGTTTACAATAACCATAAAAGTTCCTCCTCTAATTCACCTCAGTTTCTGAAGGTCAATACTAAAAGGTCATCCAGACTTAGCAGGCTTCCCAGATAGCCCTAGCATTGCAGGAAATCTGCAACACAGAGTTCTCAAGAAGAAACCCATATCTGAACCGTGTTTCATATTCCCGCACCAGACCGAGATGGAATGGGAAAGAATATGATTCACTCTAGCCTAGGTGTCACTCAGGTCCCAGGTATAGGACCTTAACTCTCAATGGAACACCCACCCACCAAAGCAAAACCAGATCCAGCCAGACAGCATGACAGTATGATATATGTAAAGCAATAAAGAAAGCAATGAAACAAACTGTACATAAAGTAAAAGTAAACACAAATATACAAACACAAATAAGCACATAACACCCCAGTAAACACAAATCAATCAAGCGCTAGGAGGAACCCACAAAAAGAACCAGAAGCCCTGGTTGCAATATAAGGGTCCCCAGCAGAGTCGCCAAGCTGTCGCTCCCGATAAGTGGGACCAGGCCCAGATAAAGGTACAGACGCGAACGGTCGGCGAAAAGAACAATGAGAACACACAGCCGTGAACTCACTGGAGATGAATAGAGTCGCCAGCTAGGCATTTTTATCCCGGAGGAAAGGCAATGCTGCATAGACCTAGGAAAAGATATGGATAAGACGGTTGCGAACCAGAGAGACTGAGAAAGGGGGTTGGTTACAACCTGGGAAGGTATTAGCACCCAGATTGTCCGCCGTACTCGATGGGATCCACGCTTAAAAGATTTGTGTTTTAAAGGGGTAGTGACAGTGCAATCTGTGTATAAAATAGCTGGAAAAGAATGTACAGGTGTCAGTGTAAAAGAAGTGAAGTGTATAAATGTACAGTGTCAGTGCAGGAACAAGAATGAAATGCTCAAGAATATGAGGCTTAGAGAATAAGGCTGGAAAGAGGGGGGATATACAGAGACTTTTGTTCGATAACTGTTAAGTTATGCCTACGTATCCTCTCGTGCAATGAGGAAGTCAGAACACCGTAGTTCGACCCAAAGAGACTGAAAGATGACTTGACTTGTGAACTGCTTACTTGCCTATGCTCAAGTGTATGATCTGTCTGGCACAGATGCAAACTGTCTTGCATTAGACGGAAGAAGCAAGTTCTCGTTTATGAGTGAAGATGATGAGAAAAGAATCCCGAAGGAGACGATTATTGTTTGTTTTTGTGTTTTCAGTCTTTTATTGCTTTTGAAAGTTTGTCATAAGTTAATGAGCTTAAGTCTAAACCAATGGATTTAGTAAATTCATCACATCTTCCCTCTGATTAGGGGTAATGAGAATACCTTAAGTGTGAAGTCAGATTCTCACACTTAAACACCTTTGGTATAAGATTAAGATCATTAACCTACTTATGATTATTTAGATGTTTTTGTTGTTTTTGTTTAGTGTTAAGTAATGAGATTAAGCCATAATCAGGGATTAAACAGACTCATTACACCATCCTAATAGAAGGATAATAGATGAGAATGTTTAAGCTGAGGAAAGCTCCTCAACTTAATCCATGATTAGGGATTAAACTCATGACAAAACAAAGCCTTTATTAAGTGGATTTTAGTTAATGATATGATGATGAAGTGAGTTTTAGGGTTTATAAGACAACTTGAGGGGGACTTGTCCATTAACACTAGGGTTAGTCCTTCTTAACCAGTTAAGGAAGAATTAGAACCCTAATGCAAGACCCAAGTTACAAGTGTGAAGTCTTGATGATTATTATGTGAATTAATTAGAGGATTTAAACACATTAAGGGTTCAACACTTAGGATTAAAGTTATACACTCCATCCTAAGAGAAGGATGCAGGCATAAGCTTAATCACAAAGCCTTAAAGCCTTTAGGGTTTAGTCCCTGATTATGAGATGAGAAGAGAAGACTCAAAGAGACACAAAGGTAAAACTAAGAGGGGAGACTAATCAAAACCCTAATCATTGTCATGCTTGGTTGTCCCTAAGGTTTGTGAGGTTTTCAAGAACAAGTCTTCAATGGAACCACCAGGAAGCAGATGAAAGGATCAAGAGAAGCAAAGCAACTTGCTTCATTCAAGAAGTCAAGTCACTTGAAGAAAGAAAGTGGGAAGAAGAAGAATGAGCAAGCTCAAACTCAAACACAAACCAAAATGCAGCAATGGATGCAAGAGAGATGAAAAGAAAAGTTATGAGAAGTGAAGGCAAATTCACTTCTCAAAGTTACTTACCACCTGAAAGGTTAGAAGAAAAATGCAATGCAATGCAAAATGAGATGAGATGACATGATGAAAAACAAAACCAGAAGCATGTTGATGATGATAATGATGCTATGAAGTGCTATGAACATGAGGCAGCACATGGAAATGATCATACAAGGTTATGAATGCAAATGAAGCAGGCTAAGAAGCATGGACATACATGAAAAGTTATGAAGTGCACATGGCATACAACATGGCAAATGCAAGATGCAATGATCAAACATGCTTTCTATATGTCTTATGATGCCAAATGAATCACATGGAAGCATGGAATGTCATGGCAAGTCATGTTATGCAAGAGAATGCAAGATGGATGCACATGGAAGCCCAAATTAGGGTTTATGGATCAAACATCAAACACAAACCAAAACCAGAAGCAAACCCTAAGATAAAAAAAATGGAAAATGCCACACAAAGGACCCCTAATCCCATACTAAACCAATGCCCAAAGGAGAGGTCTCAACTCTTAACCAAACTCAAGTTATGATTTTAACAAGTTATTAGGGTTTTTAGGGTTCCTAAACAAAAGAAATGCCAAACAAAATGAAAATGAGGAATCAAATCAAGGCCATTTAATCTCAAAAACTACATGCTAAACACAATTCAATGCAAGAAGAATCAATGTCCAACTCTTCATAGATAGGCAGAAATGATTTTTTGAACTTAGGATCAAAATAATGCACAAAAATGGTTTTAATTCAATGAAAAATTCTCAAAATGCATCAAGATCAAAAAAGAAATTTGGTTTGAAGGTTGGACAATGTTTCTAAATGTCTTAGAACATTTCATGAATTTTTTGGTGATTTTTAAATACCTAAAAGTATTTTTAATAAATTAATTCTCATTAATCAATTAAAAATAATCTTTTAAATATTTAAAAATACTTTTTCAATGATAAAAATAAAAACAAAAATATTTTTGTGTCATAAAAATTATTAAAACTCATGAGAAAATGTTTCATAATTTTTAAGCAATTTTTACTATTTTAAATTAATTATGCAAGTTAAATGAAAAGAAATGAAATAAAAATGAAAATAAATTAAATAAAAGGAAAGTAATCAGAAGGGAGGGTTGAGATTGCTTCTGGGCTAAAAGGGGTTGACTGGGCGCGCATCTGGACGGCCCAGGTTCAAACCAGCTTAATCCTGATTAATTAAATAATAATTCATAATTAAAACTTAATGAAATGATCCAGGCCTTCCATTCACGCGCGGGAAACACAATCCCATGGCTCACATTCAAAACTGGTGCCCTAACCCTAATTAGCAGTTAATGACTTTCAGGCTGCCGGAGAAGACTTCCGGTCGTCTTCTCCGGCCAGCACCCTCCCTGAGAATCTCCAAAACTCTTAAAACCTAACTAAAACAAAATCTAAAAACATGGAAATGATTCCCACTCACTCACGAACCAAACCCCCCGATCAAAACAAATTTATTCTTCCCTGAACTCATGAATCGAGCAAAACAAAATTTAGGTCACAGAGTTTCAGAGATCAATTAAATTCTCATTTCATCACCATTTCCAAAACTAAAAGCATCAGGATATTCAGTGAAGCATGGAGAACAAGTTTAGAACATAAAAAATGATTTCTGGAAAAATATTTCTTGAGCTACCTGAGATTCGAAGCTTTCACTCCAGCAACTTTCAGGCCTCCCCTCCTTGTGAAATCCACTCCACTTGATCCCCTGGTGATGCTTGAATGCTCAGGAGAAATTTATGTTGGCTGGATGAAGAGTTTGAACAGCTTCTGCTCAAGCTCAGTTGAACATGGCAATGGTGATTCAGGCTGTTTCTGGCAATGGTGAAGGGTTGCTTGTGGTCCAGATGATGAGTGGAGAAGGTTTGTGGAGTTTGTTTGGATGTTTGTGAGCTGTGGAGAGAGTTTCGAAAGGAACTGCAAGTTGGAGTGAAAATGGTGAAGTGGTGTTATGGCTTGTTTCAGGCTTGGTTCTTTGATGTTTTGGACTCAATGAGGCATGGTGAGTTGAAGTGTGGAAATAGTTTGGATGTTTGTGAGCTGGGCAGAGAAATTCGAAGAGTTTTGCAAAAGGGAGTGAACTTGTGTATGTGATGTTGTGAAGTGTTTCAGCCTGGCTTCCTCTTATGTTTTGCTTGCCAAAGGATAAAATAATCAATTCCAAGTGGCCAGAGGATGTGACATGGCCTGTGGTGATTGGGATGTTTGCTTTTGCCAAAAGTCAACTTTTTGTGTAAGGAAAGCATGGCTTGGTTCTAGGCTAGTACAAGGCATGGGCTGGCGCAGCAAGGGTGAGGGGAAGGGCTAGCAAAGCTCAGCATCCAATGTGGCAAGTGGTAGGGAGTGTGATCATGAGTTTTGCAAGTTGGTGCAACTTTGGTTCACATGTGACTTTCTCATTCTACAAGCCATGAAACATGAGCATTCTTGGTTCAATTCTGACTTTTAGGTCACATAGAATGTTTGTGTCATGGTTTGAAGTGAATTAGAAGCTACAAATGGCATTGGTTCATGATTTTGCAAAATTCACATTTGAGGCATGTCTTGAAAATCAATGATTTTAGCCAACTTTGTCACACCATAACTTTTGATCCAAGAAGAATTTGATCATGTTCTTGTACTTTTTGAAAAGGGAAAGATATATTCTACAACTTTCATGACCAAAGTTTTTCCATTTGAAGCATTTTTGGATCAAGAATCAAGGCTTGAAAAATGACCTAAAATGACATATTCTTGAAAAGTCAACTATGCCCAAAAAGTCAACATTTGCAAAAACTCCAAATTCTTGATTTTTGTGAACTTCAACCTTCTTCAATGATCAAATAAAGATCATATACACTCAAAATGATGAAGATCACCCATTGGTTGGGTCATTGGGGGCCTCAGATGCCCTGATTTTTACACTGACTTGTCTGAAAAGTCAACTCTTGATCAGATGACTTCCCCATGGAATTTCTTCATGAAAATTGATATGCATACTCCCTATACCATATAGAGACCAATGGAAACAAGAATGACCAAAAAATTTGAGGTTATGGCCTCTGAAACCAAAACCCTAATTTTAGGTCAACTGTGCAGTCTATCCTGGCTCTGCTTCCATGCAAACCTCAGTTCTTGTGATTCTTTTGAAATCTAGACTTTGAGAGGATAGAATATGATACAAGAACACATATGGACCCCTTTGAAGTGATTGGTGGCCTTTGGAGTGGCCCAAGTGGCTCTTGGATTGCTCAGATCACAAACCCTAGGTGCAGATGACGTAGAAACTATGCAGTGAATCAAAATATGATATGAGATGATATGATTGTGTTTATGCATATGGGATGATCACAAGCCATGGTGTGAATGGGTGAGGGCAAATTTGGGGTGTTTACAACTGAGAAAGGGGGTTGGTTACAACCTGGGAAGGTATTAGCACCCAGATTGTCCGCCGTACTCGACGGGATCCACGCTTAAAAGATTTGTGTTTTAAAGGGGTAGTGTCAGTGCAATTTGTGTATAGAAGAGCTGGAAAAGGATGTACAGGTGTCAGTGTAAAAGAAGTGTAAAGTGTATATATACAGTGTCAGTGCAGGAACAAGAATGAAATGCTCATGATAATGAGGCTTAAAGAATAAGGTTGAAAAGAGGGGGAATATACAGAGACTTTTGTTCGATAACTGTTAAGTTATGCCTACGTATCCTCTCGTGCAATGAGGAAGTCAGAACACCGTAGTTCGACCCAAAGAGACTGAAAGATGAATTGACTTGTGAACTGCTTACTTGTCTATGCTCAAGTGTATGACCTGTCTGGCACAGATGCAAACTGTCTTGCATTAGACGGAAGAAGCGAGTTCTCGTTTGTGAGTGAATGAGATGAGAAAAGAATCCCGAAGGAGACGATTATTGTTTGTTTTTGAGTTTTCAGTCTTTTATTGCTTTTGGATTTGTCATAAGTTAATGAGCTTAAGTCTAAACCAATGGATTTAGTAAACTCATCACATCTTCCCTCTGATTAGGGGTAATGAGAATACCTTAAGTGTGAAGTCAGATTCTCACACTTAATCACCTTTGGTGTAGGATTAAGATCATTAACCTACTTGTGATTATTTAGGTGTTTTTGGTGTTTTTGTTTAGTGTTGAGTAATGAGGTTAAGCCATAATCAGGGATTAAACAGACTCATTACACCATCCTAATAGAAGGATAATAGATGAGAATGTTTAAGCTGAGGAAAGCTCCCCAACTTAATCCATGATTAGGGATTAAACTCATGACAAAACAAGCCTTTGATTAAGTGGATTTTATTTAATGGTATGATGATGAAGTGATTTTTATGATTTGTAAGACAACTTGAGGGGGACTTGTCCATTAACACTAGGGTTAGTCCTTCTTAACCATTTAAGGAAGAATTAGAACCCTAATGCAAGGCCCAAGTTACAAGTGTGATGTCTTGGTACTTATTAAGTGAATTGATTAAGAGATTTAAACACATTAAGGGTTTAAAACTTAGGATTAAAGTTATACACTCCATCCTAAGAGAAGGATGCAGGCATAAGCTTAATCACAAAGCCTTAAAGCCTTTAGGGTTTAGTCCCTGATTATGAGATGAGAAGAGAAGACTCAAAGAGACACAAAGGTAAAACTAAGAGGGGAGACTAATCAAAACCCTAATCATTGTCATGCTTGGTTGTTCCTAAGGTTTGTGAGGTTTTCAAGAGAAGATCTTCAATGGAACCACCAGGAAGCAGATGAAAGGATCAAGAGAAGAAAAGCAACTTGCTTCATTCAAGAAGTCAAGTCACTTGAAGAAAGAAAGTGGGAAGAAGAAGAATGAGCAAGCCCAAACTCAAACACATACAAAAATGCAGCAATGGATGCAAGAGAGATGAAAAGAAAAGTTATGAGAAGTGAAGGCAAATTCACTTCTCAAAGTCACTTACCACCTGAAAGGTTAGAAAAGAAAATGCAATGCAATGCAAAATGGGATGGGATGACATGATGAGAGACAAAACCAGAAGCATGTACATGATGCTAATGATGCTATGAGATGCTACAAGCCAGCAACAACACATGGAGATGATCATACAAGTTCATGAATGCAAATGAAGCAAGTTAGGAACCATGAACATACATGAAAAGTTATGAAGTGCACATGACATACAACATGACAAATGAGGGATGCAATGATAAAACATGCTTTCAATATGTCTTATGATGTCAAATGAATCACATGGATGCTTGAAATGTCATGGCAAGTCATGTTATGCAAGAGAATGCAAGATGGATGCATATGGAAGCCCAAATTAGGGTTTATGAACCATACATCAAACAAAAACCAAAATCAGAAGCAAACCCTAAGATAAAAAATTGAAAATGCCACTCAAAGGACCCCTAATCCTATACTAAACCAATGCCCAAAGGAGAGGTCTCAACTCCTAACCAATCTCAAGTTATGATTTCACAAGATTTCTAGGGTTTTTAGGGTTTCCAAACAAAATAAATGCCAAACAAATTGAAAATGAAAGATCAAATCATGGCCATTTAATCCCACAAACTACATGCTAAACACAATGCAATGCAAGAAGAATCAATGTCCAACTCTTCATGGATAGGCAGAAATGATTTTTGGAACTTTGGATCAAATTAATGCATAGGAATGATTTTAAATCAATGAAAAATTCTCAAAATGCATCAAGATCAAAAAATAAATTTGGTTTGAAGGTTGGACAATGTTTCTAAATGTCTTAGAACATTTCATGAATTTTTTGGTGATTTTTAAATACCTAAAAGTATTTTTAATAAATTAATTTCCATTAATCAATTAAAAATAAACTTTTAAATATTTTTAAAATACTTTTTAAATGCTAAAAATGAAAATAAAAATATTTTTGTGTTTTAAAAATTAATGAAACTCAGGATAAAAAGTTTCATAATTTTTAAACAAGTTTTGCTATTTTGAATAAATTGGACAAATTAAATGAAAAGAAATGAAATAAAAATGAATTTAAACTGAATTAATGAGAAGTCAGCAGATCCTAGAGACTAGATTCAAACTAAAACGCGCGCGTGTTGACTTGGCGCCAGATCTCACGGCCCTCATTCAAACTCAGCTAATCAATGCTTATGCCCTAATTACGCCGTTAAACACTTTCAGATGACCGGAACAGTGTTCCGGTCATCTTCTCCGTTCACCCCAAACCTCAAACTCACTCCATACGTTACGAAAACGAAATCTAATTGAACAGAAACGTTTCCCACTCACTCACGAATCATAACCCTCAATCAAAACAAATTTATTTTTCCTGGAATGGCTGAATCGAAGCAAACAAGAACTAGGGCAAAAAAGTTTCAGAGACTAATTAAACTCTCATCTCTCCACCATTTTTAAAACTAAAGATATCAGAGCAATCAGTGAAGCATATAGAACAACTTTAGAACTTAAAAAATGATTTCTGGGAAAAAAGTTCTTGAGCTACCTGAGTTTCGAAGCTTTCACTCTGGTAACTTTCAGACCTCCCCTCCTTGTGAAATCCACTCCTTATGACCCCTTGATGATGCTTGAATGCTTAGAAGAAATTTATGCTGGCTAGTTGAAGAGTTTGAACAGCTTCTGCTCAAGCTCAGTTGAAAATGGTGATGGTGATTCAAGCTGTTTCAGGCCAGTGTGAGTGGTTCTTTGTGATCAGGGTGATGTTTTGAGAAGGTTTGTGGAGTTTGTTTGAGTGTGTATGGCCTGTGGAAGATGTTTCGAAGGGAACTGCAGGTTGGGGTGAAAATGGAGAAACAATGTTCTTGCTGGATTCAGGCTTGGTTCTTTGTTGGTTTGGGCTCAATGAAGTATGGTGAGATGATTAGTGAAACTTGTTTGAATGTTTGTGAGCTGGGCAGAGAGATTCGAAGAGAAATGCAAATGGGGTGAGTTTTGTGTATATGATGTTGTGTTCTCATTCAGCCTTGCTTCTTGGGTGTTATGGCCAGCATTTTCCTTGCATAAAGAACTCACATTGGTCAGGTGATGTGACCTGGCCTGCTGTGATTGGGATGTCTACTTTTGCAAAAAAGTCCACTTTGTTGTAAGGAAAGCATGGGTTGAGCCCTAGGCTAGCACAAGGACATGGGATGGCGCAGCATGGTGAGGTGAGATGCTATGGCTGGTTCAGCATCCAAGACATCAAGTGGGTGAGATGTGATGATAGTTTTTGCAAGTTGCTTACTTTTGAAACTTCATGAAAATCTCTTGCCTTGCTAACCATGAACATGTGATCTTTTGGTTCAAATCTGATCTTTAGGTCCCATGTGATGTTTGTACATTGGTTTGATGTGAACTAGAAGTTACAATTTGCTTTGGTTCATGAAATTGCAAGTTTTCCTTTTAGTGCATAACTTGAAAACTAGTGATTTTTGCCAACTTTAACACACCATAACTTTTGATCCAAAATGAATTAGGTCATGTTCTTGTACTTTTTGAAAAGGGAAAAATGTATTCTACAACTTTCATGACCAAAGTTTTTCCATTTGAAGCATTTTTGGATCAAAAAGCAAGGCTTGAAAAATGGCATAAAATGACATATTCTTGAAAAAGTCAACCATGCCCTAAAAAGTCAACTTTGCAAAAACTTCAAATTCTTGATTTTTGTGAACTTAAATCTTCTCCCATGATCAAATAAAGATCATATACACTCAAAATGATGAAGATCACCCCTTGGTTGGGTCATTGGGGGCCTCAGATGCCCTGATTTTCCACTGACTTGTCTGAAAAGTCAACTCTTGATCAGATGACTTCCCCATGGAATTTCTTCATGAAAATTGATATGCATACTCCCTATACCATATAGAGACCAATAGAAACAAGAATGAGCAAAAAATTTGGAGTTATGGCCTCTGAAACCAAAACCCTAATTTTAGGTCAACTGTGCAATTAAACCTGGCTCTGCATCCACACCATTCCCAGTTCTTGTGATTCTTTTGCATTTTTGACTTTGAGGGGATTTAATATGATTTAAGAACACACATGGACCCCTTTGAAGTGATTTGTGGCCTTTGGAGTGGCTCAAGAAGCTCTTGGATTGCTCAGATCACAAACCCTAGATGCAGATGACTTAGAATCTATGCAGTGGATCAAAAATGAGATATGAGGTGATATGATTGTGTTTATGCATATGAAATGATCACAAGCCATGGTGTGAATGGGTGAGGGCAAATTTGGGGTGTTTACAAAGCTCCTGCTTAGGCATGTTGGTTTGTGGCACTTGTGCAGACAACCACAGCCAACATTCGAACTCCTCACATTGGAATTTCTGGGTTCGTTTCAATATGTTACACCTCCGGTTCATCAAGTCAACTCACCGGCATTGCAAAGTTCAGAATGCTCGGCCGAGAGTTCTAAATTACACAAACAAGGATCGCCGAACTGTTAGGTTTCGATCACGGCGACGATGCTCATCTCCGTGTGCCGGACAACTTCAGCGAAACCGCTTTCACCTTATGGCACGACATCACCAACACCCGTGCTACTACCTTTCAGAGTCTCAATGCTACCCACATCCATAACCCGGTGTCGCTCCCGACAAATGAAACTGGGTCAGATGAAGGTACAGACGCGAACGGTCGGCGAAGGGAACAGTGAGAACACACAGCCGTGAACCCACTGGAGAATGAATAGAGTCGCCAGCTAGGCATTTTTATCCCGGAGGAAAGGCAATGCTGCATAAGCCTAGAAAGAGATGGATAAGACGGTTTGCGAACCAGAGAGACTGAGAAAGGGGGTTGGTTACAACCTGGGAAGGTATTAGCACCCAGATTGTCCGTCGTACTCGACGGGATCCACGCTTAAAAGATTTGTGTTTTAAAGGGGTAGTGTCAGTGCTATTTGTGCATAAAAGAGCTGGAAAAGATGTACAAGTGTTAGTGTAAAGAAATGTGATGTGTATAAATGTACAGTGTCAGTGTGAGGAAAGAGTATGCTCAGGATCATGAGGCTAAAAGAATAAAGCTGGAAAGAGGGGGAATATACAGAGACTTTTGTTCGATAACCGTTAAGTTATGCCTACGTATCCTCTCGTGCAATGAGGAAGTCAGAACGCCGTAGTTCGACCCAAAGAGACTGAAAGATAAAATTGACTTTGATGAACTGCTTGCTTGTCTATGCTCAAGTGTATGACCTGTCTGGCTCAGATGCAAACTGTCTTGCATTAGACGGAAGAAGCAAGTTCTCGGTTGTGAGTGAAGATGATGAGAAAAGAATCCCGAAGGAGACGATTATTGTTTGTTTTTGAGTTTTCAGTCTTTTATTGCTTTTTGGAGTTTGTCATAAGATAATGAGCTTAAACCTAAATCAATGGATTTGGTAAACTCATCACATCATCCCTCTGATTAGGGGTAATGAGAATTACCTTAAGTGTGAAGTCAGATTCTCACACTTAATCACCTTTGATGTAGGGTTAAGATCACTAACCTACTTGTGATTAATTAGATGTTTTTGTGATTTTTGTTTAGTGTTAAGTAATGAGGTTAAGCCATAATCAGGGATTTAACAGGCTCATTACACTATCCTAAAAGAAGGATAATAGATGAGGGTGTTTAAGCTGAGGAAGGATCCTCAGCTTAATCCATGATTAGGGATTAAACCCATGACAGAACAAACCTTTGATTAAGTGGATTTTATTAATGATATGATGATGAAGTGTTTTTTATGATTTGTAAGACAACTTGAGGGGGACTTGTCCATTAACTTTAGGGTTAGTCCTTCTTAACCAATTAAGGAAGAATTAGAACCCTAATGTAAGGCCCAAGTTACAAGTGTAATGTCTTGATGATTATTAGATGGATTAATTAAGAGAGTTCAACACCTTAAGGGTCCAAGACTTAGGATTAAAGTTATACACTCCATCCTAAAAGAAGGATGCAGGCATGATCTTAATCACAAAGTCTTAAAGCCTTGAGGGTTTAGTCCCTGATTATGAGGTGAGGGGAGATGACTCAAGGAGAGACACAAAGGTAAAAACTATGGGGGAGACTAATCAAAACCCTAATTCATTATCATGCTTGGTTGGTCCTAATGTTTGTGAGGTTTTCAAGAACAATCTTCAGATGAACCACCAGGAAGCAGATGAACAAGATCAAGAGAAGCAAAGTGACTTGCTTCATTCAAGAAGTCAAGTCACTTGAAGAAAGAAAGTGGGAGGAGGAAGAATGAGCAGGCTCAAACTCAAACACACATAAGAATGCAGCAATGGATGCAAGAGAGATGAAAAGAAAAGGTTATGAGAAGTGAAGGCAAATTCACTTCTCAAGTTACTTACCACCTGCAATGTTAAAAAGGAAATGCAATACAATGCTAAATGAGATGAAATGATATGATAAGCAAAAACCAGAAGCATGTTGATGATGATGATGATGCTATGGAGTGCTATGAACATGAGACAAGACAATGAGATGTTCATACAAAGTCATGGATGCAAATGATGCAAGTTGAGGGGCATGGACAAACATGAAATGTTATGAAACATACAAGACAAATGACATGGCAAATATGCAATGCAATGATCAAACATGATTCATACATGTCTTAAGATGTTAAATGAATCATGAGAATGCACAAAATGTAATGGCAAGTCATGTTATGCAAGAGAATGCAAGAGGGATGCAAATGAAAGCCCAAATTAGGGTTCATGGATCAAACATCAAACACCAACCAAAAACAGAAGCAAACCTTAACCTAAAAAATGGAAAATGGTACCCAAAGAAACCCTAGACCTATAACAAACCACTGCCCAAAGGGGAGCTCTCAACTCTCAACCAAACTCAAGTTATGAATTTTACAAGTTATTAGGGTTTTTTAGGGTTTGTTACAAAAGAAATGCCAATCAATTAGAAAATGCAAGATCAAATCTTGGCCTTTTTATCCTTGAAAGTTCATGCTAAATGGAAAACAATGCAAGAAGAATCAATGTCTCAACCTTCACCAATAGGCAGAAATGAATTTTCAAACTTATGAACAAAATAATGCATCAAAAATGATTTAATTCAATGAAAAATTCTTAAAATGCATCAAGATCAAAAAAGAAATTTGGTTTGAAGGTTGGACAATGTTTCTAAATGTCTTAGAACATTTCATGAATTTTTTTGTAATTTTTAAATACCTAAAAGTATTTTTAATTAATTAATTCTCATTAATCAATTAAAAATAATCTTTTAAATATTTAAAAATACTTTTTTAATGATAAAAAATAAAATAAAAATGTTTTTGTGTCATAAAAATTAATAAAACCTTAAAGAAAAAGTTTCATAATTTTTATGATTTTTTAACTATTTTAAATAAATTGTGCAATTTAAATGAAATAAATATGAATAAAAATTAAATTAAAGTGAAAGTATGCAGAATGGATGGCCAGGATGCGTCCAGGATTCAAATGGGGTTGACTGCGCGCCAGAATGAGAGGCCCAGATTGCTTCAGATCAAATTAAATAAACGTGGTTAATTAACCCTAACACGTGGATTAGGGCTAATTGCAATGATCTGGACCTTTCAATCTGGAGGGAAGTCAATGGGTCAACGCATATCCACGGCCAGCATTCAAACTTACACTAATTATGGGATTAAGCCCTAAATAATCTCAGGTGGCCGGAGAAGACTTCCGGTCGTCTTCTCCGGCCAGAAGCTTGCCTGAAAAAGTTCAAAACCTCTCAAAACGCAAAATAAATGAAAACTAAGCCATGGGAAATGATCCCCAACACCTCACGAATTAAAACCCTCTCTCAAAACAAATTTATCTAACCTAAACAAGTTGAATCGAAGAAAACAAAATCTAGGGTTCGTGAGCTTCAAACAGCAATTAAACTCTCAAAACGCAACCATTTTCAAAACCAATGGTACCAGAATGGTCAGCAAGACATGTAGAGCAAGTTTGTAACAATCAAATTGATTTCTGGAAAAATTAATTTGGAGTTACCTGAGATTTGCAACCTTTGATCTAGGAACTTTCAGGCCCTTTCTTTAAGTGCAAGCTGCTCCTCTTGGCCCCCCAAAGATGTCTGGATGCTCAAATGGAGTTTAGACTTGCTGGATGATGAGTTTCGAAGAGAACTGCTTCAGTTCAGTCAACAATGGCAGTTGAGATTTTGGCACTTTCAGGCTATGAGAGATGGTTGTTTGTGATCTATGAAGTGTGTTGAGAAGTTTGGCAAAGTTTGTTTTGATGTTTGTGGGCTATAGTGAGAGTTGCAAGTGAAACTGCAAACTGAGGTGAGAGATGGCAGTGAAGTGTTTTGGTTGTTTCAAGCTCTGGTTCTTGATGCTTTGTGTTCTATGGATCAAGGTGAGATGAATGGAGGAAAAAAATTTTGGGTTTGCAGGCTGTGTAATGAAATTCGAAGGAAGTTGCAAGTTGGGGTGTTTTTGTGTAAGTTGTGAATGTCAATGCTTCAGCCTTGGTTGCCATGTGATATGGCCAGCAAAATGAATGAATAAACAATTCTGATTGGCCTCTTGATGTGACATGGCCTGCTATGATAGGTGTGGCTACTTTTGCTCAAAATCCACTTTTGTGTAAGATAGGGCATGGTGAGGTGTTTAGGCCAGTACAAGGCATGGCTGGCGCAGCAAAAGGTGAGGGAAGGGCTAGCCAAAGTCAGCTTCCAATGCTGCAAGTTGTGGGAAGTGAATCATGAGCTTTTGCAAGTTGTTGTACTTTTGGTTCACATGTGATCTTTTGGCCAACCAAGCATGAAATCATGGGCATTCCTAGTCAAAATCTGATTTTTGTGACTTAGAGAAAGTTCACATGCTGGTTTGACATGAGTTTGAGGCAGCAATTTGATTTGGTTCAAGACTTAGCAAAATTCCCACTTGGTGCATGACTTGAAAAACAATGATTTTTGGCAACTTTGCATGGCCATAACTTTTGATCCAAGAAGAGTTTGATCATGTTCTTGTACTTTTTGAAAAGGGAAAGATGAGATCTACAACTTTCATGACCAAAGTTTTTCCATTTGAAGCCTTTTTGGATCATAAATCAAAGCTTGAAAATTGACCTAAAAGGATGCATTCTTGAAAAGTCAACAAAACCCAAAAAGTCAGCTTTTGCAAAAACCCTAAATTCTTGATTTCCATGAACTTCAAACTTCTTCCATGATCAAATAAAGATCATATACACTCAAAATAATGAAGGCCACCCATTGGTTGGGTCATTGGGGGCCTCAGATGCCCTGATTTTGCACTGACTTGTCCAGAAAGTCAACTCTTGATCAGATG
The DNA here is from genome assembly GCA_963966055.1 of Lathyrus aphaca. NCBI lineage: Eukaryota > Viridiplantae > Streptophyta > Magnoliopsida > Fabales > Fabaceae > Lathyrus > Lathyrus aphaca. Next base: position 211,775,859 of record OZ014525.1, on the reverse strand, counting down.
ACTTCCCCATGGAATTTCTTCATGAAAATTGATATGCATACTCCCTATACCATATAGAGACCAATGGAAACAAGAATGACCAAAAAATTTGGAGTTATGGCCTCTGAAACCAAAACCCTAATTTTCAATCAACTGTGCAGTTCATCTTGGCTCTGTATCCACTCAAACCCTAGTTCTTGTGATTCCTATGCATTTTTGACTTTGAGGAGATGAAATATGATATAAGAACACACATGGACCCCTTTGAGTTGATTAGTGGTTTTTGGAATGGCTCAGGAGGCCCTGAGGTTGCTCAGATCACAAACCCTAGGTGCAGATGCCTTAGAAGCTATGCAGTGAATCAAAATGAGATGTGAGATGATATGTTTTGTGTATATGCATATGAGATGATCACAAGCCATTGTGTGAATGGGTGAGGGCAAATTTGGGGTGTTTACAGCTGCCCCTATTCAAACATGAGTTAGCTGTGCAGGATGTAAGCGACGGCTTAACAGGCAAACAGGATAACTTGTGGTTGAATACCAAAGACAGTCCAAAATTTGCACTCACAGAAATGAAGAAGAAAAGGGATATAGATTGTAAGAGCAAATAAAGTATATCGTAAAGTATGGGCGACGGAGGACGACCGTCGAGCAGAGGACGACTGCTGGGTAAGGTGGTATGTGAAGCAAAGCGATGACGGGGACGGCCGACATGCTGGTAAAGTGTATAAAGCAATGACGGGTACGACCGACAAGCTGGGGATAACAGGTAAAGCTAAGACGGGGACGGCCGACTAGCTGGGGAAAATAAAATATCATGATGGGGACGGCCATCAAGATAAAGCTGCAAAATTCTGAGGATTAATGAAACATGACGGGGACGGCCATCAAGATAAAGCTGCAAAATTCTGAGGATTAATGAAACATGACGGGGACGGCCATCAAGTTCATAAAGGTAAAGTAACCAACGATGGGGACGGCCATCGGGCTAAAAAAGGAAAAGGGACCACGACGGGGACGGCCATCGGGTTAAAGAATAAATGAAATAGACAGATGATGGGGGACGGCCATCAAAGGTGAAGGACGATCACCTAGCAGGGGACGGCTGCTCTGTTGGGCATAAAAGAAATATGATGGGGACGACCATCAAAGGTGGAGGACGACCACCTGGCAGGGTACGGCTGCCAAAATATCAACGATGGGGACGGCCATCGGATAGAAAAGGTCAACGATGGGGACGGCCATCGGACGAGCATGATGGAGGACGACCATCAAGAAGTGGAGGACGACCACTCAGCAGGGGACGGCTGCTCTCAAAGTTTATCATAACACAGGATGAGTGTTAGACAACTAAAATCAACAATGGGGACGGCCATTGGATAAAGTGATGAAGGACGATCATCAAAAGGTGGAGGACGACCACCTAGCAGGGGACGGCTGCTAAAATCAACGATGGGGACGGCCATCGGATGAGCATGATGGAGGACGACCATCAAGAAGTGGAGGACGACCACTCAGCAGGGTACGGCTGCTCTCAGAGGTATCATAACACAGGACGAGTGTTAGATAAAAAGAAAAAGAAAATTTGCTGGCAATCTACTGGGAAGATAGTAAACACGGACGAGCGTTTACATCCAAGAAACAAAAGGTATAAGTGTTTGGTATTGTGTATAGATTAAAGGTGCGGACGAGCATCCTTAAGACTATGAGACGGACGAGTATCATGTAGAAACAAACTGACACGTGCTCAGAGCTGATGATACGGACGAGTATCAACTGGTTAACAAGGAACACGGACGAGTGTTGCATCTGAAAGTATCCTCCTGGGGAATAGTAGACACAGACGAGCATCTATATTCACGAAGACATAAGTGTTTGACACGGTGTATGGATTAAAGATGCGGACGAGCATCCTTAAGACTATGATACGGACGAGTATCATGTAGAAACAAACATTAGACGCAATGTTCTGGGATGATGGTACGGACGAGTACCAACTGGTTAACGAAGAACAAGGACTACTGTCGACTCTGTGGGGATATGAGTGATGATGTATACAAGATACGGACGAGTATCTGTATAAGTGTACCAATGAGTAGTGAGTATTGTATATGAGGGTTTATCTGCTAGGGGGAGCGACACGGACGAGTGTTGAAAAAGTATAATATGAACAAGTACATGGGTTGTAAAAGCGTAAGCGACTGCGCTGGGGATATGACACGGACGGGTGTCGAGAAAAGTATATATGTGAGTATAGGCGACCACGCTGGGGATATGACACGGACGGGTGTCAAGAAAGTGTATAGGTATATGTAAGTGCAAAGAGGGTGTCTTTGGCTTTCTGCTGGTGACACGACACGGATGAGTGTCAGGATGTATCTGCGATACTGGCGATCTTGGTTTGTAAAGTGTATTCAGGCAACCTGCTGGGAAATGATGATACGGACGGGTATCAAAAAGGAAATATGCACTGGTGTTTGTGATATGGGGCAGCTGCTTTTGCTGGGACTCTGATGGGGATGTATTCTGTATGCCGACAGATTGTCAATATTTACAAGTGTTCAAATCACAACATGACTTATGATTATGCTATGCATTTGATTTTTTTGCCGTAATGCTCCGTATTAGACGGAATGCTACGCTCTGGGGGTGAATATGATGCGAATGCTATGATTATGCAAAGAGGCACTGATCCGGGATCCGGATCCCGTTGCCGCGGAGATCTCTGGTCGATCTGCTGAGGAAGACATCCCAGCTGGGGATGGGATCATTGTTAGATCTATTGGTGTATCTGCTTGGGGATATAGATCAATGGTTGACGTATCCTTATAATGCGGGACCCAGCTGGGGTTTGTAGAAGCTTTCTCTCTCTCTGTTGTGACTTCTTCGTGCGCTGCTCTTCTGAATAGAGGCATGAAGCTCTGTGGGGAGATGATTCCTCGATTCTCGCATCCTGCTGAGGAATAATGGCTACTCGGCTGGGGAAGTGAGAGGCAAATCAACTGGGGGCAGCAACAAGAAGCAAACTCAGCTGGGGATAGAGTGTCTCCGATGCTGTACGTTGATTTGGCAACTTTGCTGGGGAAGTGGGCACCTCCCAGTGCCAGGTGAGTTGATAATGATTTGCCAGTTGCTGAGACGTAACTTGCATGCCCCAGGTCGCGTTCTGGATACCTGCAATCCTGCAAAGATAAGGAAACGTACAAAAGGTCCCGAGGTATCCTTTACCGGATTCCGTCATAGGAGCTAAGTACTCTCAAGAGTAATCACATTCCCTGTAAGCATGTGTTTTATTTTTAAAGACAGGCATCTGTACTTATGCAGTTGTGTTTTTAGAGATATCAGACAACTCTTTTGCAAAACTTAAATGTAAAAAACGAGACATGACTGAAAATCTGATTATATTAATTCGTGTGCCCTGAATTGGCAAAATACAGTCAGAGAAACATATCTCCTGAAATGAGGAGATTGTTACAAATTGAGAAATAAAGTGCTGGCGGTGTTGACGACGCTTTGAGGAGCTTCCTCTCCTGCTATGACTCGTATGACAATGACGTTCTTCTCGTCTTGCTTTCTGGAGAGAGTTGATTCTGATTGAAGCTTGATCCTTTGGAGCTTACCAAGTTGTAGGCGATACAGACGAATTCAGAGTGCAGTTGTTCGCTTATTCCCTTATTTTGCATGGATCGCCCTTTCGGGTTTTCAATCCATCGGGATACCCATTTTTGCCTGAGCTGTCCAATGCGGCTTTTCAACTCAGCGGGTGTACAATTTTTTATTTATTTTCCCTTATTTTTGCCCGAGTCTTTTATTCTGTTTTTGACTCGCCGGGATGCCCTATTTTTGCCTGGACTTACATTCTGTTTTTATGTCCAGCGGGTCATTTTATGCGAAGTATTTTTTAACTGCATCTGAATTCACAGGGGACGGGAAATCTTCACCATCCATGGTGCTGAGCATCAGTGCTCCACCAGAGAAGACTTTCTTCACAACAAATGGTCCTTCGTAATTGGGAGTCCACTTGCCCCTGTGGTCTGTATGAGGAGGGAGGATTCTCTTCAACACAAGATCTCCCACTTGGTACTCTCGGTGCCTGACTTTCTGATCGAAGGCTCTCTTCATCCTTTTCTGATATAACTGCCCGTGGCAGATTGCAGCCAATCTCTTCTCTTCGATCAGACTCAGTTGTTCGTATCGGGCCCGAACCCATTCTGCTTCGTTTAGCTTAACATCCATCAGTACCCGTAGGGAGGGTAGTTCAACTTCAACAGGTAGGACTGCTTCCATACCATACACAAGTTGATACGGTGTTGCCCCAGTGGATGTCCTGATTGATGTGCGGTACCCATGCAAGGCAAACGGTAGCATTTCATGCCAATCTTTGTAAGTGACTACCATCTTCTGCACAATCTTCTTGATATTCTTATTTGCTGCCTCAACAGCGCCGTTCATCTTTGGCCTGTAAGGAGAAGAATTGTGATGTTGGATCTTGAAGTCCCGGCACAGCTCTGCCATCATTTTGTTGTTGAGATTGGAACCATTATCAGTAATGATTCGCTCGGGAACTCCATATCGACAGATGATATCTCTTTTCAGAAATCTGGCTACCACTTGCCTTGTGACACTTGCATATGAGGCTGCTTCAACCCACTTTGTAAAATAATCGATGGCGACCAGGATGAATCTGTGGCCGTTCGAAGCAGCTGGCTCAATTTTGCCAATCATGTCAATGCCCCACATAGCAAAGGGCCATGGTGAAGACATTATGTTCAGGGGATTGGGAGGCACATGCACCTTGTCTGCATAAATCTGGCATTTATGGCATTTTCTGGCGTAAGCACAACAGTCTGCATCCATTGTGATCCAGTAATAGCCTGATCTTAACAACTTCTTAGCCATGGCATGCCCTCCTGCATGGGTACCAAAGGATCCTTCGTGCACTTCATGCATCAACAAATCTGCTTCTGTCTTGTCAACACATCTGAGGAGTACCATATCAAAGTTCCTCTTGTATAAAGATCCATCAGTGTTCAGAAAGAAACTTCCAGCAAGCCTTCTTAAAGTCTTTTTATCATTGGAAGATGCCCCAGGTGGGTATGTTTGATCCTCCAAGAAGCACTTGATGTCATGGAACCAAGGCTTATCATCTTTAGCAATATCTGCTGCAAATACATATGCTGGTCTATCAAGTCTCGATACTGAAATCTGAGGTACAAAGTTAGCAGCTTGAACTTTGATCATGGATGAAATGGTAGCAAGAGCATCCGCAAACTGATTCTCGTCCCGAGGGATATACTCAAGCTTGACTGTTGTGAAGAAAGTCAATAACCTTCTTGTATAATCCCTGTAAGGTATCAGATGATCTTGGTGTGTATACCATTTTCCGTTGGTCTGATTGACTACCAAAGCTGAATCTCCGAATACGGTCAATGTCTTGATCCTGAGGTCAATGGCTTCCTCAAGACCCATAATGCAAGCTTCGTATTCAGCTTCGTTGTTAGTGCAGTTGAAAGTGAGCTTTGCCGAGAAAGGCATGTGAACCCCTTTAGGTGTAATGAGTACTGCACCAACACCACGGCCATTCATGTTGACAGCCCCATCAAACATCATAGTCCATTCTTCTTCTGGGTCAGGCCCTTCAGTGTGAATAGGCTCTTCATGATCTTTTGCTTTAATGAACATGATGTCTTCATCGGGGAAGTCGAACCTCATAGGCTGGTAGTCATCAATGGGTTGCTCAGCAAGATATTCAGATAGTACACTGCCCTTGATGGCTTTCTGAGATGTGTACTGTATGTCGTATTCTGTGAGAATCATCTGCCATCTTGCAACCCGTCCGGTAAGAGCTGGCTTCTCGAAAATGTACTTGACTGGGTCCATCTTTGAGATCAATAGAGTAGTATGGGTCAACATATACTGCCTTAGTCGGCGAGCAGCCCACGCTAAAGCACAGCAAGTTTTCTCGAGCAGTGAATAACGTTGTTCACAGTCGGTAAACTTTTTGCTTAGGTAGTAAATTGCATACTCTTTTCGACCAGACTCGTCATGCTGACCTAGTACACACCCCATCGATTCTTCTAATACTGTCAAGTACATAATCAGAGGTCTTCCTTCAACTGGAGGCATAAGGATTGGAGGTTCTTGCAAATACTCCTTGATCTTGTCAAAAGCTTTCTGGCAGTCTTCGTTCCACCTGACCGTTTGCTCCTTTCTTAACAGCTTGAATAAGGGTTCACAAGTTGCTGTAAGGTGAGATATGAACCGTGAAATGTAGTTCAATCGACCTAAGAACCCTCGAACTTCTTTCTCAGTTTTCGGTGCAGGCATTTCTTGAATAGCTTTGACTTTATCAGGGTCAACTTCAATCCCTTTCTCACTTACAATAAAGCCCAGCAGCTTACCGGATCGCACCCCGAATGTGCATTTGTTGGGGTTCAACTTTAGTTGGTATTTCCTCAGACGCTTGAATAACTTGAGCAGATTCACCAGGTGATCTTCCTCTGTAAGGGACTTGGCGATCATATCATCCACATAACATTCGATTTCCTTATGGATCATATCGTGGAATAATGTTACCATAGCCCGTTGATAGGTTGCACCAGCGTTCTTGAGCCCAAATGGCATTACCTTATAGCAGAACGTGCCCCAAGGTGTGATGAACGTTGTCTTCTCCATGTCTTCAGGTGACATCTTAATCTGGTTGTATCCTGAAAATCCATCCATGAAGGAGAATACCGAGAACTGAGCCGTGTTATCCACCAATACATCAATGTGAGGTAATGGGAAGTCATCTTTCGGGCTGGCTCTGTTCAGATCCCGGTAATCAACACACATTCTTACTTTTCCGTCCTTCTTAGGCACAGGTACTATGTTAGCAACCCACGGAGGATAGCTAGTCACAGCAAGGAACCCGGCGTCCCATTGCTTTTGTACCTCTTCCTTGATTTTCATAGCCATGTCTGGGCGAGTTCGGCGCAGCTTTTGTTTGACTGGTGGGCATTCTTCCCTCAAAGGCAGCTTGTGCACAACTATATCGGTATCCAACCCTGGCATGTCTTGGTACGACCAAGCAAACACATCAACATACTCTTGAAGCAGATCTATCAGTTGTCTCTTCACTAAGTCTTGCAGGCAGGCCCCGATTTTGACTTCTTTCACGTCTTCCTCCGTACCAAGATTAATCACTTCAATCTCCTCCTGATGAGGAGTAATAACCTTTTCCTCCTGTCTTAACAACCTGGCTAGCTCTTCAGGAAGCTCATATTCTTCATCAACCCCTTCATCAGCTTGATTGATCGGATTGTCAAAGTCATACGATGTCATAGCTGTGCTGTTGTCGGTGCGGTCTGGAAGGCACTCTCTGCAAGGGTTAAGTCGGTTCATTTTAGTGATTGATTTTAATCTTGCTTTAGAAAAAAGTGAAATGAAGTTATCATTTTGAAAACACCGCCATTTATTTTTGTACAAAAAGAAAAATGGAAAAACAGTGAGCAGAAAAGAAAAAGACTCGTTTGCAAAAAGATGTCTGATGCTTCATTAATTTAATCTTGTTTGCACAAAAGTACAGATGGCCCTGATTACAAAATGAGTCTTGTCATCTTGGGCAAGATGCAAGACTTTGATGCATGCTATAAAAGATACAGGAAATAATAATTACTCTGCTCGAGTAACACTTATAATTTCCTGGGAAGACCAGTTCGAGACACTGCTCCCCGGGATCTTTGGACGAATCCAATTCTCCAGGTTGCGCTCCTCTTCCAGCTCGTCTTCCAGACAGTTGATAGCATCGGGGGTTAGCATTCCCCCACTGACAAATCCTGGCTCTGCAGCAGCCTTTGCTTGATGTTGAGTTGGTTTGTAACCCAACCCAAATTTGTCCTTCTTCTCCTCCACAGCTAAGACCTTGCCCCAGCCTTGGGCAGTTCCTTCTTCAACAACCTTCCGGGCTTGTTGATAAGACGACATCGGGGTACCAGATACAGCAGATGCTTCATTCACATTCAACGCTTCAAACCCCTGGCTCATTGTTTCATGGATCTCTCCATCCATTTCAATGTACTTGTAGGTTGCCAGGTGGCTAACAAAGATGTCCTCTTCTCCACAGATTGTGACAACTTGACCCTCCCACTCAAATTTTAACTTTTGGTGAAGGGTAGACGTTATAGCGCCAGCGGCGTGAATCCAGGGTCTACCCAACAAACAGCTGTAGGCGGGCTGAATGTCCATCACATAAAAGATAGTTTTAAAAGTCTGCGGGCCAATTGTCACGGGCAGCTCAATCTCTCCCAGAACCGATCTCTTCGAGCCATCAAAAGCTCTAACCACCAGGTTGCTGGGTCTCAATGCCAGTCCATCGTATTCAAGCTTCACCAGAGCCTTCTTTGGTAAGACATTCAGGGAAGAACCTGTGTCCACCAGCACATGAGAAAGGACAGCTCCTTTGCATTCCAGGGTTATGTGCAAGGCTTTGTTGTGGTTGCGGCCATCCGCTGTCAAGTCAGAGTCGGTAAACCCTAGTCCATTGCTAGCAGTAACATTTCCAACAACGGTTTCCAATTGGTTGACAGTAATCTCCTCGGGCACGTAAGCTGCGTGCAGGACTTTCAGTAGTGCATTCCGATGGGCTTCGGAGCACATAAGCAGTGAGAGGATGGAGATTTTGGATGGCGTCTGGTGAAGTTGATCCACAATTTTGTAATCACTCTTTTTGATGATCCTCATGAACTCATCAACTTCCTGATCGAATGGAGTCTTCAGGGCTTCTTTGGCAGCTGGATCTTCCTGCACCGGTCCTTTACCCTTTGCCTTGGCGGCAGCTTCTGCCTCGGCAGTGGGTCTTTGAACTTGTGAAGCAAAGAGACGTCCGCTTCGAGTGAAGCCTCCGCCTCCCCCCACATTATCTACTTGTGGTGCAGGTGCTGATGTTTCAAGAGTGATTCTTTTCCCTTCACAGTACACGTCAGAGCCATAGTGCCAAGGGATGGCCCTATTGCTTTCATATGGTACTGGTCCAGGCACCGTGACAGTGACTGGACTGATTGCTGCTGCTGAAGGGACTGTTATTGTTTGTGGATCATAAAAGATTGTAACTGGTGCTCTAGTGGGAGCAGCACCTTCTGAATGATAAGCGGAATTGTTTTCTGGATCATAAAATATGGTAACAGTGGAGACATCTTCATGATTGTTTGCTGGTGTTGTAGAAGGTTCTGTTGGAAGAACTGTTGTTGTTGTTGATGGGGAGTCGAAGTGGACTGAAGCTGAAGTTGTAGCAGGAGAAACTGTTGAAAACTGATCATTGGGTAGAACAGATGAGGTACTTGCTGATGTTGCTGATGAATTGTTGGGAACAATTGTTGCTGTATTTGTAGGAGAATCTGAAACCATTGCTGATGAAGTCGTCGGGTTTGCCGGGAATGATGTAGTGATCTGCAGTAAGCCACTCTGAATAAGGCTGTCAATGCCATTCCTCAAGTCTTCACACCCATTCCAAGAAATATTGCAGTATGGGCACCCTAGTTCACACCCCGGAAATATATTACTTTCACGGAGTTGAGCCTTGATTTCCACCAATGGTGTCCTGATCTGATCCACACTGGTTATCAAATAAGACGGTTGGTCTTCTTCGATAGCATTAATTCGGGGACCACCATGGTGTGGCATTGGGTTTTTGCTGACGTTGGGCGGGGGTGCAAAGTTCAAAGCCTTGGAGTCTACTAAGTCTTGTACCTTCATATGCAGAGCCCTGCATTTTTCTGTACTGTGACCAGGCGCGTTTGAGTGAAAAGCACACCTAGCATTAGAGTCATAGTTTCTTGGTAGACTGTTTGGATCCGGAGGTGCCAACGTTCTTAGCTCAACCAGGTTGAGTTTCAGAAGCTGTGGCAGCAAAGCAGCATACGGCATTGGAATCGGGTCGATCACTCGATTAGCTTGAGAGGGCCTTTGTTGGAATGGCCTCTGTTGATTGTTGTTGTTGGAGTTGTTGTTGTTGTAGTTCCTTGGAGGATATTGGTTCTGCTGATACGGAGGTTGTTGTTGGAAATTTTGTTGAGGAGGCTGATAGACCGGCTGAGGATGAGCTGGAGCAGGGATTGTGACTGCTGCTATTGTTCTTGGAACATATTGGGGCCTACCCCTGTTGGTATGAATGGCATTGGTCTCGCCAGCTCTTCTAGGGCCTGCAAAAGGCTTTCTTGTACCACTGGACGAACTAGCACCATTATCAGATATCTTACCCATCTTTAATAGGCTTTCAATTCTCTCCCCGGCTATAACAACATCTGCGAAGCTGGTGGAAGAGAAAGCAGCCAACCTGTCAATATACGTTCCCTGGAGAGTGTTCATAAACATATCTGCCATTTCTCTCTCAGACATTGGTGGTTGAACAGCAGCAGCCAATTGCCTCCATCTCTGAGCATATTCTCTGAAGCTCTCTCTTGACGACTGCGACATTCCCATTAGGAGAGTCCTGTTGGGTGCCATGTCTAAGTTGTATTGATACTGTCGGATGAAGGCTTCTGCCAGGTCCTTCCAGCATCTTATAGTTGCTCTTGTCAGATGGGAGTACCATTCCCTTGATGCTCCAGTCAAGCTATCTTCGAAGTAGAACATCCAGAGTTTCTCATCCATTGTATAGGCTTTCAGCCTTCCCAGAAACGATTGCAAATGAGTCCGGGGACATGAAGTCCCATTATATCTTTCGAAATAAGGAGGCTTGAACTTATGAGGGATCCTGACCCCCTCTACTAAACCCATGTCCATGACATCGAACCCCAAAGAATTTTGGGATTCCAAAGACCTCAACTTCTCAGCCAACTCATCCAATCTCCTATCATAGGTTTCCTCTCCAGCACCCATGACTGTAAACTGATCCTCCTGAGGATCCTCTTGAAGTACTCTGGCTGCAGTGGCTGTTCCTTGAACGTTTGCAGGAATATGAATCTCAGGATGTAGGTGTGGACCAAATATAGGGGGGTTAACATGTGGTTGCACCCTTTCATTGTTACTGGTGCCAGCAGTTCCCACATGGGGGTCATCTTGAGTTCTCCCCTCTACCAGAACTCTAAGCCTCTCCTGGCTTTGAGCTAAATTATTCATCACTTCCATGAACTGAGTTATTTGGGTTCTCATCTCCACCCTTTCATTAGCCATCTGGGTTCTGGCCTCATTGAGGTCTTGCTGCAACTGGTCCATCTGGATGCCCGGAAGGTTGTTTCTTGTAGGGTACCTGTGTGGCCTGTTGAGAGGGAATAGCCTGCGGCGAGCAATAATTCCTGAATGTCACAACAGAGGTTAGAAACAATAAAACAAAGCCTACAAAACAAACAAAAGGGTTAGTATGCAATGCAGTATGCTTATTTGCTATCAAGGTATCCGGCTTGGTCTTCAGTTTTGACCCGTCCAGACCCTTGAAGATGATGCCGTTGAAGTTGCTTTTGAAGTGAACCCAGATGGAAACAAACACAAATATATTACAAAGGTAAAAATAATACAAATTGTTCATTTTTACAACACTAGCCCTCTAAGGGGTCAAAAATACATCACAAAAAGCAAAAGTACCGGGAAAAGGAACAACAACAAGCAAACAATCAGACTCCGAGGCCAAACTCATCCTCGCGAACTTCCTTAAGAAGTGCTTCGGTCACAGGATCAGCCGGATGCTCCGTAAGATTCCTGATGAGAAGGTTTCTTGTTGCAACAGCAGTAGTCAACTTCTTGTTCTGGCTTTGGTCTTTGGATTTCTTCACTCCAGCTTTGATTTTTAACTCTGAAATTTCCTCCTGGGCTGCTGCCAGGGCTTTTTCCATCTGCTCCATCTTATCTTGAACTCTCTTGTCTTCTAGAGTACGGGCTTCAGTGATCCGGACCCACCTGGCCTGACTCTCTTTCAAGTACAAGTCTGTCCTTGCTCTTTGGAACTGGGCTTCTTTACAAGCATTTTTCAGAATCTGCTCACCAGCTTTAGACTTGTTGATATAGTCTCCAGACTTCTCAATCTTAGTCAAGTGTTCCACTCTCAGCTTCTCCAATCTTTCAATCTCCCTTACACCTTCACTCCTCTCCCTGAGGGTCTTCTGCAGGGCTTGGGATAGCTTCTCATTTCTTTCTTTCAAGCCTTCAAACTCTTCCAAACTGACAGTAGCAGGGGGTGGTGCTGATGATGACTCAGGCATGTCTTTGATGGTGAAGGGCAATCCTGAGATTTGGGCCCTAGCATAGGACCACTCATGATATTGGGCTGATGCCACATTATTGCACTTCCCCAGAATGGTGATTCCCTTGGTTTGAACATGATCCCAGGCCCAGGCAGCCTGCCTAACAACAGTCAAACTGATCTTGTTCTCACAGTAGAGGGTCTCAACCAGGTCTTGTTCCCTAGGAGCATGAACCAGTGCATAGCCTAATTGCCTCTTGAACAGCAGGGGGTTGTAGTTGATACTTCCCTTAACTCCTACCAAAGGTACATTGGGAAAGTGCCCACAGCTTGTGATCATATCTCTGCCCTTGGTGCCTTGGGTGCACCATCTGATGTCTGCTGCAGTGAGAGTAGTGAGCCTCTTAGCCCAGTTGCTTTGCTGATGAGGATTCAGGAATGCATCTGTCCTGGGTAGATGCTTGAGAAGCCAAGCATGGAATAGTGGAGCACAACACCTCACTAGCTTACCCCTCTGTTTCTCATTCCTCTGATGTACTGAGTAATAGAGGTCACCCAACAAGGTTGGCACTGGGTTCTTCAGGATGAACAGGTGGATGGCATTCTTGCTGATGAATCTGGGCTCATCTGCAAACAACACAATTCCATATACACTCAAGGCCAACAATGCACAAACAGCTTTCCAATCCCCCAGGGAGGCCTTCAAACTAGCTTGAGAAATCAGGAAGTCCAGATGAAAACCAGGGATCCCAGCTTTAGAGGTCATATGCTGCTCAATCAAAGCAGGTTCCAGGTGCAAAGCTCTTGCTATCTCTCCATTGCTGGGAAAGACCATTTCAGGGTTAAAAGGAATTTCTCTCTTGATAGGCAAACCAACCAAAGATGCATATTCTTCTAAGAGAGGTCCCAACTGAAAGTCTTGAAAGGTGAAACACCTCAATGGGGGGTCATAGAACTGGATGCAGGTATGGATCAGGCTCCTCTGAGATGGGTCCATGTCTATGACCAAGTCAAGTATATCCCCATAATGCTCCCTGAACAGAGGTATGTGATCTGGGGTCATCAGGGTTTGGACCCTCCTGATGTCTGACAAGTCTGGTTGGAAGAAATGATAGGTGATATTGCTTTTCTTTGGAGCCATGATGCCGAAGACTGGGTAGAGTGCTGATGACAATGCTGAAGTAGAGAAAACCACTGACTGGCTGGTGCTGAAGCAGACAGCTAAACTGAAGCAGATGCTGGTGAAGATGGGTCAAAGCTGCAGATGGGGTCAAAACCAAAACCTGATGAAAATGGATACCCTGAAAAATAAATAAGCACATGTTAATATGATGCAATGAGGATGTATGCAAATGATATGCAAAGGGTTTGTGACTGAGCTGGATCTGGATAAACTGCCTTGGTATAGATCCATGTGTGTTCAAGAATTCCGGATGGAGGTCTATAAATCCAGTAACCAAGGTGGGGGACTCAAATAAAGAGCCACATGTCCAGGGTTTTAGAATCACAAGAACTATCCAACATGGAGCATTCTTAACAAAGTCAAAGTAACAGGGTATTCTGAGGTCAAGGTACCTGCAAACCTGTAAACAGCCCAACCCCCTCACAGGTAGTGATCTAGAACAAGGATCCTCAGACTTGGATCAGTTATGAGAAGTGTAAACACTTCTAACCCGGAGGTACAGTGTTTACAATAACCATAACAATTCCTCCTCTAATTCACCTCAATTTCTGAAGGTCAATACTAAAAGGTCATCCAGACTTAGCAGGCTTCCCAGATCCCCCTAGCACTACAGGAAATCCGTAGCACAGAGTTCTCAAGAAGAAACCCATATCTGAACCGTGTTTCATATTCCCGCACCAGACCGAAATGGAATGGGAAAGAATATGATTCACTCTAGCCTAGGTGTCACTCAGGTCCCAGGTATAGGACCTTAACTCTCAATGGAACACCCACCCACCAAAGAAAAACCAGATCCAGCCAGCACAGTATGACAGTATGATATATAAAAGCAGTAAAGAAAGCAGTAAAGTAACTGTACATAAAACAATAAACAAAAATAAATACAAGCACAAACAAGCACATAACACCCCAGTAAACACAAATCAATCAAGCGCTAGGAGGAACCCACGAAAAGAACCAGAAGCCCTGGTTGCCGTATAAGGTTCCCCAGCAGAGTCGCCAAGCTGTCGCTCCCGACAAATGAAACTGGGTCAGATGAAGGTACAGACGCGAACGGTCGGCGAAGGGAACAGTGAGAACACACAGCCGTGAACCCACTGGAGAATGAATAGAGTCGCCAGCTAGGCATTTTTATCCCGGAGGAAAGGCAATGCTGCATAAGCCTAGAAAGAGATGGATAAGACGGTTTGCGAACCAGAGAGACTGAGAAAGGGGGTTGGTTACAACCTGGGAAGGTATTAGCACCCAGATTGTCCGTCGTACTCGACGGGATCCACGCTTAAAAGATTTGTGTTTTAAAGGGGTAGTGTCAGTGCTATTTGTGCATAAAAGAGCTGGAAAAGATGTACAAGTGTCAGTGTAAAGAAATGTGATGTGTATAAATGTACAGTGTCAGTGTGAGGAAAGAGTATGCTCATGATCATGAGGCTAAAAGAATAAAGCTGGAAAGAGGGGGAATATACAGAGACTTTTGTTCGATAACCGTTAAGTTATGCCTACGTATCCTCTCGTGCAATGAGGAAGTCAGAACGCCGTAGTTCGACCCAAAGAGACTGAAAGATAAAATTGACTTTGATGAACTGCTTGCTTGTCTATGCTCAAGTGTATGACCTGTCTGGCTCAGATGCAAACTGTCTTGCATTAGACGGAAGAAGCAAGTTCTCGGTTGTGAGTGAAGATGATGAGAAAAGAATCCCGAAGGAGACGATTATTGTTTGTTTTTGAGTTTTCAGTCTTTTATTGCTTTTTGGAGTTTGTCATAAGATAATGAGCTTAAACCTAAATCAATGGATTTGGTAAACTCATCACATCATCCCTCTGATTAGGGGTAATGAGAATTACCTTAAGTGTGAAGTCAGATTCTCACACTTAATCACCTTTGATGTAGGGTTAAGATCACTAACCTACTTGTGATTAATTAGATGTTTTTGTGATTTTTGTTTAGTGTTAAGTAATGAGGTTAAGCCATAATCAGGGATTTAACAGGCTCATTACACTATCCTAAAAGAAGGATAATAGATGAGGGTGTTTAAGCTGAGGAAGGATCCTCAGCTTAATCCATGATTAGGGATTAAACCCATGACAGAACAAACCTTTGATTAAGTGGATTTTATTAATGATATGATGATGAAGTGTTTTTTATGATTTGTAAGACAACTTGAGGGGGACTTGTCCATTAACTTTAGGGTTAGTCCTTCTTAACCAATTAAGGAAGAATTAGAACCCTAATGTAAGGCCCAAGTTACAAGTGTAATGTCTTGATGATTATTAGATGGATTAATTAAGAGAGTTCAACACCTTAAGGGTCCAAGACTTAGGATTAAAGTTATACACTCCATCCTAAAAGAAGGATGCAGGCATGATCTTAATCACAAAGTCTTAAAGCCTTGAGGGTTTAGTCCCTGATTATGAGGTGAGGGGAGATGACTCAAGGAGAGACACAAAGGTAAAAACTATGGGGGAGACTAATCAAAACCCTAATTCATTATCATGCTTGGTTGGTCCTAATGTTTGTGAGGTTTTCAAGAACAATCTTCAGATGAACCACCAGGAAGCAGATGAACAAGATCAAGAGAAGCAAAGTGACTTGCTTCATTCAAGAAGTCAAGTCACTTGAAGAAAGAAAGTGGGAGGAGGAAGAATGAGCAGGCTCAAACTCAAACACACATAAGAATGCAGCAATGGATGCAAGAGAGATGAAAAGAAAAGGTTATGAGAAGTGAAGGCAAATTCACTTCTCAAGTTACTTACCACCTGCAATGTTAAAAAGGAAATGCAATACAATGCTAAATGAGATGAAATGATATGATAAGCAAAAACCAGAAGCATGTTGATGATGATGATGATGCTATGGAGTGCTATGAACATGAGACAAGACAATGAGATGTTCATACAAAGTCATGGATGCAAATGATGCAAGTTGAGGGGCATGGACAAACATGAAATGTTATGAAACATACAAGACAAATGACATGGCAAATATGCAATGCAATGATCAAACATGATTCATACATGTCTTAAGATGTTAAATGAATCATGAGAATGCACAAAATGTAATGGCAAGTCATGTTATGCAAGAGAATGCAAGAGGGATGCAAATGAAAGCCCAAATTAGGGTTCATGGATCAAACATCAAACACCAACCAAAAACAGAAGCAAACCTTAACCTAAAAAATGGAAAATGGTACCCAAAGAAACCCTAGACCTATAACAAACCACTGCCCAAAGGGGAGCTCTCAACTCTCAACCAAACTCAAGTTATGAATTTTACAAGTTATTAGGGTTTTTTAGGGTTTGTTACAAAAGAAATGCCAATCAATTAGAAAATGCAAGATCAAATCTTGGCCTTTTTATCCTTGAAAGTTCATGCTAAATGGAAAACAATGCAAGAAGAATCAATGTCTCAACCTTCACCAATAGGCAGAAATGAATTTTCAAACTTATGAACAAAATAATGCATCAAAAATGATTTAATTCAATGAAAAATTCTTAAAATGCATCAAGATCAAAAAAGAAATTTGGTTTGAAGGTTGGACAATGTTTCTAAATGTCTTAGAACATTTCATGAATTTTTTTGTAATTTTTAAATACCTAAAAGTATTTTTAATTAATTAATTCTCATTAATCAATTAAAAATAATCTTTTAAATATTTAAAAATACTTTTTTAATGATAAAAAATAAAATAAAAATGTTTTTGTGTCATAAAAATTAATAAAACCTTAAAGAAAAAGTTTCATAATTTTTATGATTTTTTAACTATTTTAAATAAATTGTGCAATTTAAATGAAATAAATATGAATAAAAATTAAATTAAAGTGAAAGTATGCAGAATGGATGGCCAGGATGCGTCCAGGATTCAAATGGGGTTGACTGCGCGCCAGAATGAGAGGCCCAGATTGCTTCAGATCAAATTAAATAAACGTGGTTAATTAACCCTAACACGTGGATTAGGGCTAATTGCAATGATCTGGACCTTTCAATCTGGAGGGAAGTCAATGGGTCAACGCATATCCACGGCCAGCATTCAAACTTACACTAATTATGGGATTAAGCCCTAAATAATCTCAGGTGGCCGGAGAAGACTTCCGGTCGTCTTCTCCGGCCAGAAGCTTGCCTGAAAAAGTTCAAAACCTCTCAAAACGCAAAATAAATGAAAACTAAGCCATGGGAAATGATCCCCAACACCTCACGAATTAAAACCCTCTCTCAAAACAAATTTATCTAACCTAAACAAGTTGAATCGAAGAAAACAAAATCTAGGGTTCGTGAGCTTCAAACAGCAATTAAACTCTCAAAACGCAACCATTTTCAAAACCAATGGTACCAGAATGGTCAGCAAGACATGTAGAGCAAGTTTGTAACAATCAAATTGATTTCTGGAAAAATTAATTTGGAGTTACCTGAGATTTGCAACCTTTGATCTAGGAACTTTCAGGCCCTTTCTTTAAGTGCAAGCTGCTCCTCTTGGCCCCCCAAAGATGTCTGGATGCTCAAATGGAGTTTAGACTTGCTGGATGATGAGTTTCGAAGAGAACTGCTTCAGTTCAGTCAACAATGGCAGTTGAGATTTTGGCACTTTCAGGCTATGAGAGATGGTTGTTTGTGATCTATGAAGTGTGTTGAGAAGTTTGGCAAAGTTTGTTTTGATGTTTGTGGGCTATAGTGAGAGTTGCAAGTGAAACTGCAAACTGAGGTGAGAGATGGCAGTGAAGTGTTTTGGTTGTTTCAAGCTCTGGTTCTTGATGCTTTGTGTTCTATGGATCAAGGTGAGATGAATGGAGGAAAAAAATTTTGGGTTTGCAGGCTGTGTAATGAAATTCGAAGGAAGTTGCAAGTTGGGGTGTTTTTGTGTAAGTTGTGAATGTCAATGCTTCAGCCTTGGTTGCCATGTGATATGGCCAGCAAAATGAATGAATAAACAATTCTGATTGGCCTCTTGATGTGACATGGCCTGCTATGATAGGTGTGGCTACTTTTGCTCAAAATCCACTTTTGTGTAAGATAGGGCATGGTGAGGTGTTTAGGCCAGTACAAGGCATGGCTGGCGCAGCAAAAGGTGAGGGAAGGGCTAGCCAAAGTCAGCTTCCAATGCTGCAAGTTGTGGGAAGTGAATCATGAGCTTTTGCAAGTTGTTGTACTTTTGGTTCACATGTGATCTTTTGGCCAACCAAGCATGAAATCATGGGCATTCCTAGTCAAAATCTGATTTTTGTGACTTAGAGAAAGTTCACATGCTGGTTTGACATGAGTTTGAGGCAGCAATTTGATTTGGTTCAAGACTTAGCAAAATTCCCACTTGGTGCATGACTTGAAAAACAATGATTTTTGGCAACTTTGCATGGCCATAACTTTTGATCCAAGAAGAGTTTGATCATGTTCTTGTACTTTTTGAAAAGGGAAAGATGAGATCTACAACTTTCATGACCAAAGTTTTTCCATTTGAAGCCTTTTTGGATCATAAATCAAAGCTTGAAAATTGACCTAAAAGGATGCATTCTTGAAAAGTCAACAAAACCCAAAAAGTCAGCTTTTGCAAAAACCCTAAATTCTTGATTTCCATGAACTTCAAACTTCTTCCATGATCAAATAAAGATCATATACACTCAAAATAATGAAGGCCACCCATTGGTTGGGTCATTGGGGGCCTCAGATGCCCTGATTTTGCACTGACTTGTCCAGAAAGTCAACTCTTGATCAGATGACTTCCCCATGGAATTTCTTCATGAAAATTGATATGCATACTCCCTATACCATATAGAGACCAATGGAAACAAGAATGACCAAAAAATTTGGAGTTATGGCCTCTGAAACCAAAACCCTAATTTTCAGTCAACTGTGCAGTTCATCTTGGCTCTGTATCCACTCAAACCCTAGTTCTTGTGATTCCTATGCATTTTTGACTTTGAGGAGATGAAATATGATATAAGAACACACATGGACCCCTTTGAGTTGATTAGTGGTTTTTGGAATGGCTCAGGAGGCCCTGAGGTTGCTCAGATCACAAACCCTAGGTGCAGATGCCTTAGAAGCTATGCAGTGAATCAAAATGAGATGTGAGATGATATGTTTTGTGTATATGCATATGAGATGATCACAAGCCATTGTGTGAATGGGTGAGGGCAAATTTGGGGTGTTTACACCCGGCGATCCGATACTTCCATTACATCATCTGTAATACTATTTTCGCAAGAGAGAGCAATCACAAGCTTAACTCCAAGGAGCTCTTGTTCTTGCACTGTGCCCTAAATGACGAGCGCATCAATGCTGCCCCATTCCTATTGTCCCATATCCAGTCTGTAGCACAACGAGGCGCAACCCCCTTCTACATAGGCGGGATTGTCACCACCCTCGCCATTCAGCTGGAGCTTGGTGACCTGATTATCCATTTGCCTCGCAGAGCCGCAGAGTTGCTTACAAAGAACTATTGCAGGTCCGCCCACTTGATTTCTCAGAGAGAGGATGGCAGGTTCAACCCTGTTATCCAAGGCACCGTTTATCACCACATCACCTTGCCGTGCCGTGACCGCATCGATCCGTCCAACCGAACCAACTAGCTATTCGCTTTACCGGATGCTGCCGGCCACGTCCCCATTATTGATGAGCAGGCCGATCCACCAGTGGACGAGATGCAGGATACCATGGATGCAGCTGAGCCAGTACAGGACATTCCTGAGTCCTCCACCAGACAGCCACCTGCGCAAGAATTCACACTTGAAGACGTCCTCCGTGCGATTCATCAGCAAAACCAGATGAACGTCGCACTAGAGCGAAGGCAAAAAGAGCAACATGATGCACTACTTTCAGTTGTTGCCACCAACCAGAGGACGACATATGAGAAGCTCGGAGAGATTTTTAGCGAGCTAGAGGCTTTGCGTATTGATATCACTGCTCTCACCGGCACCGGTCCTGATCCTGAAGCGACTCCGACCAGACGCTCCCGCACCAGAAGCCGAGGCCGTGGTCGTCAGCAACCTTAGTTTATGTTTATGTTTATGTTTTTCCTTTTCTTTTGTTTGTATTGTATTTTACCCGCTATTATATCACAACATTGAGGACAATGTCTGATATAGTGTGGGAGAGATACCTTCCCTTTTTCCGCATTTCCCTTTCCGCACTTTCCATTCCGTTGTATTTCCCTTTCGTATTTTAATGAAACAAAGTAATATTTGTGCTATTTCTTTAGTTTCGAATTTTCCCTGTTTATTTAGCCATACCGAAAATTTTTGTTTTATCTTCGCGTTACCTGACTTACCTATGAAATCATAGTTAGGAAGCTGAGAACGATTCAACAAGATCAATACAGTCTTGACACCTTAGACTTCCTACTTAAGCATTCCGTTCCGATAATTGTTACAACTACACCTTAAGTTTCAGTTCAAAAGTAACCCCTAGTAGTTTATACTAGCAGTCAACACCGTCTGAACACAAACCACGTGGGGAGCCGATGAACATAACTGCTTGATGCCTAAATCTATAATGATCCTTCATATCTCGATGCCAATAAAAAGAAATTGCACCAAAGTACACGGTCGCATATAAGAAACAAGAAGTATGAGAAAGAGTCCATTGCGGGTTGGTTCAGAGGTACCTGGTTCTGAACTTGGTAGGGCGTGCTACGGCTCGATCCCCCACAACCTCCAAATCGGATAATATATATAGGGTTGCCACATTCGTGTACCAGACCCCGTGCTTATAAAGGATCAAAGTCACTAACCGGCTACTCCACTACGTGCGTGCTAAGGCAAAGGGCTTAATGTGATTGCGCTAGAATGAAACCGGGTGAAATAAGATCGAAAGACTCTAGGTGGAATCGTAACGCAATTACCGAATGTTTCGTTTAACTGGAAGTCAACGACTTAGCTTGTTGCTTGTGTCATTAGTGTATCGTTAGTGTTTTATTCTAGTACCGGTTTATCTAGCAAAACGATTCCTCGTAAGGTTTGTTATGTGTGTGCGTCGATGGAAACCTGTCCGATCATTTTTCAACCGACTATCTGCTTGAGGACAAGCAAAGGTTTAAGTTTGGGGAAGTTTGATAACGAGAAAAAGTATCGTTTTATTACTATGTTTCAATGCCGTTATCGCACATTTATCGTATTAACACCCGATTCCTCGAGTTTTCTTTGTCATTTTGCAGGTATAACAATTATAGAGCTAAATCATAAGCCAAAAGTGAAATGAGAAAAAACAAGCATGAAAAGAAGAAGAAGAGAGGAATTCTGCATAATCTGCATTATTTGCAACAGTCACGACCGTCACCATGCAGTCACGACCGTGACACGCTAATTGGGACAGTCACGATCATAACCAAGCCGTCACGACCGTGACACGCTAAATATGAGGATAACGCCCGTGACACCCTTGTCACGAACGTGACAAGGGGAAATTAGGTTTACTTGGTAAGAATTGGTCATGAACGTGCTACGTGAAGTCATAACTTTTCCTATTCTTCTGCAGACCCAGTAACACAAGTTCTCCCTGGATTCTCTCAGCAACAACGAAGCCCACGCATTATTTCAACTGCCAAGCCCAAATTACAATTTCTATAAATAGCTTTATTTCAAAGTAGAAAACACAGAGTTTTATTTTAATTTTTCTTGCGGAAGCTCTGCCGTATTTCCATTGCACCCTATTTCATTAATTTTTCCAGCAATTGTTTCTGTTCTTGTTTTATTTTCTTTATCCCAACCAAATCAAATAACAATTTCCAACATTAGGAAATTGTTATTATTTAATTTCTTTCAAGCCTTCAGCATTTCATTTTGTAATTTTATTTTCGATTCCGGTCCGCACTCCGAGCTTGCCAGATTGTGGAAGAAGGAGTTTGGCATTATTTTTATTATTCAGGTTTTTAATTAATTCGCATTTATATTAATATTAAGAATTTATTTTTATTATCATTGTATAATGCATATTTTAATTTGTGTTCCTCTGTTTCTGCATCTGTCTGGTACAACAAATATGAGTAGCTAAACAATTTAGGGCGGTATGTAATTAAAATAAACTAAATCGGTAAAATCGAATCTAGGTTTAAAACAATTAAGAACTTAAAATTCTGGCTGAGACTTTTTATTATAAACATTAATCTTTTTGTTACGAGAGTAAGGAAAGTGTAATAGGTTAGGTCGAGACCACGAGAGTGTGAGATTTTAACCAGATAGCTAAAGTTAGGCATTTAATTTAAACACAGCGAGAGCGCTTTAAAATGAATTAGACTTATTAAGTTTCCAAAAATTA
This sequence comes from Lathyrus aphaca, assembly GCA_963966055.1. Classification (NCBI taxonomy): domain Eukaryota; kingdom Viridiplantae; phylum Streptophyta; class Magnoliopsida; order Fabales; family Fabaceae; genus Lathyrus; species Lathyrus aphaca. The sequence continues at coordinate 211,753,303 of OZ014525.1, read as the reverse complement.
TTTCTAAACACTTATGGGCTAGAGAGAGCAGACATAGGGCTTTAGGAGTAAGATCTGAGATAAGACCACGAGAGTGTGAGTTAAAGATATTTAAACTGATAACCTCTACAGAATAAATTAAGTGAACCATCCTTATAAGCCTAGGTTAGATTGACCTGCCTAAGTTAACATAATTACATACCGACCGCCTTATTATTATTTTATTAAACTAAAATTTAATTCCCGTCTTTAATCCTTAAAAACAACCAAAAAATCGTGACAACCATTCACCTTAGCTAAACTAGTAAACCCTCTAGCACTAAGTAATCATAAAGTCCATGTGGGATCGATAATCTTTTATATTACTTCGATAGGTTGTGCGCTTGCAGTTAAGATACCGCTAAACACATATTAGATTACGTCTTTAGCCCATCAGCTCACTAACTCATTAACTTATTAAGTGTTTTTATATTTACAATGAAGAAGTGTGTTTTATGATTTTCTTGGTGAAGATGATATCCTGATCAGACTTGTACATCACAAGACAAGCTTGTACTATCCCAAGATGGGAAGACTACAAGTGTCTAATGGGATAAGGGTATTGCTCAAGATATCGCTCCAATCCTTATTAAGTGTCTTTTTATGGTTTTGAGATGAGAAGAGAAGAGAAACAAAAGGATCACAAAGTTAAAAGTCTAATGGGGGACTAATGAATCCTAAAGTTGTCATGCATAGAAAATCCTAGGTTAGTGAGGTTAACTATCCTAAAGAAGAAAGAAAGAAGAAAAGAAGAAGAAGAAAAGAAGAAGAAGAAAGAAGAATAGAAGAGGGAGGAAGTAAGGCCTAAGCCCAAAAAACACAAGGTTAGAAAAATAATAAGGAAAAGAGAAGAGATAAGATTTGGAGATGTGGGAATCACATCCCCACCTCTCACTTACCAAAGCCCCTGAAATGGTTAGTGACACAAGTATAAATGCAATACAAAATGAACATAAGGTCAAATCAAAGCCACACAACCAGAAGTGAAGTCATAAACACACATGCCAAGTGCAAACTCAAAGCACAAGAATGAGAAGAGAAATACAACTCACAATGAAGCAATATGAATCACCATGACAAAACAAAGTGAACATGAGAGAATACAAAGCAAGATAGTCAAAGAAACACCACAAAGTTCAAGACCAGAACCCTAATCATGTTAGAAAAGTGTCTAAGGACCACATGAGATGAAGAGAAGAAGTGCACATATTCAAGCATTCACATCATGAGAAGAAGGAAGCAAATGAAGTGGGGTGAGCATGCATAAGTGTGGAATAACTTCAAAAGCAAACAAATTACAAAATTCTCAAGGTACAAACCACAATTCAAGATCAGAGAGGCATTAAAAACCTAAGATGGCCCTAAACAACTTGAAGAAGTTGGCACAAGTGCCCTTCAAAGCTAAGGAGAGAACACATGATCCAAAAGAAGAAAAAAGGGACAAGCAAGGAACAAAAATTCAAAACAATTCAAATGTACATCCAAAAATTCTACAAAATTGCAAAAATGATCTTCAATCATACCATAACAACATGCCAAAAGGAGAGGATCAGATTCAGAAGCTTGATCATTCAAATAAAAGTTCAAACATGGATTAGGGTTAGAAAGCTTTAGGAACAAGTTAGAGACCAAAATCAATTAAAAAAATTCTAAAAATCAGAACAAAATTCACCAATAAACTACATCCTATCATGAATCCAGAGAAAAAAGAATCACTTAAAAATTCAAAATAATGATCAAGATAGAAAATGAACAAGTCAACATGCTTCAAAATGAAATAAAATGCAATTAATTAAATGAGACAATTAATTTCCACGTGACAATTAAAAATAAATGAAAAATAAAAATACCAGAAATTAAAGAAAACTAAAAGAATCATCCCTGAATTGTTTTGTAATATTTGGAGACCTAAAACTATTTTAAAAAATTAAAAAGCAAACTGGAATTAAAATGAAAATAAAAGAAGAAAAGATGAGGCTGAGGTGCGAATAGCAATAAGTTTAGTTCATTTTCATTGGGCTCAAAAACAGGGGGGTACGAATAGCACTCAAGGCCCATTGGATCCTGCGCAGTTCATGATAATTATGATGGATATTCAAAAATTCAGGAAAAAAATAAAGGTCTTCAGATCAAACGAACGCATGTGATTAAGTCACTCATTAAAACATAGTATGCAATATGATTGACCACAGAGTGAGAGTGCACAACATTATGGTGAGGGGGGAAATAAACGGATTAATTCAAAAATAGAAAAACACGTGAGAGGGAGGCCTTCATTTTAATGTGCTGACACGTTTTCCTCCCTCAAGATCTTAGATCCAATGGTTGCGCTATCATCTTCTTCAAACAAACTCAGGTGAACCAAATGCAGAATCCGGTGACCGGAGCTAGGGCTCCGGCACCGGAAAATTCAAATCAAGAACAAATGATCACAAAAATCACTCCAAATCTCCAAATCAAACAAACAAGTCATGCTGAATTCAAATATAACAATCAAATTCACAAAGGATCCAAGAATAAGTTGGATTGAAGAAAAACAGATCTGACCATCAAACTTTGAATCCTCATATCTTAACCAATAATGCATCAAAATCAAATCTAAAAAGTGCAGAATACTCAGCAAATCTCACAGATCACAATGCACATAAGTAAAACAAGTTTCAGATCTATGGATTTCAAGTCATACCTGAGATGGAAACTTCAAAATCACCAGAATAGAGCTCCAAATGCTGCAGATCTGTGAACTTTGATCTGAGCCTGAATTTGAAGCTTCGAAGCAACCTGCTCTGAATGGCAACTCTTGAAATATGAAGTTTCAGCTTGAATGAGTGGTGGATTAATGATCCTTAAGGTTCAAGGATTTAGAATATGCAATTTATTTTAGCAATGGGTGAGTGTGTGATGAGATTCGAAGAAAATGCTTGAGGTGCAAAAACTCTAGAATGATGAAAATGTGATGAATCTGAGCACAAAGTAAACCCTAGCTCTCTTTTATATCATGCCAATGCTCAATGCTGAAAGAATGAAGAGAAATGCACGTGAGAGGAGAGTGTGAGGATGATTTTGCAAAAAATGCAAGATTGGTGTGATGAGGTGAAACACTCGTGCCATACTTTCTTTCCTTGCACATGTTCAAGCATGATCCAACCCTTGATTCAAAACTGAAAGCATCCTGGCCTTTGGATGTGAGGGTCATGCATTTCCCATGATCATGCAAATTTGCCTCTTGTGTGGTATACTTCACTCCATGCACGAAACGGATGATATTTTTGGATCAAATCAACATTTATATAATGCCTTGTAAGAATGTGACCTTATTTGGTTCATGGAATAGCTTGAAAATGAGTTTCACAAGTTCTTGCATTTGGAGGAAGCTTGAATTTTAAGTCATGCCCTAGAATTTAGGCAATTTTCGAAGGGCATATCTCCCAAACCATTAGGGCTATGAAAATGCTCTTGTACTTTTAAAAATGGGAGACTTTAATCTTCAACTTTCATCTTTGATGTAAATCCATTTGAAGCTTTTTTCACCAAGTTATGTACACTTGAAAATTAGGGCAAAAAGTTGCCAAAATTAGAAACTTCCATGACCAATCTCATGCCAAAAATGCAAAACACCTCAAAATCTCTTGATTCTTGATCTTTGACTTTTCCAAACCTCTTCTAAGGTTATAAGAACATACCTTGGCTTGAAAAACAAGGTTGGACCTTTTGAAATCTCACAGTTGACTTCTAGAATGCACAGTTGACCAATTTCTTCATCTACAAGCAACTGAAGAAATACCTGACTTCCACAAGGAATTTTCTCACCAAATTTCATCCCTAGGATCATCTTAACATATGAGAGACTTTGCCCAGATGAAATGGCCAAAGTCACAAGGTTTTCATGCTTGAAACTCAAACCCTAATTTGGGATCAATGTGTTGGAGCTTTGCCCTAGCTTGAATTCCCTGGTGATCCTCCAACCTCCTGGGCTTTTGTGAATGATCTTAAGCTTGTGAATGCAATATAGACTCCTCATAGGACTTGAGAAAATCCATCGGACCCCTTGTTATAGCTTGTGATGCTTCAAATCCTTCCACAGATGATCATATGCCTAATGCTAGGTCATGAGAATGTTATGCCTCATCTTTCCCTGCTAAGATGCCAAGAATATGATATGCTTATGACGAATATGATATGATGATGATGCTTAAAAAGAAGAGGGCAAATTTGGGGTGTTACAGCTGCCCCTATTCAAACAATTGTTAATCTGAAAAGGAACGGTAGCACGGGCTATCGACCGTTCAAGATGAACTGTGGTTGAATACCAAGAAAACCTGAAATTTGCACTCTGCTAGAGAATGCAAGAACTGGGAAATAAACCCAACCAAATGACGCTTTGGTGACTGCAGCGGAGAGAAAACAGACGAGCTCCTTCCAAGTTGCAACTGTTATTTGGAATCAGAATACTTTGACAGATGAGTCTTCTTCGAACAATCCTGATACACCAGGAACTGGACATACGAGTTCTCACACACTTTGCAAAACATATGACTTGAGACAGAAGAATCTCCTTCGGATAAACTTGTTACGCCAGGACTGTTGATGCACTTAAGTCTGCGGGATAGACATGCAAAATCAAGGTAGACGAACCCTCCCCATATATTATCCGTGGATATATGGTCTAAGACAGACGAGTCTTCTTTGAGAAAACCTGTTACGCCAAGTGCGACATTAACAAGCGGTGATTGAGACAGACGAATCTCCTTCGGATATACCTGTTACGCCAGGACCTAAAACCATTTTGACGTTTAATCCCGCCGTCAGGACTTCAAACCTCTTCAACACAGACGAGCATTGGATGATCATCCAGAGAAACACAGACGAGTGCCCTAAGTCAACGATACAAACGAATATCAGACAATGATCTGAGAAATACAGACGAGCGCTTCAAGCGAGGATACAGACGAATATCAGCCACTGGTATAGACGAATACCAGAAATTCAAACACAGACGAGCGTTTGGGGTAGCAATACAGACGAGTACTAGAGCGATTATCAAATCAATACATATGGATATAGGCTAACACGGACGAGTGCAGGGAATGATACAGAAGAGTATCCAAACAATGTAGACAAGCTTCAAACAGATAACGAACACAGACGAGTGCTGGGGAGTGCAGACGAGAAACCACAAATATCAAACACAGACGAGTGTTGGGAAGTGCAGACGAGCAACAACAATTACAGCCATAGGCAACTGTTGGGGGAAGCAAACGAGCAATACCAAAGTGATAACACAGACGAGTGTTGAGAGATGCAGACGAGCGACAATAAAGTATGAACACAGACGAGTGCTGGAGAATACTTTCATGATGGTTGTATCTCAATCATGGAACTCTGCGGGGAAATGACGATCTTCCAACACGGTTGGGGAGATACTTCCTCAAATATCCTTTGTTTGCGAAAAGAGTTTTGACAGTTAAACTCTGTGGGGAATGGGCCTCCCACTGCCTGCTGGGCATACTCCACTGGTGAAAAATAAACTGCTTGGGGATCCCACCTACCATGACTTAGCTGGGGAAAATTCTGCTTGGGAGAATGTGACGCCATCCTGCGAACCCTGCAACAACATAAAACACATATGTGCTCAGGGACTTGCATGGTATGATCTGTTCATCCATCGTCACCCGACACTCCAAGAGGATTTCAAATGTTTCCCTGCAATGTCATTTTCTTTTAGAAAACAAATCACCATGTTTTAAATGCAATGCTATTTTTGCCAAAAATTCAGGACATTTTGCAAACAAAAGTAAACACAACACAACTTTTTGACTGAATATTCTTTTATTGAAAGGCCTTTGAATAGGATTTTTTTTTAAATCAAGAAGCAACCACCTGGAAAGAGGTAGCTACCATAAAATTGAGAAAATAAACTATCCTAATGGCAATGGGCACGACATCCCAATGAGTTTCCTTCTTGCTATGACCAGCATGTCTTCAAAACTCTCCATTCTTACCTTTGCTTTCTGAGAAGATGATGGGACTGATTCCTATCCTTCTGATATTTGTCAAGCCGTACAAAACGATTATTTGGTTTAGATTACTCGGATCGCAGTTGTTCTCTTATTCCCTTGTTTTGCGTGGATTGCCCTTTCGGGTTTTCAATCCACCAGGATACCCTTTTTTTCCTGAGCTGTCCGATGTGGCTTTTCAACTCAGCAGGTGTACATTTTTATTTATTTATTTTCCCTAACTTTTGCCCGAGCTTTTTATTCTGTTTTTAGCTCGCCGGGATGCCCTTTTCTTGCATGGATTTTAATTCTGTTTTTGTGTCCAGCGGGTCTTTTTATGCGAAGTATTTTTTAACTGCGTCCGAGTTAATAGGGGATTGGAAATCTTCTCCATCCATAGTGGTGAGCATAAATGCTCCGCCTGAGAAAACTTTCTTCACTATGAACTGTCCTTCGTAGTTTGGAGTCCACTTGCCCCTATGATCTGAACCTGGAGGAATGATCCTCTTGAGTACAAGCTCTCCTACTTGATACTCCCGAGTACGTACTCGTTGGTCGAATGCTCGCTTCATTCTCCTCTGATAAAGCTGACCATGACATATAGCCGCTAATCTCTTTTCCTCAATTAGACATAGCTGATTGTAACGAGCACATACCCATTCAGCCTCATCAAGCTTCACATCCATCATCACACGCAATGAAGGAATCTCTACCTCGACAGGCAAGACTGCCTCCATACCATATACCAATGAGAAAGGAGTTTCCCCAGTTGACGTCCTGACTGACGTTCGGTACCCATGCAACGCAAATGGTAACATCTCATGCCAATCTTTGTAAGTGACAACCATCTTTTGCACAATCTTCTTGATATTCTTATTTGCTGCCTCGACCGCACCATTCATCTTTGGTCAGTAAGGAGAAGAATTGTGATGCTGAATCTGAAAGTCCCGGCACAACTCTGCCATCATCTTGTTGTTCAAGTTAGAACCATTGTCAGTAATGATTCTTTCGGGCACTCCGTATCTGCAAATAATGTCTCTTTTAAAAAATCTGGCTACCACTTGACGAGTGACATTAGCGTAAGACGCTGCTTCAACCCATTTAGTGAAGTAATCGATCACAACCAAGATGAAACGATGACCATTTGAAGGAGTAGGCTCTATTTTCCCGATCATGTCAATGCCCCACATAGAAAAGGGCCAAGGAGATTACATGATGTTGAGCGGGCTAGGAGGAATATGCACCTTGTCTGCATAAATCTGGCACTTGTGGCATTTACGGGCGTATGAACAACAGTCTGCATCCATTGTCATCCAATAGTACCCCGATCTTAACAACTTCTTAGCCATAGCATGTCCTCCTGCATGAGTACCGAAGGATCCCTCGTGGACTTCCTACATTAACAAGCTTGCTTCGTGTCTATCCACGCATCTGAGCAAGACCATGTCAAAGTTCCTCTTATACAAAACCCCATCTGTATTCAAGAAGAAACTGGCAGCAAGTCGTCTTAGGGTCTTCTTGTCGTTGGATGATGCCCCTGCTGGGCATTCTTGCTTTTCCAGAAAGAACTTGATATCAAAGTACCAAGGTTTCTCATCAGACACTGCGTCTATAGAGAAATCATAAGCTGGTGCGTCAAGCCTGGAAATGTCAATCCTGGGCACATAATTCCAACACAAGACTTTGATGGACGAAGAAAGAGTAGCCAATGCGTCGGCAAATTGATTCTCATCTCGTGGTATGTACTGCAGCTTAACTGTTGTGAAGAACGTTAACAATTTTCTGGCATAATCCCTATAAGGAATTAAATGTTCTTGATGCGTATACCACTTGCCGGTAACCTGATTGATAACGAGGGCTGAATCTCCAAATATATCGAGGGTCTTAATACGAAGATTAATAGCCTCCTCTATTCCCATTATGCACGCCTCGTATTCCGCTTCATTGTTGTTGCAGCCAAAAGTAATTCTGGCAGCGAAGGGAAAGTGAACACCTTCGGGAGTGATAAGAATAACACCAACTCCACGTCCGTTGATATTGACTGCCCCATCAAACATCAACTTCCATTTGGATTCAGGGTCTGGCCCCTCCTCCAGAAGTGGTTCCTCGCAATCGTTTGCTTTGAGGTACATGATGTCCTCATCGGGGAAATCAAACTTCATTGGCTGATAGTCATCTTCAAGAGGTTGTTGTGCAAGATAATCCGAAAATACACTTCCCTTGATGGCCTTCTGAGAAGTATATTGTATGTCATATTCTTTTAAGATCATTTGCCACCTAGCAACCCTTCCGGTTAACGCTGGTTTTTCAAAGATATACTTGACAGGATCCATTTTTGAGATTAGCAGTGTGGTATGGGTCAACATATACTGTCTCAGTCGGCGAGCAGCCCATACCAAAGCGCAACAAGTTTTCTCGAGCAGTGAGTAACGGGATTCACAGTCGGTAAACTTTTTGCTAAGGTAATAAATAACATACTCTTTTCGACCAGACTCGTCATGTTGGCCTAGAACACACCCCATTGACCCTTCTAGCACAGTCAAGTACATGATAAGCGGTCGTCCTGGAACTGGAGGCATTAGAATCGGAGGTTTCTACAAATATTCTTTTATCTTTTCAAAGGCTCTTTGACAGTCATCATTCCACCGGACTGTTTGCTCTTTTCTTAGCAATTTGAATATTGGTTCGCACGTGGCAGTTAGATGAGATATAAACCGTGAAATGTAGTTCAATCTCCCTAAAAACCCGCGCACTTCTTTTTCTGTTTTCGGTGCAGGCATGTCTTGTATTGCTTTTACTTTTGCAGGATCCACCTCAATTCCTTTCTGGCTAACAATAAAACCCAGCAATTTTCCGGAACGTACTCCGAAAGTGCACTTGTTTGGATTCAACCTCAGCTTATACTTTATCAGTCTATCAAACAACTTCTTGAGATTAACCAAATGCTCTTCTTCGTCTCGGGACTTGGCAATCATATCGTCCACATAGCACTCTATCTCCTTGTGTATCATGTCGTGGAACAATGTGACCATAGCCCGCTGATATGTTACCCCGACGTTCTTCAAACCAAAGGGCATCACCTTGTATCAGAATGTACCCCACGGGGTAATGAACGTTGTTTTCTCCATGTTTTCCGGTGCCATCTTAATCTGATTATACCCGGAGAAGCCATCCATGAAGGAAAATACCAAGAATTGAGCAGTGTTATCTACCAGCACATCAATGTGAGGTAACAGAAAGTCATCTTTTGGGCTTGCTCTGTTTAGATCCCGGTAATCAACGCACATCTGGACTTTGCCGTCTTTCTTTGGTACAGGCACAATGTTAGCTACCCAAGGTGGATAACTAGTTACAGCAAGGAATTCGGCATCCCACTGCTTCTGAACTTCCTCCTTGATCTTCATCGCCATATCAGGACGAGTTCTTCTCAACTTTTGTTTCACAGGAGGACAGTCTTCTCTCAATGGTAGCTTATGCACAACAATGTCAGTATCCAACCCCGACATATCCTGATACGACCAGGCGAAGATATCCACATATTCACGCAACATACCAATTAACTCTTTCTTTACCTCGGCCTGCAGACTGGCCCCAATCTTTATCTCTTTCTTCACATCTTCAGTTCGGATGTTGATGATCTCTATTTCTTCCTGATGAGGCTGAATGACCCTTTCCTCTTGTTTCAACAACCTGACCAATTCTTCGGGGAGTTCACAGTCTTCCTCAACCCCTTCATCAGCTTGGTAGATAGGATCGTCAAAGTCATGCGTGGTCATAGCAGGAACGTTATCACTAGAATCCGGATGATCAACACTGCACAGATGATGTGCTTATTTCAGAATCTATTTATTTTCAAAAGATACGCAAACACACAAACAAAAAGGAAAAACACATTGCCATTTTATTTTTTATTTTTTGTGAAAAATTTAAAACGAAAGAAAGAGAACACAATTTGCTTGAAAATGTCCTTTATTTCATGGTAAAATAAATGCATTCAAAGCATGGTGGCCCTACAAATGGATCCTTGCACCTTGGACAGAGTGCAGGATTGACAATGCAGCATGATAAGAAAAGGAAACAAATAAATTACTCTGATTTCCAGGTAACTTGAACGATGTCTTCAGCAGACCAGTTCTTGAGCTCCTCTCCGGGTGCACATGGATGAATCCAGTTGTCCCAGTTGCCATCACTGTCTTCTTCTTCGCTTGTTGCACATATATGGTTGCGTTCGAGCATCCAAGCGCTTGTGAAAGTAATAGCTTTACCACTCTGAGGCCAGTTAGACCCACTAGGCTGATAACCAAGCCCAAACTTGTCATCATTCTTCTCTAATTCCAGCAACTTGCCCCAGCCTTGGGCGCTTCCCGACTAAACCACTTCCTTAGCCTGCTTGTAGGAGTGAATGGAGGTACCTTCTTTCTCATTGTTCCTCTCTACCGGAGCCTAAATGCTGACATTAACCGCTTCGAAGGCCTGGCACAGTGTTTCATGGATCTCTCCGTCCATCTCCACGTATTTGAAAGTTGATAAGTGGCTCACAAAGATATCTTCCTCTCCGTACACAGTGATTACTTGGCCGTCAACCACGTATTTTAGCTTTTAATGCAAAGTGGAAGTTACTGCTCCTGCAACATGAATCCACGGACGTCCCAGCAAGCAACTGTACGCGGGCTGAATGTCCATGACGTAAAACGTGCTCTTGAATACTTGAGACCCTATTTTCACAGGTAACTCAACTTCTCCGAACACAGACCTTCTGGACCCATCAAAGGCTTTCACTATCAAATCACTGGGTCGCAAGACGATACCATCGACATTCAACTTCATTAAGGCTTTCTTTGGGAGTACATTAAGAGAGGAGCCTGTGTCAACCAGGACATGCGACAAAACAACACCCTTACACTCCATAGTAATATGCAATGCTTTGTTGTGGTTACTGCCCTTTGAAGTAAGGTCTCTATCTGTGAAGCCCAACCCGTGGCTTGCATTCACACTGCCCACTACAGCTTCCAGTTGATTCACAGTTATCTCTTAACGAACGTATGCCATCTGCAACACTTTCAACAAGGCTTCTCTATATGCTGGAGAACACATCAGCAAAGACAGAATTGATATTTTGGACGGTGTCTGGTTCAACTGTTCAACCACCTTATAATCACTCTTCTTAATTATTCGCATAAATTCCTCCACTTCCTTCTCGAAGGTACCCTGTCCAGCAACAGGAGTTGTCATTTCTTCAGTCGCTGTTTGCTTTCCTTTAGCTTTTGCCGCAACCTCAGCTTCAGGATCTCCTCTCAGAACTGGGGGAGCAAAAAGACGACCACTTCTCGTAAAACCTCCAACCCCTCCGACGTTCACCATAGTCGGGTCGATAGCTACTGACTTACTCTCCACTTTTTGTCCTTCCACATACACATATGAGCCGTAATGCCATGGGATGGCTTTATCATCAGTATAAGGAACAGGCCCAGGAACAGTAATAGTAACAGGACTGACTTCAGGAGCATAAATAGTCATAGGTTCTCTTCTAGCAGGTACCTCAGCTGGATCATAGTAAATGGTTATAGTGGACACACGATCACCTTCATTATCAACTTTATCAAACTGCAATGACCCTTCATCAATCAGATTCTGCAATCCTACCTTCAGGTCTTCACAACCGTTCACTGAATTCAAACACTTTTCACAATCAGGACCGCATCCTGGAAACACTTGTCCTTTTAACAGCTTCTCCTTCACTACCAGCAGTGGAGTCTTCACTTCTTCTACGTTCAGAATCAGACTTAACTTCTCACCTCCGTCAACAACATTTATTCTAGCCCCTCCATGGTTCAGAATAGGGTTTGAAGTAACATTAGGCGGTGGTGCGAAGTTAATAGCCTTGGAGTCGATCAAATCTTGAACTTTATGCTGTAACGCCCTGCACTTCTCAATTGAGTGCTCGGGTGCCCCTGAATGGAAAGTGCATCTAGCATTGGCATCGTACCCCACTAGAAGCTCTCCAGGTGGTGGTGGTGCTAATGTCCTCAGTTGTATCAAGTTCAGGTCTAGCAATCTTTGCAGCAATGCAGTGTATGTCATGGGAATTTCTTCAAGCACCCTATTAGCCGGACGAGCTTGTCTCGGCTGATAAGGTCTTTGTTGATAATTGTTACGTTGTGGCTATTGTTGTTGAGTCTGTACCTGCTGCACAGGACTGGAAGGGATAGTGACAGGTGCCACTTGCTCATATGATCTTCTATATCCTCGGCCCCTTCCTCGGCCATACACAACATTGGTTTCACCTTCCCTTCTTCTCGGGGGTCTGTTGAAAGCTTTTCTTACGCCACTCGAGCTGCTCGCATTGGTATCCTGAATTTTCCCCATTTTCAACAGAGTCTCGACCCTCTCGCCTGCTATTACTATATCATTGAACTTGGTAGCTTAACAAGACGCCAATCTTTCGATAAACACCCCTTGCAATGTTCCCATGAACATATCAACCATCTCATTCTCCAGCAATGGTGGTTGTACTCTGGCAGCAAGCTGACGCCACGTGAGAGGAGAGTGTGAGGATGATTTTGCAAAAAATGCATTGGTGTGATGTGGTGAAACACTCGTGCCATACTCTTTTTCCTTGCATATGTTCAAGCATAATCCAACCCTTGATTCAAAATTGAAAGCATCCTGGCCTTTGGATGTGAGCGTCATGCATTTCCCATGATCATGCAAATTTGCCTCTTGTGTGGTATACTTCACTCCATGCACGAAATGGATGATATTTTGGAGCAAATAAAAATTTATATAATGCCTTGTAAGAATGTAACCTTATTTGGTTCATGGAATAACTTGGAAATGAGTTTCACAAGTTCTTGCATTTGGAGGAAGCTTGAATTTTAAGTCATGCCCTAGAATTTAGGCAATTTTCGAAGGGCATATCTCCCAAAACATGAGGGCTATGAAAATGCTCTTGTACTTTTTAAAAATGGGAGACTTTAATCTTCAACTTTCATGTTTGATGGCAATCCATTTGAAGCTTTTTTCACCAAGTTATGTACACTTGAAAATTAGGGCAAAAAGTTGCCAAAATTAGATACTTCCATGACCAATCTCATGCCAAAAATGCAAAACACCTCAAAAGCTCTTGATTCTTGATCTTTGACTTTGCTAAACCTCTTCTAAGGTTATAAGAACATCCATTGGCTTGAAAAACAAGGTTGGACCTTTTGAAATCTCACAGTTGACTTCTTGAATGCACAGTTGACAAATTTCTTCATCTACAAGCAACTGAAGAAATACCTGACTTCCACAAAGAATTTTCTCACCAAATTTCATCCCTAGGATCATCTTAACATATGAGAGACTTTGCCCAGATGAAATGGCCAAATTCACAAGGTTTTCATGCTTGAAACTCAAACCCTAATTTGGGATCAATGTGTTGGAGCTTTGCCCTAGCTTGAATTCCCTGATGATCCTTCAACCTCCTGGGCTTTTGTGAATGATCTTAAGCTTGTGAATGCAATATAGACTCCTCATAGGACTTGATCAAATCCATTGGACCCCTTGTTATAGCTTGTGATGCTTCAAATCCTTCCACAGATGATCATATGCCTAATGCTAGGTCATGAGAATGTTATGCCTCATCTTTCCATGCTAAGATGCCAAGAATATGATATGCTTATGATGAATATGATATGATGATGATGCTTAAAAAGAAGAGGGAAAATTTGGGGTGTTACAACCCGAATGGTAATTCAAACCAAAATCATAATCCTTCAAAACTTTTGTGATCACTAAAAACTTCAAATCTTGCACCATAAAGATAATGCCTCCAAATTTTTAGAGCAAAAACCACATCCGCTAATTCCAAATCATGCGTAGGATAATTATTTTCATGCACCCTCAATTTTCTTGAAGCATAAGCCACAACCTTTCCATCTTGCATCAAAACACCACCTAACCCAAACAATGAAGCATCAAAAAACACCACAAATGGTTCCATCGGATTCGGCAAAATCAAGATCGGAGTCGTTGTTAACCTTCTCTTAAGTTCCATAAAACTATCTTCACAATGAATATCCCAAATGAAAGTGTTTCCTTTACAAGTCAATTGCGTTAACAGAAGTGCCAACTTTGAAAATCCTTCAATAAACCTCCGATAATAACCCGCCAAGCCTAAAAAGCTTCGAATCTCCGTAACCAATCTAGGAACTACCCATTGCATTACCGCATCAATCTTGGATGGATCAACACTAATACCACCATCGAAAATAACATGCCCAAGAAAACTTACCTTTGACAACCAAAACTCGCACTTTGACAACTTAGCATACAATTGTTTCTCTTTCAAAATCTGTAATACAATCCTTAAATGCTCTTCATGCTCCTCTTGAGACTTAGAATAAATCAAAATGTCATCAATGAACACAACCACAAAACGATCCAACTGTTCATGAAAAATACGATTCATGTATTCCATAAACACATCTGGCGCATTAGAAACTCCGAATGGCATCACGGAATACTCGTAATGACCATACCGTGTCCTAAAAGCCATCTTTTGAATATCCTCCTCTTTCACACGAATCTGGTGATATCCTGATCTCAAATCAATCTTAATAAAAACACGCGCACCAACCAACTGGCCCATCAAATCATCAATCCTCGGAAGCGGATACTTGTTCTTAATTGTCACCTTATTCAACTGTCGATAATCAATACATAACTGCATACTTCCATCCTTCTTCTTTACCAACAATACTGGCGATCCCCAAGGAGAAACACTCGGCCTAACAAACCTCTTATTCAACAAGTCATTCAACTGCTTCTTCAATTCTACCAACACTGAAGCTGACATACGATACGGTGCCATCGAAATCGGTCTAGTACCCGGAACTAGATCAATAGAAAACTCAACTTCTCTTTCCAGCGGTACATCCTTAATATCATCCGGAAACACTTCTAAAAAAGCACATACCACTGAAAACCTACTTATATCCACTTCGCTTTCCACTGACCACGATGCAAACAAACCAAACAATTGAACTTTGTCCACTTAAAGTTTCTTCAACTCTTTCGTGGATAGGAAACTCTCTTCTTCATCATCATCCAAAGAAGGAAACCTTACTAACTTATGATAACAATCTATATGAAATCGATTAAATTGCAACCAGTTTATACCCAAGATCACGTCTAAACCTTCCAACGGCAAACAAACTAAATCCATAACAAAATATTTACCATACATGGTCAAAGAACAACTTACACACACCAAAGAAGTAGTTACCGACCCTGAAGCAGGAGTCTCAATAACCATCTCACCACCCCAAGAAGACATAAACAAATTCAAACGCTTAGCGCACTCAAGAGAAATAAACAAATGAGTCACTCCCGTATCAATAATAGTAACTAAAGGCATACTATTAATAAAGCACGCACCTCTAATTAAACGGTCTGCACTAGTAGTATCCTTCCCCGCTAATGCAAACACCTTTCTGCCCGCCTGAGCTTGCTTCAGCTTAGTACACTTAGTACTAATGTGACCAACTTCCCCACAATTGAAGCACTTCACAACATTCCTCCTACACTCGGTAGTAGCATGTCCAAGACCTCCACAGTTTGAACATTTCACAATATTCTTCCCACACTCAAAAGACTTGTGGCCTAGATCGCCACACTTGTAAAACTTAACGGGACCAGAACTCCCTCCATCAGATCTCCTATTGAAGTTTCCCTTATGTTTTCCCTTATTAGCGGGTGTCACATAAGGTCCACTTCTAGCTTGTTGCTTCCCTTTCCTCTCATTCACACTCTTGTAATGTGTAGAACGAGCTTTGCTATCTTCTTCAAAGATTCTACAACATTCAGTCAAATCTGAAAACCTTCTAATCCTTTGATATCCCATAACTTGCTTAATCTCAGGACGCAAGCCATTCTCATACTTAATGCACTTAGAAAACTCAGCAGTATCAGCAACATAATGTGGATGAAACTAAACCAATTCCACAAACTTAGCAGTATAGTCAACCACTGACATACTACCTTGCTTTAGCTCAAGGAATTCCATCTCCTTCTTTCCCTTCACACTCTCAGGGTAGTACTTCCCTAAGAACTCAGTACGAAAAACTTCCCAAGTTATCTCTTCATCATCCTCCTCAAGAGCTTGACTTCTACCGACCCACCAATCATCGACTTCTTCCTTCAGCATGTGAGAACCAAGCCTCACCTTACTCTCTTCAGCACAGTCCATGACTCTGAAGATTCTTTCAATCTCCTTCAACCAATTCTGAGCACCATCAGGATCGAATCTTCCTTTGAAGACCGACGATTGATTCTTTCTGAACTCATCATTAGCATTCACATTCGGCGCTCCATACACCACCCTAGCCATTGCTTCCAAAGCAGCAGCCATAGCATTGTCGTTTCTACCAGCCATATTCTGATTGATCCCAAAGACAACAACAAGATTAAACAAAAGTTAAATCATAACAACATCAAGACAGACACAACTGACTCAAACACTGGCTCTGATACCACTTAATGTAACACCCCCTTTCTATACCCCCAAATAATCAATTAAATCATTTAGGAAAATGTTAAAAATTTCATCAGAGTATAATTGAACATGGTATAAAAGAGGCATGTCACATTATGCTTGAAATTAAAAACATATAACACCTGCTCATTTAAAGATATGCAACGATGAGGTAGTTTTCAACATAGGAAATCAAATCCTTACACCCATCTCCAAAGATATAATTACACAACAGAAACTAAATCAACAACATCAAACATATATATTTCCATTCGTATATATATATATATATATATATATATATATATATATATATATATATATATATATATATATATATATATATATATATATATATATATATATATATATATATATATATCAACAAGTTTGATGCCAACAACAATATTCATGTTTATACAAAACATCCATCCAACAGATACATATACACAATGCATCACAAAAATGGCACTAAGCCAACCTAACTACCCGGTGCTACATATCAGAGCCGACCGACCAAAAGATGAAGACGAGCTTCACAAAAATTGCCATCCAGCAACCTACTCTGCAATGCCTTATAGAGCATCATAAAATAGCAGAAGGGTGAGAAACATTATCATAATAACATTGCATATAATTATATATCTCAACATATAAAAATGCACATAAAACATATTCTCACCATAATTCATACCTCATCACCCATACACATCGCAACGTGTACATACACAAATCAAGCATGTTCATCATGCACCAAATCACTAATTCACATAAACTTACATTATTTATGTTTATTCCTCAATTCTATTCATTCCGCATAAACATACGTCTAACTATGTTTAATAACACATATACATTACAAATGTATAAATCACATGCATATACATATATCAAACATGCATATATACAAACAAGTATGTTTCATCACACATACTATCATCTCCATAATACTCCAAATAAACATATGCACGTTCATGTTTATTTCTGCATATCATAATTAAAATGATAATATGCAACTCATAGAGACCGACACACGACTCTATACAGATACGAATGTGGTACTGACTCAATATTTCAGCAGGTTCACTCAGGAACCAAATGGAATCACCGCTTGTTACCTAAAGTAACTCCCCGTCGGGCACACGATGTTCCCCATTTCTCACATCCCACATGGGCACACAATTTTTATGGATTGCTCACACCCCACACGGGCACACAATTAATGTGAATAAATCACCCATCGCTCACACCCTACACGGGCACACGATGTTTCTGGATTGCTCACACCCCACATGGGCACACAATCTGATCACTCACACCCCACATGGGCACACGATCTTGTTGAAGTCATCGCTCACACTCCACATGAGCACACGATGCTACAATGGATTCACAAAGAATCCCACAACACAAGAATGCATACATTATGCTTACATGCAAAATGACACACAACATTCTTGAAAATGCATACATATTCACAATATAGTTATGCATTTCATCTCATATAATTAGCATACATTCACATTTAATTCAAGCAATGTATCTACTTGCCAAACGGCCACAACACAACAATCAAACCCACAATTCCATAATTAACATAATTACTTTTTATTGGAAAAATCGGGTAAGAGTCAGCTAAAAATTACTTTTCTTAGTATCATTGGTTTCTACGCGTTTCTAGCTTCGAATTGATATAAGGATCACTAAAAACAGATACCCGAAACTAAAGCTACGAATTAAAACACATAACCCCTCAAAAACCTACAGGCTCTCTGAGCGCTCTCTCGCTCACTGAGCGAGAATCGCCCTGGAACTTTCGCTGAGCGAGGGATAGCTCACTGAGCGACCACTGTGATTTCCAGAATTTCCAGCAGCGTAACAGTCAACCAAAATGATCCCAAAACTCCTCTAAGCTCATACAATCATGATCAATAACATATTCTAGCTATCATACTTCGGCTATAACGATTTCCAACCGATTAATCCATAAATTTCTCACATTTTCTCTCAAACCCTAACTATTCATCTTCTCTAACTTCTACCAAATCAAAAACCCACAAAATCTAACACATACATAATCATACACAAGATTAAGATAACAATGTTTATCACCCTTACCCGATTATTCTGATTCCTAGGAGCAATCTTGAAGCTTTTCCAACTTTCCCTCTTTTCTCTTCTTTCCTTTTCTTTCTTCTCTTTTTCTTTCTCTTCTTTACTAACTTTCTATTTCACTCTCTCTCACTCTCTTATATTCCTTTCTCTCTATTTCTACACTTAACTCTATTCTTTGTATTTCTTTCCAACCAAATATAATTTCTCACAAAAATACCAATTCTACTAATTTCTAACTTATCATTAATTAACAAATACCTAAAATACACTTCAAACCAATTTTACCCGAAAATTCACAAAACGGTAAAATCCCACAACATAACATATCATCACATTAATTCCTCAACATAAAATATCATCATGATAATTTCACAAATAAAACAATTATCATACAAATGAAACAAAAGACTCTACAAAAATTTGGGAAAATCGAATCGGGGCGTTTCACCATACATGATAACATTTAGGGTTGTTAGTCCCCCCTTTAGTTTTTACCTTTGAGATCCTTTTGGTTCTTCTCTTCTCATCTTCACACAAAAACCAAAAAAACAACTAATAATAGTTGAGTTGACCTCCCCTTTTGTCATACTCTCAAAGAAAAACTTAAAAAACTGTAATACCTCAAAATTTTCCCTCTCATTCCTTCAACATTTTGCATAGCATTTAGTACACACAAGTTCATAAAATAATCAAAAACATTGCATCATATTCATCATGGCTAAGGCACGGGTATGTGATCAATGATTGGAGCAACTGAAGGCTATATAAAGGCAACCGAAGGTCCACAAAGCTTCTCAACCTTGTGCAAAGGGTTCACAACATCCCACAAATCTCCATTTGAAGTCTCAAGTCTTGGAAAGAGGTGAATGACTCCAAGGAAGCAAGCAGTGCAACATCTCCTGATGAAAAAGGCCAAATTAGGGTTTCACTTCTACTGGGCTTCTGCATGAAGTTATGATTCAAAGTGGATTCCATTGTCTTATATATGATGTCAAGTGCCTAGGGTTAAAATTTCATCCACAAAATCATTTAGGAAGAGGTTCAACTGGCCAGATGACTGAAAATCGAGGAATCGGGGAAAAGGCAACCGAGCTAGGTAAAAAAGGTCGACTCCTGACTTTTAAGATCAAAATCATGAAATTAGGGTTAAAATGATCCTATGGTTCAAATTTGGTCAAGAAATGATGGAGGAATCATAAAAAAATCAAGGGAAAAATCATTTGAAAAATGGTTGATTTCACCTTTCCCTCCACTTTCCCTTCCACTTTCCTTCCACATTTCCTTTCATTCTTTCCCTCTTATTTTTCCTCTTCAATTACACTCCATTTCCTTTTGATGCTTCTACTATGTTCTACCACTTTCTATATTATTCCAAGGAATATTCCTTCTCCAACCGTAACCCTAACTAACTATAAACCTAACTCCATTCCTAAACCTAACTCCATTCCCACACCTAGCTGCAAGCCTAGCCCCTATATAATCATTAATCACTTCAATGCAAAAGGTTCCCAATTTTTTTCACTCTCTTACAATTTCTAGAATCACTTTTTCTCTCTCACTTTTTCCTCCATTTCCCTTTTCGCCAAATCGTTTTTGAAGAAGCTCTTCAAGTTTCACATTGAAACCTGAAGATCTTAAAGCTTAGCCTCCAACCTCCATTGATTGTGGATTGTAGAAGAAGAAGCTACTGATTTTTGTGAAGATTTTGACTTATCGGAAATGTAAGAAGGCTCAAGCATCAAGAACACATTTATTTTGCGGATTCGCGGTTTTCTTGGTTTTCTCTTCGATCAAGCACTGATTCTTGCAACATCCACCCAAGCACTTCTCCGCTTCGTAGGTTGGTGATCTAAATTACTTTTCCTTTACGTTATTCTTTTCATCTTGCCATTTTGGCATTCTTTAAGTGCTTTTCGTATTACTTATGGTTGATTATGTTTTCGTTACATTTTGCTTGTGATTTGTGGTTTTTGATGGATTAGAAATTAGGTTGTAGCTTGTTATAGGTTCTAGCATGAGTCAATAAGTCCTAATTGAGTAGAAATTCGTGTTAGCATGATTAGGTGGGGGTTAAGGTTGTTTATAAGTAAGATTGTGGCCAAAAGCACTTATTTCAAAACAATTTTTCACTTTCTGTTCATCGTTAACCGGTTAACGCATTTGGTTAACCGGTTAACGCATGCGTTTTTGGCCAAAATGCTGTATTTTTCTGCCCGTTAACGGGTTAACCAATTTGGTTAACCGGTTAACGCTGTTAGTTTTTGGTTTTTTAGCTTATGTGCTTGCTTGTTCTTGCTTCTTAGTATTCTAAGGTTCATGTATGTTTAGGTATTGATTTTAGGGAATTTTTGGGTCTATTTCCAGTGGCCGATTCCATGGTTTCGAGTCGTTTCGACATGATTCCGTTCACTTTTCCATGTTTTGTGTTAAATGTGTAAATGTGCTATAATTGATTCTTGATGTGTATTGCTACTCTTTAATCATTTGTTTCACATGTTAAGTGCTTACTTAAAGCTGATGTGTGCTTCATGATCATGATCTTTGCTTGTTGGATTGAGTAAATGATTAAATGCCATGTGTTGATTTTTGCTTAAAAGTGATTAAATACTTCACATGTTCATGCAAGTTTCTTGTGCTTAATTGATAATATCTTAACATGAGTTCAATGCTGGATTTTTATGCCATACATGTGAAATAATAGATGCTTGTAGTGATACTTGTTCAAAGTCATGATAAATATTTGTTTTGTGCAATTTAGAAAAGTGTGGTTGTTCTTGTTGATCATTGTTCCTTTTAACTAAATAAATGATGTAAATAAATTCACATGTTTGAATTCATTTTGTGATGTATGTAGATTCATTTTAATTGACATTAATGTGTTGTTTATCATTCATTTTGTGCACATAAATGAAAATGATAAAATCGGCCCCATGTTTTCATAGCTGTTCGTTAATATAGGTGCTATAAAATACATGTTGTTTATTATGTTGTTCATGTTGTATGTGACTTTTTACACCTATCTTTACATGCTGCATGCTGGCTGTAAAAAGTTGTTTGTGCTTTGCTTGTGTTTCCATAGTTGTTTGGGTATTAGAGGCTGCAGTAGGTGCTGAATTTTTGTTTTAGCAGTTTTTAGTTCCTCTAGAATTAAGATAGAGTTTAGATAGAGTCCTAGAGTTATTAGGATTTAATTGGTGTATGATTGCTTTATTATTTTTAATAAAATGCACACTAATCTTTGTTTTGTAGGGAGGGAAAGATATGTTTCCTTACACGTTATCCTTTTATTTTATTTTTATTCATTTTCTTTATGCATTTAATTCACCTTTTACTTCCATATTTATGATTGGTAGGATTTCCCTTTTGTTAGGACCAACTTATCTTTCCTAGGAAGTAAGTTGCATCCTTTTTCTTCTCTCTTTTCCTTTTGATCTTTAGGATTAGAAAAACCTCACTCACCATTAGGACCACCATTTTAATAAATAACTTAGGGTTGTGTCTTAGTCCCCTTTAATTTTTGTCCTTTTCCGATTTGAGTCTTCTTTCTCATCTTCAAACAAAATCCAAAAAGACTTAATAAATGCATGAAAGGATCCCTTGTGTATAGCCTTATTCCATGGGGCACTTACATTCATTCCATCGTGGAATAGTTTAAACTTGTCTAGCATGATGTACAAGTCTTATCAATGGGTTGTTTCACAAAGAAAATCTAAAAGACACTTCTTCACAAAATACAATAACACTTAATAAAGTTCAACAAGCTAGTGAACTTAAACCTTAATCCTATTAAACAAGTCTTGGATAAATTTTCCTTGCTTGGTGTGCTTGTTCTATTATTCCATCTTGGAATGTAGTAGCAAGTACACATTCCATGGAAAACAGTTTGAATTCACTTCCATGTGCCAAATTCATACAAAAATCTTAAAAGGAAAAAATAAACAATAAGCGACTTTCCTGCAGGAACTTCTCTTCTCATCTCATTCACTCATAACGCGAACTCGCGACGACTTGCCTCACATACAAGACAGTAAACACACTCGTACCAGACAAGCCTGCAACACCTGAGCATAGACATACGCAGTTCAAGCCATAAAAAACACAAGCAAATAGTTCTCGCCTTAGTTAGGCGAACTACGTCGACTCTGATCCTCATTTTCCCAATGAGGTACGTAGGCAGTGGTGTAGGGCGCATTCGAGCACATTCTTTATTTTCCCTACATTTTCCCCCTTCTGTTCTTTCTCTTTTCCAGTTCCTTTCTCATTTCCATTCCCATTCCAGTTAGCAGTTCCTTTGTTCAACATCACTTATATTTTTCTCACCCTTTGAAACAAATAAACAAGCGTGGATCCTGTCGGGTACGGCAGATGGTCTGGGGTGCTAATACCTTCCCAGGTCGTAACCGACTCCCGAACCCAGATCTTTGGTTCGTAGGACCTTGTCTTTTCCTTCTTCCTTAGGTTTGTGCAGCATTAACTTTCCCATTCTTTCGGGATAAAAATGCCAGGCTGGTGACTCTATCTTTTCCACGCCACTTTCGCGTTTGTACTAGGATGAAAATTCCGGGAGCGACAGCTGGCGACTCTACTGGGGAGTGAACCCAGAATCTCTGGTTTCTCTTGTAGAGTCAATCCTAGCGCTTGTTTGTTTTTATCTTTGGGTGTTTATTTGTTTTCTATGTGCTTTAGTTTAGCTTTACTATTTTCATTTACAATTTTACTTTACAACTTTACTTTACAGCTTTATTTACTGCTTTCAGCATTTATTTTCCATGCATCATATACTGGACTGTGTTGGTTTCATTTTTTCTATGGGATGGGGTTACTGTGAGATGAGCTCGTAACCGGGGCTCGAGTGCACCCTAGGACTTAGAGTGGTTCTACTTTGGCTTCATGACATCTTGCTATGTTAGTAGTAGTGAGTTCCACACGTTGACTTGCGACCTTCTCAGAAATGTATTGATGCCGGAATCTTTCTGGGGCAATACACAACCTTGATAGTTATATGAAGTCAGGGAACCGATCATTGAGAACCTTTGTGGAAACATCCCTCTCCAGTGATGACAGTGGCAGACCACATTTGTTGGCAAACCCACTCGCATCCAAGGGCCCACTGGGGACTCGCATAGGATGGTCTGGTTCTCTCATAGGAATCCAGTTAAGGCAAACTGATCGTATGATGATAGTATTGTACCCTTCGGGATGAATATGCTATTGTTTCTCGATTCAGTGCTTGAAGCTGGGGACTTATGAGGGATGCTTGTTTCCTTTAACTCACCTGAGACCTCCCTGAGTAGTATATAATGCCAAACCGATTCCCTGATTTGGTTATGAGCCATTTCTCGGAAATGGTGAACATATTAAGTCTATTCGACTTTGAGAGTCTGTTATGTTGATCCGAGTAGCACACCTGTGAGATTG
The DNA here is from genome assembly GCA_963966055.1 of Lathyrus aphaca. Lineage (NCBI taxonomy): Eukaryota > Viridiplantae > Streptophyta > Magnoliopsida > Fabales > Fabaceae > Lathyrus > Lathyrus aphaca. Next base: position 211,729,243 of record OZ014525.1, on the reverse strand, counting down.
GGAGGGGTTCACAGGTTTGCAGGAACCCTAAACTTCAACATACCCACTTTGCCAGTATTGTTCAGTGTTCTATGGTTCTTTGTTCTGAGATCCGAGATTTCTATTCAGAGAAATTGTTACTGTGATTACTATTGTGACCTTACTATTGTGACTATTATTATGACTCTCCATAGACACTTGGCTCGTTGTTCAACTTCAACACAATCAATGACTGTTCTATTATGTGATCCAGTTCTACAGTCCTTGGGTTCTTAGTTCTGGGATTCTATACAGAGATTATACTACTATTGTGGTTCTATTCGGACACTTGACTCACTGCTTAACACTGGAACCAACATTAGACCATTGATCACATGCATGTTGCATACATAACATCATAGAATTCCAGCACACATGTTCAGTTATTTCCAAGGATCACATGTTTGAATCATGCCATTAGACTTTTTCTGTGTAAAAACTTGAATCAAAGCAGATAAATTCCTCAGAAATAACTGAACATGGCATTTGCATACATCCTTGCATTCTTGACAGGTGTTCAGAGACAGATTATTATCCTGACTTGATTTCTCATCAAAGTGTCCAACTGGAATCATAAGCATCAAGGCATGGTTTTGGAACAACTTCGGGCGGAGGTAATCAAAGGAAGACCCATCTGGGGCAATTCAGGGCAGATGTGCAAGCTTTATTTCAAAACCAGAAACTGCTGAAATAGGAATTCAACCAGATGAAGACTCAGATGAGCTTGGTTATGGAAATTCTAAATGAATCTATTTTCATCCCTAGGGAGGGGAACTACGCTGCTCTGATTCTTCATTGGTCAATGGAGATACATAGGCAGGAGATCGTGAGATCTTTGCTAACAACCTTATATATTAACTTTATCAACCTCTTCCCTCTAGATGTCGTTGTCAGAATCCAACCTCAGCTTCCCAAGAGAGTCCTTGGACCAAAGCATAAGGGTAAAGGCCGGAACAACTTGAGAAGAAATTTGATCATATTCTGAGGTCGTACGCGCAACGAGTTTCCTCATTTGCTCAGATTCAAAACTAGTTGAGCTAGTCACATCAGGATCATCTCCGACAAAGCTACCTTTGGGGTTTCAATGCCATGTATGACTATCATTCTGGGGGAACCTAACCATCTAATTGAAGATTGAAAGTCTTCCGGGGGAAAAGGTGAAGAAAAGGTCCCGAATTTGATTGACTCCAAGACTATTGTGTACGCACTAGGTAAAAGCAGGAATGTGGCACCAAAGCTGTAATTGAATGAACATCTAAACTGCTGACTGCTGAAAGTCTCCGAGAGCATTAAGTCAAGATGGAGTCAAACCTCCTCAACAATGACCACCATGATGTGAAGGCTAGATGCAAGTACCACTCAGGGGCATTTAGGCATACCATTTGACAACTGTGATGTGTTCAAGTACAAGGTGCAAAATTTGATCGACTCGAAGGTCATCGTGCCAGAAAGTCTGCCCACATATTGAAGTCTCCTCATCAAATTGACATCCCAGTTTACAAGGGCATCTTCAGAAGCAATAAGTCCAGACAGAGTCAAGTCTCCTCAACAATGGCAATGTTCAGCTTCTTTACTGCAATTTCATTTGTAATTTCTCCTGTTTGTTTAAACATTTGTATGCATGCATGAAATGTATTTGTTTTTGAATTTTAACCATAATAAAATGCACATGTTTTTCTTGAAGTAATCCATTTGTATTCACTCATGATTTTGTGTATGTGTATTGCAATACCAACTGTTGTGTTTAAACTCTATGAGGGAGGATGACGAAATGAAAACGCAATAATCTCTAATTGTGTGCTTTTGAGAAAGACCCTGTTGACGATGTACATGCATTATTTCAAATCCTAAACACTAGAGATATAAAGGAGATAGACCCTCACCAACCCATTTGAGCCTTGAGGTAGGAGTTTCTTTTCGCATGAAAAAAAAACCTTGCATTTAACCCAGGGGCAGGGTAGGCGTCAGTTAGTTTGACCGAGCGTTCAAATTTCAAAAAGGGTTGTACATCTGAGGATCCATTACCTTTCGTTGTACCAAATCAAGAGGTCCAAAGACCGGATACCACAATGGTTATCCCTCATCAACCAAGAAGTGAGACAGTCACGACCCTTTCAAAGCAATCAAGACAAACAGTGTCACACGATTTGTTCAAAAAAGAGAATTGAAAAAAAAGAAATGAAAAAGCCCGCTAAGTCGAAACTTGAAAACAAGCGACTTAGGCAAAAATTAGGGCATTCCGCTGGACTTTGCAATCAACGATTCACAAGAATCAGTCCAGGCAAAAGTTAGGGATAAGCAAAAGAACGTAAAAATGAAAATGCGAAGAGGATTACACAAGAAAGATCCTTAAGCAAGAACAAAATCGTGAGGCACAAACACAAAAGACAATAGGGGTGACTGACTCCAAACGAAAATCTGATTGGTGCTTAAACTGTTAGAGTAATTGGTTCCTTAATCATCACAAAACCCTTTTTGAGAGGTGAGCGCTTGTGAAAGCTAGCTGAACATAGGAATGGAGAACATCACGAAGAGGGGTGGGTACCTATAAATTTCAAGCCTATATCCTTTGTTTTTTATAACCATGAACCAGGCCACGATACAACCCTCAAAAGCCCTAACTAAAACATGGTTATTTTGAGAGTGTACTACCACGAGACCGCGTTCCTGACTCCTATGAGTCTTGCTAAGAGATCTTTGTTGGTATTGCATGCGCATGTTTTTATTAAAAAATAATGTTGTATCTTAGCCAGCGATTTTTTCACAAAGGTTTGCGACATCTTTTTACAGTAAAACTTCAAGATTAACATGTGTGTTGCATTAGAATTTTCATTCTCAAAATAAACATTTTCTGCTTGCATACATTTGTTTGGCATCATAAAGTTCACGTAAGGAACCTCAGTCCAGAAGCTTAATCTTGCCAAAATTGAGAAGTCTGAAACTTCCGAAGGACCAGCATATGAAGATGCACTTTTCCAAGAAACTCCATTGAGTGGGGACTTTCCCAACAGTCGTGGTAAGAGCCAACTAATCTAGGGAAATCACGTCGAGCTCTCTTCAAAATTCCACCAAGCTGGGGCAATCACTTCGAGATTCAAATCTCTCAAAGAGCCATTAGTCTGAGGCATGCATGCAAATTTCAGCCAAACTGGGGCAATCACTTCGAGATTCAAATCTCTCCAGGAGTATGTAGTATGGATATTTTCTTCAAAGCACAGTCAGTCAGAGGTGATCACTTCAAGGCTCGTACTGGGGCAGGCCACACCAAGAGCACTAGAAGTTACTTTCTCTCAAAGACAGTTAATCAGAGGCGCCTATCTAGAGTTCAATATACTGGGGCAGAATATCTCACAATGATATGAGGTATTTCATGAATCCTCGCGAGGCAAATTCTTTCACAGACCCTGCAGGCTTGGGCAGTTATTTCGAGATCTGACGAATCTCTCCAAGAGTTTGAATACACTGAGGCATTTCATATGTCATGTTTTCTGTAAAATCCTCTTGAGACATTTTCTTCCGATGGACTTTAATTTGAGGCGAGTTAAAAATTGCAAATAATCATTGTTCACTCATGATTAGTTGGCAATCTATCAACCCAGAGGATGGAAGCAAAGTCATTGTCAGCATCGTACTTAGAGAGTTGTTTCGTTAGCGGACTTCATCGATCAGAATTCCTTAGCAAGTCTCATTAGATAATCCCTGCTCCAGCAGTGTAGCAAAGGGAAGGATACTTCTCGAGTAGAAGGGTGTCATCATCCTTCATCTCCAGCACAAGACGCTTTATAACTCTCATATCCAACATGGGACGCCTTATATCTCTCATTCCCAACATGGGACACTCTACACCTCTCGTCCCTAGTGAGGGACAACTTAAACTCTTATCTTCAGCAGGAAGCTTTATCATTGACATCCTCCATCATCCCCAGTAGAGGTGGAAGTTGAAATCTCTCTCAGCAAGGCAACAGAAGGTTGATGTCCTCCCCAAGCCGAGACTTCCCTTAATACAGGGTCATCCCCAACAGTGCAAGGAGTGTTTTTCCTCCCCAACAATTTGCTACTTCAGCAGTATCATACATCTGGTTCCCAGCCAAGTCAGAAGTGTCTTCATGTCCCTATTAGAGTTCAAGAAGCGTCCATCTCCAGCAAGGTCTTGGCGTTCCAATCTCAAAGTCCAATTTATTTTTGGCAGTGAAGGCAGTTCAGAGCCGATGTATCATTAACAACATTCCATGCAGAGTTGTTTTTTCCTCACAAGGACTAACCAGATCAATGCAGTGATCATCATTTCCCCAGTCAAGCCACCTGAGATACTTGTTATCTCCTCATCAGGAGACCCCTTGGCATTTGCATTTGCATTTAGTAATCATCATTATATTTGCATCCTCCAAAACGTAGCATCTCCATTATTATGGAGCATTACACCATAGAAAAATTCAAACATATGCATACGAAGCATAAGCCAGTTGTGGTCCCTTGCATAAACGCCCGAAACATTACATCTCCAATCAGACTGAAGTATTCCCCACAGAATGTAACTTCATTTCCCAGTGTGGTTATTTCTACCAAGTCTTGTTTGTTATCCCCAGTTGAGTCTTGTTTCAGTATAACAATCTCATTTTTTTGCGTCTCTGTTTAAGTACAACGGTCACGTCTCGGGCTCTCGTTTAAGTACAAGGATCCCATTCCTTTCGAGTCTCCATTTAAGTACAATAGTCTCGTCTTTTGGGTCTTGTTTCAGTACAACCGTCTCATTTTTTCACGCCCCCATTTCAGTACAACGGTTTCATGTCAGGTTATCGTTTATGTACAATGATCCTGTTCTTTTTGGTCTCGTCTCAGTACGATGATTATGGATCGGTTGATACCATTTCCTAGTTAGATTGGTTGATCTTATTTGAGTAGTAAATCGGTTGATATTACTTCTCTTCGAGCCGTAAATCAGATGATATTGCGTTCTCGTTTTCCGAGTTATGGATTGGTTGATACCATTTCCTGGTTGGATCGATTGATCTTATTTGAGTTGTAAATCAGTTGATATTACTTCTCTTCGATCCGTAAATCGGATGATATTACGTTCTTGTTTTCCAGGTTATGGATCGGTTGATACCATTTCCTGGTTGGATCGGTTGTTCTTATTTGAGTAGTAAATCGGTTGATATTACTTCTTTTCGAGCCGTAAATTGGATGATATTATGTTCTCGTTTTCCGGGTTATAGATCGGTTGATACCATTTCCTGGTTGGATCGGTTGATCTTATTTGAGTTGTGAATCGGTTGATATCACTTCTCTTCGAGTTGTAAATCGGATGATATTACATTCTCGCTTTCCTGGGTATGGATCAGTTGATACCATCTCCATGATATATCAGTTGATATTATTTGAGTTGTGAATCGATTGGTATCACTTCTCTTCCAGCTGTAAATCGGATGATGTTAGTTCTTGTTTTTCGGGTTATGGATCGGTTGATACCATTTCCTGGTTAGATCGGTTGATCTTATTTGAGTCGTAAATCAGTTGATGTTACTTCTCTCCTTTGTCTTTCCAAGACAACAGTCACCTTCTATGGCTTGGTCCACCCAGCAGTCGCGTGTTTTCTTTGTGGCTTGGTCCGCCCAGCAGTTACATTGTCGAGTTCTGTTTCGCTAATGGTCTCGTTAAGCCTTGTTTCGCCAACAGGCACCTTCCGTGGCTTGGTCCACCCAGCAGTCGCGCGTTTTTCTTTTTGGCTTGGTCTGCCCAACAGTCACATTGTCGAGTTCTATTTCGCTAACGGTCTCGTTAAGCCATGTTTCGCCAACAGGCACCCTCGTCGTGGCTTGATCCGCTCAGCAGTCACAACGCAGGTTATTGCATTGATTCCATCCCACCTGGTACTATTTCCACTACCTATTAAGAGGATAAAACAAAATAAAAAATAAAAAATAAAAGGCAGATGACATTTCTCTTATCCACCGAGTTCAAATTTCCAGGTTTTATTCGAATATTCAATCACTCCATACCTTGAACGTCTAAAAGCTCTTGCAATTATTCATTCAAGCTTACAGATGATTGAATAGGGGCAGATGTAATACCTCAAAATTTTCCCTCTCATTCCCTCAACATTTTACATAGCATTTAGTACACACAAGTTCATAAAATAATAAAAAACATTGCATCATATTCATCATGGCTAAGACATGGGTATGTGATCAATGATTGGAGCAACTGAAGGCTATATAAAGGCAACCGAAGGTCCACAAAGCTTCTCAACCTTGTGAAAAGGGTTCACAACATCCCACAAATCTCCATTTGAAGTCTCAAGTCTTGGAAAGAGGTGAATGGATCCAAGGAAGCAAGCAGTGCAACATCTCCTGATGAAAAAAGCCAAATTAGGGTTTCACTTCTACTAGGCTTCTGCATGAAGTTATGATTCAAAGTGGATTCCATTGTCTTATATATGATTACAAGTGCCTAGGGTTCAAATTTCGTCCACAAAATCATTTTGGAAGAGGTTCAACTGGCCAGATGACTGAAAATCGAGGAATCGGGAAAAGGCAACCGAGCTAGGTAAAAAAGGTCGACTCCTGACTTTTAAGATCAAAATCATGAAATTAGGTTACAATGATCCTATGGTTCAAATTTGATCAAGAAATGATGGAGGAATCATAAAAAAATCAAGGGAAAAATCATTTGAAAAATGGTTGATTTCACCTTTCCCTCCATTTTCCTTCCACTTTCCTTCCATATTTCCTTTCATTCTTTCCCTCTTGTTTTTCCACTTCAATTCCACTCCATTTCCTTTGGATGCTTCTACTATGTTGTACCACTTTCTAGAGTATTCCAAGGAATAAGGAATATTCCTTCTCCAACCCTAACCCTAACTAACTACAAACCTAACTCCATTCCTAAACCTAACTCCATTCCCAAACCTAGCTCCAAGCTTAGCCCCTATATAATAATTAATCACTTCAATTCAAAAGGTTCCCAATTTTTTTCACTCTCTCACAATTTCTAGAATCACTTTTTCTCTCTCACTTTTTCCTCCATTTCCCTTTTCACCAAAGCTTTTTTTAAGAAGCTCTTCAAGTTTCACATTGAAACTTGAAGATCTTAAAGCTTAGCCTCCAACCTCCATTGATTGTGGATTGTAGAAGAAGAAGCTACTTATTTTTGTGAAGATTTCGACTTATTCGGAAGTGTAAGAAGGCTCACGCATTAAGAACACATTTATTTTGCGGATTCGCGGTTTTCTTGGTTTTCTCTTCGATCAAGCTTCGATTCTTGCAACATCCCCCGAAGCACTTCTCCGCTTTGTAGGTTGGTGATCTAAATCACTTTTCCTTTAAGTTATTCTCTTCATCTTTCCATTTTGGGATTCTTTAAGGGATTTTCGTATTACTTATGGTTGATTATGTTTTTGTTACGTTTTGCTTGCGATTTGTGGTTTTTGATGGATTAGAAGTTAGGTTGTAGCTTGTTATAAGTTCTAGCATGTGTCAATAAGTCCTAATTGAGTAGAAATTCGTGTTAGCATGATTAGGTGGGGGTTAGGGTTGTATAGAAGTAAGATTGTGGCAAAAAGCACTTATTTCAAAACAATTTTTCACTTTCTGTTCAGCGTTAACTGGTTAACGCATTTGGTTAACCGGTTAACACATGCGTTTTTGGCCAAAATGCTGTATTTTTCTACCCGTTAACGGGTTAACCAATTTGGTTAACCGGTTAACACTGTTAGTTTTTTGGTTTTTTAGCTTATGTGGTTGCTTGTTCTTGCTTCCTAGTGCTTCTAAGGTTCATGTATGTTTAGGTATTGATTTTATGGAATTTTTGGGTCTATTTCCAGTGGCCGATTCCATGGTTTCGAATCGTTTCGACATGATTCCGTTCACTTTTCTATGTTTTGTTTTAAATGTGTAATTGTGCTATAATTGATTCTTGATGTGTATTGCTACTCTATAATCATTTGTTTCACATGTTAAGTTCTTACTTAAAGTTGATGTGTGCTTCATGATCATGATCTTTGCTTGTTGGATTGATTAAATGATTAAATGCCATGTGTTGATTTTTTCTTAAAAGTGATTAAATACTTCGCATGTTCATGCAAGTTTCTTGTGCTTTATTGATCATATCTTAACATGAGTTCAATGCTGGATTTTTATGCCATACATGTGAAATAATTGATGCTTGTAGTGATACTTGTTCAAAGTCATGATAAATGCTTGTTTTGTGCAATTTAGAAAAGTGTGGTAGTTCTTGTTAATCATTGTTCCTCTTAACCAAATAAATGATGTAAATAAATTCACATGTTTGAATTAATTTTGTGATGTATGTAGATTAATGTTAATTGACATTAATGTGTTGTTTATCATTCATTTTATGCACAAATGAAAATGATAAAATCTGCCTCATGTTTCCATAGTTGTTCGTTAATATAGGTGCTATAAAATACATGTTGTTTGTTATGTTGTTCATGTTTTATGTGACTTTTTACACCTATCTATACATGCTGCATGCTGGATCTAAAAAGTTGTTTGTGCTTTGCTTGTGTTTCCATAGCTGTTTGGGTATTAGAGGCTGCAGGAGGTGTTGAATTTTTGTTTTAGCAGTTTTTAGTTCCTCTAGAATTAAGATAGAGTTTAGATAGAGTCCTAGAGTTATTAGGATTTAATCGGTGTATGTTTGCTTTATTATTTTTAATAAAATGCACACTAATCTTAGTTTTGTAGGGAGGGAAAGGTATGTTTCCTTACACCTTATCCTTTTATTTTATTTTTATGCATTTTCTTTATGCATTTAATTCACCTTTTACTTCCATATTTATGATTGGTAGGATTTCCCTTTTGTTAGGACCAACTTATCTTTCCTAGGAAGTAAGTTGCATCCTTTTTCTTCTCTCTTTTCCTTTTGATCTTTAGGATTAGAAAAACCTCACTCACCATTAGGACCACCATTTTAATAAATAACTTAGGGTTGTGTCTTAGTCCCCTTTAATTTTTGTCCTTTTTCGATTTGAGTCTTCTTTCTCATCTTCAAACAAAATCCAAAAAGACTTAATAAATGCATGAAAGGATCAATTGTGTATATACTTATTCCATGGGGCACTTACATTATTCCATCTTGTAATAGTGTAAACTTGTCTAGCATGATGTACAAGTCTTATCAAGGGGTTGTTTCACAAAGAAAATCTAAAAGACACTTCTTCACAAAATACAAAAACACTTAATAAAGTTCAACAAGCTAGTGAACTTAAACCTTAATCCTAGGAAACAAGTCTTGGATAAATTTTCCTTGCTTAGTGTGCTTGTTCTATTATTCCATCTTGGAATTTAGTAGCAAGTACACATTCCATGGAAAAGAGTTTGAATTCACTTCCTTGTGCCAAATTCATACAAAACTCTTAAAAGGCAAAAATAAACAATAAGCGACATTCCTGCGCGAACTTCTCTTCTCATCTCATTCACTCATAACGCGAACTCGCGACGACTTATCTCGCATGCAAGACGGTAAACGCACTCGTACCAAACGAGCCTGCAACTCCTGAGCATAGACATACGTAGTTCAAGCCATAAAAACACAAACAAATAGTTCCCGCCTTAGTTAGGAGAACTACGTCGACTCTGATCCTCATTTTCCCAATGAGGTACGTAGGCAGTGGGGTAGGGCCCATTCGAGCACATTATTTATTTTCCCTACATTTTCCCCCTTCTGTTCTTCCTCTTTTCTAGTTCCTTCTCATTTCCATTCCCATTCCAGTTAGCAGTTCATTTGTTCAGCAGCAGTTATATTTTTCTCACCCTTTTAAACAAACAAACAAACAAGCGTGGATCCCGTCGGGTACGGCGGACAGTCTGGGGTTCTAATACCTTCTCAGGTCGTAACCGACTCCCGAACCCAGATCTTTAGTTCGCAGGACCTTGTCATTTCCTTCTTCCTTAGGTTTGTGCATCATTACCTTTCCCATTCTTTCGGGATTAAAATGCCTGGCCGGCGACTCTACCTTTTCCGCACCACTTTCGCGTTTGTACTAGATGAAAATCCCGGGAGCGACAAAAACATTTATTCATTTAATTCACAAAAACACTTAATAACATCATACAAGTTAGTGAATTCAAACCCTAATCTTAGGAAACAAGTTTGAGGATCTTCTTCATTCTTGGTGGACTTGTTACTCATTCTATTTTGGGATGTGGTAATAAGGACACATTCCTTAGAAAAGAATTTTACTTCACCTCCTTGTGCCACACTCATAAAAAACACTGGACAAATAATAAACGTCTCTCCTTCGGGACTTCTTTTCTCATCACCCTCACTACTTACGTGTGAACTTGCTCCTACTTGTCATTTTGCAAGACGGTAACACACTCGTCGTTCGAGCCTGCAACACCTGAGCATTGACATAGGTAGTTCAAGCCTTAGAACAAACAAATTTTCCACCCCTAGTTAGGGGAACTACGACGTCTCTGATCCTCATGTCCAGATGAGGTACGTAGGCAGCGGGGTATGGCCCGTTCGAGCACTCTTTTATTTTCCCTACATTTTCCCCCTTTTCTTTTCTTTTCTTTTCCAGTTTCAGTTTCATTTTTGCAGCAACATTCATTCTTTCACCCTTTGAAACAGTTTCTTTGCAAGTGTGGATCTCGTCGGATACGCCAGACGATCTAGGGTGCTAATACCTTCCCAGGTCGTAACCGACTCCCGAACCCAGTTTCTTTGGTTCGCAGGTGTAATACCTCAAAATTTTCCCTCTCATTTCCCCAACATTTTGCATAGTATTTTGCATACATAGATTCATAAAATAACCAAAAACATTGCATCACGTGTAGCATGGCTGAGGCATAGGTATGTGATCAATGATTGGAGCAACTGAAGGCATTACAAAGGCAATCAAAGAGCCACAAAGCTTCTCAACCTTGTTCAAAGGGTTCACAACATCCTACAAGTCTTCATTTGAAGCCACAAGCCATGGAAATATTTGGTTAAATTAGAGAAGGCAAGCAGTGCAACATCTCCTGATGAAAAAGGCCAAATTAGGGTTTCACTTCTACTGGGCTTATCCACGAAGTTTTGATTCAAAGTGGATTCCTTTGTCTTATATATGATTTCAAGTACCTAGGGTTCAAATTTCGTCCACAAAATCATTTTGGAAGAGGTTCGACTGGCCAGATGACTAAAAAACGAAGAATCAGGGAAAAGGCAGCCGAGCTAGGTAAAAAAGGTCGACTCCTGACTTTTAAGATCAAAATGATGAAATTAGGGTTACAATGAGCCAATGGTTCAAATTTGGTCAAGAAATGATGGAGGAATCATAAAAAAAATCAAGAAAAAAAATCATTTGAAAAGTGGTTGATTTCACCTTTCCCTCCACTTTACCTTCCACTTTCCTTCCACATTTCCTTTCATTCTTTCCCTCTTGTTTTTCCACTTCAATTCCACTCCATTTACCTTGGATGCTTCTACCATGTTCCACGACCTTCTAGAGTATTCCAAGGAATATTCCAAGGAATATTCCAAGGAATATTCCTTCGCCAACCCTAACCATAACTAACTACAAACCTAACTCCATTCCTAAACCTAACTTCATTCCCAAACCTAGCTCCAAGCCTAGCCCCTATATAATCATTAATCACTTCAATGCAAAAGGTTTCCAATTTTTTTCACTCTCTCACAATTTCTAAAATCACTTTTTCTCTCTCACTTTTTCCTCCATTTCCCTTTTCACCAAAGCTTTTTGAAGAAGCTCTTCAAGTTTCACATTGAAACTTGAAGATCTTAAAGCTTAGCCTCCAAACTCGATTGATTGTGGATTATAGAAGAAGATTTTTGTGAAGATTTCAACTTATCGGAAGTGTAAGAAGGCCCAAGCATCAAGAACGCATTTATTTTGCGGATTCACGGTTTTCTTGGTTTTCTCTTCGATCAAGCTCCGATTCTTGCAACATCCACCGAAGCACTTATCCGCTTCGTAGGTTGGTGATCTAAATCACTTTTTCTTTAAGTTATTCTCTCCATCTTGCCATTTTGGCATTCTTAAGTGCTTTTCGTATTACTTATGGGTGATTATGTTTTCGTTACGTTTTGCTTGCGATTTGTGGTTTTTAATGGATTAGAAGTTAGGTTTTAGCTTGTTATAGGTTCTAGCATGTGTCAATAAGCCCTAATTGAGTAGAAATTCGTGTTAGCATAATTAGGTGGGGGTTAGGGTTGTTTAGAAGTAAGATTGTGGCCAAAAGCACTTATTTCAAAACAAATTTTCACTTTCTGTCCAGCGTTAACCGGTTAACGCATTTGGTTAACAGTTTAACGCATGCGTTTTTGGCCAAAATGCTATATTTTTCTGCCTGTTAACGGGTTAACCAATTTGGTTAACGGGTTAACCAATTTGGTTAACCGGTTAACGCTGTTAGTTTTTGGTTTTAAAGCTTATGTGCTTGCGTTTTCTTGCTTCCTAGTCCTTCTAAGGTTCATGTATGTTTAGGTATTGATTTTAGGGAATTTTTGGGTCTATTTCCAGTAGTCGATTCCATGGTTTCAAGTCGTTTCGACATGATTGTGTTCACTTTTCCATGTTTTGTGTTAAATGTGTAAATGTGATATAATTAACTCTTGATATGTATTGCTACTCTTTAATCATTTGTTTCACATGTTAAGTGCTTACTTAAAGTTGATGTGTGCTTCATGATCATGATCTTTGCTTGTTGGATTGATTAAATGATTAAATGCCATGTGTTGATTTTTGCTTAATATGAGTTCAATACTGGATTTTTATGCCATACATGTGAAATAATTGATGCTTGTAGTGATACTTGTTCAAAGTCATGATAAATGCTTGTTTTGTGCAATTTAGAAAAGTGTGGTTGTTCTTGTTGATCATTGTTCCTTTTAACCAAATAAATGATGTAAATAAATTCACATGTTTGAATTCATTTTGTGATGTATGTAGATTCATGTTAATTGATATTAATGTGTTGTTTATCATTCATTTTGTGCACATAAATGAAAATGATAAAATCTGCCCCATGTTTTCATAGTTGTTCGTTAATATAGGTGCTATAAAATACATGTTGTTTGTTATGTTGTTCATGTTGCATGTGACTTTTTACACCTATCTTTACATGATGCATGCTGGTTGTAAGAAGTTGTTTGTGCTTTGCTTGTGTTTACATAGCTGTTTGGGTATTAGAGGCTGCAGTAGTTGCTGAATTTTTGTTTTAGGATTTAATTGATTTATGTTTAATTTATTATTTTTAATAAAATGCACACTAATCTTTGTTTTGTAGGGAGGGAAATGTATGTTTCCTTACACCTTATCCTTTTATTTTATTTTTATGCATCTTCTTTATGCATTTAATTCACCTTTTACTTCCATATTTATGATTGGTAGGATTTCCCTTTTGTTAGTTCCAACTTATCTTCCTTAGGAAGTAAGTTGCATCCTTTTCTTCTCTCTTTTCCTTTTGCTGTTTAGGATTAGAAAAACCTCACTCACCATTAGGACCACCATTTTAATAAATAACTTAGGGTTGTGTCTTAGTCCCCTTTAATTTTTGTCCTTTTCCAATTTGAGTCTTCTTTCTCATCTTCAAACAAAATCCAAAAAGACTTAATAAATGCATGAAAGGATCCCTTGTGTATAGCCTTATTCCATGGGGCACTTACATTCATTCGATATTGGAATGGAGTAAGCTTGTCTTGCATGATGTACAAGTCTTATCAAGGGGCTGTTTCACAAAGAAAATCTAAAAGACACTTCTTCACAAAATACAAAAACACTTAATAAAGTTCAACAAGCTAGCAAACTTAAACCCTAATCCTAGGAAACAAGTCTTGGATAAATTTTCCTTGCTTGGTGTGCTTGTTCTATTATTCCATATTGGAATGTAGTAGCAAGTACACATTCCATGAAAATGAGTTTGAATTCACTTCCTTGTGCCAAATTCATACAAAACTCTTAAAAGGCAAAAACAAACAAAAAGCGACTTTCTTGCGGGAACTTCTCTTCTCATCTCATTCACTCATAACGCAAACTCGCGACGACTTGTCTCGCATGCAAGACGGTAAACGCACTCGAACCAGACGAGTCTGCAACACCTGAGCATAGACATACGCAGTTCAAGCCATAAAAAACACAAACAAATAGTTCCCGCCCTAGTTAGGCGAACTACGTCGACTTTGATCCTCATTTTCCCAATGATGTACGTAGGCAGCGGGGTAGGGCCCGTTCAAGCACATTCTTTATTTTCCCTACATTTCCCCCTTTCTTTTCATTCTCTTTTCAAATTCCTTTTCTCATTGTAGTTCCAGTTTCCAGTCAGCAGTTTTATTCAGCAACATTCGTATTTTCTCACCTTTTGAAACAAACAAGCAAGCGTGGATCCCGTAGGGTACGGCGGACGATTTGGGGTGCTAATACCTTCCCAGGTCGTAACCGACTCCCGAACCCAGATCTTTGGTTCGCAGGACCTTGTCCTTTCCTTCTTCCTTAGGTTTGTGCATCATTACCTTTCCCGTTCCTCTGGGATAAAAATGCCTGGATGGCGACTCTACCTTTTTCGCGCCACTTTCGCGTTTGTACTAGGATGAAAATCTCGGGACAGACAGTTGGCGACTCTGCTGGGGACCGAACCCAGAATCTCTGGTTTCCATTGTAGAGTCAATTCTAGCGCCTGTTTGTTTTTGCTTTCTTTGGGTGTTTATATGTGTGTGTTGTTGTGCTTATTTACTGTTTTCGTTTACAGTTTATTTTACAGCTTTATTGACTGCTTTCAAGTATTTATTTTCACATGCATCATATGCTGGACTGTTTGGCTTTCATTTTTCTGTGGGATGGGGTTACTGTGAGATGAGCTCGTAACCGGGGCTCGAGTGCACCCTAGGACTTAGAGTGGTTCCAGTTTGGTTTCATGGCATCTTGCTATGTTGGCAGTAGTCATTTCGACACCTTGACTTGCGACCTTCTCGGAAATTTATTGATGTCGAAATCTTTCTGGGGCAATACACAACCTTGATAGTTATGTGCAGTTAGGGGACCGATCATTGAGAACCTTTGTGGAAACATCCCTCTCTAGTGATGACAGTGGCATACCATATTTGTTGGCAAACCCACTCGCATCCGAGGGCCCACTGGGGACTCGCATAGGATGTCCTGGTTCTCTCATAGGAATCCAGTTAAGGCAAACTGATCGTATGACGATAGTATTGTACCCTTCAGGATGAATATGCTATTGTTTCTCAATTCAGTGCTTGAAGCTGGGGACTTATGAGGGATGCTTGTTTCCTTGGACTCACCTGAGACCTTCCTGAGTAGTATATAATGCCAAACCGATTCTCTGATTTGGGCATGAGCCATTTCTCGGAAATGGTGAACGTATTATTGCTATTCGGCTTTAAGAGTCCGTGATGTTGACCCGAGTAGCACACCTGTGAGATTGGAAGGGGTTTACAGGATTGCAGGAGCCCTAAATTTCAATATACCCATTATCCCAACACACATCAGTGATATGATCTTGTTCTGTTAATTATGGATTCTGAAGTCATGAAATACTGATCAGAGATACTTGTAATGATGTTGTGGCCTTGCACAGACACTTGATCAATTGATTCACTATACAAACACATCACTGATCACATGCCTTTCCTTGCATAACATCATAACATCATTAATCATTTGTGTTCTTTTTATTCTCAGGGTTCATTACCTTCTATTTCTGGTCATATTTGCTGCTTCAACATGGAGATTCCAAGGAAAATAAATGTCCACTATACTTTCCCACAATCGGAGACAGAGAGTATTCAGGGATTGCTTGCATTCTTTGTTGCAATATCCTAGATTATGTGAGCAAGCCCACAGTTTACCAAAGGGATAGCTTGCATTCTTTGTTGCAGTTCTATGATCCACAACTGAGGGTCTTTGTTTTCCCTGATTATATCTTGGCACCTACATTAGAGGAGATTTCTAGTATGATGAATATTCCTATTAAAGAAGGTATACCTTACTATGCTTCTGAGAGGACCCCTCCTCATGAGGATATCACTGCTGCCTGTCATTTGAGTATGCTCAGACTCAAGATGGGATTAGAAGCTGGCCAAAGTAAGGGGATCCCTTTGGATTTTCTTATCACAGAGGCACATATCATGGCATTGGGAAAGAAATGGGCAGACTTCAAAGCATTATTAGCCATGATAGTGTATGGAATCTGTTTATTTCTAGGAGAGAAATGGCTAATTGTAAACACCCCAAATTTGCCCTCACTAATTTCACACCATGGCTTGTGATCTTCCATATTTGCATTAGTTTAAGCATATCATCTCATATTGCATTTTGTTTCACTGCATTAGTTCAAGTTCATCTGCATCTAGGGTTTGTGATCTGAGCAATCCAAGGATCCATCTGAGCCATTCCAAAGGTCTTCAATCATTCCAAGAGGGTCCATGTGTGTTCTATCATCATATTATATCCCTCAAAGATCAAGGAAGTCAAAAAATCACAAGAACTTGGAAAGCATGGAAGCAGAGCTAGGGTTTCACTACACAGATGACCTGAAATTAGGGTTTTAGTTTCAGAGGCCATAACTCCAAATTTTTTGGTCATTCTTGTTTCTAATAGTCTCAATATGTTATAAGGATCCTATGTACCAAGTTTGATGAAGAAGTTCATTGTGGAAGTCATCTGTTCATCAGGTAACTTCTTGAGCAAGTCAGAGCAAAATCAGGGCATCTGAGGCCACCAACAATGGAACCAAAGTGGATTTTTCATCAAATTGAAGTTATATGATCTTTATTTGATCATTGAAGTGCTTGGAAGTTCACAAAATTGAAGAAATTTAAGCTAAACCAAAAGTTGCCAAAAATGGAAATGAATTGTAATGGAAACTTTCCATTTTGGGAAAGTATTTCAACCTCCTCTTTCCTAACCAAAAATGTTTCAAATGAAAAATTGTTGGTCATGAAAGTTGTAGATTGGATCATTCCCTTTTCAAAATGTACAAGAACAAGTTCTAATTCATTATGGAACTCAAGTTATGACTTTGCAAAGTTGGCAAAAATCACATAATTTTCACATTCATGCCAAAGAGGGATTTTTGCAAATTCACTTGCCAAGCTTCTAAGTGACCTCTAATTGACTTCTAAACATCATAACAACATCACATGACTCATTTTGCTGAGAATTGGTCAAGGAATCCCAACATTTCATGCCTTGCATCACAAGATACACCAAAGAGGGAAATTTGCAAAAACACAGAAACCCTAGCATCAAGTGATCCAGCTGCAATGTTTTAATCCTATGGCCTTCCTTGATCCATGCTGAGGCCAAACACCCCAAAATCTCAGGCCTGCACCATGCCCATACCTCAAGTACACATTCTTGACTTTTTTGCAAAAACACCCATACCAATCACACTATGCCACACTAACTCTTCTGACCAATCACAACATCATGTGCAAGCATTATGGAACTCATAACACATAAGAAACAAGCCTGAAACACAGCCATAGCTCAGATTGCCAAAATCCTCTCAAAACTTCATCTCTTCGAAACTTTCAAACCAGCCATCAAAACTTCAAAATTCTTTCACCAATCATCTCCACATAACCCCATGATCATTTCCCACGCTTCACATTGGCCTGAAACCACCTCATACAAAAACACGATTTTCATCACCTCTGAACTGAAACCTTCAAAACACTCCATATAAACTCCTTTCAAGCATTCTAGAAGCATAAGGGGATCAAGGGGTGTGGAAAAGCACCAAAGAATAGCCTAGAAATTTCCAGTTTCGAAAGCTTCAACTCAGGTAACCTCAAGAATTTTTTTTTCCAGAAATGTGTTTTTAAGTTCCTAAATTATTCTTCATGATTCACCGATGATCCTGATGTGTTTGGTTTTGAAAATGATTGAGTATTAAGCATGTATGAACTCTCTGAAATTTTTTGACCTAAAACTAATTTGCTTCGATTCAGCTTGAATATGTGAAATAAATTTGTTTTGATGGATGATTCTTGTTGTATGATGCGCGGGGTTTGATTCTGGGCAAAAAGATTAGGTTTTAGAGGCTTAGGGAGAGAGATAACATTTTGGACTGTCGGAGAAGATGACCGGAGCACTGTTCCGGTCATCTGAAAATAATTAGGGCTAATCTCAGGTAATTAGCTGAGTTTGAATCTGGAGCGTTGGATGTGAGTTTCACGCGTGTTTGGAGGGATGAGATCATTTCACTTAACCCTAATCCTTTTAATTTATTTAATTAATTAAAATTAGGCCAGATTGAATCTGGACCCTTAGATTGCGCGCTGGTCAATGCATCCCCCCCAGTTTGAATCTGATCCCTTGGATTGTCATACTTTCCCTTATGTTAATTTTATTTCATTTAAATAACACTTATTTTGTGCATTTTATTTAAAATACTTAGTAAAGTCCAAAAATATTTTCTTCTGCATTTTAATTCCAAATATTTTTATTCACCCAAAAACATTTTTATTTTTATTTTTTGCATCAAAATATCATTTTAAAAATATTTAAATGTTTATTTTAATTAATTAATGGAAATTAATTAATTAAAATACCAATTAGGTTTCTAAAAATCACAAAAAAATTCACATTGCATCTTAGGACATTTAGAAACATTATCAAACCATTCATACAAATTTCTTTTTGGTTTTGATCCAATTGTGACATTTTTCTTGAATTTAGGGTTCATAAAATTCCCTTTTTAGAACCCTAACTTTGAAAATTCTTTTCTGCCTAACCATGAAGGTTTTGACAATGATTCTTTTTGCATTGTTTTCCATATAGCATGTAGTTTCTAGGATATTTTTGTCATTAATATATCTTGCATTTTCCATTTGATTTGCATTTTCCCTTTTAAGGTACCTTAAAACCCTAGTTAACTTAGAAAAATCACAACTTTCTTTAGGTTAAGAGTTAGACTTTCTTCTTTGGGGTGTGATATCATATGGGGTTAGGGTTCCTTTGAGTTCATTTGTAATTTTTTATCATGTGATTTGCTTCTGTTTTGGTCATTTGCATCTCATCCTTTCATGTAACCCTAATTTTGCATTCATACTTGCATCTTACATTGCATTGCATGAACATGTGAACTTGCCATGACATTCTAAGAACTTGTATGCCATCTTAGACATCTTAAGACATTGCTTGGTCATTTATTCATACATTTGCTATGCTTTGCATCCATATCATTTCATAAACATACATGTGTTTTCATACTTCAAAGCATGCCTCATATGCATCCATTCTCTTGTATGACCATTCATTGCACTTGGTATGCCTTTGCATCATCCCATAGCATCATTTGCATCATGTGTTTGCTTCTGGTTTTGGTTTTTACCTTTGCATATGTTTCATTTTCATTTCATTTCTTTCCTTATGCTAACCTTTTCAGGTGGTAAGTAACTTGAGAAGTGAATTTGCCTTCACTTCTCATTTCTCTTATCATTCTTCATATGTATCATTGCTGCATTTTTCTTTGCCCTAGAGTGAGCTTGCTCATTCATGTTCTTCATTCACTTTCTTTCTCCAAGTTACTTATCTTCTTCAGTGAAGTAAGTAACTTGTTTCTTCTGCTTCTCCTTCTTCCATCTGCTTCTTCCATTGGTGGCTTCTTTGAAGATCTCTTTTAAGCCTCACAAACAATAGGAACATCACAGCATTACAATAATTAGGGTTTTGATTAGTCCCCCTTTAGCTTTTACATTTGAGTCTTCTTTGTGTCTCTCTTCTCACCTCATCATTAGAGACTAAACCTTTAAGGTTTTAAGACTTTGTGATTAGGGTTATGCCTGCATCCTTCTCTTAGGATGGAGTGTATAACTTTAATCCTAAGTGTTAAACCCTTAATTTGTTTAAACCTCTTAATCAATCCATCTTAATAATCACTAAGACAATAGCTTGTAACTTGGACCTTGCATTAGGGTTCTAATTCTTCCTTTATTGGTTAAGAAGAACTAACCCTAGTGTTAATGGACAAGTCCCCCTCAAGTTGTCTTAAAATCATAAAACTCACTTCTTAATCTCACCCTTAATTAAAATCTACTTTAATAAAGGCTTGTTTTGTCATGAGGTTAATCCCTAATCATGGATTAAGTTGAGGTATCTTCCTCAACTTAAGTGTGCTCATTTATTATCCTTCTATTAGGATGGTGTAATGAGTTCACTAATCCTTGATTATGGCTTAAACTCATTACTTGACACTAAACAAAAAACTCAAAAACAACTAAATAATCACAATTAGGATAATGATCTTAATCCTATATCATCATGGTAATTAAGTTGAGATGTTTATCTCATACTTAAAGTATTCTCATTATCCCTAATCAAAGGGAGGATATGATGAGTTTACTAACCCTTGGTTTAGGCTTAAGCTCATTAACTTATGGCAAACTCCAAAAAGCAATAAAAGATTGAAAACACAAAAACAAACAATAATCATCTCCTTTGGGATTTTTTTCTCATCATCTTCACTCACAAACGAGAACTCTCTTCTTCCATCTAATGCAAGACAATTAGCATTTGAGCCAGACAAGTCATACACTTGAGCATAGAATAGCAAGCAGTTCACAAGTGAATTTATCTTTCAGTCCCTTTGAGTCGAACTACGGTGTTTTGACTTCCTCATTGCACGAGAGGATATGTAGGCATAACTTAACTGTTATCGAACAAAAGTCTTTGTGTCTTCCCCCTCTTTTAGCTTTCTTTCTTAAGCCTCATTCCTGAGCATTTCACTTCATTTTCTTGCACTGACACTTGTATATTCTTTTCCAGCTTTTGCACACAGATAACACAGACACTACCCTTTTAAACACAAATCTTTTAAGCATGGATCCCGTCAAGTACGACGGACAATATGGGTGCTAATACCTTCTCAGGTTGTAACCAACCCCCTTTCTAAGTTTCTCTGGTTCGCGACCATCTTATCCATATCTTTCTAGGTTTATGCAGCATTACCTTTCCTTCGGGATAAAAATGCCTAGCTGGCGACTCTATTCATCTCCATCTTCTCCTTTTGCCGACCGTTCTCGTCTGTACCCTATCTGACCAGGTGTCTTTTCGGGGGAGCGACAGCTTGGCGACTCTGCTGGGGAAAGCATCTTGCAACCAGGGCTGCTGGGGAAAGCATCTTGCAACCAGGGCTTCTGGTTACGGGATTTCTAAGCCTCCATCCCGACTTATGAACATACATGCACTTTTACCAAGGCAGATAAACAGATCTAGCACTTGATCACAAACCCTTTGCATCTCATTTTGCATACATCATTTCTGCATCATTTAACATTTGCTTATTTGTTTTACAGGGTATCCATCTTTATCTTTGGTTTGGTTTTGACCCCTTCTGTTGCTCAGACTACTTCAGTTACCTTCTCCAGCCCTTTCATCAGTTTGTCAGTGGTTCTTCTCCAGCTATCTTCATCAGAGACTCATCTCCAGTATCTTGGTTAGTGACCTTCATCAGCAGTTGCTCTCAGCTTCTTCATCAGCATCCATCATCCATGGACACTTCAAGAAAGAGCAACATCACATATCACTTCTTTGAGCCCACCCTGACTGGCATCAGGCAGATCCAGTCCCTCATTACTCCTGATCATGTCCCACTATTCAGAGAGCATTATGAAGGCATATTGGACATGGTCATGGACTTGGATGCATCTCAGAGGAGCATGATTCATACTTGCTTGCAGTTTTATGATCCTCCACTCAGATGCTTTACATTCCCTGATTTCCAGTTGGGACCTTTGCTAGAAGAGTTTTCCATGTTGTTAGGAGTTCCTATCAGGAGAGGAATTCCTTTCAACCCTGAGATGACTGCTCCCAAAAATGAAGACATAGCCAGGGCATTGCATTTGGAGCCTGCTCTCATTGATCAGAACATGACAACCAAGGCTGGGGTTCCAGGCCTTTACCTAGACTTCTTAATCTCCTAGGCTACCCTGCATGTTGCAATAGGAGAATGGAAGGCTGTCTGTGCACTTCTAGCCCTCAGTATATATGGGGTTATCTTGTTTGTAGATGAGCCAAAGTTTGTGAGCAAGAATGCTATTCACCTGTTCTTATTGAGGAACCCAGTTCCTACCTTGCTGGGAGACTTCTACTACTCAGTACACCAGAGGAATGAGAAGTAAAGAGGAAGACTGGTCAGATGTTGTGCTCCTCTTTATTACTCTTGGCTGCTAAGACACTTGCCAAAGTCAGATACCTTCTTGAACCCTCATCAGCAGAAGAATTGGGCTAAGAGGTTTATTGCCTTGACATCAGATGACATTAGATGGTGCACTCAGAGCACCAAGGGCAAGGACACCATTACTAGTTGTGGGCAGTATTCTAATGTGCCTTTGATAGGAGTGAAAGGTTGCATCAACTACAACCCTTTGTTGTTTAAGAGACAATTAGGATATGCTTTGGTTCACCCTCCCAGAGGACAAGATTCGGCTGAGACCCTCTACTGTGAAATCCAACCCAACTCTACTGTTGTCAGACAAGCTACCTGGGCCTGGGACAAAATCCAGACTAAGGGAACAACCATCCTTGGCAAGTGCAACAACATTGCTTCAGCACAGTATTCTGATTGGTCTCGTACCAGAGCTCAGATCACCCGGATTCCATTTACTTTAGAAGATGTACCTGGACCTTCTACATTACAACCTGCAGCTACTGTCAGTTTGGAAGAGTTTGAAATAGCTGAAAGAGAGGAATACTCAGCTCTCTGAAGCCTTGAAGAAGACTCTCTGGGAGAGAAATGACAGTCGTCTAGATAATGAGAGATTGGAAAGGCTCAGGATTGAGCATTTGACCAAGATTGAGAAGACGGATGACTACATCAGGAAGGCAAGAGCAGGGGAGTTTGTAACACCCTTCTACCCCAAAACAAAATATTAAATAATATCAGAGTAATCATCGAGAAAGGGTGTAACATTTCATCATAATTCAACACAAATAGTGTCCTGTCCCGTAACATAGGTTAATCAACATCAAGAATATCATAAATCATTTCGCAGCAGAATTTAAACTTCATAATTCAAAACTTCATAAACATAATTTTCACCATCCTGAATTTAACATCATAAAATAGGAAAAAATTTATCCAAATAATAACACAACTGAAAATAGTTTAACAATAAACCCCGTCCCAGTGTTACATGACATAGAGCAGGACACATAAACCAGGACCACTTCTAAGGAACACTAAAGCACGCTCCGAGACTCATGAAAACTCCTATTGCACTGCAAGACTATTCTTCGACATCTGCAAGTTACCCACGAAAGAGGCAACATTTCCAAGCAGGCAGGGTGAGTAATCATAATATATCATAAACGTACAAGAATATAGAACATAAATAAATTAGTGCAACATATCATGACATCATCAACTATAAAATTCAGCAACAACAACAACACGATCATGAAATTAAACAACACCAACACAGTCATGAAAATTCATCCAGATTATGCTATTCTAACATTCTGATATGCAATATGCATGTGGTACCATTTTCATCGTGAGATAGATACATGACCATCAACCCTCCACAAAGGAGCACATCGTAAATCATCGAGACACTTCAATCCACACAATGGGATTGAAGCAAATAAATAGGCCGAAGCCCCATTGTGAATGTTATGAAATGCAATGATGTGCTACATCGTAAATTCATCAAAATAATTTGCATCATTCATTTCAATCAGCAAAACAATCATCAAATAATCATATATATATATATATATATATATATATATATATATATATCATCATGACATTACACCCAGAACACTGGTTCTCTAACCACTCTGACACATCCAGAATTGACCCGTACCTGGTAAATTATGAGGCAAATACAAGGTTATTTCATAACTTCATTTATAAAAACTTTTGCATTTTTCTCATTTTTATTCATCAAAATAAAGTTCAGTTTATGCTCGTACCGACGCTTCAACCGGAATGCGAATCGGACTTACGGTTTGAAAGTTATGAGTTTTTAAAGAATTAAAATTTTCTTCTCAAACAGTGTTAACCGGTTAACCCATAGCGTTAACTGGTTAACGCCTACGAAATTCCAGAATTTCACAAAAATTTACAATGGTTAATCGGTTAACCCATATCGTTAACCGGTTAACGCACGTTTTCCAGCAGTTCTCTGCTATACAATTGCAACTGTTTCAACACCCAAAAACCCCCAAATCCCATTACGGTTTTCACATCAAAACACTCAAAAACCATTCAAAAACATCAATCAAACATCAACAACATCAAGATAACAATTATACCAACAAATATATGTTTATAACTCATTCTAATCACTGTAATTCATCAAGATTTCTCTCATAAACTCCACCTAAATCAAAAACCCCTAAAACTCATAAACTCATACAATCCTAATCTATTCATAGTCTAATTCCTACACATTTACGATAGATTATAACAACTCCCCATACCTTAGAGAATTTCGCCGCTTTACACTCTTCTCTGGGGTTCTCCACAACCTCCTAACTCTGAGCTTCCTCTTCCTCTCCCTTTTTCCTTCAGAGCACCTCTTTTCCCAAAACACGATAATGTTAGAAAACTAATCGTATTCCCCACTTTGGATACATTATCCCAGTTAAGTCGTTTCACACTTTACCCTCTTAAATTTCACAAAAGGACCACCTTACCCTTTTCTTTAATATATTTTTAATAATAATAATAAAATAGTATAATAAAACACTATTTATCCTTATTATATAAAAATACTTTTTTTCTCCAAAATTCTCTAATTAATCCAAACTCTCTAATTTTCTAAATTAATTAAATAAATGACTTAAATAATTAAATTTAGATTTTCGGGGCATTACAAATCTCCCCTACTTAAAGAATTTTCGTCCTCGAAAATTACCTGAAGTAAATAGAGTCAGATACGACTCCCTCATCTGATCTTCCCGCTCCCAAGTCCAACTTTCTTCAGCTGGTCCTCCCCACAATACCTTCACTAATGCAATTTCCTTGCCTCGAAGTTGCTTCAATTCTCTACCATCAATCCTCATTGGTAAAGCTTTAATCATCAGATTATCCCTCACCTGAACATCATCTATCTGAATTATATGCAACGGGTCCGGAATGTACTTCCTCAACTGTGATACATGGAATACATCATGTAAATTCGCAAGAGAGGGAGGTAAAGCCACTCGATAGGCCATTTCCCCTATCCTCTGCATAATCTGATACGTACCGACAAAACGTGGAGTGAGATTTCTAGACTTCAAAGCCCTTCCCACACCAGTCATAGGAGTAACTCTTAAGAACACGTGATCTCCCTCTTGGAACTCAAGTGCTTTTATTCTCTTATCGTGATAACTCTTTTGACGACTCTGTGACGTTTTCATCCTTTCCTAAATCATTTTTATCTTTTCAGTTGTTTCTTGGACAATCTCTGGCCCAAGCACTAAACTCTCTCCTGACTCATACCAACATAATGGAGTACGACAACGTCTACCATACAACGCCTCATATGGAGCCATCCCGATACTAGCATGAAAACTGTTATTGCACGTAAACTCGACCAACGACAAATGACTATCCCAAGACCCTCCTTGATCTAATACACAAGCTCTCAACAAATCTTCTAAAGATTGGATTGTTCTTTCCGTCTGGCCGTCCGTTTGCGGGTGATAAGCAGAACTCATCCTCAACTTAGTACCCAAGGCATCCTGCAAACTCTTCCAAAACCTCGACGTAAACCGCAGACCTCTATCCGATACAATACTTGAAGGTACACCATGTAACTTCACAATTTCCTCAATATAAATCTCAGCTAACCTTTGCATGGAATGGTTAATCTTCATCGGCAAGAAGTGTGCCGACTTAGTTAACCGGTCAACAATTACCCAAATCGAATCATTACCTCTAGCAGTCTTAGGTAACCCAGTCACGAAATCCATGGAAATACTATCCCATTTCCACTCAAGAACATTCAATGGTTGCATCATACCTGAAGGTCTTTGATGTTCTATCTTTGACTTCTGACATGTCAAACAAGCATATACAAATTCAGCAATGTCTCTTTTCATACCCGGCCACCAAAACAACTTGCGTAAATCCTGATACATCTTCGTAGCACCAGGGTGAATACTAAGTTGACTCTTGTGCCCCTCTTCTAAAATACTCTTTTTAATTCCTATAATATCCGTAACACATACTCTATCTCGGAATCTCAAAACTCCATCTTCATCAACTCGAAAGTCACTTGCATTACCTTGATCAACCAACATCAATTGATCAACTAATTTCAAATCAGATTTCTGACCCTTACGAATCTCTTCCAAAATTTCACTGGTCTGCTTTAACATTCCCAATTTCACACTATCAGTAGTAGTTTCACACAAAATGCTCATGTCTCTGAATTGCTCGATCATTTCCAATTCTTTCACCATAAGCATCGAAATATGCAACGACTTCCTACTCAAAGCATCAGCCACAACATTTGCCTTACCAGGATGGTAATTCAAATCAAAATCAAAATCTTTCAATAATTCAAGCCACCGCCTCTGTCTCATATTTAACTCTTTCTGATCAAACAAGTACCTTAGACTTTTGTGATCACTGAATACTTCAAATTTCGAACCAAACAAGTAGTGCCTCCAAATCTTAAGCACAAACACCACAGCTGCTAACTCTAAGTCGTGAGTAGGATAGTTCCTCTCATGAACTCTGTCTAGAAGCATAGGCAACCACCTTATTATCCTGCATCAAAACTCCACCAAGACCCATCTTGGAAGCATCACAATAAACTACAAAGGATTCATCTGGATTCGGTAAGACCAACACTGGCACGGTCGTTAATCTTTTCTTCAGTTCTATAAAACTCTCTTCACAAGCAGCATCCCACACACATGCTTGACCCTTCCTAGTCAATTGCGTCAACGGTAAAGCTATCTTAGAAAAACTTTCAATGAACTTACGATAGTAACCAACCAACCCAAGAAAACTACGAATTTCTGTAGCTGACTTCGGAGTCTCCCACTGCAATACCGCATCAATCTTTGAAGGATCCACAAAAATTCCACCACTTGAAATTACATGGCCGAGGAAACTCACTTCCTTTAACCAGAACTCACACTTAGATAATTTAGCAAACAATTTCTTTTCTTTCAACACTTGTAACACAACTCTCAAATGCTCGGCATGTTCCTCTTCTGATTTAGAATATACCAAGATATCATCTATGAAAACCACCACGAATTTATCAAGATACTCATGAAAGATCCTATTCATATATTCCATAAACACACCAGGCGCATTAGAAACCCCAAACGGCATCACCGTATACTCGTAATGCCCATATCTCGTCCTGAAAGCTGTCTTCGGAATATCATCAGCTTTAACTCGAATCTGAGGATAACTAGACCTCAAATCAATTTTACTAAAGACACAAGCACCTACTAGCCGATCCATCAAATCATCGATCCTCGGAAGTGGGTACTTATTCTTGATAGTCACTTTATTCAATTGTCGGTAATCAACACACAATCTCATACTACCATCCTTCTTCTTAACGAGCAACACCAGAGCACCCCAAGGAAAAACACTGGGTCTAATGAACCTCTTCTCTAACAATTATTCTAATTGTTTCTTCAACTCATTCAACTCTGAAGCCGACATTCTATAAGGAGCCATCGAGACAGGACTCGTACCTGGTACTAAGTCCACAGAAAAATCAATTTCACGTTCTGGTGGTAAATCACTTATAACCAGGAAACACATCTTGAAATTCACAAACCATAGGCAACTCTGCACTGGTAGTCTTATCATCAACTTGCAATGATGCAGACACTGCAAACATTAAAGCTTCATCCAATACAAGTTTATTCACTTGCTTAACAGATAAAAACATCAACTCACCATTCTCGCTCAATTCAGGGAACTTCACTGTCTTACTATAACAATTAATATGAACATAATTGAATTCCAACCAGTTCATACCAAGGATAACATCGATTTGGTGTAATGGTAGGCACACCAAATCCATCACAAAATTCTTCTCAAAAATTGTCAAAGGACACTTCAAACAAACAAGCATGGTAGTCACAGAACCATTAGCAGAAGTCTCTATTATCATATTACCGTTCATATTAGACAACTTTAAACTCAATCTATTAGCACACTCAAGAGAAATAAATGAATGTGTAGCTCCAGTGTCAATAATAGCAATCAACTCAGTATTATTAATAAAACAGGTACCTCTAATCAAGTTGTCCTTCTTTGGAGCTTCTGAACCAGCTAATGCAAAATCTCTCCCGGCATTCTGAGCAGTAGCAGCATTCTTCTTTGGTTTCTGGAATTGGGCGCTGATATGCCCCTGTTCACCACAATTGTAACAGGTTGGGCCCTCATTAGGACAATCACTCATCTTATGCCCAAGCTTGCCACAACGGTAACATTTCATAACTCTGGTGGTACACACATCGGCCTTATGACCTGCCTCTCCACACTTGTAACACTTAACAGGTACATTAGCAGCTCCCCTACTTTGCTTCTTCTCATCAGATGCCTTTTGCTTCCCTTTATCACCAGTAGTCACATAAGGTTTCCCTCTATACTGACTCTTGTCTTTCTTCTCGCTCAGCTGTTTATAGTGAGCTGACCGAGCTCGGTTGTCATCGTCATAAATACGGCTCTTATCGACCAACTCTGCATATTTGCGAATTTGTTGGCATCCAATTCCCTGCTTAATTTCAGGTCTCAGCCCATTCTCAAACTTAAGGCACTTGGAAAGTTCAGCATCTGCCCTATTGTAGTGAGGACAAAACTTCACCAGCCTTTCAAATTTGGCAGCATACTCTACCACTGTCATGTTTCCTTGCTTCAGCTCAAGGAATTCTACCTCTAACTTACCACGAGCATCTTCCGGAAAATACTTCTTAAGGAACTCCGCCTTAAACACAGCCCAAGTCACCACAACAGCCTCATCTTCTAGACGCTGGCGAGTATTATCCCACCAGTCTTCAGCTTCCTCAGACAACATATGAGTCCCGAATTGAACTTTCTGCGCGTCAGCACATGCCATCACTCTGAAAATCTTCTCAATTACCTTGAGCCACTTCTGTGCGCTCTCCGGGTCACGAGTTCCTTCAAACACAGGTGGGTTATTCCTCTGGAATTTCTCCAAGGCACGAAACTCATCATGCGCATTGTTACGAGCAACAATCTGAGCAAGAGCTGCAATAGCATCAGCGAGAGCATGCGTGTTGTTTCCAGCCATTCTAAACAACACTTACCACATCAGAAGAGAATAATCGTTAAGTAAATAACGACGTGACAACTGACTGACAACAACAAAACTTGGCCGGACAGACCGACCTGCTCTGATACCACTAATGTAACACCCTTCTACCCCAAAACAAAATATTAAATAATATCAGAGTAATCATCGAGAAAGGGTGTCACATTTCATCATAATTCAACACAAACAGTGTCCTGTCCCGTAACATAGGTTAATCAACATCAAGAATATCATAAATCATTTCGCAGCGGAATTTAAACTTCATAATTCAAAACTTCATAAACATAATTTTCACCATCCTGAATTTAACATCATAAAATAGGAAAACATTTATCCAAATAATAACATAACTGAAAACAATTTAACAATAAACCCCGTCCCAGTGATACATGACATAGAGCAGGACAGAAAGACCAGGACCACTTCTAAGGAACACTAAAGCACGCTTCGAGACTCATGAAAACTCCTATTGCACTGCAAGACAATTCTTCGACATCTGCAAGTTACCCACGAAAGAGGCAACATTTCCAAGAAGGCAGGGTGAGTAATCATAATATATCATAAACGTACAAGAATATAGAACATAAATAAATTAGTGTAACATATCATGACATCATCAACTATAAAACTCAACGACAACAACAACACGATCATAAAATTAAACAACACCAACACAGTCATGAAAATTCATCCAGATTATGCAATTCTAACATCCTGATATGCAATATGCATGTGGTACCATTTTCATCGTGAGATGGATACATGACCATCAACCCTCCACAAAGGAGCACATCGTAAATCATCGAGACACTTCAATCCACACAATGGGATTGAAGCAAATAAATAGGCCGAAGCCCCATTATGAATGTTATGAAATGCAATGATGCGCTACATCGTAAATACATCAAAATAATTTGCATCATTCATTTCAATCAGCAAAACAATCATTAAATAATCATATATATATATATATATATATATATATATATATATATATATATATATCATCATGACATTACACCCAGAACACTGGTTCTCTAACCACTCTGACACATCCAGAATTGACCCGTACACGGTAAATTATGAGGCAATTACAAGGTTATTTCATAACTTCATTTATAAAAACTTTTTCATTTTTCTCATTTTTATTCATCAATATAAAGTTCAGTTTATGCTCGTACCGACGCTTCAAACGGAATGCGAATTGGACTTACGGTTTGAAAGTTATGAATTTTTAAAGAATTAAAATTTTCTTCTCAAACAGTGTTAACCGGTTAACCCATAGTGTTAACCGGTTAACGCCTACGAAATTCCAGAATTTCACCAAAATTTACAATGGTTAACCGGTAAACCCATAGCGTTAACCGGTTAACGCACGTTTTCCAACAGTTCTCTGCTATACAATTGCAGATTGTTTCAACACCCAAAAACCCCTAAATCTCATTACGGGTTTCACATCAAAACACTCAAAAACCATTCAAAAACATCAATCAAACATCAACAACATCAAGATAACAATTATACCAACAAATATATGTTTATAACTCATTCTAATCACTGTAATTCATCAAGATTTCTCTCATAAACTCCACCTAAATCAAAAACCCCTAAAACTCATAAACTCATACAATCCTAATCTATTCATAGTCTAATTCCTACACATTTACGATAGATTATTACAACTCCCCATACCTTAGAGAATTTTGCCGCTTTACACTCTTCTCTGGGGTACTCCACAGCCTCGTGACTCTGAGCTTCCTCTTCCTCTCCCTTTTTCCTTCAGAGCACCTCTTTTCCCAAAACACGATAATGTTAGAAAACTAATCGTATTCCCCTCTTTGGATACATTATCCCAGTTAAGTATTTTCCCACTTTACCCTCATAATTTTCACAAAAGGACCACCTTACCCTTTTCTTTAATATATTTTTCATAATAATAATAAAATAGTATAATAAAACACTATTTATCCTTATTATATAAAAATACTTTTTTTCTCCAAAATTCTCTAATTAATCCAAACTCTCCAATTTTCTAAATTAATTAAATAAATGACTTAAATAATTAAATTTAGATTTTCGGGGTGTTACAAAGTTAGTACTGAAGAATGCTTGCAAAGAAGCAAAGACTCAGAAGGCTAGGGCAGAGCACTATCTATAGGAGAGCCAGGCTAGGTGGATCAGGATCACTGAAGCCCGTGCACAGGAAGACCAAAGGACTCAGGCTAAGATAGAGCAGTTGGAGGCTAGTGAAAAGAAGCATCAGGAGGCTTTATTAGCAGCTCAGAAGGAGATATCTGAATTGAAACTCCGGGAGGGGTTGAAGAGGTCAAGGGATCAGGACAAGCATAAGAAGTTAACCAGTTCCATTTCTACTAGGAACCTCCTCATCAGGACTATTACAGAGCATCCAGTAGGTCCAGTGACTGAGGCCCTCCTGAAGGAAGTCAGAGAGGATGACTTTGGATTAGATGTTTGACTCTTTTGTTGTACTTTTTCTTTTATTGTACTTTTCTTTTGTTGTTGTATTTTGACCCACCATGGGGATGTTATTGTAATCAAACTATGTATTTTCACTCTTTGTAATATATCAGTTTGTATTATTTTGGTGGGCTTAATCTCTCAACATCATCAGCATTTCCTCGAGGTCTGGAAAGGTCAAAACCAAAGAACCAAACCGGATACCCTTGGAAGACAAATAGGCATATTGCATTGCATACTAACATTTTCTTTGTTTTGTAGGTTTTTGTTTTATTGCTGTTTCTCACTTTGTTGTGATTTTAGGAAACATTGCTCGCAGAAGAGTGTTCCCTGTCAACAGAATACACCGGTACCCGACAAGAAACAACCTTCCGGGACTCCAGATGGATCAAGTTCAGCAAGACTTGAATGAAGTAAGGGCCCATATGGCTAATGAGAGGGTTGAGATGAGGAATCAGATGACTCAATTCATGACTGTAATGACTGGTTTAGCTCAAAGCCAGGAAAGGCTAAGGGAGTTGGTTGAAATGAAAACTCCTGAAGAACACCATCCAGGTACAGGAGGTACCAGTAACAATAATCACGTGCAACCTCACACTGATCCACCAGAGTTTGGGCCTCATCTGAACCCATAAATCAATGCCATAAGGAATACTCAGGGTAACACTGCTGGAGGAAGGGTCTTGCAAGAGGATCCTCAAGAGGAGCAGTTTACAGTTGTTGGGGCTGGGGACGAAGTTTACGACCGTACGCTGGATGAAATTACAGAGAATTTGAGGTCTCTTGAATCCCAGAATTCCCTAGGTTTTGATGTAATGGATATGGGATTGGTGGAAGGGGTGAGAATTCCTCACAAGTTTAAACTCTCGTGTTTTGAAAGGTATAATGGCACATCCTGCCCACGCACCCACCTTCAATCATTCTTGGGAAGATTAAAAGCATACACCATGGACGAAAAGCTGTGGATATTTTACTTCGAGGATAGTCTAACAGGGGCATCCCGAGAATGGTATTCCCATTTGACCAGAGCCACGGTAAGGAATTGGAAGGACTTGGCTGAAGCTTTTATCCGACAGTATCAGTATAACTTGGACATGGCTCCAAACAGGACCCTCCTAATGGGAATGTCTCAATCTTCCCGTGAAAGCTTCAGGGAATATGCCCAAAGGTGGAGGCAACTTGCTGTTGCCGTTCAACCCCCCATGTCTGAAAGGGAAATGGCAGACATGTTCATGAATACTCTTCAAGGAACCTACATTGACAAATTGGCTGCATTTTCTTCTACCAGCTTTGTAGATGTGGTGATAGCTGGAGAAAGAATAGAGAGCCTATTAAATATGGGAAAGATCTCTGATAATTGTGCCAGTTCAAGCAGTACAAGAAAACCATTTGCTGGGCCCCGTAGATCGGGTGAGACAAACTCTGTGCACATGGGAAGAGGGAGACCCCAATACTTGCCCAGAACAGTTGCTGTTGTTACTATCCCTGCTCCACCTCCTCAGTATACTCAACAACCACAACACTTTCTGTAACAACAACAATTTCCTCAACAGAGATCTTATAACAATAATAACAACAATCAGCAACAATGTCCGTTTCAACAGCGACCGTCTCAAGTCAACCGGGTGATTGACCCCATTCCAATGTCGTATGCTACACTGCTGCCACAACAACTAAAGCTCAATATTGTTGAGTTGAGGACATTGGCTCCACTTGATCCTTAAAACCTTCCAAGAAACTATGATGTCAATGCTAGGTGTGCTTTTCATTCCAACGCACCCGGTCACTCAACAAAAAAATGCAGAGCTCTGCATATGAAGGTTCAGGATCTGGTAGATTCAAAAGCCCTGAACTTTGCACCTCCTCCCAATGTATTGAAGAATCCTATGCCAAGCCACAGTGGGCCAAGGATTAATTATGTAGAGGATGGCTCACCCATGAGTTTAATAGAAGACATTGCATGTATTCATCCACCTCTGGCAGAGGTTAAAGCCCAGCTTTTAAAGTGCCAAGTGTTTCCAGGTTGTGAGGCCTATTGCGAAATATGCAAACTTTCTAAGAATGAGTGTGCTAGCTTGAGGAAGGGCAGCAATGACTTGATTAAAGAAGGCATTCTGTAAATTACAACCACCGCTTCTACAACACCAACAACTCTTTTGTCAACAACAATTGAATCTTCTACAAATGCAACAACCATTTTTCCTACTAGTTCTTCTACAACTGCAACAACCATTGTTCCAACTGATTCTGCTACAACTTCAACAATCATTCCATCTGTCACTTCAACACACAACAACTCATTTGCACCAGCTACTACAACTTCAACAACCAACAATGATGTTTCCACTATCACAATTTACTATGACCCGACAACGGTCCCGAACTCTAGCAACTTTCAGCAAAATCAACAACAGTCTCAACAAAGCTTCAATTCACCTCCACCAACATCCACCAGAGGTCCTGCTACTATTTTTTATGATCCACAGACTATTACAGTCCCAACATCTGCTGCAGTGAGCCCAATCACTATCACGGTACCCGGGCCAATCCCATATGATAAAGACAGTGCTATACCATGGCATTATGGTGCTGATCTATATTGCAACAGAGAGAAAGTCCTTCTTGATTCTCCAGTTCTCACTCCCCAAGTGGACAATGTTGGGGGAGGCGGAGGCTTCACCCGAAGCGGACGTCTCTTCGCATCACAAGTCCCTAGAACCAACACTGAGGCAAAGGTTGTTGCCAAAACCAAAGGGAAGAGTGTGATACTAGAAGAATCTGCGCTGAAAGAAACTCATAAATCATCCTTCGATCAAGATATGGATGAGTTTATGAGGATTATTAAAAGAAGTGACTATAAAGTTATGGACCAGCTCCACCAGACTCCTTCAAAGATCTCTATCCTATCTCTGCTATTATGTTCCGAAGCCAATCGAGATGCACTACTCAAAGTTCTGCACGCTGCCTACGTGCAAGAAGAGATCACTGTGAATCAGCTGGAAACAGTAGTGTCAAATGTCAATACTAGCCATGGGCTAGATTTCACTGATGCTGATTTAACAACAGTGGGACGTCTCCACAACAAAGCTTTGCACATAACCTTGGAGTGCAAAGGAGCTGTACTATCTCATGTTCTTGTAGACACTGGGTCCTCACTCAATGTCTTACCCAAGAAAGCCCTTGTCAAGCTCGAGTATGATGGGATAGCTCTCAGGCCAAGTAACCTTGTGGTCAGGGCTTTTGATGGCTCCAAAAGATATGTTCTTGGAGAGGTGGAGCTGCCAGTGATAATTGGTCCACAAGTCTTTAAGACCATTTTCTATGTGATGGACATACAACCTGCTTATAGCTGTTTGCTAGGTCGACCTTGGATTCATGCCGCAGGCGCAGTAACGTCGACCCTTCACCAGACACTGAAGTATGAATGGGAAGGACATATTATCACCATCTGTGGTGAGGAAGACATATTTGTTAGCCATCTGGCTACATACAAGTATATTGAGATGGATGGTGAAATCCATGAGACAATGAGCCAAGGGTTTAAGGCCCTGAATGTCAATGAGGCTACTGATGTATTTGCTGCATCCCAGGAAGACAGGATGGGTACTTCAATTGTTTCCTATCAGCAAGCCCGAAAGGTTGTTGAAGATGGTAATGCTCAAGGCTGGGGCAAGCTGCTGCCAGTGAAAAAGAAGGAAGATAGATTCGGTTTGGTTTGCAGACCATTCCGACAAGATCAATCAGAGGCTGCCAAGGAGCCCAAGTTCATCAATGGGGGGATGCTCACCCCGGATGCTGTTAACAATCTGGAAGACAAGGAGGAAAGCGACCGCAACCTGGAGAGTTGGATACGTCCAAGGATCCCGGGGAACCAAGTCCTTAACTGGTCTTCCCAGGAAATTATAAGGGTTACTCCTGCAGAGTAATTATTATTTCCTGTCTTTTTAGCATGCATCAAGTCCTGCATCTTGCCCAAGGTGTCAGGACTCATTTTGTAATAGAACCATATTGTAATTTTGTGCAAATGATTAATCAATGAATATCGGACATCTTTTACAAACGAGTCTCTTTTTTGCTCACTGTCTTTTCATTTTTCACTTTTGTACAAAAATAATAAAATGGCAATGTTTTCAAAATAAATAACTTCATTTTCACTTTTTCTAAACAAGATTAAAACTGGTCACTAAAACGAACCAATCTCAACCCTTGCATAGATTATCCTCCAGATTGCACCGACAACAACACTGCTATGACCTTGTATGACTTCGACAATCCAATTAATCAAGCTGATGAAGGGGTTGAAGAAGACTATGAGTTACCTGAAGAGTTTGTCAGGTTGTTGAGGCAAGAAGAGAAAGTGATCACCCCTCATCAGGAGGAGGTTGAGACGGTTAATCTTGGTACCGAAGAAGACTTGAAGGAAGTGAAGATCAGGGCCAGTCTGCAAGATTCAGTGAAGGAACAACTTATTGACATGCTTCAAGAGTATGTTGACGTCTTCGCTTGGTCCTATCAAGATATGCCAGGTCTGGATACCGACATTGTTATGCACAAGCTGACTTTGAAGGAAGATTGCCCTCCAGTGAAGCAAAAGCTACGCCGTACTCGCCCAGATATGGAAATGAAGATTAAAGAAGAAGTAAAAAAGCAATGGAACGCCGGTTTCCTTGTTGTGACTAGTTACCCGCCGTGGGTTGCTAATATTGTACCAGTGCCTAAGAAGGATGGCAAAGTAAGGATGTGTGTGGATTATCGGGATATGAACAGAGCTAGCCCAAAGGATGACTTCCCTTTACCTCACATTGATGTATTGGTCGACAACACAGCTCAGTTCTCGGTATTTTCCTTCATGGATGGATTTTCTGGGTATAATCAGATCAGAATGTCACCCGAAGACATGGAGAAAAAAACCTTCATTACACCTTGGGGCACATTTTGTTATAAGGTAATGCCTTTTGGACTGAAGAATGCCGGTGCGACTTATCAATGGGCTATGGTAACGTTATTCGACGATATGATCCACAAAGAAATTGAATGCTACGTGGATGACATGATTGCCAAGTCCCTCACTGAAGAAGACCATCTGGTAAATTTGCTGAAGTTGTTCAAGCGTCTGAGAAAGTATCAGCTGAAGTTGAACCCCAACAAATGCACATTCGGGGTACGTTCCGGTAAGTTGTTGGGATTCATTGTAAGTGAAAAAGGAATTGAAGTTGATCCTGACAAAGTCAAAGCCATTCAAGAGATGCCTGCACCTAGGACTGAAAAGGAAGTTCGGGGGTTCTTAGGTAGATTGAACTACATATCAAGGTTTATATCACACCTTACTACAACCTGTGAACCCCTGTTCAAATTGTTAAGAAAGGAACAAACAGTCAGGTGGAACGAAGATTGTCAGAAGGCTTTTGACAAGATCAAGGAGTATTTACAAGAACCTCCAATCCTTATGCCTCCAGTTGAAGGAAGACCTCTAATAATGTACCTGACAGTATTAGAAGGATCAATGGGGTGTGTGTAGGGCCAGCATGACGAGTCTGGTCGAAAAGAGTATGCAATATACTACCTAAGCAAAAAGTTTACCGACTGTGAACAACGTTATTTACTGCTCGAGAAAACTTGATGTGCTTTAGCGTGGGCTGCTCGCCGACTAAGAAAGTATATGTTGACCCACACTACCTTGTTGATTTCAAAGATAGACCCTGTAAAGTACATATTTGAGAATCCAGCACTTACCGGAAGGGTTGCAAGATGGCAAATGATTCTAATAGAATATGACATTCAGTACACATCTCAAAAGGCCATCAAATGCAGTGTACTGTCTGACTATCTAGCTGAGCAACCCATGGATGATTACCAGCCAATGAGATTTGACTTCCCTGATGAAGACATCATGTTCCTAAAAGCTAAAGATCATGAAGAGCCTGGTCACACTGAAGGGCCTGACCCAAAAGAAGAATGGACAATGATGTTTGATGGGGCTGTCAATATGAATGGTCGTGGAGTTGGTGCAGTGCTCATTACACCTAAAGGAGTTCATATGCCTTTCTCGGCAAAACTCACCTTTGCCTGCACTAACAACGAAGCTGAATACGAAGCCTATATCACGGGTCTTGAGGAAGCCATTAATCTCAGGATCAAGACTTTAACTGTATTCGGAGATTCAGGTTTGGTAATCAATCAGACCAACGGGAAACGGTACACTCACCAAGAGCATCTGATTCCATACCGTGACTATACGAGAATATTATTGACTTTCTTCACAACGGTCAAACTTGAGTATATCCCTTGAGACGAAAATCAGTTCGCAGATGCTTTAGCTACCATTTCCTCCATGATCAAAGTCCAGCCTGCAAATTATGTGCCTCAGATCTCAGTATCCAGACTTGACCGACCAGCATACGTATTCTTTGTGGACATTGCTAAAGATGACAAGCCTTGGTTCCATGACATCAAATGTTTCTTGGAGGATCAGATATACCCACTCGGGGCATCATCCAATGATAAGAAGACATTAAGAAGGCTGGACGGTAGTATCTTCCTTAATACTGATGGTTCATTATACAAGCGAAACTTTGACATGGTACTACTCAGATGTGTTGATAAGAAAGAAGAAGACTTGCTGATACACGAGGTGCACGAAGGATCTTTCGGTACCCATGCTGGAGGACATACAATGGATAAGAAATTGTTACGATCAGGTTACTACTGGATCACAATGGATGCAGACTGTTGTGCCTATGCCAGAAAGTGCCACAAATGCCAGATCTACGCAGATAAGGTGCATGTGCCTCCAAATCCTTTGAACGTGATGTCTTCACCTTGGCCCTTTGCAATGTGGGGCATTGACATGATTGGGAAGATTGAACGGACTGCTTCAAATGGCCACAGATTCATCTTGGTAGCTATTGATTATTTCACCAAATGGGTTGAAGCAGCTTCGTATGCAAACGTCACCAGACAAGTGGTAACCAGATTCCTGAAAAGAGATGTCATTTGTCGATATGGAGTACTCGAGGGAATCATTACTGACAATGGTTCCAATTTGAACAACAAAATGATGGCAGAACTGTGTCGGGACTTCAAAATCCAACATCACAACTATTCTCCTTACAGGCCAAAGATGAATG
This sequence comes from Lathyrus aphaca, assembly GCA_963966055.1. NCBI lineage: Eukaryota > Viridiplantae > Streptophyta > Magnoliopsida > Fabales > Fabaceae > Lathyrus > Lathyrus aphaca. The sequence continues at coordinate 211,690,382 of OZ014525.1, read as the reverse complement.
GCGCTGTTGAGGCAGCTAACAAAAACATCAAGAATATTATGCAGAAGATGGTGGTTACTTACAAAGACTGGCATGAGATGCTACCATTTGCCTTGCATGGGTATCGTACCTCAATTAGAACGTCTAATGGGGAAACACCTTATCAACTTTTGTATGGTATGGAGGTTGTCCTGCCTATTGAAGTTGAGCTACCCTCCTTACGGATACTGATGGATGTCAGGCTGAATGAAGCAGAATGGGTCCGTTCTCGGTACAATCAACAAAATTTGATCGAAGAAAAGAGATTAGCTACAATTTGTCATGGGCAGCTATATCAGAAAAGGATGAAGAAAGCGTTCGATCAGAAAGTCATGCTTCGGGAATACCAAGTGGGAGATCTTGTGTTGAAAAGACTTTTTCCTCCTCATTCATACCACAGGGGCAAGTGGACTCCAAATTACGATGGTCCATTCATAGTAAAGAAGGTTTTCTTTGGTGGAACACTGATGCTCACTACAATGGATGGTGAAGATTTCTTATCCCCTGTGAATTCAGATGCAGTTAAAAAATAATTCGCATAAAATGACCCGCTGGACATAAAAACAGAATGTAAATCCAGGCAAAAATAGGGCATCCCGGCGAGTCAAAAACTGAATAAAAGACTCGGGCAAAAATAAGAAAAAATTAAAAAAAATGTGTACACCCGCTGAGTTGAAAAGCCGCATTGGACAACTCAGGCAAAAATGGGTATCCCGGTGGATTGAAAACCCGAAAGGGCGATCCACACAAAATCAGGGAATAAGCGAACAACTGCATTCTGAATTCATCTGTATCACTTACGACACGACAAGCTTCGAAAGGATAAAGCATCAGTCAGACCTTCTTCAGAAAGCAAGACAAGAAGAACATGAGGGTCATACGGGTCATAGCAAAGGAAGCTCGCCAAAGCGTCATCAACATTGCCAGTACTTTTACTTTTTCAATTTGTAAGAATCTCCTCATTCCAGGGGATTTGTTTCTTTGACTGTATCTGCCGATTCAAGGTACCCACGTTAATAAAATCAAATTTTCAGTCACACCTTGTTTCATACATTTTTGTTTCGTTTGCAAAATGTCCAATATCCATGATATAATATTTGCATAAAATAAATGAGCCATTCTTAATAAATGCTTGCAGGAAATAATCTTACTTCCAGGAATATCTAACTCCTATGACGGAATCCGGTAAGGGATACCTCGGGACACTTGCGTGTTTCTTTGTCTTAACAGAATTGCAGCGGAGTTGTCAAAGCCTCCTCATCCCCAGCCAGGATCCGCCACAGAGAACTCTACGAAGATCGTTAAGTGATCTTTTCTCCCCCAAACAGAGTGCCAGGTCTCTCAAAGACAAAGGAACCATCTCCCCTGCAGAGTCCCAGCCTCTCCCGGAAGAGCAATCCCTGAAGCTCTTACACAACAAAGTGACGGAAGCCTCCTTCTTCTCCCCAGCTGGGTTTCTCCTTATGAGATAGATCTATCAGTGATCTATTTCCCCAAGCAGAGCCATACATCTTATCAGATCTACCAATGATCTTCCCCAGTTGGGATACTCCTCCAAGCAGATCAGTCAAAGATTTCCAACAGTAGGATCCGAATCCCGGATCGGTTTCTTTTGCATAATCATAGCATTTGCATCATATTCACCAAATAAGCGTAGCATTCTGTCTAATACGGAGCATTACGACAAAAATCAAATATTTGCATGATCACAAGTCAGGATCAAACCAGTCACCTACAAATACTACCAACATTTCATCAACAATGTATATAAAGACTCACATCCCTTGCAAATAAGAGCCAAAGCGTCCCCTTTGCCTTCCCCAACACAGATACATGTTCATATGTACTCTTTCGACACTCGTCCGTATCATGATATTCCCCTGCAGATATAAGTTAAATACCCTTTTTGCATTCTCCAATAAAGATACCTACACACTCTTTTGGACACTCGTCCGTGTCACCTTCCCCAGCACGGTTGCCAAATCACTTGTTGCAAACCAAACACTTGTTTATAAAATACTCCTTTCGACACTCGTCTGTGTCATCCTATCCCCGCAGGTTGCCGAAACACCTTTTTACACTCTCATATACAAATGTTTGTTCATAACTTACATCCTTTCTCTTCTGACACCCGTCCGTGTCACCCTTCCCCAGCAAGTTGAACACTCGTCCGTGTCTTGCTCATACTTCACAATACTTGTTCATACTTATACAGATACTCGTCCGTATCTTGTATATACACTTATTCCCCACATATTCGAAACTCGTCCATGTTCTTTGTTAACCAGTTGGTACTTGTCCATACCATCATCTCTGAACATGCGTCAGCGTTTGTTTCTATCGATACTCGCCCGTATCACGGTCTTAAGGATGCTCGTTCGCATCTTTAATCTATACACATCATCAAACACTTATACCTTTTATTTTGGAAAGCGTAAATACTCGTCTGTGTTTACCATTCCCCAGCAAAGCAACTTTTCTTCTATCCGACATTCGTCCTATGTTGTGATACTTTCGGCAGCCGTACCCTGCCAGGTGATCGTCCTTCACCTTTGGATGACCGTCCCTCATCTTTTCCCCAGCGGAGTCTCCATTATTGGAACCCTTTATATCTGACATTTGTCCTATGTCGTGATATTGTAGCAGCCGTCCCCTGCTAGGTGATCTTCCTTCACCTTTTTGATGATCGTCCTTCATCATTTTATCCGATGTCCGTCCCCATCGTTGATCTTGTTATCTGACATTCGTCCTATGTCATGATAAACCCCGAGAGCAGTCGTACCTTGCTAGGTGATCGTCCTTCACCTCTTGATGATCGTTCTTCATCATGCTTATCCGATGACCATCCCCATCGTCGACCTTTTCTATCCGACATTTGTCTTATGCCGTGGTAAAGAGCAGCCGTCCCCTGCTAGGTGATCTTCCTTCACCTTTTGATGATCGTCCCTCATCATTATTTCATTTATTATTTGAACCGATGGTCGTCCCCATTGTAGTTTACCTTACTTTGCAAACCTGATGGCCGTCCCCATCATTGCCTTTACTTCAATCCCCAGAAAATCTTGTTACTTTACCCGATGGCCGTCCCCGTCGTGGTCTCTTTATTTCCCCAGCATGTCGGTCGTCCCCGTCATTGCTTTATCCCCAGCAGTCGTCCTCTACTCGATGGTCGTCCTCCATCGCTCGCACTTTATATTCATACTATACTACCTTTTAAAATTTATATCCCTTTTCTTCTTCTCCCCAGTGAGTGCAAATTTCGGACTGTCTTTGGTATTCAACCACAAGTTATCTTGTTTGTCTGTTAAGCCCGTCGCTTACATCCTGCACAACTAACTCATGTTTGAATAGGGGAAGCTGTAAACACACCAAATTTTCCCTCACTAATTTCACACCATGGCTTGTGATCTTCCATATTTGCATTAGTTTAAGCATATCATCTCATATTGCATTTTGTTTCACTGCATTAGTTCAAGTTCATCTGCATCTAGGTTTTGTGATCTGAGCAATCCAAGGATCCATCTGAGCCATTCCAAAGGTCTTCAATCATTCCAAGAGGGTCCATGTGTGTTCTATCATCATATTATATCCCTCAAAGATCAAGGAAGTCAAAAAATCACAAGAACTTGGAAAGCATGGAAGTAGAGCTAGGGTTTCACTGCACAAATGACCTGAAATTAGGGTTTTGGTTTCAGAGGCCATAAATCCAAATTTTTTGGTCATTCTTGTTTCTAATAGTCTCAATATGTTATAAGGATCCTATGTACCAAGTTTGATGAAGCAATTCATTGTGGAAGTCATATGTTCATCAGGTAACTTCTTGAGCAAGTCAGAGCAAAATCAGGGCATCTGAGGCCCCCAACAATGGAACCAAAGTGGATTTTTAATCAAATTGAAGTTATATGATCTTTATTTGATCATTGAAGTGCTTGGAAGTTCACAAAATTGAAGAAATTTGAGCTAAACCAAAAGTTTCCAAAAATGGAAATGACTTGTAATGGAAACTTTCCATTTAGGGAAAGTATTTCAACCTCCTCTTTCCTAACCAAAAATGTTTCAAATGAAAAATTGTTGGTCATGAAAGTTGTAGATTGGATCATTCCCTTTTCAAAAAGTACAAGAACAAGTTCTAATTCATTATGGAACTCAATTTATGACTTTGCAAAGTTGGCAAAAATCACATAATTTTCACATTCATGCCAAAGAGGGATTTTTGCAAATTCACTTGCCAAGCTTCTAAGTGACCTCTAATTGACTTCTAAACATCATAACAACATCACATGACTCATTTTGCTGAGAATTGGTCAAGGAATCCCAACATTTCATGCCTTGTATCACAAGATACACCAAAGATGGAAATTTGCAAAAACACAGAAACCCTAGCATCAAGTGATCCAGCTGCAATGTTTTAATCCTATGGCCTTCCTTGATCCATGTTGAGGCCAGACACCCCAAAATCTTAGGCCTGCACCATGCCCATACCTCAAGTACACATTCTTGACTTTTTTGCAAAAACACCCATACCAATCACACTATGCCACACTAACTCCTCTGACCAATCACAGCATCATATGCAAGCATTATGGAACTCATAACACATAAGAAACAAGCCTAAAACACATCCATAGCTCAGATTGCCAAAATCCTCTCAAAACTTCATCTCTTTGAAACTTTCAAACCAACCATCAAAACTTCAAAATTCTTTCACCAATCATCTCCACATAACCCCAGGATCATTTCCCACCCTTCACATTGGCCTGAAACCACCTCAAACAAAAACACGATTTTCATCACCTCTGAACTGAAACCTTCAAAACACTCCATATAAACTCCTTTCAAGCATTCCAGAAGCATAAGGGGATCAAGGGGAGTGGAAAAGCACCAAAGAAGAGCCCAGAAAGTTCCAGTTTCGAAAGCTTCAACTAAGGTCACCTCAAGAACATTTTTTCCAGAAATGTGTTTTTAAGTTCCTAAATGATTCTTCATGATTCACTTTTGATCCTGATGTGTTTTGTTTTGAAAATGATTGAGTATTAAGCATGTATGAGCTCTCTGAAATTTTTTGACCTAAAACTTATTTGCTTCGATTCGGATTGAATATGTGAAATAAATTTGTTTTGATGGATGATTCTTGTTATATGATGCGTGGGGTTTGATTTTGGGCAGAGAGATTAGGTTTTAGAGGCTTAGGGAGAGAGATAGCATTTTGGACTGCCGGAGAAGATGACCAAAGCACTGTTCCGGTCATCTGAAAATAATTAGGGATAATCTCAGGTGATTAGCTGAGTTTGAATCTGGAGCGTAGGATGTGAGTTTCGCGCGTGTGTGGAGGGAGGGCTGAGATCATTTCACTTAACCCTAATCCTTTTAATTTATTTAATTAGTTAAAATCAGGCCAGATTGAATCTGGACCCTTAGATTGCGCGTTGGTCAATGCATCCCCCCCAGTTTGAATCTGATCCCTTGGATTGTCATACTTTCCCTTATTTTAATTTTATTTCATTTAAATAGCACTTATTTTGTGCATTTTATTTAAAATACTTAGAAAAGTCCAAAAAATATTTTCTTCTGCATTTTAATTCCAAATATTTTTCTTCACCCAAAAACATTTTTATTTTTATTTTTTGCATCAAAAAATCATTTTAAAAATATTTAAATGTTTATTTTAATTAATTAATGGAAATTAATTAATTAAATTACCATTTAGGTTTCTAAAAATCACAAAAATATTCACATTGCATCTTAGGACATTTAGAAACATTATCAAACCATTCATACAAATTTCTTTTTGGTTTTGATCCAATTGTGACATTTTTCTTGAATTTATGGTTCATAAAATTCCCTTTTTAGAACCCTAACTTTGAAAATTCTTTTCTGCCTAACCATGAAGGGTTTGACAATTATTCTTTTTGAATTGTTTTCCATATAGCATATTGTTTCTAGGATATTTTTGTCATGAATTTATCTTGCATTTTCCATTTGATTTGCGTTTTCCCTTTTAAGGTACCTTAAAACCCTAGTTAACTTAGAAAAATCACAACTTTCTTTAGGTTAAGAGTTAGAATTTCTTCTTTGGGGTGTGATATCATATGGGGTTAGGGTTCCTTTAAGTTCATTTGCAATTTTGTATCATGTGATTTGCTTCTGTTTTGGTCATTTGCATCTCATCCTTTCATGTAACCCTAATTTTGCATTCATACTTGCATCTTACATTGCATTGCATGAACATGTGAACTTTCCATGACATTATAAGCACTTGTATGCCATATTAGACATCTTAAGACATTGCTTGAACATTTCTTGGTCATTTATTCATACATTTTCTATGCTTCACATCCATATCATTTCATAAACATACATGTGTTTTCATACTTCAAAGCATGCCTCATATGCATCCATTCTCTTGTATGACCATTAATTGCACTTGGTATGCCTTTGCATTATCCCATAGCATCATTTTCATCATGTGTTTGCTTCTGTTTTTGGTTTTTACCTTTGCATATGTTTCATTTTCATTTAATTTCTTTCCTTATGCTAACCTTTCAGGTGGTAAGTAACTTGAGAAGTGAATTTGCCTTCACTTCACATTTATCTTCTCATTCTTCATATGCATCATTGATGAATTTTTCTTTGCCCTAGAGTGATCTTGCTCATTCATGTTCTTCATTCACTTTCTTTCTCCAAGTTACTTATCTTCTTCAGTGAAGTAAGTAACTTGTTTCTTCTGCTTCTCCTTCTTCCACCTGCTTCTTCCATTGGTGGCTTCTTTGAAGATCTCTTTTAAGCCTCACAAACCATAGGAATATCCAAGCATGACAATAGTTAGGGTTTTTATTAGTCCCCCTTTAGCTTTTACCTTTGAGTCTTCTTTGTGTCTCTCTTCTCACCTCATCATTAGAGACTAAACCTTTAAGGTTTTAAGACTTTGTGATTAGGGTTATGCCTGCATCCTTCTCTTAGGATGGAGTGTATAACTTTAATCCTAAGTATTAAACCCTTAATTTGTTTAAACCTCTTAATCAATCCATCTTAATAATCACTAAGACAATATCTTGTAACTTGGGCCTTGCATTAGGGTTCTAATTCTTCCTTTATTGGTTAAAAAGAACTAACCCTAGTGTTAATGGACAAGTCACCCTCAAGTTGTCTTACAAATCATAAAACTCACATCTTAATCTCACCCTTAATTAAAATCTACTTTAATAAAGGCTTGCTTTTTCATGAGGTTAATCCCTAATCATGGATTAAGTTGAGGTATCTTCCTCAGCTTAAGTGTGCTCATCTATTATCCTTCTATTAGGATGGTGTAATGAGTTCACTAATCATTGATTTTGGCTTAAACTCATTACTTAACACTAAACAAAAAACTTAAAAACATCTAAATAATCACAAGTAGGATAATGATCTTAACCCTACATCATCATGGTAATTAAGTTGAGATGTTTATCTCATACTTAAAGTATTCTCATTATCCCTAATCAAAGGGAGGATATGATGAGTTTACTAACCCTTAGTTTAGGCTTAAGCTCATTAACTTATGGCAAACTCCAAAAAGTAATAAAATATTGAAAACACAAAAACAAACAATAATCGTCTCCTTCAGGATTCTTTTCTCATCATCTTCACTCACAAACGAGAACTTGCTTCTTCCTTCTAAAGCAAGATAGTTAGCACTTAAGCCAGACAAGTCATACACTTGAGCATAGACAAGCAATTGTTCACAAGTCAATTTATCTTTCAGTCCCTTTGAGTCGAACTACGGTGTTCTAACTTCCTCATTACACGAGAGGATACGTAGGCATAACTTAAATGTTATCGAAAAAAAGTCTCTTTGTCTTCCCCCTCTTTCAGCTTTCTTTCTTAAGCCTCATTCCTGAGCATTTCACTTCATTTTCTTGCACTGACACTTGTATAGTCTTTTCCAGCTCTTGCACACCGATAGCACATACACTACCCCTTTAAACACAAATCTTTTAAGCATGGATCCCGTCGAGTACGACGGACAATCTGGGTGCTAATACCTTCCTAGGTTGTAACCAACCCCCTTTCTAAGCTTCTCTGGTTCGCGACCATCTTATCCGTATCTTTCTAGGTTTATGCAACATTACCTTTCCTTCGGGAAAAAAATGCCTAGCTGGCGACTCTATTCATCTTCATCTTCTCCTTTCGCCGACCGTTTGCGTCTGTACCCTATCTGACCAGGTGTCTTTTCGGGGGAGCGACACTAATTAGTATGTAGGCCATTACCATCTTTGTCAAAAATAAACCCTGTACCTACGTTGCTAGCTGACTTCTACTATGGAGTTCACCATAAGAATGAAAAGATGAAGGGACATGTAAATTGTTGTGCTCCCCTATTTGCTAAATGGTTTGTAAGGCAACTCCCTAAATCATGACCTTTTCAAGATTTGAAACAGTCTTGGAAGTGGTCCAAAAGATTAATGGGCTTAACCTCAGCTAACATTGCTTGGGGATGCAATAGAGATCTTGTGGGCAAAGAAATGTTGGTCAGTTGTGGCAGCTTTCCAAATGTGCCCTTGATAGGAAGGAAAGGTGGGATCAACTACAATCCTATCTTATCCAGGAAACAATTTGGCTATCCTTTAAGAGATGTACCTTTGATTGAAGATACAAATGAGTCTTTATACTTTCCAACAGAAGGAAATTCCAAGATGAGCATACTAGCATCCCAAGCTTGGGAAGTTAGAGTGATGAAAGGAAAGAAAGACTTTGGGAGGGTAGATCCCAATACTTATGATCCTTTTGCCAGCTGGTTGGAAGATCGTGTAAAGACTCTGTTGCTCCCATTCTCTAAGGAAACACCTCTCTACCCTAAGGAGATAATACCCATAACTCCAGTGCCTCTTCAGGAATATCAAAAATTGGAAGCCTTGGTTCATCAACTCAGGTTGGAGAATCAAAAAGCCTACAATTCATGCCAGAAATTGAAGATGCAAAACCAAAAATTGGAGGAAAGAGCTCACAAAGCTAAAGAAATGGTCAGGCTCAAGCAGCAAGAATTTCAAGAAAGAGAGCTTTACTTCAAGAAAAGGGGATTAGATGAAACTCACAAGGCGGCCCAGCGTCAGAAAGAGAAGAAAGAGTTGAATGAAGCTAATGAAGCTATCACTTTATGGCAAGAGAAGTGGGAAGACAATTTGAAAAGGCAGAAAGAGCTGGAAGTCAAGCATAAGCTAGAAATCAAGAGTCTTCAAGATTATTTGGATGGACAAAGAGAGCTCCTTCAGAAGGCTTATCATCAAGAGAAGAGTCGTCTCCAAAGTCTAACAGAAAGCCAACAAGCAGTAATGGAAGCTCAAAGAGAAATAGAAGAATTGAAAGTGAAAGCTGATGTGAAGAGAGACAAGGTTGATCCTATAACAAGCCCAGAAAGTGAAAATTCGTTCCTACAATAAATTGAGGAGTTGTATGCCTCCTTTAACCTTAGGGATATCCTAATTCAGAAGCTCGTACATGAACCTACACATCCAGATGTAACTCAGTTGTTGCAAGGTGTCAAGTGCCTTAGTTAGAGGTTACAGGATGTAGATTTTCCTAAGCTTTAGTCTTGTATTCATATGACTTGGATTACCCACAGGCTTGTTATGGGAATCCCCTCTCTCATGATGTACGTTTCTCTTGACATATGAATTTGCACCCCGTGAGGGTTTTTGTTGTTTCAATTATCTTCTGGTTTACTTGAAGTCTCTAGTTATATCTGTTGCACGGACACAAAATAAAGGCCACCACTTCAAATTTGAATGTCACACAGGATTTTCTGGCAAGGGATATTTTCTCAACACCAGAATGGGAAAGTAAATGAAATCTTGGAAATAAAGGGAAAACATTTCATTGCATACACATCATTTTCCTTTCTTCTTTGTTTTTTGCAGGTTTTCTATAGGTTGCTTAACTTATTTGTATTATAGGAAAAGATTACGAGAGCTGCCAAGACCCGACATCTTCGACAAAATATCCCGCATCGTTACGCAACTCGCAACAACCAGAGGACAGTCATGGATGCTATACAAACTGAGCTTAATGAGTTTCGCACCAGAATGGTAGAATTCATGGTCATGATGCAAGGGATGACTTAGGGACAACAAGATTTGAGAAATGCAATTCAGGGGCTCAACCCTCCTCAGACTAATCCTCCTGTAACCACTCTTGAAGTACAAGTGATTCCTCCCAACACCAACTAATGGCCCAGGTGGACCTCAAGTTCCAGAACTTGGCACAACAACCTTCGTCCCGGTACAAGACAGGCAGGAAGATCAATTCCCTTCTCTTAATAATGATATGGGGTTTGTCGGAGAAGGGAATTTTCAGGATTTCTTGATGCTTGCTGAGAAAGTCAAGGCCCTCGAGTGTACAGATACTCTGAGGATAAATGTGTCTAACATGGGTCTAGTCCTCGGGGTGATTATTCCTCACAAATTTAGGCCACCTACTTTTGACAAGTATAACGGTAGCTCCTGCCCTAAAACTCACTTGCAGGCGTTCTACTGAAAAATTGTTGCCCATACTAGGGATAAAAAGCTCTGGATGTACTTCTTCCAGGATAGTCTCTCCGGAGGATCCTTGGAATAGTATATGAAGTTAGAGAGAAGCTCCGTGAGAAGCTGGAAGGAATTGGGAGAAGCATTCCTCAAGCAGTATCAGTATAATATCAACATGGAGCCCAGTCGCACTCAACTTCAAAGTCTGACTCAAAAGAACTCCGAGAGCTTCAAAGATTACGCATAGAGGTGGCGTGAGGTGGCCGTCAGAGTGCAACCACCTTTGCTGGAGAGAGAAATGGTAGACCTGTTCCTGGATACCCTCCCTGTGCATTTTATGGAGAGGCTAGCTAGATGTTCCTCAAGTGGGTTCTCAGATATCATCTTGACTGGCGAGAGGGTAGAAAGCTGGATCAAGCAAGGGAAGATTCAGAACAGGGGCGCTTCAAATTCTGGTGTCAAGAAACCATTTTTGAAGAGGAGAGAAGGAGAGACTGGGGCAGTATACACGCAGAGGGGAGGAAATAACATAGGGTTTTATCAGCAAGTGGCCCCTGTCACTATCTCAGCTCAACCTGTTCAACAGCCAGTCCAACAACCACAATAGCAACGCTGACAGGGGTACCAACAGAGAGCTCCTCGTCCATATTACCCCCAAAGGACCAGAGAAAGACATCTCGAAACTTTTCCAATGTCTTATTCACAGCTTTTGAAGAATCTCCTACAACTCCAGATGATTCAACTACGAACTCTACAACCCCCGAAGCCAGGCCAAATCCCCGAGGGTTATGATACAAATGCCAGATGCGAATTTCATTCCGGAGCCCCCGGACATACCATAGAAAACTGCAAAGCTCTGAAGCATGTTGTTCAAGACCTAATAGATTCTAAAGCGATTAATTTCGCTCCTACTCCTAATGTAATACAGAACCCCATGCCTCCTCACGGGAGTACAGTTGGGGCAGTTGACGATGGGGAGAATCTAAACTTGGTGTGTGATATCGACGACCTGCAAACTCCGTTGAATGTTGTTAAAGCATGTTTGGCCCAGAGGGGTGTGTTTACAGGTTGTGGAAGTGATTGTCTAGGGTGTGTTAAACCTCCAAATGGTTGTGAATAGTTGAAAACAGAGATCCAAAGTATGATTAATGAAGGAGTGTTGCATTTTGACAAAGTTGTAAAGGAAAACAAAGTCTCCACATTAACCATTTTCTACGATCCATCTCAAGTTCCTACACAGGCCAGAGTGACACCGATAACGATTACCACTGCAGGACCAGTAATGTATCAGAGTGATAAAGCCATTCCTTGGAATTATGGTGGCAAAGTATATTGTAACAGCCAGAAGTAAGAGTTGGCCACGTCTAACACGACCCCAACTCAAGTAGAAAACATTGGAGTAGGGGGATTTACTAGAAGTGGAAGGTTATTTGCGCCGGAAACACTAAGAAATAATGTGATACCACCCAGAGACACCGCAGAAGCCCAGGCTAAGGCAAGAGTGAAGCATCCAGTGGTTGTCAATGAGCCCACGCCAGTGACTGATCCAGACATTACATTTGATAAAGAAGCTGAAGAATCTTTGAGAATTATCAAAACGAGCGATTACAAGATTGTGGACCATCTGCAGCAGACCCCATCGAAGATTTCCATCTTGTCTTTGTTAATGTGTTCCGACTCCCATAGGAAATCTCTCTTGAATATCCTGAACAAGGCTTTTGTGCCTCAGGATATCTCGGTAAATCAATTAGAAGAGGTGGTATCCAGTGTCAATGCCAGTCATGGATTGGGTTTTACAGACATGGATCTAACATCTGAAGGTCGTTCTCATAATCGGGCGCTGCATATCTCTTTAGAATGTAAAGGTGTAGTACTTTCTCACGTGTTGGTAGATACCGGATCATCATTGAATGTTCTTCCCAAGAAGGCATTGATGAAGTTGGATTATGATGGAGTAGTTCTAAAGCCCAACGACCTGGTGGTTAGAGCGTTTGATGGGTCGAGAAGGTCAGTGTTTGGGGAGGTGGATTTACCAATTAAAGTAGGTCAACAAATCTTCAATACCACATTCTACGCGATGGATATACAACCTGCATACAGCTGTTTGCTGGGAAGGCCTTGGACACATTCAGCAGGAGCAATATCATCCACACTTCATCAAAAGCTGAAATTCATCTGGGAGGGCCAAATTGTGACAGTTAGTGGGGAAGAAGACATCTTTGTCAGTCATATAGCTTCATTCAAGTATGTGGAGATGGATGGCGAGATAGTCGAGACTCCATGTCAGGCTTTTGAGCCCCTGAAAACTGAACAAGCATCTGCATTGGTAGCTTCTTCTGAAGAACCAAAGAAGGGGGTTTTCATAGCCTTTAATAAGCAAGCTCTTGAGGTGGTAGAGTTTGGGATGCGAGAAGGCTGGGGAAGTCCAATAGAAGTTCCAGAAAAGAAAGATATGTTTGGGGTTGGCTACCATCCTGGGCAGTCATCATCTGGACCGAGTCCTAAAGGTCGTCAAGGCCCAATTACTTTCACGAGTGCGGGAATGGTGGATTATGGAAGCATCAGTTCCGTGCAGGATGATGTAGTTGATAGTGACTGTGACTTAGATGAGTGGATCAAGCCTGCTGTTCTAGGGACTCAACTTAGCAACTGGTCGCCTGAAAGGCTTATCTCAGTCACTTCCTTCGAAGAGTAATAATCTTTGTTTCTGTCTTTTCTGTACTCAAGCACTATGTCTTGCCCGGGGCATAGTAGCTTTTTGTAAGGGTTCTTTTGTTCCTAACACAATTCATAATCATAAATAAAGCTGATGTTTCACATTCATCCATGTTGATTCTTTGCCTTTCATTTTTGCTTTTGTTTTTCAAAAAGAAAGAAAAATTTTAAAATGGCAATGTTTCTCATTTTCTCAAGCCTTTTCTAAAGCCTTGAATGAATCAGCATTCATGCAGGTGCTCGTCACCGGATCTTATCAATGACGAACCTGTTATGGCTAAGTATGACTTTGACAATCCGATTTATCAAGCCGATGAGGAAGGTGAAGAAGATTGTGAACTTCCTGAAGATTTATCCAGACTGCTTAAACATGAGGAAAAGATGATTCAGCCGCACGAAGAGGCCATCAAAGTGACAAACCTGGGTACCGAAGAAGACAAGAAAGAAAATAAGATCGGAGCTGTGTTAGAAGAATCCATCAAGACTCGGCTAATTGCCATGCTTCAAGAATATGTGGATGTCTTCGCCTGGTCTTACCAGGATATGCCTGGTTTAGACACTGGCATTGTGGTGCATAAGCTGCCTCTGAAAGAAGACTGCCCGCCAATGAATCAAATATTGAGACGCACACGCCCTAATATGGCAATCAAGATAAAAGAGGAAGTACAAAAGCAATTTGATGCTGGTTTCTTGGCTGTGACTAGTTATCCTCCGTGGGTTGCCAATATTGTGTCGGTCCCTAAAAAAGACGGTAAAGTCAGGATATGTGTAGACTACAGGGATTTGAACAGGGCCAGCCCTAAAGATGATTTCCCTCTTCCTCACATAGATGTGCTTGTTAATAATGCTGCTCAATTTTTTGTGTTCTCTTTCATGGACGGGTTTTTAGGTTATAACCAGATTAAGATGTCTCCCGATGATATGGAAAAGACTACTTCCATCACGCCTTGGGGCACTTTCTGTTACAAGGTCATGTCGTTTGGTCTAAAGAATGCTGGGGACACTTAGCAACGGGCGATGGTGACGCTCTTTCACGACATGATTCATCATGAAATTGAGGTTTATGTTGATGATATGATAGAAAAATCCCAAAACAGAAGAAGAGCACTTAGTCAATCTAGCAAAGTTGTTTGACAGACTCTGGAATTTCAGATTGAGGTTGAATCCAAACAAGTGCACCTTTGGGGTCCGTTCCGGTAAGCTACTTGGTTTCATTGTTAGTGAGCGGGGAATCGAAGTTGATCCAGCCAAAGTAAGAGCCATCCAAGAGATGCCTGAGCCAAAGACTGAAAAGCAAGTGTGTGGTTTCTTAGGGAGACTAAACTACATTGCACGGTTTATCTCTCACCTAACTGCCACATGTGAGCCTATCTTCAAGCTTCTGAGGAAGAATCAGGCCATTAAATGGAATGAAGACTGTCAGCAAGCCTTTGACCGAATCAAAGAATACCTGCTAGAACCTCCAATTCTCATGCCTCCAGTGCCAGGGAGACCCTTGATCATGTATCTTACTGTGCTCGAAGGATCAATGGGATGTGTATTGGGTCAGAAAGATGGGTCTGGTCGAAAAGAGCATGCCATTTATTACTTTAGCAAAAAGTTTACCTATTGTGAGACACGCTACTCACTACTCGAGAAAACTCGCTGCGCTTTGGCGTGGGCTGCTCGCCGACTAAGACAGTACATGCTGACCCACACCACTCTCTTAATTTCCAAGATGGATCCTATGAAATATATCTTCGAGAAGCCAGCTCTAATAGGAAGGGTATCCCGATGGCAGATGATTCTAATGGAGTGTGATATCCATTACACTTCGCAAAAAGCAATAAAAGGGAGTGTATTGTTAGAATACTTGGCTCAACAGCCAATCGACGATTATCAACCCATGAGATTCGAGTTTCCGGATGAGGACATCATGTTCCTCAAGTTGAAAGACTGTGAAGAACCACTTCCGGAGGAGGGGCCAGACCCTGAATCCAGATGGAAGTTGATGTTTGACGGAGCTGTGAACATGAACGGAAGCAGAGTAGGTGTTGTTATCATCTTACCAGAAGGGGTCCATACACCTTTACCGGCTCGGTTGACTTTCAAATGCACTAACAATGAGGCAAAATATGAAGCTTGCATCATGAGGGTTGAAGAAGCAATCAACTTGCGAGTCAAGAACCTCGAGATCTTCGGAGATTCCGCTCTGGTAGTGAACCAAGTCAATGGAAAATGGTTAGTTCATCAACCTCACTTAGTTCCTTACAGGGATTATACCAGGAGGCTGTTAACTTTCTTCACCGAGGTCAAGTTGAATTATATTCCTCGAGACGAAAATCAGTTCGTTGATGCTCTAGCAACTTTGTCATCTATGATTAAACAGTGGATTATATCCCGTCTTGAAAGACCTGCTTATGTCTTTGCAGTTGACAGTGGTGAAGATGACAAACCTTGGTATCATGATATAAAGCAATTCTTGAAGACTTAAGAATACCCGACTAAGGCATCCAGTAAAGACAAGAAGACCCTCAGAAGGCTAGCAGGTGGTTTCTTCTTGAATCAAGATGGTGTGCTATACAAGCGAAACCTCGACATGGTTCTGCTCAGATGCGTGGATAGACACGAAGCAGACCTGTTGATGCAAGAGGTTCATGAAGGCTCCTTTGGTACCCATGCTGGAGGACATGCTATGGCCAAGAAATTGTTGAGATCGGGATATTATTGGATCACCATGGAATCCGATTGCTGTAAATACTCCCGTAAATGTCACAAGTGTCAGATTTATGCCGATAAGATCCATGTACCTCCGAATCCATTGAGTTTAATGTCTTCACCATGGTCGTTCTCCATGTGGGGCATTGATATGATTGGTAAGATCGAGCCGACAACTTCCAACGGTCACCACTTCATCCTGGTTGCTATAGACTATTTCACGAAGTGGGTCGAAATGGCGTCTAACACCAACATTACTAAACAAGTGGTAGCCTGGTTTATTAAAAGAGACATCATTTTCCGGTATGGAATTCCCGAAAGAATCATTACTGATAATGGTTCTAATCTCAACAATAAGATGATGGCTGACTTGTGTCGGGATTTCAAAATAGAACATCACAACTCTTCTCCATATCGCCCAAAGATGAATGGCGCCATCAAGGCGGCCAACAAAAACATCATGAAGATCGTGCAGAAGATGGTTGTGACATACAAAGACTGGCATGAGATGCTACCATTTGCTTTACATGGGTACAAAACATCGGTGCACACCTCAACTGGGGCAGCCCCGTTCTCATTGGTATATGGTATGGAGGCAGTCCTACCAATTGAAGTGGAAATCCCCTCATTGAGGTTAATTATGGACATTAAGCTAGATGATGCTGAGTGGCTCCGATCCAGATATAGTCAACTGAGCCTTATTGAAGAAAAACGCCTAATAATTGTATGCCATGGACAGTTATATCAACGGCAGATGAAGCATGCTTTTGACAAGAAGGTACAACCACAAAGGCACATACTTGTAACACCCCAAATTTGCCCTCTCCTGTTTAGCATCATCATCATATCATAATCATCATCAGCATGTCATATCCTTAGCATTTTGTATAGAAAAATGAAGCATATCATTTGCATGTCCTGGCATAAGGCACGTGATCAATCATCAGGGAAATTCGAAGCACACAAAGCATATTACAAGGTTGACATCAGGGTCAAAGCATTAGAAAGGATTGAGGATCAAAATCAGATCAAAACGGTTGGCACCGGCTTATTCTTGAAGGTTCCCACCAAAAGGAGGGAAATTCAAAATTCACTGGCGTTAACCGGTTAACGGCCACGAATTTTGAATTTCCAGTAGCAATTCAGCATGTGTGATTTTTGGTCCAATTTCTAATTTTCTGATTTTTATTCATTTTGAATTAATTGGAAATTAAAAAGAAGGATCTAGAGCACTTATCCAAGCCTGATCCCATTGCTACATCCTAATCACTACACAAACTATAATTTTGGATCCCAAGCCTAATTTTTAGGCCCCAAACCTAAACCATATTTAATCATTTCTCTCCAAACCAAGAGGACCTCTCCCTCATTTTTCACTCTCATTTTCTGAATTTTCACTCCTCTCACTCACAATTCTCTCACTTTTCTCTCCCAATTTACCAAATCACTCAAAGTTCCTCTTTGAAGATCACATAACCTTACCTTGAGGTGTGTAGATCTTGGAACTAAACCTCCATCCATAACTTCATTGCATCTTTTTGCTGGTTTTATTGGTGATTCAGATCTGATTTGGGATCTAGAAGTGCTTTTGGATCCAAAATTCTGCATCAAGAGCTTGTTCTTGCATTTATTTTGCACGGAGAGTGAAGCTTAGCGTCGGATCTTCAAAGTTTTGCGCGAGATCTATCATTTTCAGCTTGATCAACAATTACCAAAGCATACCTCAGCTTTGTAGGTTGGTTAATTTCAGATCTAGCTCTGTTTTAGCTTATTTGCATGCTTGCGTTTTAGATCCACCATGTGCTTGCGTATTTTCTTGTGTTGATTGAGTTAATTGATTGATTGTGACCGGATCCGTGTATTAATGTTCATAAGCTTCAAGATGCCATTTAATGTGAATTGATGCACTATTTTCATGTTCAAGTGCTTGCTGGATTGGTATGAGATTGTTTAGAACAAGCTGTTTGTGAGTTGGTTTTTGCAGGTTTTTGCAGCTATTTTAACAGCGTTAACCGGTTAACGGATTGGTTAACCGGTTAACGCACCTGAATTGTGTTGTGTTTATGCATGTTTTGACATGGTTAACCGGTTAACGCTTTGGTTAACTGGTTAACACTGAAGCAGTGAGCCATTTTTGCCATATTTCAAGCATGTTTGATCCCCTACTTGTTTTAAATGCCATGGATCATTGTATGATCATTGAATATGATTGTTTGAGTGATTTTCTTGCTGATTGATGCATTGCCATGATTTTATTGATGAACTACTTGCTGGATTTTTCTAACATTGCATGGGCTAATGGTAAGTGAAGTGTGGATGTTCATCCACATTTCAATTCTTCATCCTTCTCTCTTTCTAAGTGCTTTCTCCTTGTGTTTTGATGTGCCTTATGCCATCATATAATTCAACTCTTTTCTTCCCTCTCTAGTAGCAACTTATCCCCTTTAGAGGAGTAAGTTGCTTGCTAGCTCTTGCTTCCTTTTCTTCTTGCTCCTCTTCTTTCTTCCTTTCTTTTCTCTTAGGATAGTTGAAACCTCACTAACCTTAGGACCTCTTTTGCATGACAACATTAGGATTAGTCTTCCCCATTTTTAGACTTTTACCTTTTTGCTCCTTTAGTTTCTTTCTCTTCTCATCTCAAAAGAAAATCTAAAAAACATCAATAAAAAGAAGTGACTTCTTGTGTAATAGCCTTATTCCATGGGGCATATGTATTCATTCCATCTTGGAATAGTGCATTTTCTAGCATGATGCACAAGTCGGATCAAGAAGTCATCTTCATCAAGAAAAAACCTAAAAAACACTTCTTCATTTTTAATCACTAAAACACCTAATAAATTCAACAAGTCAATGAAATTAGGCCCTTGCCTTTGGAAACAAGTCTTGGATACATTCTCCTTGCTTGGTGTGCTTGTTCTATTATTCCATCTTGGAATGTAGTACAAGTACACATTCCATAGAAAAGAGCTTGAGTTCATTCTCTTGTGCCACACTCATAAAAAAGGCTCTAAAAAACACAAACAAACAATAATCGTCTTTCCTTCGGGAATTCTTTTCTCATCTCCTTCGCTCCGTCCGCGAACTTGCTTCTTCTTGTCATTTTGCAAGACGGTTACGCACTCGTTGTCCGAGCCTACAACACCTGAGCATTAACATAGGCAGTCAAGCCTTAAGACACAAGCAATCTTTTCTACCCCTAATTAGGGGAACTATGGCGACTCAGATCCTCATGTCCAGTGAGGTACGTAGGCAGCGGGGTAGGGCCCGTTCGAGCACAATCTTTATTTTCCCTACATTTTTTCCTTTTGACTTCTTTTTTCAGTTCCCTTTTCTTTTCTTTTATCCAGTTCAGTTTCAGTTTCGCAGCAGCTTTCATCCCCTCACCCTTTGAAACAATTTTCTTTGCAAGCTTGGATCCTGTCCGGTACGGCGGACGATCTGGGGTGATAATACCTTCCCAGGTCGTAACCGACTCCCAAACTCAATTTCTTTGGTTCGCAGGACCTGTGTCCTTCCTTTTCGTTTCTTCTGGTTTGTGCCACATTACCATTCCCGTTCCTTCGGGATAAAAATGCCTGGTTGGCAACTCTAACCTCTTTCCGCGCCACTTTCGCGTTTGTACCAGGATGGAAATCCGAGGAGCGACACCTACAAGAAGGTACAACCACAAAGGTACATACTAGGTGACCTGGTGCTGAAAAGGATTCTTCCTCCTCTTAATGATCACAGGGGAAAATGGACACCTAATTATGAAGGGCCATTCGTGGTTAAAAAAGTTTTCTCAGGTGGAGCCTTGATGCTAACAACCATGGATGGAGAAGACTTCCAGTCCCTTGTCAACGCAGACGCAGTAAGAAAATACTTCGTGTAAAAAAGGACCCGCTGGATAAAAATAGAATAAAGATCCAGGCAAAAATGGGCATCCCGATGAGCCAAAAACAGAATAAAAGGCTCGGGAAAAAATTAGGGAAATCTTGAAAAAAAATGTACACCCGCTGAGTTGAAAAGCCACATCGGACAACTCAGGAAAAAAAGGGTATCTCGGTGGATTGAAAACCCGAAAGGGCGATCCACGCAAAAGAGGGACTAACACGAACGACTGCGATCTGCGAAATTCGTAACCCATCTGCAACTGAGGTTATTCTAAGGGTTGAAGACCAGTTTCAATCACCTTTCTCAAGGGGCAGAGCGAGCTGATAGTCTTGAAGATATACGAGTCATAATCGGGTTGAAACTTGATGAGATCCAGTTATCACATTTCCAATAGGATAGTTTGTTTTCTTTTTTGGCTATTTCTTCTTTCCAGGGAATTGCTTCCTTTGTAATGCATATTCATGGCCATTTTTCCAAATCAATTAAAATTCAATTTCAGTCAACTTGTGACAATCTGACTCTTGTTTTTGTTTTTCATCTAGCATCGATTGATTGCGGAAACGTCCAAAAAATCGTGATTTATATGGTGTTGTGAACATTTGAATGCTTTCTAACTCATGCAGGAGGACAAAAACATTTAATACAACTCTAAAAGGGTGTCAAGAGGCCCAGATAATGATTCATGCTATGAGCCTGGGGCATACAGGTCCAAAATAACTCTCCATGTTGCAGGCACTATCAATTGTGTTTACGCAGGTACAAGTACAGGTGTTGCTAACAGAGCTAAAACAGGTTTCCGGGAAGAACATTTCATTATAATTGAACAAGAACATGTGTTTTCCTGGGTGTCTCTAGTTATCCCCAGTAGAAGTGAAGTTGAATTTCTTCTCCAACATTAATGGCAAGAGATGTTTGCCCTCCCCAAGCAGAAGTTTTCTTTCAACACAAGGGCAACCCCCAGCAGTGCAAGGATTGTCCTTCCTCTCCTAGCAGTTTGCTTCCTCAGCAGAGCCATACCTCTGGTTCCTAGCCAAGTCAGGAGGTCTCCACTTCCCCATCAGAGTTCGAGAAAAATCCATCTCCAGCAGGGTCTCAGCTCCCTAATCTCAAAGTCCAATTTATTTTTGGCAGTAGCGGCAGTTCAGAGCCGGTGCATCATTAATAGATTTCCCCACAGAGTTGTTTCCTCCTTATCATGATAGACCAAATCAGTGCAGTGATCATCAATTCTCCCCAGTCAAGCCACCTGGGATACTTGCAGTCTCCTTCCGGGAGATCTTTTGCATTTGCATTTAGTAATCATCATTACATGCGCATCCTCCAAAGCATAGCATTTCCATCATCATGGAGAATTACGCCATAAATCCAAACACATACATGCCATCATGGGCCAGGTTTGAGGAATTACGTACGACCTGTAACATCCTCTCAACCTGAGATATTCCCCATAGATGATACTTATACCATTTTCCAGACATCTTTGTCTTTCCAAGTCATTGTTGTCATTTTTCTTTGTGGCTTGATTCGCTCAGCAGTCACATATTCGAGTTCCGTTTTGTACATTGGTCTCGTTCAAAGCCCTATTTTGTACAACAGGCTCCATTTCCGTGGCTTGATTCTCTCAGCAGTCACATCTCCGAGTTCCGTTTTGTACAATGGTCTCGTTCAAAGCCATGTTTTGTACAACAGACCCCCTTTGTGGCTTGATTCGCTCAGTAGTCACATTTCCAAGTTCCATTTTGTATAATGGTCTCGTTCAAAGCAATGTTTTGTACAACAAGCCCCCTTTGTGGCTTGATTCGCTCAGTAGTCACATTTCCGAGTTCCGTTTTGTACAATGGTCTCGTTCAAAGCCCTATTTTATACAACAGGCCCCCTTTGTGGCTTGATTCGCTCAGCAGTCACATTTCCGAGTTCCGTTATGTACAATGGTCTCGTTCAAAGCCCTGTTTTGTACAATAGGCCCCCTTTGTGGCTTGATTCGCTCAGCAGACACATTTCTGAATTCCGTTTTGTACAATGGTCTCGTTCAAAGCCCTGTTTTGTACAATAGGCCCCTTTGTGGCTTGATTCGCTCAACAGTCACATTTCCGAGTTCCGTTTTGTACAATGGTCTCATTCCAAAGCCTTGTTTTGTACAACAGGCCCTCCCTTTCTGTGGCTTGATTCGCTCAGTAGTCACGTCGCGGGTTATCGTTTTGTACAACGATCATGTTTTCCCGGGCTCTCGTTTATGTACAACAATCCCATTCTACCTTGTTCTATTCCCGCTACCTATTCAGAGGTCAAAAAAAATAAATAAATAAAAGGCAGATGACATTTCTCCTATCCACCGAGTTCAAATTTCCAGGTTTTATTCGAGTATTCAATCACTCCATACCTTGAAAGTATAAAAGCTCTTGCAATTATTCGCTCAGGCTTGTGGATGATTGAATAGGGGCAGCTGTAATACCTCAAAATTTTCCCTCTCATTTCCCCAACATTTTGCATAGCATTTTGCATACATAGATTCATAAAATAACCAAAAACATTGCATCATGTGTAACATGGCTGAGGCATAGGTATGTGATCAATGATTGGAGCAACTGAATGCATTACAAAGGCAATCAAAGGGCCACAAAGCTTCTCAACCTTGTGCAAAGGGTTCACAACATCCTACAAGTCTTCATTTGAAGCCACAAGCCATGGAAAGATTTGGATCAATCAGAGAAGGCAAGCAGTGCAACATCTCCTAATGAAAAAGGCCAAATTAGGGGTTCACTTCTACTGGGCTTCTCCATGAAGTTTTGATTCAAAGTGGATTCTTTTGTCTTATATATGATGTCAAGTGCCTAGAGTTCAAATTTCATCCACAAAATCATTTTGGAAGAGGTTCGACTGGCCAGATGACTGAAAATCGAAGAATCGGGGAAAAGGCAACCGAGCTAGGTAAAAAAGGTCAACTCCTGACTTTTAAGATCAAAATCATGAAATTAGGGTTACAATGATCCTATGGTTCAAATTTGGTCAAGAAATGATGGAAGAATCATAAAAAAAATCAAGAAAACAAATCATTTGAAA
This sequence comes from Lathyrus aphaca, assembly GCA_963966055.1. NCBI lineage: Eukaryota > Viridiplantae > Streptophyta > Magnoliopsida > Fabales > Fabaceae > Lathyrus > Lathyrus aphaca. Next base: position 211,667,520 of record OZ014525.1, on the reverse strand, counting down.
AGTGGTTGATTTCACCTTTCCCTCCACTTTCCTTCCACATTTCCTTTCATTCTTTCCCTCTTGTTTTTCCACTTCAATTCCACTCTATTTCCCTTGGATGCTTCTACCATCTTCCACCACCTTCTAGAGTATTCCAAGGGATAATATTCCAAGGAATAATATTCCAAGGAATATTCCTTCTCCGACCCTAACCCTAACTAACTACAAACATAACTCCATTCTTAAACCTAACTCCATTCCCAAACCTAGCTCCAAGCCTAGCCCCTATATAATCATTAATCACTTCAATGCAAAAGGTTTCCAATTTTTTTCACTCTCTCACAATTTCTAGAATCACGAAAAGAGAAAAAGGGACAAGGTCAAATATTTCCTTGATCAAACTTATAGCCGTGTAGACCACCTGAAAAAGGATCTAAATATGGTTTGCACGAAGATTGCTGATAATGAAAAATGGTTCTTACATGCTACTAAGCGGACAAAGAGTGTAAGGGAGGAGATCTAAGGGGAAATTCAAAGACTCACTATGGCTCTTAATAAGGCGATAGATATTTTAAAATGAGAATATTAGCTTAAAGTTCAAGCCACGAGTGTCTCGGGGTTACATAGGAAAATTGGAATTCAAAGTGCCAAGAAGCGAAGAGCGCTGTAAGAAGTGCTCAACATTGGAAGAATCAATATGAAGCTCTTCTAAATGACCACAACATTTGGGAAGCTACAAGAAATGAGGTGAAAGGTTGCTTCAAGGGGTATGAGCAGGCTATGAGCATTCAGACATAGGAAAGAGACATGTATCATAGAAAGCTTAACGAGCTTGTTGATTGGTGCAACGCGTTAGCAGATTCTTCACCCTATAGACTCATGATGGAGATAGGATAATTTGAATACAACAGAGATTACCCTTCTGTGAGATACTTCCTTGAACTTTTCCAGAGCATGTTTGAGAGGTCTAGGCAGGATTTGAAGGAGCAAAGAGCTCTAAAAGATTGATTTATGTTATTTTTTACTTTCCATTTGAGATGTAATCGAATATTGAGCTTATGTTATTACTCACTAAATGAATGAATGTTGTTTTCGCTTCGTAATTATTTGTTATATCTGTAAGATCAAAGTGCGCCTAATAGGGAGGGGGTGAATTAGGTGTTACCAGATTTTTCTCGATTCTTTTTCTTTGATGGATGGATTTTGCTTTTTATGGTTTATGTTATGAAAACGGTAAAGCAAGAAATAAAAAGTGACATAGAGGTTTATCCTGGTTCCCTTCATAATCCGAAGGTACATCCAGTCCCCTTTCAACACGAAAGAGATTTCCACTAGTTTTTAGAAACGTACAACCTATCACACCTTCAATGGTGAGGCCTACTTTCTAACAAACTAAACAACCTAGTGTGCAAGAACAATCCTCTTGAAACACTAACCCTTATGTCCAAACAATCCTTGGAATACAAGTCACAAATAGAAAAAACCTTTCTATAACTTTGTAGTTTGAGTGAGTAATACAATGATTGGTATCAATATAAATTGATCTTCTCCTATATTCAAAATTCACTACTCAAAATTCAATACAAATGTTCAAATGAAATATGAAATATGATGAACAATGAACACTTTTAGAAGTATGAAAAATATTTGAATTTTAGTGATTTTGATTGTGTGATAATATTTGAAAATTTCTTGGAGGTGTTTATGAATTTGAAAATTTAAGAATTTATAATAGTCAAAATACCTATTTAAAAAGGTATGAAAATTATGAAATAAATTAATGAAGAGGTATAACATTTAAAAAAAATATTTGAAATGAAGAGAAACCATTTTTCATAAAATCCTTCAGTGTTAACCAGTTAACCATATGGGTTAATCGGTTAACGCGCTGAAACGTTACCAAAGAATTCAAATTTAGAGACCGTTAACCGGTTAACCCATATGGTTAACCGGTTAATACTGTTAAAACTCAGAAAAATATTTTGATTTTAAGTGTTAAACCAGTTCCGATTTATTTTAAAAATATGCATATGCAGAGAATAATCATGATAAATTATTTTGAACACTTGTATATCATTTTAAGGAGTGTGTTTTGATATACCTAAGCCTTGTGTCCAAGTCTTGAAAATGTTGCACAATAGCTTGATTCGAACGATAGCATTCCATTGATGATGCATAGCCATGATCTTGATCTTTGTTGACATCTCGACTTTTTGCAATACGGAATGACCTTGAATATTGTTGACGTCATCAAAACATTGAGCTTGAAGTATGCTTCTACATTCTCCCCCTTTTTGATGATGACAACCAAACAAATTTTACGCACAAGCTTTGATCGATCGATGTTTTGTTCTAGGCTTGCTTCTCCCCCTATGTCCAGCAACTCCCCCTATCTAAACAGAGGCAAAATTCTGCACAGAGAGATATTAGAAAACCAAGCTCTTCTCCCCCTTTGGCATTAGCAAAAAGGAAGAGAGAATCAAGCATAATCATGAAAATATGCAAGCAATTTCAGCATGATGCAATTTAACATTTAAACGAAAAAACATACACGATAGTACAAAATATAACATAAACATAATTGGATTGAAACAGGAAAAAGAGTACGGAAACATACAACGGAAATGAAATCAAAATTTCCTAACAAACTTAGGACTTATAACAGAATTTAAAAAATTAATTAAAACAACAAAAACAACAAGACATGCATGTTCATTCATCATCTGACATTTCATTACTTTCATCTTCACCATCTTCACTACCGGCTTCACTTTCATCATCCTCTTCGGTTTGGTTGAGAGAACCGATTATAAGTTTGCGAAGACTTTTGAGAGTTCGTTGGGTTTCACGGTGGTTTTGTTGGGCTTCACGGTGGTGTGTCATGATGGTGGTGTAGAGGAAGTCATTGGTTATGCCACCTTCGGGAATAGGAAACGATGGAGCGGAGGAACCATCGGCATATTCATAAGAACCATCGTTGCGTTGAACAATTCTGGTATTCTTCACAATTGTAATCTCATTAATCTCATTCGCTATAGCCTTCATGGCGATAAAAGGTTCCCTACCAATAACCAAGTCGGTTTTCTCAATGATCCGAGAAATGAGCCTAGCATACGGATGTCTTGTTTTGAGCGAGAGTTGTTGCTTCAAATGATACATCATTGTGAGCATCCAATTAATCTTCACCTTTTTCTTGATAGCAAACAACACTTGCATCTCTAAGTCATTAATTTGCGAGTGGTTTGAATCCTTGGGCAGTAGCACATAGCAAATGATATAGTGCAATAACCGATCATCAACCGTCAAATTTTTCTCATAGCATAGAGTCCTTGAAGTACGTTGTCCCGATGTCACAACATCCTTTAGAAAACGGAAGATTGAGTAATAATACTCCATTTTATTATAGCTGGACCAAATGTCATCAATGTGGTTCACGCCTTTGCGGAGAAACACACCGGAAAATGGAATGTTCAGCGATGCAGCCAAAGCACCTAAATCCTCCTTAATTTCACAGTTTCTAACAAGAGTATGCAGCTTATGTTTACCATGCCTATCCAAGTTGAGAGAGAAGTTATGCATGAAGGATTGGACCAAATCCGGGTAAACTCTTCCGTTGTCAGCAACAAAGTCACTCATTCCTTGAAATTCTAGCAATGCAGGAAACTTAAAAGTTGGAGGTTTGAAGGATTTCAGAAGAACATATTTACCCTTAAGCAATGGTCTGACTCTGACTTTGAAATCTAGCCTCCTCTTCTTGGTGGATTCCATTGTTTCTACAACTGGAGCTTCTTCTGACACTGAGGCAGGTTCCATTCCTTTCCTTTGGGGTGCCATAAACAAATGATGGAGTTAGGGTTTGGAGGAGATAAGATTTTCGGATTTGATGTTGGGTGAGTTGAATGAGGTTTGAAGAGTGTTTATAAAGATGAGGAGATAGTGGGTTTTAATGGGGGTTTGATTTATTGAAGGTTGGAAGTTGGAAGAAGATGATAAATAGTGTTTATTGTAGTCAGATGGTTGAAGAGTCAAAACATGTGGATGTGAATGAACCAAACATGCAATGCAATGTACTAGAAACATATATTAAAGACATAATAAAACAAAACAAAAAAACAATAAAAAAAACATAAGTTCTGAAACTTGCACTGGAAATCCAAATTTTGGATGTGTTAACCGGTTAACCTATTACGTTAACCGGTTAACGGTTAAAATTTTTGAATTTTTTGAAAAATTCAGCAGCATGTTTTAGAGAAAAATAAAAAGTTTTTTCATAAATTTTTTTTCATAAAGTGTTAGCACTCATCAAAACGCAACTTTCGATCAAAATTTTTTTTGAAACCGATTATTTTCGTGTATACGAAAGTGAGAAAAACAGAAACAGGCGAAATGGAAGTGCTAGCATTTTATGACACAAAAGTGAACAAACATACATATAATGCAATAAAAACATACAACAAGCAATTTTTAAGTTAAGGTTAGATGTCACCTTCATTGAGAATACCAAGTTCTCGTCGAATCTTGAAACATTGCTCTTTAGCCAATGGTTTGGTGAATATATCGGCGAGTTGATTGTGTGTATCCACGAACATAACATCGACATCTCCGTTTAGAACATGATCTCGAAGGAAGTGATGCCAGATATCTATGTGCTTTGTTCTTGAATGCATGATCGGGTTCTTTGTGATATTGATGGCACTTGTGTTGTCACGCTGGAGAGGGATACAACCGAGGTCTATACCGAAATCGAGGAGTTTTTGTTTAAGCCACAAGATTTGGGCACAACAGCTTCCTGCTGCGATGTACTCTGCTTCGGCTGTGCTAAGTGCAACGCATGCTTGCTTCTTATATGCCCACGACACTAGTGCATTCCCGAGAATGTGACAAGTACCACTTGTACTTTTTCTATCGGTCTTACATCCTGCATAATCAGCGTCAGAATAACCAATTAAAGAACAAGTACTACCTTTAAGATACCATAATCCGACGTGCGTCGTTCCTTTGAGATACTTCATGATCCTCTTCACGGCGGTGAGATGTGATTCCTTCGGATTAGCTTGAAAGCGGGCACACAAACAAACACTAAACATAATGTCAGGACGGCTTGCCGTCAAATATAAAAGTGAATTGATCATACCTCGATACTTTGTAATATCTATTGAAGTGTCAGATAGATCTTGATCAACATATGTTTCGGATCCCATTGGAGTAGACATTTCTTTGCAATTGTCCATATCAAATCTTTTCAATAATTCCTTGCAATACTTGGATTGGTTGATGAAGATGCCATCCTTTGTTTGCTTGATTTGTAATCCAAGGAAGTAGTTCATCTTTCCCATCATGGACATCTCGAATTCACCTTGCATCATAAGAGAGAATTCTTCGCAAAGATCTTTGTTTGTTGAACCGAAGATGATGTCGTCGACATAGACTTGAACTAGTAAGGTGTTACCCTTGAGATTCTTGATGAACAAAGTCTTGTCAACCTTTCCTTTCGTAAAACCCTTCTCACATAGGAAGTTGCTAAGACGGTCATACCATGCCCTTGATGCTTGCTTTAAGCCATAAAGAGCCTTCTTCAACTTGTAGACATGAGAGGGATTCTTGAAGTCTTCGAAACCCGGAGGTTGTTTGACGTAGACTTCTTCATTGATGTAACCATTTAGGAAAGCGCTTTTGACATCCATCTGGTACAACTGAAAATCCATTGAACAAGCGTAAGCAAGTAATAATCTAATTGATTCTAACCTTGATACCGGAGCGAATGTTTCATCAAAGTCGATTCCTTCTTCTTGGTTGTAGCCTTGTGCAACCAGTATTGCTTTGTTACGAACTATGATTCCATTCTCGTCAAGTTTGTTTTTGAACACCCATCTTGTGCCTATGATATGTTTGTTGTCCGGTCTTGGTACAAGAGTCCAAACTTGGTTCCTTTCGAATTGGTTGAGTTCTTCTTATATAGCTATTATCCATTGATCGTCGCCTAAGGCTTCATCGATTTTTGTTGGTTCAATTTGAGATACGAACGCCATGTTGAGACAAGCATCCTTGAGATTTAGTCGAGTTGCAACGCCTTGGCTAATATCACCAATAACTTTATCTATCGGGTGATCTCTATGAGTTCTCCATTATTTAGGAAGATCTTGATGTTCTTCAATGGTTGGTGAGTCATCTTCTTGTGATATTGCTTGTTCTTTTGATGTCTCCTTTTGTTGTTGTGATATATCTACTACAACATCATCATCATCCACAATAATATTATCCTCTTTCGAGGGGTTAGTCTCATCAAACGAAACATGAATAGATTCTTCAATAGTAAGTGTTCGTTTATTGAAAATTCTAAAAGCTCTACTTGAGAGATAATAACCAAGAAATATACCTTCGTCGGATTTCTCATCAAACTTACCAAGGTTGTCCTTGCCATTGTTGAGAACGAAGCATTTGCATCCGAATATGTGGAAGAAATATATGTTGGGTTTCCTACCCTTGAACAACTCATATGGAGTCTTCTTGAGAATTGGTCGAATATTGACACGGCTACTTACAAAACAAGCCGTGCTAACCGCATCCGCCCAAAAATATTTAGGAAGATTTGAGTCGCTAAGCATTGTCCTTGCAAGTTCCACTAATGCCCTATTCTTCCTCTCTACGACACCATTTTGTTAAGGAGTCCTTGGTGCGGAAAAGTTGTGAGAGATTCCATGCTCTTCACAAAAATCTTCAAAGGATGAATTTTGGAATTCGCCACCATGGTCGCTTTTAATGGATACTATTGAGAGTGACTTCTCGTTTTGAATTTGCTTGGCATACTTCTTGAATGCTTTGAAGGCATCACTTTTCTGCACTAAAAACAAAGTCCATGTGTATCTAGAGAAATCATCAACAATAACTAAGGCATAAACGTTACCTCCGAAGATTTTTGTTCTTGATGGACCGAAGAGATCCATATGTAACAATTGTAGTGGTCTTGAAGTAGATATCACTTTCTTGGTCTTGAAGGATGTTTTGATTTGCTTCCCCTTTTGACATGCGTCACAAAGTTTATCCTTGATAAACTTTATCTTCGGAAGACCAACAACTAGGTCATGCTTTATTAATTTGTTTAAATGATCCATGTGAATGTGAGCAATCCTCTTATGCCAAAGCCATGCCTCGTTGTTGTTTGCCATTAAGCACTTTAACTTCAAGGAAGAGTCATCAAAAGAAATTATGAAAATGTTATTAAATCTTTTACCTTTTAGCAAGAGTTCATGAGTGACTTCATGTTCTATCAAGCATTCCTCCTTTGTGAAGTTGATTCGGAATCCTTTGTCACACAATTGACTTATGCTAAGAAGGTTGTGTTTAAGGCCTTCCACATAAAGGATGTCTTCGATGATTGTATGAGGAGATGCACCAACGGTTCTAACTCCAAGAATCTTTCCTTTATTATCATCACCGTAAGTAACGTATCCTTTGGCCTTAAGAGATAGACTTGAAAATTTGTTGATATCGCCCATCATATACTTTGAACAACCGCTATCGAGATACCATTGAGTAGAAGTTGTTTTTAAGCATACCTACAAAACAAAGTCAAGTATTGTTTGGTACCCAAATTGCTTTGGGTCCTTGATAGTTAGTACCCTTTTCAACCCACACATAATGCCCTTTAGCAACACCAATGTTGCGCACATAGCAAGCATTAGGTGTATGGCCTTTGATTCCACAATAAAAACAAGTAGGTTGAAATTGACTTTTATATCTAGGAACATATTTTTGTTTCTTAATGATTTTTTCCTTTTTATGACTTTGATTCATAGTTTTAGAATTTTTAATCTTTTCTTTAACAATTTGTTCACTAGCTTTTACGAAAACGGTTTCACTTGTGCTTGGTTTGGAAAACTTAGAATATCCTAAGCCACTTTTATCATTTGGATATCTTTGGTGCCAAAGAATTTCCTCCAAGCCAATTTTTCATTTTTCATATCTTTCTAAAATTCTTTTAAGTTGAACAATTTGAAAAGATAATGACTCTCAATTTTTGCATGCAAGGCTTTGTTTTTCATCCATTACTTTTTGTTTTTCATTTTTAATGTACTTTTCAAAAGATGTATTTTGTTCTTCTAAAGATAATATTCGTTTCTTTTGGGATATAATATTCTTGTACAAAGTCTTGCATTCTTTTAGAAGTTCATCTATGACTTCTTGTGCATCATTTTCATAAATTGAAAAGTTGCTACTAACCTCGTCATTTTCTTCATCAGAGTGGTGTGAAGTCATTAAAGTCATATTTGCACATTCATCGCTTTCCGATTCCGATGAGGAACTAACTTCATTGTCGCCCAAGCAACATAAGCCTTTTTATTTTTGAAGTCCTTCTTGCCTTTGAATCCTCCTTTCTTTTCAAGTCTTGGACAATCTGGTTTTATGTGACCTTGCTTCCCACATTCATAACATGTGACATCTTGAATCGATGTGGATGCATCCTTCTTCCTGAAATGTTTATTCTTTTTAGGAAAAGAGGAATTTTTATTTTTATTTTAAAACTTACCAAGCTTCTTAACAAGAAGCATGAAGTTCTCATCTTCGGAAGTCTCGTCATCTTTGTCATCCTTCGTGTCAATCTTCAAAGCTATTGCTTTGGACTTTTTCTCTTGACTTTCGTGCTTCTCGAGCCTTCCAAGTTCCAATTCGTGCTCTTGATGTTTGCCGAATAGAGATGCGGATGTCATCATTGAGAGACTTTTCTTCTCCGAAATAGCGGTCATTTTCGGTTGACATTCCCTTGTCAAGGACCTTAGGACTTTCAAATTGAGATCGTCGTTGGTGAAGGTCTTCCCGAGTGCAATCAAGTGGTTTGTTATATGAACAAATATTTTTTATAAGGCAACAATAGATTCTCCGGGCTGCATACGGAACATTTCATATTCTTGACTTAACGTGTTAAGCCTTGATCTTTTTACTTCTATTGTTCCTTCGTGTGTTTCTACCAAAGTATCCCAAATCTCCTTTGGCGATTTGCATTGTGATATGCGGAAGAATTCGTCCATACTAAGAGCGCTTTGGAGTATGTTGATTGCCTTCTTCTCATTTAGGATCTTCTTCTTATCATCTTCATCATACATATTCTTCAACTTTGTGGTTCCAACGCCATTGATCACATTAACAGGATTATGACGACCTTCTTCGATTGCTTCCCATATACATTCTCCTTGGGCTTCAAGATATGCCCTCATTCTGATTTTCCAAAAATCAAAGTATTCGTCGGAGAAGAGCGGAGGCTTGTTGCTACTTCCACCATCTTTGAAAACAGGATTCGAGTGTGCGGAAGCCATAGGATCTTGTAGGAACAGGTTACCTAAACCTGCTCTGATGCAAATTGTAAGATCAAAGTGCGCCTAAGAGGGGGGTGAATTAGGTGTTATCATATTTTTCTCGATTCTTTTTCTTTGATAGATGGATTTTTCTTTTTATGGTTTATGTTATGAAAACGGTAAAGAAAGAAATAAAAAGTGACACAGAGGTTTATCCTGGTTCCCTTCACAATCCGAAGGTACATCCAGTCCCCTTTCAACACGAAAGAGATTTCTACTAGTTTTTAGAAACGTACAACCTATCACACCTTCAATGGTGAGGCATACTTTCAAACAAACTAAACAAACTAGTGTGCAAGAACAATCCTCTTGCAACACTAACCCTTATGTCCAAACAATCCTTGGAACACAAGTCACAAATAGAAAAAACTTTCTATAACTTTGTAGTTTGAGTGAGTAATACAATGATTGGTATCAATTTAAATTGATCTTCTCCTATATTCAAAATTCACTACTCAAAATTCAATACAAGTGTTCAAATGAAATATGAAATATGATGAACAATGAACACTTTTAGAAGTATGAAAAATATTTGAATTTTAGTGATTTTGATTGTGTGATAATATTTGAAAATTTCTTGGAGGTGTTTATGAATTTGAAAATTTAAGAATTTATAATAGTCAAAACATCTATTCAAAAAGGTATGAAAATTATGAAATAAATTAATGAAGAGGTATAACATTTAAAAAAATATTTGAAATGAAGAGAAACCATTTTTCAGAAAATCCTTCAGTGTTAACCGGTTAACCATATGGGTTAATCGGTTAACACGCTGAAATGCTACCAGAGAATTCAAATTTAAAGATCGTTAACCGGTTAACCCATATGGTTAACCGGTTAACACTGTTAAAACTCAGAAAAATATTTTGATTTTAAGTGTTAAACTAGTTCCGATTTATTTTAAAAATATGCATATGCAGAGAATAATCATGATAAATTATTTTCAACACTTGTATATCATTTTAAGGAGTGTGTTTTGATATACCTAAGCCTTATGTCCAAGTCTTGAAAATGCTGCACAATAGCTTGATTCGAACGATAGCATTCCATTGATGATGCATAGCCATGATCTTGATCTTTGTTGACATCTCGACTTTTTGCAATACGGAATGAGCTTGAATATTGTTGACGTCATCAAAACATTGAGCTTGAAGTATGCTTCTACAATATCCTTTACATTTCAGAATGGCTAAATGAATTATTAACATGATTCCCTGAAAATAAAAACATACACATAGTAAACAGTGCATCCATGCATGTATTCATGAATTTCATAACAGGTGTTCATGACCATTTTTCTCATCTTGTAGAGTTATTCTTTAAGAGGATTGGGAACTCCACTATTCACATATATTCAACCAGGGCCAACCATCAAAGAGTCGTGGAACAACTATAAACATAATTGACTGAGACGAGGACTCAAATGTGACAGTTCATGGGTCTCATGCAGAACATGATGCAGGGGCAAGAGGAGCTCATAAATTTGGTTCAGAGGCCTGAAAAACGAGGGTCTTACTAGTGATGGTGGTGGAATTGGTGGTGTTGATAATGTTGGAGGAGCCGATGGTGGTATTGGTGGAGCTGGTATTGGTGGTGCTAGAAATGGTGGTTGTATGGACGGTATTGGTGGAGCTGGAATTTGTGGTGCAGGAGCTAGTGGTGGTTGTAACACCTAAAAGATTTCCCTCTTATTTATAACCATTAAATGGCGCCTTGCTCCACATGCATATGCATCTCTATTAGGTCATAATGTTGCATTCATTCATTTCATTGAGCTCCTAAAATACGGGATTGAAGCACCTTCTTGTGATTTGAAGTTTTCTATTCAAAGGTTATCCTCCTCAAGATTTCTCAAAGAGTATCTAAGTGATTAAGGTTTCATCAGGGTTTCAACTGAGAATGTTATTGGACCAGGTTTTTTAGTTCTCCCCAACTCAAGTCAGTTTTTCAGTCAATATGTATCTCAAGAAGGTTTCTTATTCATGTTTGAGCTTAAAGAATTTTCATCAACTAGGGTTCATTGGATTAAGGTTCACATGTCAAGCTTATACTGGTCATGCATCTTTCTATATTTCGAGTCTTATCTTCATCTCTAAAGGACTCCTAAAGGCATTATTTTAGAGAACTTTGTCAGGACAACAGGTTTTGCGTCGTGTTAATTGAGATACAAGTCTGAAGTATGTCATGATAGATCGTTTGACTTACTTCTTTGGGTTCAAGGTCTTTTTTCTTAATAAGTTTTTATTGCTTGAAAGCTGATGGATATGTTCAGTCAATTGTACCACTTCCAAGAGATTCACGAAGTATGGTTTAAGAAAATGTTTGGTGCAAGTTTGGTTCAAGAATTTGGTTCAAGTTAAGGATAGAAGGTACGAGTCATAAGTGCATAGTTTTTAAAGGTTTCATTCATTTCAAGTAAAGAATTCAGATGTTCTAGAATGTGTTTCAAAGGTAAATTCAAGTTCTAATAAGTTGTTTTGAATTAAGGATTAAATTAGCCGAGGTTTTCAATGTAGTTCAAAAACTCCTACGGTTAAAGAGTTGGCGAGAACATAGGGTTCAAGCTTCAGATAAAGTTTATGAAATCACAACAATTGGCAGCTAGGAAAATTGAAGCTTATTACCATACATTATCAAAGCCCTTAACTTGTACCGTTTCAAATTCCATAATTAAGGAGGCCTCAATTGATTTTGGAAGGAAACGTTCTATTGGGAAAATGAAGTGTTCTTTTAAACTAAAGGGTCCACTAAGTACATATATATATATATATATATATATATATATATATATATATATTCAGAATGCTTTAAGAGGGTGTCACTCTCTAGATTTCCATCCTGGTACAAACGCAAAAGTGGCGCAGGGAAGGTAGATTCGCCAGCCAGACATTTTAATCCTGAAGGAACGGGAATGGTAATAATGCACAAACCGAAGAAAAGAAAAGGAAGGACAAAGGTCTTACAAACCAAAGATACTGGGTTCAGGAGTCGGTTATGACCTGGTAAGGTATTAGCATCCCAGACCGTCCGTTGTACCCAATGGAATCTACGCTTGCGAGAAACCGTTTCAAAAGGCAAAAGAATAAAGCTATTACAAAAACTGAGACTGGAACTGGAAACTGGAGAAAAAAAAAGAAATGGGGAAAATGTAGGGAAAATAAAAGAGTGCTTGAATGGGCCCTACCCCACTGCCTACGTACCTAGTCGGGAAATGAGGATCAGAGACGACCTAGTTCCCCTAACCAGGGAGGGAAACTTTTTGTGTTTTATACAACTTGAACTGCTTATGTATATGCTCAAGTGTTGCAGGTTCTTCTGGAACGAGTGCGTTACTGTCTTATAAAAATGCTTATTGTTGAAAGTGAGTGAGATGAGAAGAGAATTCCCGAAGGAAAGACGCTTATTGTTGGTTCAATGTTTTTTAGAAGCTTTTTCTTTGAGTTTGGCATGTGAAAGTGTATTCAAGTCCTTTTCCATGGAATGTGTACTTATTGCTTTATTCCAATATTAAATGAGGAAGAAGCACACTCAATTAAGAAAAAGATCCCCAATACTTGGTTCCAAAGATTTGGGCTTAAGCATACTAACTCATTGTATTTATTAAGTGTCTTTGTGATTTGAAGTGAAGAAGTGTATTTTATAATTTTCTTTGTGAAGGTGATCTCATGATTAGACTTGTACATCATGCTAGACACGTTTGCACTATCCCAAGATGGGATGAATACAAATTCCCCATGGAATGATTCCATACACACAAGATTACCTCAACCATTATTAAGTGTTTTTTAGGTTTTGTTTGAAGATATGAAAGAGAGAGCACCAAAATATTCTCAAAGGTAAATACTAAAAAGGGGGACAAATAATCCTAAGTGTTATCATGCATGGGATTTCTAAGTTAGTGTGGTTTGATTTCTATCCTAATGAAGAAAGAGGAAAGAGAAGAAGAAAAAGAAAGAAGAAGAAAGGAGCAAAGGATTCAACTTACTTCTTAATAGAAGATAAGTTGATCCTAAAGGGGATGAAGAAGAGTTAAGCCTAGATGGCCTAAGCACATCACAAGCACAAGTAGGAAACTTAAAAGAAGATGAAAGAAGAAGTTGAGATGTGGAAGAAACATCCACGCCTCTCAAACTTACCAAAGCCCCTGCAAGGTTAGAAGTATTCACATAAAAGAAAATGGAACTCAAACAAGCACAAGACAAGAGAGAACAAAGGTCTAAGCCCTAACTATCACAAAAGTCAGAACTTATAAGTCACAAATGACCTCTAAGTTTAGTCATGCAAACTCAAGAAAAACAAAATGGGACAAGTCCCACAAAAATCCAACAATGCACCAAAGAAGGAGTAAGATGGAAATAAGTGGTCAAGTGAGGCAAACAAGTCAAGATGCAACAACTTAGGTCAAAGTTAGAAGATAAACAACTTTATGAATGCCACATAATGTCAATGAAATGTCATATAAGTCATGAGTTATGGTATGAAATCATATGATATGGAATGAGGATGACATGAGATGAGGTTGCAAACGAGGGTTAATGAAACAATGTCACTTAGTGAGATGAGACAAGCATACAAGAATGATATGAGATAAGTTGAACCAAATTAATAGGTGTATCAACATGTTAAGATTCATATAAGATGCGCAAATATTCACATTTGTGTAAACACCCCAAATTTGCCCTCACTAATTTCACACCATGGCTTGTGATCTTTTATGTTTGCATTAGCATAAGCATACCATCATCATATTGCATTTTGTTTCACTACATTAGTTCAAGTTCATCTGCATCTAGGGTGTGTGATTTGAGCAATCAAAGGATCCATCTGAGCCACTCCAAAGGTCTCCAATCATTCCAAGAGGGTGCATGTGTGTTCAATAATCATATTATATCCCTCAAAGTTCAAGGAAGTCAAGAAATCACAAGAACTGGCAAGGCATGGAAGCTGAGCTAGGGTATCATTGCACAGATGACCTAAAATTAGGGTTTTGGTTTCAGAGGCCATAACTCCAAAAATTTTGGTTATTCTTGTTTCTAACGGTCTCAATATGTTATAAGGATCATGTGTACCAAGTTTGATGAAGGAATTCATTGTGGAAGTCATTTGTTCATTGGGTAACTTCTTGAGCAAGTCAGAGCAAAATTAGGGCATCTGAGGCCCCCAACAATGGAACCAAAGTGGATTTTTCATCAAATTGAAGTTATATGATATTTATTTGATCATTGAAGTGCTTGTAAGTTCACAAAATTGAAGAAAATTGAGCTAAACCAAAAGTTGCCAAAAATGGAAATAACTTGTAATGGAAACTTTCCATTTTGGGAAAGTATTTCAACCTCCTCTTTCTCAACCAAAAATGCTTCAAATTAAAAATTGGTGGTCATGAAAGTTGTAGATTGGATCATTACCTTTTCAAAAAGTACAAGAACAAGTTCTAATTCATTATGGAACTCAAGTTATGATCTTTCAAAGTTGGCAAAAATCCTATAATTTTCAAGAATACACCAAAGAGGGATTTTTTGCAAAACCACTTGCCAAGCCATTTTGTGACCTCTAATACACTTCTATGCATCATACAAACATAGTGCATTGCCTAAAAATCAGAATTTCCCAAAAAATCATGTCATTTCATGCCTTGAACTTCAAGAAATCACAAAGGGGCCAAACTTCATCAAAATTGCAAAATGATACACAACCATGCTTCCACTTGCTGAATCACCACAAAACCAATTCCATGGCTCTCCTTGATCTTTGCTGAGCCAGGACAAGCCAAAAGCCAGTTGCAACATGAGCACATACCTCAAGTACAAGTCATGTTGACACTTTGGCAACTTGCCCATACCAATCACCACAGTCCACAACAACTCCTCTGGCCTATCAAACCTTGTTATGTGGACAAAATGCAGCTCATAACACAACACACACAAGCCTAACACTTTAGAATCATTAAGTTCCAAAAAATCACCCCAAGAGCAAAAGCTTTCGAAACACTCTGCTCACACACTCAAACTCCAAACTTTTTTCATCAATCAACTCAGCAACACAAGAGGATCATTTCCCACCCTTCATTGCAACCTAAAACCCCCCAAAACTGAAATAAGATTTCTGGCCAGTTGAAGTGTAACCACATAAACCAGCCATTATAAACTCCTTCCAAGCATCAAAGCTTCATCAGGAGGTCAAGAGGAGTGGTTTTGCACAAGAGAGGAGGTCCAAAAGCTCCAAACTGAGAAAGTTCAAGCTCATGTAACCTCTTCAAGCTTTTTTCCAGAAATGCAATTTTAAGTTCTTAGATTATTCTTTATGCTTTGCTAATCACCATGATATATTTACTTTTGAAAATGGTTGCGAAATGAGCATGTACTGACTGTCTGAAAGTTTCACCATTTTTGTGTTCTTCTGCGAATCTTGAGTTTCAGCCATGAGAAATTAGTTTTGAGGGTGGATTCTTGTTTAGGGAGAGGAGAGGAGTTGATCTGGAGCTTTAGAGCTCCATAAATGGCCTAGGAGGAAGTTGGGTTGAAGGTCTCGCCGGAGAAGATGACCGGAAGTCTTCTCCGGTCACCTGAAAAAGATTTGGGTTAATGACGTGTTTAGGGCTAAGTTTAAATTTGGGCCGTTGGATGGTGATTAGGGTTAGGCAGTGGAGGGCTCAGATTAGCTCATTAAGTTTAAATCAGGATTAATTAATTAATTAATTAGGATTTACTCAGTTTGAATCCTGGCCCTTAAGATGCACGCGTGGTCTTCCCTCCAACCCCAGGTTTGAATCTGATCCATTGGATCAGTTGACCAGCCATTAATTCATATTTTTATTCATTTAAATCCATTTATTTTGTACCATTTATTTAAAATACTTAAAAAATTCTAAAAAATATTTTCCTTCTGCATTTTTAATTCAAATATTTTTCTCCACTCAAGAAAATTTTTATTTTTATTTTTTGCATTAAAAAACCATTTTAAAAATATTTAAATGTTTATTTTAATTAATTAAAATACCATTTAGGTTTCTAAAAATCTAAAAAACATTCACATTGCATCTTAGGACATTTAGAAACATTTTCAAACCATTCATACAAATTTCTTTTTGGTTTTGATTCAACTTTGACATTTTTCTTGAATTTAGGGTTCATAAAAATCCCATTTTTGAACCCTAACTTCAAGAATTCTTTTCTGCCTAACCATGAAGGGTTTGACATTGGTTCCTTTTGCATTGTTCTTCATATGACATGTAGTATCTAGCATATTTTTGTCATAAATTTACCTTGTATTTTCCATTTGATTTGCATTTTCCCTCTTAAGGTACCTTAAAATCCTAGATAACTTAGAAACATCACAACTTTCTTTAGGTTAAGAGTTAGGCCTCCTCCTTTGGGGTGTGATATCATATGGGGTTAGGTTTCCTTTGAGTTCATTTGCAATTTTTTATCTTATGTTTTGCTTCTGTTTTTGACTTTTGCATCTCATGTTGCCTTAAAACCCTAATTTCTCATGTTCATTTGCATACATCTTGCATATGCATCCATTCATGAACTTGCCATGACATTTAATGCATTCACATGTCATATTAGAAATCTTAGGACATATTAGAATCATGCTTGATCATTTCTTCATTCATTTGCCATGATGTGCATTCATTTCATTTCATAAACATTCATGTGTTTTCATACTTCAAAGCATGCATCCTTTGCATTCCATCTCTTGTATGAACATTCATAACACTTGGTATGCTTTTGCATCATGTGATAACATCATTTGCATCATGTGTTTGCTTCTGGTTTTGGTTTCTTATCTTTTCATACATTTCATTTCCATTTCATTCCTTTCCTTATGCTAATCTTTTCAGGTGGTAAGTAACTTGAGAAGTGAATTTGCCTTAACTTCTCATCTCCCTTCTCTTTATTCTTATGCATCATTTCTACATTTTTCTTGGCTTTAGAATGAGCTTGCTCATTCATGTTCATCATTCACTTTCTTTCTCCAAGTTACTTATCTTCTTCAGTGAAGTAAGTAACTAGTTTATTCTGCTTCTCCTCCTCTCATCTGCTTCTTCCATTGGTGGCTTCTCTGAAGATCTCTTGCAAGCCTTACAAACCATAGGAACATCCATGCATGGAAATTATTAGGGTTTTTATTAGTACCCCTTTAGCTTTTACCTTTGTGTCTTCTTTGTGTCTCTCTTCTCATATCATCATTAGAGACTAAACCTTTAAGGTTTTAAGACACTGTGATTAGGGTTATGCCTGCATCCTTCTCTTAGGATTGAGTGTATGACTTTAATCCTAAGTGTTAAACCCTTAATTTGTTTAAACCTCTTAATCAATCCATCTTAATAATCACTAAGACATTAACTTGTAACTTGGGCCTTGCATTAGGGTTCTAATGCTTCCTTTATTGGTTAAGAAGTACTAACCCTAGTGTTAATGGACAAGTCCTCCTCAAGCTGTCTTACAAACCATAAAATTCACTTATTAATCTTACCCTTAATTAAAATCCATTTAATAAAGGCTTGTTTTGTCATGAGGTTAATCCCTAATCATGGATTAAGTTGAGGTATCTTCCTCAGCTTAAGTGTGCTCATCTATTATCCTTCTATTAGGATGGTGTAATGGGTTCACTAATCCTTGATTATGGCTTAAACTCATTACTTAACACTAAACAAAAACTCAAAAACATCTAAATAATCACAAGTAGGTTAATGATCTTAATCCTACATCATGGTAATTAAGTTTGAGGTGTTTATCTCATACTTAAGATATTCTCATTATCCCTGATCAAAGGGAGGATATGATGAGTTTACTAACCCTTGGTTTAGGCTTAAGCTCATTAACTTATGACAAACACACAAAAAAGCAATAAAAGTCTGAAAACACTAAAAACAAACAATAATTGTCTCCTTCGGGATTCTTTTCTCATCATCTTCACTCACAAACGAGAACTCGCTTCTTCAGTCTAATGCAAGACAGTTAGCACTTGAGCCAAACAAGTCATACACTTGAGCATAGACAAGCAAGCATTTCATCAGTCAATTTATCTTTCAGTCTCTTTGAGTCGAACTACAGTGTTCTGACTTCCTCATTGCACGAGAGGATACGTAGGCATAACTTAACTGTTATCGAACAAAAGTCTCTGAGTCTCCCCCATCTTCCAGCATTATCTTTTAAGCCTCATTCCTGAGCACCTCACTTCCCTTTCTTGCACTGACACTTGTACATTCTTTTCCAGCTTTTGCACACAGATAGCACAGACACTACCCCTTTTAACACAATCTTTCAAGCGTGGATCTCGTCGAGTACGACAGACAATCTGGGTGTTAATACCTTCCCAGGTTGTAACTAACCCCCTTTCTCAGTTTCTCTGGTTCGCAACCATCTTATCCATCTTCCTAGGTTTATGCAGCATTACCTTTCCTTCGGGATAAAAATGCCTAGCTGGCGACTCTATTCATTTCATTTCTCCTTTCACCGACCGTTCGCGTCTGTACCCTATCTGACCCGGGTGTCTTTTAGTGGGAGCGACAGCTTGGCGACTCTGCTGGGGACCCTTATATTGCAACCAGGGCTTCTGGTTCTTTTTGTGGGTTCCTCCTAGCGCTTGTTTGATTTGTGTTTACAGGGGTGTTATATGCTACTTGTGTTTATTTATTTGCTTTATTTATTGCTTTATGTACATCTTTATTTATTTCTTTCATTTATAGTTTTTTATACTTCATACTGTCATTATCATGTGTTGGATCTATATTCTTCCTTGGTGGGTGGGGTTTCATTGAGTGATTAAGGTCCTATACCTGGGACCTGAGTGACACATAGGCTAGAGTGGCTTCATGTTCTTTCCCATTCCATTTCGGTCTGGTGCGGGAATATGAAACACGGTTCAAACATGGGTTTCTTCTTGAGAACTCTATGTTGCAGATTTCCTGTAGTACTAGGGCTATCTGGGAAGCCTGCTAAGTCTGGATGACCTTTTATGACCTTCAGCATCTGAGGTGAATTAGAGGAGGATCTTTTATGGTTATTGTAAACATTGTACCTCCGGGTTAGAAGTGTTTTACACTTCTCATAACTGATCCAAGTCTGAGGATCCTTGTTCTAAAACATTACATGTGAGGGGTTTGGGATGTTTACAGGTTTCCAGGAACCTTTGTCCACATCATACCCTGTTACTAGTTTTGTTTTAAGAATGCATCACTTTGGACAGTTCTTGTGATTACCCTGGACTTGTAACTCTTTATTTGAGTCCCCCACCTGGTTACTGGATCTCTAAGCCTCCATCTGGACTTATGAACATACATGGACTTTTACCAAGGAAGATAAACAGATCCAGCACTTGATCACAAACCCTTTGCATATCATTTTGCATACATCATTTCTGCATCATTTAACATTTGCTTATTTGTTTTATAGGGTATCCATCATATTATCTTTGGTTTGGTTTTGACCCCTTCTGCTGCTTAGACTCCTTCAGTTATTTTCTTCAGCATCTCCATCAGTTTGTCAGTGTTTCTCCTCCAGCTATCTTCATCAGAGACCCATCTCCAGCATCTCATTCAATGACTTTCATCAGCAGTTGTTCTCAGCTTCTTTATCAGCATCCATCATCAGCATGGACACTTCAAGAAAGAGCAACATCACTTACCACTTCTTTGAGCCCACCCTGACTGGCATCAGGCAGATCCAGTCCCTCATTACTCCTGATCATGTCCCACTATTCAGAGAACATTATGGAGGCATATTGGATATGGTCATGGATTTAGATGCATCTTAGAGGAGCATGATCCATACTTGCTTATAGTTCTATGATCCTCCACTCAGATGTTTCACATTCCCTGATTTCCAGTTGGGACCTCTGTTATAAGAATTCTCCATATTGTTAGGAGTTCCTATTAGGAGAGGGATTCCTTTCAACCCTGAGATGATTGCTCCCAGAAATGAAGACATATCCAGGGCATTGCATTTGGAGTCTGCCCTCATTGATCAGAACATGACAACCAAGGCTGGAGTTCCAGGCCTCCACCTAGACTTCTTGATCTCCCAGACCACCCTACATGCTGCTATAGGAGAATGGAAAGCTGTCTGTGCACTTCTAGCCCTCAGTATATATGGGGTTATCTTGTTGGCAGATGAGCCAAAGTTTGTGAGCAAGAATGCCATTCACCTGTTCTTATTGAGGAACCCAGTTCCTACCTTGCTTGGAGACTTCTACTACTCAGTACCCCAGAGGAATGAGAAGTAAAGAGGAAGACTAGTCAGATGTTGTGCTCCTCTCTATTACTCTTGGATGCTGAGACACTTGCCAAAATTATATGCTTTCCTGAACCCACATCAGCAGAAGAATTGGGCTAAAAGATTCATTTCCTTGACATCAAATGACATCAGATGGTGCACTCAGAGCACCAAGGGCAAGGACATCATTACTAGCTGTGGGCAATATCCTAATGTGCCTTTGATAGGAGTGAAAGGTTGCATCAACTACAACCCTTTACTGTTTAAGAGACAATTGGGATATGCTTTGGTTCATCCTCCCAGAGGACAAGATTTGACTGAGACTCTCTACTGTGAAATCCAACCCAACTCTGCTATTGTCAGACAAGTTGTCTGGGCTTGGGATAACATTCAGACCAAGAGAACAACCATCCTTGGCAAGTGTAACAACATTGCTTCAGGACAGTATTCTGATTGGTCTCGTACCAGAGCTCAGATCACCCGGATGCCGTTCACCTTGGAAGATGTACTTGGACCTTCTACGGTACAACCTGCAGCTACTGTCAGTTTGGAAGAGTTTGAAAAGCTGAAGGAAAGGAATACTCAGCTATCTGAAGCCTTGAAGAAGACTCTCTGGGATAGAAATGACAGTCGTCTGGACAATGCGAGATTGGAAAGGCTCAGGATTGAGCACTTGACCAAGATTGAGAAGACGGATGACTACATCAGGAAGGCTAGGGCAGGGGAGTTGGTACTGAAGAATGCTTGCAAGGAAGCAAAGACTCAAAAGGCTAGGGCAGAGCATTATCTAGAGGAGAGTCAGGCTAGGTTGATCAGGATCACTGAAGCCCGTGCACAAGAAGATCAAAGGACTCAGGCTAAGATAGAGCAGTTGGAGGCTAGTGAAAAGAAGCATCATGAGGCTTTATTAGCAGCTCAGAAAGAGATATCTGAATTGAAACTCCGGGCGCGGTTGAAAAGGTCAAAAGATCAGGATAAGCATAAGAAGCTAACTAGTGCCATTGCTACCAGGAACCTCCTCATCAGGACTATTATAGAACACCCAGTAGGGCCAGTAACTGAGGCCCTCCTGAAGGAAGTCAGGGAGGATGACTTTGGATTGGATGTCTGATTCTTTTTGCTTGTACTTTTTCTTTTGTTATACTTTTCTTTTGTTGTTGTATTTCGACCCACCATGGGATGTATTGTAATCAAACTATGTATTTTTATTCTTTGTAATATATCAGTTTGTATTATTTATGGTGGGCTTTTTCTATCAACATCATCATCATTTCCTAGAGGTCTGGAAAGGTCAAAACCAAAGAACCAAACCGGATACCCTTGGAAGACAAATAGGCATCTTACATTGCATACTGACATTTTCTTTGTTTTGTAGGTTTTTGTTTTATTGTTGTTTCTCACTTTGTTGTGGTTTCAGGAAACATTGCTCGCAGAAGAGTGTTCCCTGTCAACAGAACACACCGGTACCCGACAAGAAACAACCTTCCGGGACTTCAGATGGATCAAGTTCAGCAACACTTGAATGAAGTGAGGGCCCAGATGGCCAATGAGAGGGTTGAGATGAGAAACCAGATGACCCAGTTCATGACTGTAATGACTGGTTTAGCTCAAAGCCAGGAAAGACTGAGGGAGTTGGTTGAAAGGCAGACTCCTGAAGAACACCATCCAGGTACAGGAGGTACCAGTAACAACAATCACGTGCAACCTCGCACTGATCCACCGAAATTTGGGCCTCATCTGAACCCAGAGATCAATGCCATAAGGAATACTCAGGGAAACACTATTGGAGATAGGATCTTGCAAGAGGATCCTCAAGAAGAGCAGTTCATCGTTGTTGGGGCTGGGGACAAAGTTTACGACCTTAGGCTGGATGAAATTGCAGAGAAGCTGAGGTCTCTTGAATCCCAGAATTCCCTAGGCTTTGATGTAATGGACATGGGACTGGTGGAAGGGGTGAGAATTCCTCACAAATTCAAACCCTCGTGTTTTGAAAAGTATAATGGCACATCCTGCCCACGCACCCACCTTCAATCATTCTTGGGAAGGTTAAAAGCTTACACCATGGACGAAAAGCTGTGGATGTTTTACTTCGAGGATAGTCTAACAGGGGTATCCCGAGAATGGTATCCACATTTGACTAGAGCCACAGTAAGGAACTGGAAGGACGTGGCTGAAGCTTTTATCCGTTAGTATCAGTATAACTTGGACATGGCCCCAAACAGGACCCTCCTTATGGGAATGTCTCAATCTTCCCGTGAAAGCTTCAGGGAATATGCCCAAAGGTGGAGGAAACTTGTTGCTGCAGTTCAACCTCCCATGTCTGATAGAGAAATGGAAGACATGTTCATGAATACTCTTCAAGGAACATACATTGACAGATTGGCTGCATTTTCTTCTACCAGCTTTGCAGATGTGGTGATAGTTGAGGAAAGAATAGAGATCCTATTGAAGATGGGAAAGATCTCCGATAACGACGCCAGTTCAAGCAGTACAAGAAAACCATTTGCTGGGCCCCGTAGATCTGGTGAGACAAACTTTGTGCACATGGGAAGAGGGAGACCCCAATACTTGCCCAGAACAGTTGCAGCTGTTACTATCCCTGCTCCACCTCCTTAGTATACTCAACAACCGCAACATTTTCCGCAACAACAACAGTTTCCGCAACAAAGATCATACAACAGTAACAACAACAATCAACAACAACGCTCGTTTCAACAACGGCCATCTCAGGTCAACTGAGTAATTGACCCCATTCCTATGCCATATGCTACTCTGCTGCCACAACTCCTGAAGCTCAATCTTGTTGAGTTGAGGACATTGGCTTCACCTGATCCTCAAAACCTTCCTAGAAACTATGATGTCAATGCTAGGTGTGCTTTTCATTCCAACGCACCTGGCCATTCTACGGAAAAATGCAGAGCACTGCATATGAAGGTTCAGGATCTAGTAGATTCAAAAGCCCTGAACTTTGCACCTCCTCCCAATGTGATGAAGAAT
The DNA here is from genome assembly GCA_963966055.1 of Lathyrus aphaca. Lineage (NCBI taxonomy): Eukaryota > Viridiplantae > Streptophyta > Magnoliopsida > Fabales > Fabaceae > Lathyrus > Lathyrus aphaca. The sequence goes on along the minus strand of OZ014525.1, from coordinate 211,643,975 downwards.
CCTATGCCAAGCCACAGTGGGCCAAGGATTAATGCTGTAGAGGATGGTTCACCCCTGAGTTTAATAGAAGACATTGCATATATTCAAACACCTTTGGCAGAGGTTAAAGCCCAGCTTTTAAAATGCCAAGTGTTTCCAAGTTGTGAGGCATGTTGCGAATCATGCAAACTTTCTGAGAATGGGTGTGCCAGCTTGAGGAAAGGCATCAATGATTTGATTAAAGAAGGCATTCTGCAAATTACAACCACAGCTTCTACAACACCAGCATACCCTTTTGACAACAAGTGAATCTTCTACAAATACAACAACCATCTTTCCAAGTGTTTCTTCTACAACTGCAACAACCATTGTTCCAACCGATTCAGCTACAACTTCAGCAATCATTCCATCTATCACTTCAACACACAACAATTCATTTGCACCGGCTACTACAACTTCAAAAACCAACAATGATGTTTCCACTGTCACAATCTATTATGACCCAACAATGATGTTTCCACTGTCACAACAGTCTCAACAAAGCTTTAATTCACCTTCACCTACATCCATTAGGGTCCCTGTAACAATCTTTTATGATCCACATACCATTGTAGTCCCAACAACAGCTGCAGTAAGCCCAGTCATCATCACGGTGCCCGGGCCGATTCCATATGACAAAGACAGTGCTATACCATGGAATTATGGTGCTGATCTATACTGCAATAGAGAGAAAGTCCTTCTTGATTCTCCAGTTCTCACTCCCCAAGTGGATAATGTTGGAGGAGGCGGAGGCTTCACCTGAAGCGGACGTCTCTTCGCATCACAAGTCCCTAGAACCAACACTGAGGCAGAGGTTGTTGCCAAAGCCAAGGGGAAGAGTGTGATACCGGAAGAATCTGCACCAAAGGAATCTCATAAATCATCCTTCGATCAATATGTGGATGAGTTTATGAGAATCATTAAAAGAAGCGACTACAAAGTTGTGGACCAGCTCCACCAGACCCCTTCAAAGATCTCAATCCTATCTCTGTTGTTGTGTTCCGAAGCCCATCAGGATGAACTACTCAAAGTTCTGCATGTTGCCTACGTGCCAGAAGAGATCACTGTGAATCAGCTGGAAACAGTGGTATCAAATGTCAATACTAGCCATGGGCTAGGGTTCACTGATGATGATTTAACTTCAGAAGGACGTCTCCACAATAAAGCCTTGCATATAACCTTGGAATGCAAAGGAGCTGTCTTATCTCATGTTCTCATAGACACTGGGTCCTCACTCAATGTCTTACCCAAGAAGGCCCTTGTCAAGCTAGAGTATGATAGGATAGCTCTCCGGACAAGTAATCTTGTGGTCAGGGCTTTTGATGGCTCCAAAATACTTGTTCTGGGAGAGGTGGAGTTACCAGTGATAATCGGTCCACAAGTCTTTAAGACCATTTTCTATGTGATAGACATGCAGCCGACATACAGCTGTTTGCTAGGTCGACCCTGGATTCACGCTGCAGGCGCAGTAACGTCGACCCTTCACCAGAAACTGAAGTACGAATGGGAAGGACAGATTATCACCATCTGTGGTGAGGAAGACATATTTGTTAGCCACCTGGCTACATACAAGTATATTGAGATGGATGGTGAAATCCATGAGACAATGAGCCAAGGATTTGAGGCCCTAAATGTTAATAAGGCTACTGGAGTTTTGACTGCATCCCAGGAGGACAGGAGGGCACCTCAATCATCTCTTATCAGCAAGCCCGGAAGGTTGTTGAAGACGGTAATGCTAAGGGTTGGGGCAAGCTGCTGCCAGTGGAAAAGAAGGAAGATAGATTTGGTTTGAGTTATAGACCATTCCGACAAGATCAATCAGAGGCTGCTAAGGAGCCCAAATTTGTCAGTGGGGGGATGCTTACCCCAGATGCTGTTAACAATCTGGAAGACGAGGAGGAAAGCGACCGCAACCTGGAGAACTGGATACATCCAAGGATCCCGGGGAACCAAGTCCTTAACTGGTCTTCCCAGGAAATTATAAGGGTTACTCCTGCAGAGTAATTATTATTTCCTGTCATTTTAGCATGCATCAAGTCCTGCATCTTGCCCAAGGTGTCAGGACTCATTTTATAATAGGGCCATATTGTAATTTTGTGCAAATGATTAATCAATGAATATCGGACATCTTTTGCAAATGAGTCTCTTTTTTTCGCTCACTGTCTATTCATTTTTCACTTTTGTACAAAACAATAAAATGGAAATGTTTTCAAAATAAATAACTTCATTTTCACTTTTTCTAAACAAGATTAAAACTGATCACTAAAACGAACCAATCTCAACCCTTGCAGAGATAATCCTCCAGATTGCACCGACAACGAAACTGCTATGACCTTGTATGAATTCGATAATCCGATTAATCAAGCTAATGAAGGGGTTGAAGAAGACTATGAGTTATCAGAAGAGTTAGCCAGGCTGTTGAGGCAAGAAGAGAAGGTGATTACTCCTCATCAGGAGGAGGTTGAAACAGTTAATCTTGGTACCGAAGAAGACTTGAAAGAAATGAAGATTGGGGCCAGTCTGCAGGTTTCAGTAAAGGAACAACTCATTGACATGCTTCGAGAGTACGTCGACGTCTTTGCTTGGTCCTATCAAGACATGCCAGGTCTGGATACTGACATTGTTATGCACAAGCTACCTTTGAAAGAAGATTGTCCTCTAGTAAAGCAGAAGCTACGTCGTACTCGTCCGGATATTGCAATGAAGATTAAAGAAGAAGTACAAAAACAGTGGGACACCGGGTTCCTCGCTGTAACTAGTTACCCGCCGTGGGTCGCTAATATTGTACCCGTTCCTAAGAAGGATGGCAAAGTAAGGATGTGTGTGGATTACCGGGATCTGAACAGAGCTAGCCCGAAAAATGATTTCCCGTTACCTCATATTGATGTATTGGTCGACAACACAGCTCAATTCTCGGTATTTTCCTTCATGGATGGTTTTTCAGGGTATAATCAGATCAGGATGTCACCCAAAGATATGGAGAAGACCACCTTCATCACACCCTGGGGAACATTTTGTTATAAGGTAATGCCTTTTGGACTGAAGAACGCGGTGCCACTTATCAACGGGCTATGGTGACATTATTTCATGATATGATCCACAAAGAAATTGAATGCTACATGGATGACATGATTGCCAAGTCCCACACTGAAGAAGACCATCTGGTAAATCTGCTGAAGTTGTTCAAGCGTCTGAGAAAGTATCAACTGAAGTTAAACCCCAACAAATGTACATTCGGGGTACATTCTGGTAAGTTGTTGGGATTTATCGTAAGTGAAAAAGGAATTGAAGTTGACCCTGACAAAGTCAAAGCCATTCAGGAGATGCCTGCACCTAGGACTGAAAAGGAAGTTTGGGGGTTCTTAGGTAGATTGAACTACATATCAAGGTTCATATCTCATCTTACTGCAACATGTGAACCCCTTTTCAAATTGTTAAGAAAGGAACAAACGGTCAGGTGGAACGAAGATTGTCAGAAGGCTTTTGATAAAATCAAGGAGTACCTGCAAGAACCTCCGATTCTTATGCCTCCAGTTGAAGGAAGACCTCTAATAATCTACCTGACAATATTAGAAGGATCAATGGGGTGTGTGTTGGGCCAGCATGACGAGTCTGGTAGAAAAGAGTATGCAATATACTACCTAAGCAAAAAGTTTACCGACTGTGAACAACGTTATTCACTGCTTGAGAAAACTTGTTGTGCTTTAGCGTGGGCTGCTCGCCGACTAAGACAGTATATGTTGACTCACACTACCTTGTTGATTTCAAAGATGGACCATGTCAAGTACATATTTGAGAAGCCAGCACTTACCGGAAGGGTTGCAAGATGGAAAATGATTCTGACAGAGTATGACATTCAGTACACATCTCAAAAGGCCATCAAAGGCAGTGTAATGTCTGACTATCTAGCTGAGCAACCCATTGATGATTACCAACCAATGAGATTTGACTTCCCTGATGAAGACATCATGTTCCTGAAAGCAATAGATCATAAAGAGCCTATTCACACTGAAGGGCCTGACCCAGAAGAAAAATGGATAATGATGTTTGATGGGGCTGTTAATATGAATGGTCGTGGAGTTGGTGCAGTGCTCATTACACCTAAGGGAGTTCATATGCCTTTCTCGGCAAAGCTCACCTTTGCATGCACTAACAACGAAGTTGAATACGAAGCTTGTATCATGGGTCTTGAGGAAGCCATTGACCTCAGGATCAAGACCTTAACTGTGTTCGGAGATTCAGCTCTGGTAATCAATCAGACCAACGGTAAATGGTATACCCACCAAGAGCATCTAGTTCCATACCGTGACTATACGATGAGATTATTGACTTTCTTCACAAAAGTCAAACTTGAGTACATCCCTCAAGACAAAAATCAGTTCACATATGCTTTGGCTACTATTTCCTCCATGATCAAGGTTCAGGCTGCCAATTACGTGCCTTGGATTTCGGTATCCAGACTGGACCGACCAACATACGTTTTCTCTGTGGACATTGCCAAATATGACAAGTCGTGGTTCCATGACATCAAATGCTTCTTAGAGGATCAAACATATCCACCCGGGTCATCATCCATTGATAAGAAGACATTGAGAAGGCTGGCTGGTAGTTTCTTCCTTAATGCTGATGGTTCGTTATATAAGCGAAACTTTGATATGGTTCTTCTCAGATGTGTTGATAAGAAAGAAGCAGACTTGTTGATGCACGAGGTGCATGAAGGATCTTTCGGTACCCATGCTGGAGGACATGCCATGGCTAAGAAATTATTAAGATCAGGTTATTACTGGATCACAATGGATGCAGACTGTTGTGCCTATGCCAGGAAGTGTCATAAATGCCAGATTTATGCAGACAAGGTGCATGTGCCTCCAAATCCTTTGAACATGATGTCTTCACCTTGGCCCATTGCCATGTGGGGAATTGACATGATTGGAAAGATTGAACCGACTCCTTCAAATGGCCACAGATTCATCCTGGTAGCCATTGATTACTTCACCAAGTGGATTGAAGCAGCTTCATATGCAAATGTCACTAGACAAGTGGTAGCCAGATTCCTGAAAAGAGACATCATTTGTCGATATGGAGTGCCCGAGCGAATCATTAATGACAATGGTTCTAATTTGAATAACAAAATGATGGCAGAACTATGTCGGGACTTCAAAATCCAACATCACAACTCTTCTCCTTACAGGCCAAAGATGAATGGCGTTGTTGAGGCAGCTAACAAAAACATCAAGAAGATTGTGCAGAAGATGGTGGTTACATACAAAGATTTACATGAAATGCTACCATTCTCCTTGCATGGGTATCGGACCTCAATCAGAACATCCACTGGGGCAACACCGTATCAGCTTGTGTATGGTATGGAGGCAGTCCTACCTGTTGAAGTTTAATTACCCTCCTTATGGGTGCTGATGGATGTAAAGCTGAATGAAGCAGAATGGGTCCGATCTCGGTACAATCAACTGAATTTGATCAAAGAAAAGAGATTAGCTACAATCTGTCATGGGCAGTTATATCAGAAGAGAATGAAGAAAGCCTTCGATCAAAAAGTCAGGCTTCGGGAATACCAAGTAGGAGATCTTGTGCTGAAAAGACTCCTTCCTCCTCATACAGACCACAGGGACAAGTGGACTCCAAATTACGATGGTCCATTCATAGTAAAGAAGGTTTTCTCTGGTGGAGCACTGATGCTCACTACTATGGACGGTGAAGATTTCTTATCCCCTGTGAATTCAGATGCAGTTAAAAAATACTTCGCATAAAATGACCCACTGGACATAAAAACAGAATATAAGTCCAGGCAAAAATAGGGCATCCCGGCGAGTCAAAAACAAAATAAAAGACTTGGGAAAAAATAAGGGAAAATTAAAAAAATGTACACCCGCTGAGTTGAAAAGCCACATTGGACAACTCAGGCAAAAATGGGCATCCCGGTGGATTGAAAACCCGAAAGGGAGATCCACGCAAAATAAGGGAATAAGCGAACAACTGCATTCTGAATACGTCTGTATCACTTACAACATGGCAAGCTTCAAAAGGTTAAAGCATCGGTCAAAATCAACCTTCTTCAGAAAGCAAGATGAGAAGAACGTCAAGGTCATACAGGTCATAGCAAAGGAAGCTCACTGAAGCGTCACCAACATTGCCAGCACTTTTACTTTTTAATTTGTAACAATCTCCTCATTTCAGGGGATCTGTTTCTTTGGCTGTATTTGCCAATTAAAGGCACCCATATTAATAAAATCAGAGTTTTCAGTCACACTTCGTCTTGTACATTTTTGTTTTGTTTGCAAAATGTCAAATATCCATGATATAATATTTGCATAAAATAGATGTGACTATCTAATTGAATGCTTGCAGGAAATATGTTTACTCTCAGGGATATCTAACTCCTATGACAGAATCCGATAAGGGATACCTCGGGATACTCATGTGTTTCTTTGTCTTAACAGGTTGCAGGTATTCAAATACACAGCATGGGGCATGCCAAGCATCACTTCCCCAGCACATCTCCTCCAAGCAGCCTCTGAAATGTTTTTCACCAACAGAGTTGTCAAAGCATCCTCATCCTCAGCCGGGATCCCCACAGGAACCTCTAGGAAGGTCGTTCAGTGATCTTTCCTCCCCCAAACAGAGTACCAGGTCTCAAAGATGGCAGAACCATCTCCCCGTAGAGTTCCAGCCTCTCCCAGAAGAGCAATTCCTGAAATCCTCACACAACAAAGTGACGGAAGCTTCCTCATCCCCAGCTGGGTTTTCTCCTTATTGGATGGATCTATCAGTGATCTATTTCCCCCAAGAAGAGCCATATGTTTTATCAGATCTACCAAAGATCTCCCCCAGCTGGGATATCCTTCCAAGCAGATCAACCAGAGATCTCCAACGGTAGGATCCGAATCCCGGATCGGTTTCTTTTGCATAATCATAACATTCGCATCATCTTTCCCCCACAAAGCGTAACATTCCGTCTAACACGGAGCATTACGACAAAAATCAAACATTTTGCATGATCATAAGTCGGGTTCGAACTAGTCACCTGTAAATACCAACAGTACCTTATCAGCAATATACAAAATACATCCCTTGCACATAAAAGCCAAAGTGTGCCCTTTGCACTCTCTAACTAATACATGTTCATATATACCTTTCTGACACTCGTCCGTGTCATATTATTCCCCTGCAGATATAAACCACAAACATCCTCTGTGATTACAAATACCTATATACTCTTTTAACACCCGTCCGTGTCACCTCTCCCCAGCATGGTTGCCAAAACACTTGTTGCAAACCAAACACTTGTTATAATACACTCTTGTTGACACCCGTCCGTGTCATCCTATCCCCACAGGTTGCCAGAATACCTTACACTCTAATATATAAATGATTATTCATACACTCTCTCTTCTGACACTCGTCAGTGTCACACTGTTCCCCAGCAAGTTGAACACTCGTGTGTGTCTTGCTCATACTTCATAACACTTGTTCATATTTATATGGATACTCGTCCATATCTTATGTATATACACTTACTCCCCACAGATTCAACACTCGTCCGTGTTCTTTGTTAACCAGTTGGTACTCGTCCATATCATCATCTCTGAGCATGCGTCAGCGTTTGTTTCTACCGATACTCGTTCGTATCACGGTCTTAAGGATGCTTGTCCGCATCTTTAATCTATACACAGCGTCAAAACACTTATACTTTTTATTCGTAAGCGTAAGCACTTGTCCGTGTTTACCATTCCCCAGTAAAGTAATTTTACTTTTATCCGGCATTCGTCCTATGTCGTGATACTTTCGGCAGCCGTACCCTGCCAGGTGATTGTCCTTCACCTTTGGATGACCGTCCCTCATCCTTTCCCTAGCGGAGTCTCCATTATTGGAACCCCTTTCTATCCGACATTCGTACTATGTCGTGAGTTGGTAGCAGTCGTCCCCTGTTAGGTGATCGTCCTTCACCTTTTGATGATAGTCCTTCATCATTTTATCTGATGGTTGTCCCCATCGTTGATCTGGTTATCTGACATTCGTCATATGTCATGATAAACCCCGAGAGCAACCGTACCCTGCTAGGTGATCGTCATTCACCTCTTGATGATCGTCCTTCATCATGCTTATCCGATGGACGTCCCCATTTTCGACCCTTTTCTATCCGACATTCGTCCTATGTCGTGATAAAGAGCAACCGTCCCCTGCTAGGTGATCTTCCTTCACCTTTGATGACTGTCCCTCATCATTATTTCATTTATTCTTTGAACCGATGGCCGTCCCCATCGTTGTTTACCTTACTATGCAAACCTGATGGCCGTCCCCACCATTGCCTTTACTTTAATCCCCAGAGAATCTTGTTCCTTTACCCGATGGCCATCCCCGTCGTGGTCTCTTTATCTCCCCAGCTTGTCAACCGTCCCCGTCATTGCTTTACTTACCAATTTATCCCCAGCAGTCGTCCTCTGCTCGATGGTCTTCCTTCATCGCCCGCATTTGATAATCATACTATACTATCTGTTACAATTTATATCTCTTTTCTTCTTATCCCCAGTGAGTGCAAATTTTGGACTGTCTTTGGTATTCAACCATAAGTTATCTTGTTTGTCTGTTAAGCCAGACGCTTACATCCTGCACAGCTAACTCATGTTTGAATAGGGGCAGCTGTAAACACCCCAAATTTTCCCTCACTAATTTCACACCATGGCTTGTGATCTTTCATGTTTGCATTAGCATAAGCATACCATCATCATATAGCATTTTGTTTCACTACATTAGTTCAAGTTCATCTGCATCTAGGGTGTGTGATTTGAGCAATCCAAGGATCCATCTGAGCCACTCCAAAGGTCTTCCAATCATTCCAAGAGGGTCCATGTGTGTTCAATCATCATATTATATCCCTCAAATTTCAAGGAAGTCAAGAAATCAAAAGAACTGGCAAGGCATGGAAGCTGAGCTAGGGTATCATTGCACAGATGACCTAAATTTTGGTTTCAGAGGCCATAACTCCAAAAATTTTGGTCATTCTTGTTTCTAATGGTCTCAATATGTTATAAGGATCATGTGTACCAAGTTTGATGAAGGAATTCATTGTGGAAGTCATTTGTTCATTGGGTAACTTCTTGAGCAAGTAAGAGCAAAATGAGGGCATTTGAGGCCCCCAACAATGGAACCAAAGTGGATTTTTCATCGAATTGAAGTTATATGATCTTTATTTGATCATTGAAGTGCTTTGAAGTTCACAAAATTGAAGAAAATTGAGCTAAACCAAAAGTTGCCAAAAATGGAAATGACTTGTAATGGAAACTTTCCATTTTGGGAAAGTATTTCAACCTCCTCTTTCTCAACCAAAAATGCTTCAAATGAAAAATTGGTGGTCATGAAAGTTGTAGATTGGATCATTCCCTTTTCAAAAATTACAGGAACAAGTTCTAATTCATTATGGAACTCAAGTTATGATCTTTCAAAGTTGGCAAAAATCCTATAATTTTCAAGAATACACCAAAGAGGGATTTTTGCAAAACCACTTGCCAAGCCATTTTGTGACCTCTAATACACTTCTATGCATCATACAAACATAGTGCATTGCCTAAAAATCAGAATTTCCCAAAAAATCATGTCATTTCATGCCTTGAACTTCAAGAAATCACAAAGGGGTCAAACTTCATGAAAATTGCAAAATGATACACAACCATGCTTCCACTTGCTGAATCACCACAAAACCAATTCCATGGCTCTCCTTGATCTTTGCTGAGCCAGGACAAGCCAAAAGCCAGCTGCAACATGAGCCCGTACCTCAAGTACAAGTCATGTTGACATTTTGGCATCTTGCCCATACCAATCACCACAGTCCACAACAACTCCTCTGGCCTATCAAACCTTGTTATGTGGACAAAATGTAGCTCATAACACAACACACACAAACCTAACACTTCAGAATCATCAAGTTCCAAATAATCACCCCAAGAGCAAAAGCTTTCGAAACACTCTTCTCACACACTCAAACACCAAACTTTTTTCATCAATCAACTCAGCAACACAAGAGGATCATTTCCCACCCTTCATTGCAACCTAAAAGCCCCCAAAACTGAAATACAATTGCTGGCCAGTTAAAGTGTAACCACATAAACCGGCCATTATAAACTCCTTCCAAGCATCAAAGCTTCATCAGGAGGTCAAGAGGAGTGGTTTTGCACAAGAGAGGAGGTCCAAAAGCTCCAAACTGAGAAAGCTCAAGCTCAGGTAACCTCTTCAAACTTTTTTCCAGAAATGCAATTTTAAGTTCTTAGATTGTTCTTTATGCTTTGCTGATCACCATGATATATTTACTTTTGAAAATGGTTGCGAAATGAGCATGTACTAACTGTCTGAAAGTTTCACCATTTTTGTGTTCTTCTTCGAATATTGAGTTTCAACCATGAGAAATTAGTTTTGAGGGTGGATTCTTGTTTAGGGAGAGGAGAGGAGTTGATCTGGAGCTTTAGAGCTCCAGAAATGGCCTAGGGAGGAAGTTGGGTTGAAGGTCTCGCCGGAGAAGACGACCGGAAGTCTTCTCCGACCACCTGAAAAAGATTAGGGTTAATGACGTGTTTAGGGCTAAGTTTAAATTTGGGTCGTTGGATGGTGATTAGGGTTAGGCAGTGGAGGGCTCATATTAGATCATTAAGTTTAAATCAGGATTAATTAATTAATTAATTAGGATTTACTCAGTTTGAATCCTGGCCCTTAAGATGCGCGCGTGGTCTTCCCTCCAACCCCAGGTTTGAATTTGATCCATTGGATCAGTTGACCAACCAATAATTCATATTTTTATTCATTTAAATCCATTAATTTTGTACCATTTATTTAAAATACTTAAAAAATTACAAAAAATATTTTCCTTCTGCATTTTTAATTCAAATATTTTTCTCCACCCAAAAACATTTTTATTTTTACTTTTTGCATTAAAAAACCATTTTAAAAATATTTAAATATTTATTTTAATTAAGTAATGGAAATTAATTAATTAAAATACCATTTAGGTTTCTAAAAATCCAAAAAAAATTCACATTGCATCTTAGGACATTTAGAAACATTGTCAAACCATTCATACAAATTTATTTTTGGTTTTGATTCAACTTTGACATTTTTCTTGAATTTAGGGTTCATAAAAATCCCATTTTTGAACCCTAACTTCAAGAATTCTTTTCTGCCTAACCATGAAGGGTTTGACATTGGTTCCTTTTGAATTGTTCTTCATATGACATGTAGTATCTAGTATATTTTTGTCATAAATTTACCTTGCATTTTCCATTTGATTTGCATTTTCCCTCTTAAGGTACCTTAAAATCCTAGATAACTTAGAAAAATCACAACTTTCTTTAGGTTAAGAGTTAGGCCTCCTCCTTTGGGGTGTGATATCATATGGGGTTAGGGTTCCTTTGAGTTCATTTGCAATTTTTTATCTTATGTTTTGCTTTTGTTTTTGACTTTTGCATCTCATGTTTCCTTAAAACCCTAATTTCTCATGTTCATTTGCATACATCTTGCATATGCATCCATTCATGAACTTGCCATGACATTTCATGCATTCACATGTCATCTTAGACATCTTAGAACATATTAGAATCATGCTTGATCATTTCTTCATTCATTTGCCATGATGTGCATTCATTTCATTTCATAAACATTCATGTGTTTTCATACTTCAAAGCATGCATCCTTTGCATTCCATCTCTTGTATGAACATTCATAACACTTGGTATGCTTTTGCATCATGTAATAGCATCATTTGCATCATGTGTTTGCTTCTGGTTTTGGTTTTTTTTTATCTTTGCATACATTTCATTTCCATTTCATTCCTTTCCTTATGTTAATCTTTTCAGGTGGTAAGTAACTTGAGAAGTGAATTTGCCTTCACTTCTCATCTCTCTTCTCTTTCTTCTTATGCATCATTGCTGCATTTTTCTTGGCTTTAGAGTGAGCTTACTCATTCATGTTCATCATTCACTTTCTTTATCCAAGTTACTTATCTTCTTCAGTGAAGTAAGTAACTTGTTTCTTCTGCTTCTCCTCCTCTCATCTGCTTCTTCCATTGGTGGCTTCTCTGAAGATCTCTTGCAAGCCTTACAAACCATAGGAACATCCAAGCATGAAAATAATTAGGGTTTTGATTAGTCCCCCTTTATATTTTAACTTTTTGTCTTCTTTGTGTCTCTCTTCTCATCTCATCATTAGAGACTAAACCTTTATGGTTTTAAGACTTTGTGATTAGGGTTATGCCTGCATCCTTCTCTTAGTATGGAGTGTATAACTTTAATCCTAAGTGTTAAACCCTTAATTTGTTTAACCCTCTTAATAAATCCATCTTAATAATCACTAAGACATTAACTTGTAACTTGGACCTTGCATTAGGGTTCTAATTCTTCCTTTATTGGTTAAGAAGTACTAACCCTAGTGTTAATGGACAAGTCCCCCTCAAGTTGTCTTAAAAACCATAAAATTTACTTCTTAATCTTACCCTTAATTAAAATCCATTTAATAAAGGCTTGTTTTGTCACGAGGTTAATCCCTAATCATGGATTAAGTTGAGGTATCTTCCTCAGCTTAAGTGTGCTCATCTATTATCCTTCTATTAGGATGGTGTAATGGGTTCACTAATCCTTGATTATGGCTTAAACTCGTTACTTAACACTAAACAAAAACTCAAAAACATATAAATAATCACAAGTAGGTTAATGATCTTAATCCTACATCATGGTAATTAAGTTTGAGGTGTTTATCTCATACTTAAGGTATTCTCATTATCCCTGATCAAAGGTAGGATATGATGAGTTTACTAACCCTTGGTTTAGGCTTAAGCTCATTAACTTATGACAAACACAAAAAACAGCTATAAAAGTCTGAAAACACAAAAAACAAACAATAATAGTCTCCTTCGGGATTCTTTTCTCATCATCTTCACTCACAAACGACAACTCGCTTCTTCCGTCTAATGCAAGACAGTTAGCACTTGAGCCAGACAAGTCATACACTCTAGCATAGACAAGCAAGCAGTTCATCAGTCAATTTATCTTTCAGTCTCTTTGAGTCGAACTACGGTGTTCTGACTTCCTCATTGCACGAGAGGATACGTAGGCATAACTTAACTGTTATCGAACAAAAGTCTCTGAGTCTCCCCCCCCTCTTCCAGCATTATCTTTTAAGCCTCATTCCTGAGCATCTCACTTCACTTTCTTGCACTGACACTTGTACATTCTTTTCCAGCTTTTGCACACAGATAACACAGACACTACCCCTTTTAACACAATCTTTCAAGCGTGGATCCCGTCGAGTACAACGAACAATCTGGGTGCTAATACCTTCCCAGGTTGTAACCAACCCCCTTTCTCAGTTTCTCTGGTTTGCAACCGTCTTATCCATCTTCCTAGGTTTATGCAGCATTACCTTTCCTTCGGGATAAAAATGCCTAGCTGGCGACTCTATTCATTTCATATCATTTCTCCTTTCGCCGACCGTTCGCGTCTGTACCTTTATGACCTGGTTGTCTTTTAGTGGGAGCGACAATTTGAACATGGATGTCACGTAATAAAGTTAGAAGAAAAGATGAGGTTAAATTAAGTCACTTAGGATTCATGCTTGGAAAACATTCATCAATGCAAGTTAGCAAGTAATCATATGCTTCATACAAGTCCTATGGATGCCTAAGATGATGTAAAGATGCAAAGTCAGATCCTAATATGATGGCACAAGTGCCTCCTAATGCAAGTAAGAAAGCTATGATCAAAACTTTCACAAAATGGGCAAGCAAATGTTCAAACATCAAAGAAATATCAAACATGTCTAAAAAATTATGCAAACAAATCCCAAAGGACCTCAACCAAGGGAAATCATCATGAAAAGGTCTCAAGAAAAAATTCAGAAGATATGGCATTCAAACAAACAAGCAAGGCAAGCTAGGGTTTCGCAAAATTAAGCTCAAAGCAAGACCTTAACAATCAACCAAACAAGACCTAAAAAATGATTCAAAAATGTTTTAGTTCACCTTAACATGTATCTAAAACAATGCAAAAAGAATCAGGTTCAAAGCTTTTATGGATCTCAAGATAGAAAAGCAACAAGTTAGGGTATACATGGAAGAAGGAAATGCAACAGAAAATAATGAGAAAATTAATTCAGAAGGCTAAAATAAAATAAAAATTGGAAATTTTTTATAAAATGCTAAAGGTCAATGGTGATTTTTTTTGTTGTAATTTTTAAAATCCTAGAACTAATTTTAATAAAATAAAATTGGAACTATAAGAAATAATAAAAATAAAATGAATTAAAATGCTAGGGGGTGAACATAGTAGCCCAATTCAGTTCAAAACAAGGGAGGCCCAACAATTGGGGGTGTGGGAATCAAGAAAGCCCAAGGGAGCTTATTATAACTCAGAGTCAACAAATGTTGACTCTTATCATTGTCATAGGATTCATCTGAAGGCCAATACACAGTGAACACAAGTGAAAAGTCATCAGATCCTACGCATGTGATGGAGTCAAATGAAAAAGTAACCAGATCTAAAGGTCCTCATGAGTCAGCAAAAAGTATGATTATCCAACATACTATAAATCAAGTCAGTAGGCAAAGTCAAACAAAACACACGCGTGAGGTCTAGAGTCAGAATGCTTATCATGTGTTGGCAAACAAAATGAATTAAAATGAAATAAAAAACCACACGCTGCACACGTGAATTTTAATGCTTTGTCATTCTAACAACCCTTGGATCAAAGAAACGAACGACCTGGATTTCATCTTCTTCATAATTCCTTTCACCTGATAGTTCAAGACCAGTCGCTGGAGCCCTAGCTCTGGTCGTCATCTTCGGTGATGTCAAACGGAGATCAACCACAAATTTTCCAGAAATTAAAATAAAGACCATAGTTCCATACAAAATCACACATTAATCATGAATATCACATCCATTTTCTCAAACAAAGCATAAATAATCCAGATCGAAGCAAAACAACATGAACTGAAAATTCTCAGATATGAAATTAGAGCATGTTACACGTCTATTTCATACATAAATCACATCAGAATGATCCACAATGCAAGATGAACACAAAGCACACACTTAAAACTCACATAATGATGATGAATTCAGAAGCTAACCTGAGATGGAAGTCGGTCAAAAACACCAAGAAAACCACTGAGAATGTGCAAATCAACTCCTCTTGAGCTCTATTTGCAAAACAAATGCAAATAGAGACTTGGATTGTACTGGATCTAAAGATTCGAAGTTATACCACCTTGAACTACACTTGATGAAATCCTTGCTTTCAGGCCAAACCAATGGTGAATTTGTGATCTATGAAGCTTCTGGATCAAGAATATGTGAAGAGAATGCACTAAGACCCTATGGATTGTGATTTTCGAAGAAAGGAAGATTTTTAGTGATTTTTTTGAATCTGAGTGAATGAGAGTACATGAGGCTCTATAATTTGTGTGAATGATTAGGATCAAAATGAAAAAATGCAAGAATATGGACATCTCATGATTTTCTCGTGCATTCTTCACACCAAATGCATGACCACTCTCCTTTTAAGCCACTGATTTCCCTTGGATCAATCTTAGGGCTGGAAATGATTTGATTCATGAGTTTTTAGTGAATGTGCAAAAATGCATAATGGTTTGTAACTCATGTACATAACACGAATATGGATGCTTCAAGGGGCAAAAATGATTGTCATGAAATGTATTTTGGTGTGGTAATTTGAATTAGTTCATTTGAATTCTTTGCAAGTCATTTTGAGCCTTTGTGTGAAAGGTATAAAACTTGAATATTTGAAAATCCATAAAATAATCCCAACTTCCATCAAGCATAACTTTTGATCCATGAAGCCTATGAAGGAGTTCTTATACTTTTTGAAAATGGGAGAACAAGCTCTACAACTTTGATTTTCATGGAAAATTCATTTGGAACTTCATTCGTCATGAAAGAATTGATTGAAGTTAGGGCAAAAATTTCCAAAAATAAAAAGTTTCATTATAGGTCACTTTCCAATTTTAGTAACTTTTCCCCAAACTCTTGATTCTTGACATTTGAGATCATTAATTCCATTTCTTGACCAAATCAAGGTTCATAGGCTTGAAAATCATGATTGGATCCCTTGAAAACCCTAGGTTGACTTTTTTTCTGCACAGTTGACTTCTTTCTTCAAGTACAAGTAACTGAACCATTGCCTTACTTTCTCAATGAATCTTTGAGCCAAATTTCATCCCTAAGAATTATATTACATATAGAAGCATTTGATCACAAGAATTGATAAAATCCATGAGGATAGCTTGCCCTGAGCCAAAACCCTAATTAGGGTTACTTATGTAAGAGGATAATGCACTGATGAATTTCTGATGAACCAAACCTCTTCTTGGGCCTCGAGGAAAAGTTTGAGCTTGTGTGAGATATGAGGATCCCTTATAGTCTTGTTGAAAGATAACTTGGCTCTCACCTTGGTGTCGCTCCCCGGATTTCCATCCTGGTACAAACACGAAAGTGGCGCGGAAAAGAAAAGAGTCGCCAGCCAGGCATTTTTATCCCGAAGGAACGGGAATGGTAATGCTGCACAAACCAGAAGAAAGAAAAAGGAAGGACACGGGTCCTGCGAACCAAAGAGACTGAGTTCGGGATTCGGTTACGACCTGGGAAGGTATTAGCACCCAGATCGTCCGCCGTACCCGACGGGATCCACGCTTGCAAAAGAAACTGTTTCAAAGGGTGAGGGGATGAAAACTGCTGCAAAAGAAAAGAAATGAACTAGAAAAGAAACTGAGAAAGGAAATGAATAAGAAATGAAAAGGAAAAAATGTAGGGAAACTAAAGATTATGCTCGAACGGGCCCTACCCCGCTGCCTACGTACCTTATCAGGACAATGAGGATCAGAGACGCCGTAGTTCCCGTAACTAGGGGTAACAAGGAAATTGCTTGTGAATTAAGGCTTGAACTACCTATGCCATTGCTCAGGTGTTGCATACTCGGACGACGAGTGCGTAACCGTCTTGCAAAGTGACAAGTAGGAGCAAGTTCGCGTACGGAGCGAAAGAGATGAGAAAAGAATTCCCGAAGGAAAGACACTTATTGTTTGTTTGTGTTTTTTATGAAGCTTTTATGAGTGTGTCACAAGGAAGTGAACTCAAGCTCTTTTCCATGGAATGTGCACTTGTCACTACATTTCAAGATGGAATAATAGAACAAGCACACTCAAGTAAGGAGAAGATCCCCAAAACTTGAACCCAGAGATTAGGGCTTAGGCTCACTAACTCATTAACTTATTAAGTGTTTTTGGTTATTTACAATGAAGAAGTGTTTTTTATGCTTTTCTTTATGAAGAATGATACCTTGATCAGTTGTGCATCACAAGGTAAACTTGTACTATCCCAAGATGGGAAGACTACAAGCACACCTCATGGGATAAGGCTATGGATCAAAACATTACTTCAAACTTATTAAGATGTTTTTTTATGGTTATGAGATGAGAAGAGAAGAAGAACCAAAAGGATCACAAAGGCAAAATTCTAAAGGGGGACTAAAGAACCCTAAGTGTTAACATGCATGGATATCCTAAGGGTTAGTGTGGATTTCTATCCTAATGAAGAAGGAAAGAAGAAGAAAATAAGAATAAGAAGAAGGATGAGTAAGGCCTAATACCAACAAGCAAAGGGTTGGCTCAATAAACATAAGAAGAGAAGATGAGATTTGGAGATGTGGAACTCAACTTCCACCCCTCTCACTTACCATAGCCCCTGCAAGGTTAGTATCAAGCATACAAGTGAAGTGAAATAAACAAAATAACATACCATCATCATACAAACAGAAATGAAATGATATGTACAAGTTCATAATGCAAATGCAACTCAAAAGAATGAGGGATGAAGCTTACAAGACAAAATGAGGCATCATGAACACATATGAAAACAAATGCACACTTAAGGAGGATGCAAAGAAGAAATGCACAAACATGGAATCAATGCACACAATCAGAACCAAAACAAGATGAAGAAGGGCTTAAGAGTCCAACAAGATGAAGAGAATGGAGGTACAAGACCAAACAAACACAATATGAGAGTGAAAGATGCAAAGATATGAAGTGAATACATTTAAGGAATGAAAGAACTTAAAAGAAGCAAACACACCAAACTTTCTAAGACACAAACCCTAATCTAGGACCAGGAAGGTACCCATACCCCAAAAGAACCCCAAATGAGAAGAAGAAGTTGGCACAAGTGCCCTTCTAAGCTTATAATAGACCTAATGAACCAAAAGAAGCAAAATGGGACAAGATGAGAACAAAAATCCACATTAAATCAACCAAGCATCTAAAAATTCCACAACTTAAACCAAATGATCTTCAAACATGTTAAATCAATAAACCAAAAGGATTTGGAAAGATTCAGAAGCAAACTAGGTTAAATGGAGGCAAGAACACAAACTAGGGTTAATAACTTCCACCACAAGTCAAAGGACCAAGATCCAAGAAATAAATTTCTAAAAATCAGGGGAAAGTTCACATGCGAAGTACATTATCTTAGGAATCCAGAGCAAAAAGAATGAAAACAAAATTCAAAATAATGAACTCTATAGAAATTGGACAAGGCAGTGTACTCAAGAAAGAATTAAAAAGAAGTTAATGGAAATAATGAATTAATTATGACACGTGGAAATAATAAAAATGGAAAATAAAAAGATGGAAAAATAAAAGACACTTCAAATATGACTCATGAAATTTTGGAAATTTTTTAACAATCAGAAGTATTTTATAAAAATTAAAAGCTAAGATGAATAAAAGAAAAAAAATAAGAAAAAGAAATTAAAAGAAAATGGACTGGGGGTGCTGGAAGTAAGAAATTACGTTGGAAATGGTTGGGCCCAAAGCCGAGGGGGTGCGAAGAGCACTCAGAGGCCCATTGGGTGCGCTGGCTCATGAGTTTATGTGGAATTTAATGAAAATAAAAGGAAAAAAAAGCATGAAACGCTGGATCAATCCAACGCGCATGGTTCACAAGTTCATTAAATTATGTGGCAGTTTGGTTGATTGTGAATGGAGAGACATGGTAACTAACATGGGCTGCATCACACAAAGATTTAAAATGAAATAACATTTCACGTGAAGGAGAGGGTGGGGGTTAGGGCTAGGTGGCAGCATCCAGAGCGTACGCTGGCCAGATCTGATGGGTGGCAGATCATCTTCTTCATGAGACCAAACCCTAATCACATTTCCAGTTTCCGGTGACCGGAGCTAGGGCCCCGGCACCGGAATTCACATCAGAAGCTTAAACAACATAAATAAGTAAAAATGTCCAGATTCACTAATTAACATGCCCTGAGTTCGAAAATGAGATCAAAATGAGCAATAGATCTATGAAACAAGCGGATCGAACAAAAACAACTCTGACCAGGAAAAATGAAATCCACATAGCTCACTCAAAAATGCACTAAAATGGAAACCAATGCTTGCAGAATACTCAGTGAAGATCAAGGATTACAAAATGCACAACTAATTTCATTTCCAGATCCAAAGAATTTGAGCCATACCTGAGTTGCAGATTTTGATTCAAGATGTTAGAAGACCAGATAAGGGATGCAATGCACTCCTCCTTCACTCTAGATGAAAAATAAATGCATATAAAGTCTTGAATGAAGCTGGATCTGGAGATTTGCTCACACCTGCCCTGAAATGGCAATGTTGCTAAACTTGAGAGAGAGCTTGAAAGAGTGGGTGCTTAATGATCCTTAGCTCTCACTGATCACGAATCCACAATTGGTTTTGAGATTGATCACTTGTATGAAGAGAAATGAGAGAAAATGCAAAGGTTGCAAGAAGTTGGAAATGAGAGAATGAGAGAGTGGTTCAGCTTTCTGAAACCCTAGCTGCTTAAGTATGATCTCACAATGCAATGCTGAAAGAATGCACAAGTTTGCACGTGTGGATCATGAGAAATTTGTGATTTTGCAAATTGTGAAATTTGTGAAATAAGAATTCCACCCTCATGCCTTGCTTGCATTCTCAGCCCATGTGCAATGCAATCTGTACCCTTAATCATTATACAAAGGATCTTGGCCATTGGATTGAGGTATCACACATTTCTCATGATTTTGCAAATAATCCACTTTGTAAGCAACTTACTTGTTTGGCAAGAATTTGTGGTATTCTCTTGAGCAAATTGATCAAAATGCAATTTATTTTATCATTGAAACAAAGTTGAACCAATACCAAGTCTTACAATTAAGTTTTGAAGCCTTTTGCATTTGGTCATGCATGGAAACTTTGAATTTGCCCTAGTTTTAGCAAGATTTTCGAAGGGCCTATAGGATGAACCACAAATACCATGAAAAAGTACTTGTACTTTTTGAAAATGGGAGCTCTTAATCTCCAACTTTCATGTTTACCTTTGGTCCATTTGAAGAATTTTTGATCATGTTAAGGCCATTTGAAAATTAGGGCAAAAGTTGCCAAATTTGGAAAATCTCAAAAACCAACTTTGTACCATTTTTGCAAAAAGCTTCAAATCTCCATGATTCTTGAACTTTGATCATTCCAAAACTATTATAACATTGTAAGGACCCCCCTTGGCCAAAAAAATTTGGTTAGACCCCTTGAAATCACACAGTTGACTTTTTAAGGGCACAGTTGACCAATTACTTTATCTGCAAGCAACTGAGGAATTGTCTGACTTCCACATGGAATTTTCTCATGAAAATTGACACCTAGGAACCTCTTGACACATAGAAGACTTTGCCTAAATGAAACGGCCAAAGTTGTGAAATTTTGGTGCTTGAATCTCAAACCCTAATTTAGGTGCCTTGTGTAGGAGCTTTGCCTTATCCTGAGATCTCTGATGATCATGCAATCTTCTAAGCTTCTGCCAATGGACTTGAACTTGAAAATGGAGTGTAGACTCACCATAGGACTTGTACCAAACCCTTGGGACCCTTTTCATGGCTTGTGATGACCCAAGAACCTCCACAGATGACCATATGCTTGATGCTAGGACATGAAGAATGTTATGCCTCATCTTTTCATGCTAGGATGCTAAGAAAATGAAATGTTCATGATGAATATGATGTGATATGATGCTTAAAATGAAGAGGGAAAATTTGGGGTGTTACACTTGGCTTTGAAGAACCACAAATTGCTAGATCACTTATCACATGCCCTATCCTTCTAACCATGGATGTTATGCCTCATTTTTCTATGCAAAGATTCTAAGATATGTATATTATATGCTATGCCATATGACATGAAATGAGAGGACAAATTTTCGGGTGTTACAGAGGGTTACATTGGTTGGTTTTTTTTAAGATGTTCATGCTGCTGCTATGGGGTAAGATGAGATGTTACAGTCAAAATTGGTTCACATTAGAAAAGTTTGATGGAACCTCAAGGAAAATCCCAGAAGCAAGGGAACTATCTCACTTATACAAGGCATGTTCTTTTTGTGGAAACTCATAACAGGCAGATTCTCAGTATAAAACATAATTAAGGTTCAGATTGAAATTTGAGAAGAAATCGAAAATTACAAAAAAAAAAGTATCAAACATGTTTTCCACATTAACAAAACGCTTTAGATTATACCTACACCTCGATTCAAATTCAACACCCAAAAACTCAGTGAAAAGGTTTACAACAAATTTGCAATGATTTGATGTTATGAGACTTCCACAGCAACCATGAAAACTCACTAATATATCAGAAACTTGGTGTCGGTTCTGTTGGCAGCCACTTATCATGATGATATAGCCTCTATGCCAATTTTCATCCATACTTTTCCAAGCCATACTTTGCTGCGACATGTACCTGCAAAGAAACATCTCAATCATCACATAACAATTTTTTCAAAGTTCAAACACATTCAGAATCACCAATTCATTTCATGCTAACAATTACACAACTGAAGATTTTTTTGTACTATCTCTTTGATGAAGGGAATAGTCTTCAGATTCAAAATGGTGGTTGCGGTTCATTCCTAATGTGTGCATATTTTCCTGAGCAAACTCACGCGGAAATGCTAGTTATTATGTTGGTTACGAAGTATACACGCAATGCACCTCATGAGGACTGTCCATAATGTATTGATAGTTTATCCTTGACAACACTCCTTACGGTTGAAAGGTTGTTCGTGCACCCATGGAAAGTTTTCTTCATTCCTGCAATGATAAATCAATAACTGTTCATGTACACACAATCAAGCAATTTCACTGAAACTCAACAAGAAAACAATAAGCCATCGGCATACCAGTTCAATTCAAAAACAACAACAGGAAATAATGATTTTAGTTATAGATCTATCCCTTTAAAAGAAGGCTTCTAACATAAACAAGAGAGGTTCGATAACAAAAATAAAAGGAGAAAAATTCATAATGTGATACAAAGAAAGTCACAACAGAGTAATGAGCCTAATAACAAAAATTTAGTTTCAAGTTTAACATCAATAATAAAATTCCAACTAACTTCTCCCTAATTAACTTATAACATAAATTTAATATAACTCAAAAACCAATTACAAAATTGATATCAAACTTCTAACCGATTTTTACCTGAAATGACTAAAACACCCTATTGATCTTCTATAAAGACCACCATAGATGAAATTGTGAAGGGGGCTGTATCTATATATTTGTTTTCTTCATTCAACTTCATCTTCGTCACCCTCAATCTCTCTCATTTTTGTTCTGCAATCTCTGATTCAATCACCCTTCATCACCTCCTCTTAATCTCTCTGCAACCTGTAAACACCCCAAATTTGCCCTCACCCATTCACACCATGGCTTGTGATCATCTCATATGCATAAACACAAACATGTCACCTCATATCTCATTTTTGATTCACTGCATTGGTTCTAAGGCATCTGCACCTAGGGTTTGTGATCTGAGCAACCTCAGGGCATCCTGAGCCACCCCAAAGGCCACCCATCAACTCAAAGGGGTCCATGTGTGTTCATATGTCATATTCCATCTCTTCGAAGTCAAAATTGTAGAGGAATCACAAGGACTAGGGTTTGAGTGGATGCAGAGCCAGGATGAACTGCACAGTTGACTGAAAATTAGGGTTTTGGTTTCAGAGGCCATAACTCCAAATTTTTTGGTCATTCTTGTTTCCATTGATCTCTATATGGTATAAGGAGTATGCATATCAATTTTCATGAAGAAATTCCATGGGGAAGTCATCTGATCAAGAGTTGACTTTTCAGACAAGTCAGTGCAAAATCAGGGCATCTGAGGCCCCCAATGACCCAACCAATGGGTGATCTTCATCATTTTGAGTGTATATGATCTTTATTTGATCATGGGAGAAGGTTGAAGTTCATAAAAATCAAGAATTTAGGGTTTTTGCAAATGTTGACTTTTTGGGCATAGTTGACTTTTCAAGAATGCATCATTTTAGGTCATTTTTCAAGCTTTGATTCTTGATCCAAAAATGCTTCAAATGGAAAAACTTTGGTCATGAAAGTTGTAGATCTCATCTTTCCCTTTTCAAAAAGTACAAGAACATGATCAAACTCGTCTTGGATCAAAAGTTATGGCAAGGCAAAGTTGGCAAAAATCATTGTTTTTCAAGGCATGCTTCAAATGGAAATTTTGCAAAGTCATGAACCAATGCATTATGTGACCTCTAATCCATTCCAAACCAGCACACAAACATTCTATGAGCCTTAAAAATCAGAATTGGACCAAGTTTCCCCATGGTTTGGTTTGTGTAACAAGAATTTCTCACATGTGAACCAAAGTACAACAACTTGCAAAACCACTCATCATGCTTCCTACAACTTGTGACCTTGGATGCTGACCTTGCTAGCTCACTCACCATCCCATGCTGCGCAGCCCCTAGGCTTTGTACCAAGCTAGCACTTCACCATACCTCACTTACACAAAAGGTGGACTTTATGCAAAAGTAAACTTACCTATCACCACAGGCCATGTCACATCTTCTGGCCACTTGGATTAAAATAATATATCAATTTGCAAGCCTTTTCATGTACTAAGCCAGCCTGAAACATCCTCATTCAAGACATTCACGAAAACACTCCCAATTGCAAGTTGCTTTGAATCTGCCTACACAGCTTGCAAACATTCAAACCCTCTTCACCATTCAACTCACCTTGCTCCATAGACCACCCAGCACCAAGAACACAAGCCTGAAACAGCCTGAACATCTCACTGCCATTTCTCACTTCATTTTGCAGTTTCAATCGAATCTCCTTCCACAAACCATAAACACACCAACAAACACTCCAGACCTTCTCCATTCATCCTCAGGATCACAAACCATCATTCACCATGACCTGAAACTGCCTAAAACTCCATTGCCATTTTTGACTGAGCTTGGGCAGAAGCTTTCGAAACTCACTATCCAGCCAACTTAAATCCTCTTTGAGCATTCAAACATCTTCTGGGGACCAAGTGGAGGAGTTTGCACTAAAGGAAGTGGCCAGAAAGTCTTCAAACTGAAAGCTTCAAATCTCAGGTAGCTTGAAAATTATTTTTCCAGAAATCAGTTTTCTTGTTACAAACTTGTTCTATGTGATTCACTGATCATCCTGATGTTTTTAGTTTTTGAAATGGCTTTGTTTTGAGCATTTAATTTGTATCTGAAACTTGCGTGCCCTAGTTTTTCTTTCTTTTGATTCAGCTTGTTTAGGAAGAATAAATTTGTTTTGAGAGAGGGGTTTGATTCGTGAGAGGCTGGAGATCATTTCCCAATTCATAGATTTTGTTTTTGTTACGTTTTGAGGGGTTTTGAGGTTTCTCAGGTGAGAGCTGGCCGGAGAAGACGACCGGAAGTCTTCTCCGGCAGCCTGAAAGTAATTAGTGAGGTTAATTAGGGTTAGGGCAAAGTTTGAATGTGAGCCACTGGATTTCATCTCCCGCGCGTGTACGAAGGGTCAGGATCATTTCATTAAGTGATAATCAGGATTAATTAATTTAATTAATTGAGTTTTAGAAGTTTGAATATGGGCCTTTGATCTGCGCGCGCAGTCAACCCATCCACTGCCAGAATCAATCTGAGCCTTCCATCCTGCATACTTCTTATTTTATTTAATTTTTATTCATTTTCTTTTCATTTAATTTGCACATTTATTTTAAAATAGTTAAAAATTCCTAAAAATTATGAAACTTTTTCTTTAAAGTTTTATTAATTTTTAAGACCCAAAAAATATTTTTATTTTATTTTTTATCATTAAAAAGTATTTTTAAATATTTAAAAGATTATTTTTAATTGATTAATGGGAATTAATTAATTAAAAATACTTTTAGGTATTTAAAAATTACAAAAAAATTCATGAAATGTTCTAAGACATTTAGGAACATTGTCCAACCTTCAAACCAAATTTCTTTTTTGATCTTGATGCATTTTAAGAATTTTTCATTGAATTAAATCATATTTGGTGCATTATTTTGATCATAGATTCAAAAATTCATTTCTGCCTATTGGAGAAGGTTGAGACATTGATTCTTCTTGCATTGTTTTATGTTTAGCATGTAGTTTCTAGGATAAAATGGCCATGAATTGTTCTTGCATTTCCAAATTGATTGGCATTTCTTTTGTTAAGAACCCTAAAAAACCCTAATAACTTGTAAAAATCATATCTTGAGTTTGGTTGAGAGTTGAGAGTCCCCCTTTGGACAGTGGTTCATTATAGGTTTAGGGTTTCTTTGGGTAGCATTTTCCATTTTTTATTTTAGGATTTGTTTCTGTTTTGGGTTTTTTGTTTGATGTTTGATCCATGAACCCTAATTTGGGCTTTCTTTTGCATCCTCCTTGCATTTCCTTGCATAACTTGACTTGTCATTGCATTTTGTGCATTCTTGTGATCCATTTGACATCTTAAGACATGTATAAAGCATCTTTGATCATTGCATCTCATGTTTGCCATGTCATTTGTCTTGTATGATTCATAACTTTCCATGCTTGTTCATGCTTCTAAGCTTGCACCATTTGCATTCATAATCTTGTATGAACATCTCCATGCCTTGTCTCATGTTTGCAGCACCTCATAACATCATTATCATCATCAACATGCTTCTGGTTTGGTCTAGCATCATGTCATTTCATTTCATTTAGCATTGCATTGCATTTCTTTCCTAACATTTCAGGTGGTAAGTAAACTTGAGAAGTGAATTTGCCTTCACTTCTCATAACTTTTCTTTTCATCTCTCTTGCATCCATTGCTGCATTCTTATATGTGTTTGAGTTTGAGCTTGCTCATTCTTCTCCTTCCCACTTTCTTTCTTCAAGTGACTTGACTTCTTGAATGAAGCAAGTCACTTTGCTTCTCTTGATCCTGTTCATCTGCTTCCTGGTGGCTCCTCTGAAGATTGTTCTTGCAAACCTCACAAACTTTAGGATCATCCAAGCATGACAATGAATTAGGGTTTTGATTAGTCCCCCCATAGTTTTACCTTTGTGTCTCTCTTTGAGTCTTCTCTTCTCATCTCATAATCAGGGACTAAACCCTAAAGGCTTCAAGACTTTGTGATTAAGCTTATGCCTGCATCCTTCTCTTAGGATGGAGTGTATAACTTTAATCCTAAGTCTTGAACCCTTAATATGTTTAAATCTCTTAATCAATTCATTTAATAATCATCAAGACATCACACTTGTAACTTGGGCCTTGCATTAGGGTTCTAATTCTTCCTTAATTGGTTAAGAAGAACTAACCCTAGTGTTAATGGACAAGTCCCCCTCAAGTTGTCTTACAAATCATAAAAATCACTTCATCATCATACCATTAAATAAATCCACTTAATCAAAGGCTTGTTTTGTCATGGGTTTAATCCCTAATCATGGATTAAGTTGAGGAGCTTTCCTCAACTTAAACATTCTCATATATCATCCTTCTTTTAGGATGGTGTAATGGGTCTGTTTAATCCATGATTATGGCTTAATCTCATTACTCAACACTAAACAAAAACACCAAAAACATCTAAATAATCACAAGTAGGTCAATGATCTTAATCCTGCATCAAAGGTGATTAAGTGTGAGAATCTGACTTCACACTTAAGGTATTCTCATTACCCTAATCAGAGGGAAGATGTGATGAGTTTACTAACCCATTGGTTTAGGCTTAAGCTTATTGACTTATGACAAACCTTCAAAAGCAATAAAAGACTGAAAAATACAAAAAAAACAAACAATAATCGTCTCCTCCGGGATTCTTTTCTCATCACCTTCACTCATAAACGAGAACTTGCTTCTTCCGTCAAATGCAAGACAGTAAGCACCTGAGCCAGACAGGTCATACACTTGAGCATTGACAAGCAAGCAGTTCACAAGTCAATTCACCTTTCAGTCTCTTTGGGTCGAACTACGGTGTTCTGACTTCCTCATTGCACGAGAGGATACGTAGGCATAACTTAACAGTTATCGAACAAAAGTCTCTGTACATTCCCCCTCCTTCCAGCCCATTTCTTTAAGCCTCATAATCTTGAGCAATTCATTCTCATTCTTACACGGACACATCATTTATACATATCACACTTCACAACCTTTACACTGACACCTGTGCATCCTTTTCCGGCTCATTTATACACAGATTGCACTGACACTACCCCTTTAAAACACAAATCTTTTAAGCGTGGATCCCGTCGAGTACGACGGACAATCTGGGTGCTAATACCTTCCCAGGTTGTAGCCAACCCCCTTTCTCAGTCTCTCTGGTTCGCAACCGTATTATCCATCTTTTTCTAGGCCTATGCAGCATTGCCTTTCCTCCGGGATAAAAATGCCTAGCTGGCGACTCTATTCATTCTCCAGTGAGTTCACGGCTGTGTGTTCTCACTGTTCCCTTCGCCGACCGTTCGCGTCTGTACCTTCATCTGAACCAGTTTCATTTGTCGGGAGCGACAGCTTGGCGACTCTGCTGCGGACCCTTATACTGCAACCAGGGCTTCTGGTTCTTTTTGTGGGTTCCTCCTAGCGTTTGATTGATTTGTGTTTATTGGGGTGTTATGTGTTATCTGTGTTTGTATATTTGCATTCATTTTGCTTTGTGTACAGTTACTTTACTGCTTTCTCTACTGCATTTATATCATATTGTCATTATTGCTGGCTGGATCTGGTTTCTTGTTTTGGTGGGTGGGTGATTCATTGAGAGTTAAGGTCCTATACCTGGGACCTGAGTGACACCTAGGCTAGAGTGAATCATATTCTTTCCCATTCCATTTCGGTCTGGTGCGGGAATATGAAACACTGTTCAGATATGGGTTTCTTCTTGAGAACTCTGTGTTGCAGATTTCCTGCAATGCTAGGGCTATCTGGGAAGCCTGCTAAGTCTGGATGACCTTTTAGTACTGACCTTCAGAAACTGAGGTGAATTAGAGGAGGAATTGTTATGGTTATTGTAAACACTGTACCTCCGGGTTAGAAGTGTTTACACTTCTCATAACAGGTCCAAGTCTGAGGATCCTTGTTCTAGATCATCACCTGTGAGGGGGTTGGGCTGTTTACAGGTTCGCAGGTACCTTGACCTCAGAATACCCTGTTACTTTGACTTTGTTAAGAATACTCCATGTTGGACAGTTCTTGTGATTCTAAAACCTTGGACTTGTGGCTCTTTATTTGAGTCCCCCACCCTGGTTACTGGATTTTTAGGCCTCCATCTGGAATTCTTAAACACACATGGATCTATACCAAGGCAGTTAATCAGATCCAGCTCAGTCACAAACCCTTGCATTTCATTTGCATACATACTCATTGCATCATATTAACATGTGCTTATTTGTGTTTCAGGGTATCCACCTTCATCTTTGGTTTCGGTTTTGACCCCATCTGCAGTTTTGACCTGTCTCCACCAGCACTTGCTTCAGCCTGTCAGCCATATACTTCAGTTACTTGCACTAGCCAGCCAGTGGCCCACTCCTCAGCATCTTCATCAGCACTTATTCTACTCAGTCTCAGCATCATGGCTCCAAAGAAAAGCAACATCACTTATCATTTCTTCCAACCAGACTTATCAGACATCAGGAGGATCCAAACCCTGATCACTCCAGATCACATGCCTTTGTTCAGGGAGCATTATGGGGATATACTTAACTTGGTCATGGATCTGGACCCATCTCAGAGAAGCCTGATCCATACCTGTATTCAGTTCTATGACCCCCCATTGAGATGTTTCACCTTTCAAGACTTTCAGTTGGGTCCTCTTCTGGAAGAATACTCATCATTGATTGGTCTGCCTATCAAAAGAGAAATCCCTTTCAACCCTGAAATGGTCTTTCCCAGCAATGGAGAGATAGCAAAAGCTTTGCACCTGGAACCTGCTTTGATTGAGCAACATACGGCCTCTAAAGCTGGGATCCCTGGATTTCATCTGGACTTCTTAATTTCTCAAGCTAGTTTGAAGGCCTCCTTGGGGGAGTGGAAAGCTGTTTGTGCTCTGTTGGCCTTAAGTGTATATGGAATTGTGTTGTTTGCAGATGAGCCCCGATTCATCAGCAAGAATGCAATCCATTTGTTCATCCTGAAGAACCCAGTGCCAACTTTACTGGGTGATCTCTATTACTCAGTACATCAGAAGAATGAGAAGCAGAGGGGGAGGCTAGTGAGGTGTTGTGCTCCATTATTTCATGCTTGGCTTCTCAGGCATCTACCCAGGACAGATGCATTTCTAAATCCTCATCAGCAAAGCAACTGGGCTAAGAGGCTCACTACTCTCACTTCAGCAGACATCAGATGGTGTACTCAAAACACCAAGGGCAGAGATATAGTCACCAGCTGTGGGCACTTTCCCAATGTGCCTTTGATAGGAGTTAAAGGAAGTATCAACTACAACCCTCTGCTGTTCAGGAGACAATTGGGCTACGCACTGGTTCATACTCCTAGGGAACAAGACTTGGTTGAGACCCTCTACTGCGAGAACAAGATTAGTTTAGCTGCTGTTAGGCAGGCTGCTTGGGCCTGGGATCATGTTCAAACCAAGGGAATCACCATTCTGGGGAAGTGCAATAATGTGGCATCAGTCCAATATTATGAGTGGTCCCATGCTAGGGCCCAATTCTCTGGAATGCCCTTTACCATAGAAGACATGCCTGAGTCATCTTCAGCACCACCCCCTGCCACTATCAGTTTAGAGGAGTTTGAGAGCTTGAAGGAAAGAAATGAGAAGTTAACCCAAGCCTTGCAGAAGACCCTCCGGGAGAGGAGTGAAGGTGTGAGGGAGATTGAGAGATTGGAGAAGTTGAGAGTGGAACACTTGACCAAGATTGAGAAGTCTGGAGATTATATCAACAAGTCTAAGGCTGGTGAACAGATTCTGAAGAATGCTTGTAAAGAAGCCCAGTTACAGAGAGCAAGAACAGACTTGTATTTGAAAGAGAGTCAGGCCAGGTGGGTCCGGATCACTGAGGCCCGTACTCTAGAAGACAAGAGAGTTCAAGACAAGATGGAACAGATGGAAAAAGCCCTGGCAGCAGCCCAGAAGGAAATATCAGAGCTAGAAATCAGAGCTGGAGTGAAAAGGTCTAAGGACCAAAGTCAGAATAAGAAGTTGACTGCAGCTGTTGCAACAAGAAACCTTCTCATCAGAGGTCTCACGGAGCATCCGGCTGATCCTGTGACCGAAGCACTTCTCAAGGAAGTTCGTGAAGATGAGTTTGGCCTTGGAGTTTGATCATTTGCTTGTTGTTATCCCTATTCCATGTACTTTTGCTTTTTTTGTGATGTATTTTGACCCCTTTGAGGGCTTGTGTTGTAAAAATGAACAAGTTGTATTATTTCACCCTTTGTAATATATTTGTGTTGGTTTCTATCTGGGTTCACATCAAAAGCAACTTCAACAGCATCATCTTCAAGGGTCTGGAAGGGTCAAAACTGAAGGCCAAACCGGATACCTTGAGAACAAATAAGCATAACTGCATTGCATGCTAACCCTTTTGTTTGTTTTGTAGGTTTTTGTTTTGTTGTTGCTAACCTCTGTTGTGATATTCAGGAATTATTGCTCGCCGCCGGGTATTTCCTCTCAACAGGCCACACAGGTACCCAACTAGAAACAACCTTCCGGGAATTCAGATGGATCAGATGCAGCAAGACCTTACGGAGGTCAGAAACCAGATGGCAAACGAAAGACTGGAGATGAGAACCCAGATAACACAATTCATGGAAGTGATGAACAACTTAGCTCAAAGCCAAGAGAGGCTCAGAACTTTGGTAGAAGGGAGGAATCAAGAGGAGCCCCATGCGGGTACTGCTGGCACAAGTAACAACGAGAGGGTCCAACCTCATGTCAATCCCCCAGTTTTTGGACCCCATCTCCATCCAGAGGCCAACATCCCAGTCAATATACAAGGGACTGCCACAGCAGGGAGAGTACTTCAAGAAGATCCTCAGGAGGACCAATTTACAGTAATGGGTGCTGGAGAGGAAACATATGATAGACGATTGGAAGAAATAGCTGAGAAGTTGAGATCACTGGAGTCTCAAAACTCTTTGGGGTTTGACGTCATGGACATGGGATTGGTAGACGGGGTCAGGATCCCCCATAAGTTCAAACCTCCTTGTTTCGAAAAGTATAATGGGACTTCATGCCCCCGGACTCATCTACAATCATTTCTGGGAAGGCTGAAGGCCTATACAATGGATGAGAAACTTTGGATGTTTTACTTCGAAGATAGCTTGACTGGAGCTTCTAGGGAATGGTATTCCCATCTGACAAGAGCAACTATAAGATGCTGGAAGGACCTGGCAGAAGCCTTCATCAGACAGTATCAGTATAATCTAGACATGGCACCCAACAGGACTCTCCTGATGGGAATGTCACAGTCTTCGAGGGAGAGCTTCAGAGAATATGCTCAAAGATGGAGGCAACTGGCTGCTGCCGTTCAACCACCAATGTCTGAGAGAGAAATGGCAGACATGTTTATGAACACTCTCCAGGGAACGTATATTGACAGGTTGGCTGCTTTCTCTTCCACTAGCTTCGCAGATGTTGTTATAGCTGGGGAGAGAATTGAAAGCCTGTTGAAAATGGGTAAGATCTCTGATAATGGTGCCAGTTCGTCCAGTGGTACAAGAAAGCCTTTTGCAGGCCCGAGAAGAACTGGCGAGACCAATGCCATTCACACCAACAGGGGTAGGCCCCAGTATGTTCAAAGGTCAATAGCAGCAGTCACCATCCCTGCTCCAGCACATCCTCAGCCAGTCTATCAACCTCCGCAACAAAACTTCCAACAACAACCTCAGTATCAGCAGAATCAGTATCCTCCAAGAAACTACAACAACAACAACTCCAACAACAACAATCAACAGAGGCCATTCCAACAAAGGCCATCCCAAGCTAACCGAGTGATCGACCCGATCCCAATGCCGTATGCTGCTTTGCTGCCACAACTTCTGAAACTCAACCTAGTTGAGCTAAGAACGTTGGCTCCTCCGGATCCCAACAGTTTACCAAGAAACTATGACTCCAATGCTAGGTGTGCTTTTCACTCAAACGCACCTGGTCACAGTACAGAAAAATGCAGGGCTCTGCATATGAAGGTACAAGACTTGGTAGACTCCAAGGCTCTGAATTTTGCACCTCCGCCCAATGTCAATAAAAACCCAATGCCAAACCATGGTGGTCCTCGAATTAACGCTATTGAAGAAGACCAACCGTCTTATTTAATAACCAGTGTGGATCAGATCAGGACACCATTGGTGGAAATCAAAGCTCAACTCCGAGAAAACCAAATATTTTCGGGGTGTGAACTAGGGTGTCCCTACTGCAATATTTCATGGAATGGGTGTGAGGACCTGAGGAATGGCATTGACAGCCTTATTCAGAGTGGCTTGCTACAGATCACTACATCATTTCCTACAAACCCAACAACTTCATCAGCAACAGTCTCAGAACCTCCTACAACCGCAGCAACTATTGTTCCCGATAATTCACCAGCAACATCAACCAATACTTCATCTGTCCTCCCAAATGATCAGTTTTCAACAGTTTCTCCTGCTACAACTTCAGCTTCATTCCATTTCGAATCTCCATCAACAACAACATCAGTCCTTCCAACAACACCTCCTACAACACCAGTAATCAATCATGAAGATGTCTCCACTGTTACCATATTCTACGATCCTGAAAATAACTCCGCCTACCATTCAGAGGGTGCTGCTCCCACCAGAGCACCAGTTACAATCTTTTATGATCCACAAACAATAACAGTCCCTTCAGCAGCAGCAATCAGCCCGGTCACTGTCACGGTGCCTGGACCAATACCATATGAAAGCAATAGGGCCATCCCTTGGCACTATGGCTCTGACGTGTACTGTGAAGGGAAAAGAGTCACTCTTGAGACATCAGCACCTGCACCACAAGTAGATAATGTGGGGGGAGGCGGAGGCTTCACTCGAAGCGGACGTCTCTTTGCTTCACAAGTTCAAAGACCTACTGCCGAAGCAGAAGCTGCTGCCAAGGCAAAAGGAAAAGGCCCGGTGCAGGAAGATCCAGCTGCCGAAGAAGCCCTGAAAACTCCATTCGATCAGGAAGTTGATGAGTTTATGCGAATCATCAAAAAGAGTGATTATAAAATTGTGGATCAGCTTCACCAGACGCCATCCAAAATCTCTATCCTCTCACTGCTTATGTGCTCCGAAGCCCATCGGAATGCACTACTTAAAGTCCTGCACGCAGCTTACGTGCCTGAGGAGATTACTGTTAACCAATTGGAAACCGTGGTTGGTAATGTTACTGCCAGCAATGGGCTAGGGTTTACCAATTCTGACTTGACAGCGGATGGCCGCAATCATAACAAAGCCTTGCACATAACCATGGAATGCAAAGGAGCTGTCCTTTCTCATGTGCTGGTGGACACAGGTTCTTCCCTGAATGTCTTACCAAAGAAGGCTCTGGTGAAGTTAGAATATGATGGATTGGCATTGAGACCCAGCAACCTGGTGGTAAGAGCCTTTGATGGTTCGAAGAGATCGGTTCTGGGAGAGATTGAGCTGCCCGTGACAATTGGCCCGCAGACCTTTAAAACTATCTTTTATGTGATGGACATTCAGCCCGCCTACAGCTGTTTGTTGGGTAGACCCTGGATTCACGCCGCTGGCGCAATAACGTCTACCCTTCACCAAAAGTTAAAATTTGAGTGGGAAGGCCAAGTTGTCACAATCTGTGGAGAGGAGGACATTTTTGTCAGCCACCTGGCAACCTATAAGTACATTGAAATGGATGGAGAGGTCCATGAAACAATGAGCCAGGGGTTTGAAGCTTTGAATGTGAATGAAGCATCTGCTGTATCTGGTACTCCAATGTCATCATACCAACAAGCCCGGAAGGTTGTTGAAGAAGGAACTGCCCTAGGCTGGGGCAAGGTCTTAGCTGTGGAGGAGAAGAAGGACAAATTTGGGTTGGGTTACAGACCAACTCAACATCAAGCAAAGGCTGCTGCAGAGCCTGGTTTTGTCAGTGGGGGGATGCTCACCCCCGATGCTATCAACTGTCTGGAAGACGAGCTGGAAGAGGAGCGCAATCTGGAGAATTGGATTCGTCCAAAGATCTCGGGGAGCAGTGTCTCGAACTGGTCTTCCCAGGAAATTATAAGAGTTACTCATGCAGAGTAATTATTATTTCCTGTATTTTTATAGCATGCATCAAAGTCTTGCATCTTGCCCAAGATGACAAGACTCATTTTGTAATCAGGGCCATCTGTACTTTTGTGCAAACAAGATTAAATTAATGAAATATCAGACATCTTTTTGCAAACGAGTCTTTTTCTTTTATGCTCACTGTTTTTCCATTTTTCTTTTTGTACAAAAAAATAAATGGCGGTGTTTTCAAAATGATAACTTCATTTCACTTTTTTCTAAAGCAAGATTAAAATCAATCACTAAAATGAACGAACTTAACCCTTGCAGAGAGTGCCTTCCAGACTGCACCAACAACAGCACGGCTATGACATCGTATGACTTTGACAATCCAATCAATCAAGCTGATGAAGGGGTTGATGAAGAATATGAGCTTCCTGAAGAGCTAGCCAGGTTGTTAAGGCAAGAGGAAAAGGTTATTACCCCTCACCAGGAGGAGGTTGAAGTGATCAATCTTGGTACGGAGGAAGACGTGAAAGAGGTTAAAATCGGGGCCTGCCTGCAAGACTCAGTGAAGAGACAGCTGATAGATCTGCTTCAAGAATATGTTGATGTGTTTGCTTGGTCGTATCAAGACATGCCAGGGTTGGACACCGATATAGTCGTGCACAAGCTGCCTTTGAGGGAAGAATGCCCACCGGTCAAACAGAAGTTGCGCCGAACTCGCCCAGACATGGCTATGAAAATCAAAGAAGAGGTACAAAAGCAATGGGACGCCGGGTTCCTTGCTGTGACTAGCTACCCACCGTGGGTTGCTAATATAGTACCTGTGCCTAAGAAGGACGGCAAAGTAAGAATGTGTGTTGACTACCGGGATCTGAACAGAGCCAGCCCGAAGGATGACTTCCCATTACCTCACATTGATGTATTGGTGGATAACACGGCTCAGTTCTCGGTATTCTCCTTCATGGATGGATTTTCAGGGTATAATCAGATCAAGATGTCACCTGAAGACATGGAGAAGACAACATTCATTACACCTTGGGGCACGTTCTGTTACAAAGTGATGCCATTCGGACTGAAGAATGCTGGTGCCACATATCAACGGGCTATGGTGACATTGTTCCACGATATGATCCACAAGGAAATAGAATGTTATGTGGATGATATGATCGCCAAGTCCCTTACTGAAGGAGATCATCTGGTGAATCTGCTCAAGCTGTTCAAGCGTCTGAGAAAGTACCAACTGAAGTTGAACCCCAACAAATGCACATTCGGGGTGCGATCCGGTAAATTGCTGGGCTTTATTGTAAGCGAGAAAGGGATTGAGGTTGACCCTGATAAAGTCAAGGCTATTCAAGAAATGCCTGCACCGAAAACTGAGAAAGAAGTTCGAGGGTTCTTAGGTCGATTGAACTACATCTCACGGTTCATATCTCACCTCACAGCAACCTGCGAACCCTTGTTTAAGTTGTTAAGAAAAGAACAAACGGTCAGGTGGAACGAAGATTGCCAGAAGGCTTTTGACAAGATCAAAGAATACCTGCAGGAGCCTCCAATCCTTATGCCTCCAGTTGAAGGAAGACCTCTGATTATGTACTTGACAGTATTAGAAGAGTCAATGGGGTGTGTGCTGGGCCAGCATGACGAGTTTGGTCGAAAAGAGTATGCAATATACTACCTAAGCAAAAAGTTTACCGACTGTGAACAGCGTTATTCACTGCTCGAGAAAACTTGCTGTGCTTTAGCGTGGGATGCTCGCCGACTGAGGCAGTATATGTTGACCCACACTACCTTATTAATCTCAAAAATGGATCCAGTTAAGTACATTTTCGAGAAGCCAGCTCTTACCGGACGGGTTGCAAGATGGCAGATGATTCTCACAGAATACGACATACAGTACACATCTCAGAAAGCCATCAAGGGCAGTGTACTATCTGAATATCTTGCTGAGAAACCCATTGATGACTACCAGCCTATGAGGTTTGACTTCCCTGACGAGGACATCATGTTCATTAAAGCAAAAGATCACGAGGAGCCTATTCACACCGAAGGGCCTGACCCGGAAAAAGAATGGACTATGATGTTTGATGGGGCTGTTAACATGAATGGCCGTGGTGTTGGTGCAGTACTCATTACACCTAAAGGAGTTCACATGCCTTTCTCGGCCAAACTCACTTTCAACTGCACTAACAACGAAGCTGAATACGAAGCTTGCATTATGGGTCTTGAGGAAGCCATTGACCTCAGGATCAAAATTTTGACTGTATTCGGAGATTCAGCTTTGGTAGTCAATCAGACCAACGGAAAATGGTATACACACCAAGATCATCTGATACCTTACAGGGATTATACAAGAAGGTTATTGACTTTCTTCACAACAGTCAAGCTTGAGTATATCCCTCGAGACGAGAATCAGTTTGCAGATGCTCTTGCTACCATTTCATCTATGATCAAAGTTCAAACGGCTAATTTTGTACCCCAGATTTCAGTATCAAGACTCGATAGACCAGCATATGTATTTGCAGCGGATGTTGTAAAAGATGATAAGCCTTGGTTCCATGACATTAAAAGCTTCTTGGAGGATCAAACATACCCACCTGGGGCATCTTCCAATGATAAGAAGACTTTGAGAAGGCTTGCTGGAAGTTTCTTTCTGAACACTGATGGGTCTTTATACAAGAGGAACTTTGATATGGTACTCCTCAGATGTGTTGACAAGACAGAAGCAGATTTGTTGATGCATGAAGTGCACGAAGGATCTTTTGGTACCCACGCAGGAGGGCATGCCATGGCTAAGAAATTGCTAAGATCAGGCTATTACTGGATCACAATGGATGCAGACTGTTGTGCTTACGCCAGAAAATGCCACAAATGCCAGATCTATGCAGATAAGGTGCATGTGCCTCCCAATCCTTTGAACATCATGTCTTCACCATGGCCCTTTGCTATGTGGGGTATTGATATGATTGGCAAGATTGAGCCGACTGCTTCAAATGGTCACAGATTCATCCTGGTCGCCATTGACTATTTCACCAAGTGGGTTGAAGCAGCCTCATATGCAAATGTTACTAGGCAAGTGGTAGCCAGATTTCTGAAAAGAGATATCATCTGTCGGTATGGAGTGCCCGAGCGAATCATTACTGATAATGGTTCCAATCTAAACAACAAAATGATGGCAGAGCTGTGCCGGGACTTCAAGATCCAACATCACAATTCTTCTCCTTACAGGCCAAAGATGAATGGCGCTGTTGAGGCGGCAAATAAGAATATCAAGAAGATTGTGCAGAAGATGGTAGTCACATACAAAGACTGGCATGAAATGCTGCCGTTTGCCTTGCACGGGTACCGCACGTCAATCAGAACGTCCACTGGGGCAACACCTTATCAGCTTGTATATGGTATGGAAGCGGTCCTACCTGTTGAAGTTGAACTACCCTCGTTACGGGTATTAATGGATGTTAAACTGAGTGAAGCAGAATGGGTTCGGTCCCGATTCGAACAACTAGGTCTGATCGAAGAGAAAAGATTGGCTGCGATCTGCCATGGGCAGTTATATCAGAAGAGAATGAAGAGGGCCTTCGATCAGAAAGTCAGGCACCGAGAGTACCAAGTAGGGGATCTTGTGTTGAAAAGAATCCTCCCTCCTCATACAGACTACAGGGGAAAATGGACTCCAAATTATGAAGGACCATTCGTTGTAAAGAAAGTTCTCTGGTGGAGCACTGATGCTCAGCACCATGGATGGTGAAGATTTCCCATCCCCTGTGAATTCAGATGCAGTTAAAAAATACTTCGCATAAAATGACCCGCTGGACATAAAAACAGAATGTAAGTCCAGGCAAAAATAGGGCATCCCGGCGAGTCAAAAACAGAATAAAAGACTCGGGCAAAAGTAAGGGAAAATGAATAAAAAATGTACACCCGCTGAGTTGAAAAGCCGCATTGGACAACTCAGGCAAAAATGGGTATCCCGATGGATTGAAAACCCGAAAGGGCGATCCATGCAAAACAAGGGAATAAGCGAACAACTGCATTCTGAATTCGTCTGTATCATCTACAACTTGGTAAGCTCCAAAGGATCAAGCTTCAATCAGAATCAACTTTCTTCAGAAAGCAAGACGAGAAGAACGTCATTGTCATACGAGTCATAGCAGAAGGAGGAAGCTCCTTGAAAACCTCGTCAACATCGCCAGCATTTTGTTTCTCAATTTGTAACAGTCTCTTCATTTCAGGAGATATGTTTCCTTGACTGTATCTCGCCAATTCAGGGCACAGGAATTAATAAAATCAGATTTTCGGTCATGTTTCGTTTTTACATCTATGTTTTGCAAAGAGTTGTCTGATATCTCTAAAAATACAATTGCATAAGTACGGATGCCTTTCTCTAAAAAATAAAAACACATGCTTGCAGGGAATGTGATTATTCTCGAAAGTATTTAACTCCTATGACGGAATCCAGTAAGGGATACCTCGGGACCTTTTGTACGTTTCCTTACCTTTGCAGGATTGCAGGTATCCAGAACGCAACCTGGGGCATGCAGGTTACGTCTCAGCAAGTTGGCGAATCGTTATCAACTCAGTCTATCTCCCACGTGGCAATGGAGAGTGCCCATTTCCCCAGCAAAGTTGCCAAATCAACAAACAGGCTTAACACTCAGGATGTTTTCTCCCCAGCCGAGTTGCCTCTCATTGCTATCCCCAGCTGAGTTACCAACAGCATTTCCCAGTTGAAGCACCAACCATTCTTCCTCAGCAGAATGTAAAAAATCAGGGAATCATCTCCCCACAGAATCCCCAGCCTCTATTCAGAAGAGCAACGCACGAAGAAGTCACAACAGAGAGGGAGAAAGTTTCTACAAACCCCAGCTGGGTCCCATTATAAGGATATGTCAATCAATGACCTATATCCCCAAGCAGATACATCATTAGATCTACCAATGATCTCATCCCCAGCTGGGATGTCCGTTTCAAGCAGATCAGCCAGAGATCTTCGCAGCGACGGGATCCGAATCCTGGATCTTTGCTCCTTTGCATAATCATAGCATTCGCATCATATTATCCCCTCAGAGCGTAGCATTCCGTCTAATACGGAGCATTACGGCAAAAATCAAATGCATAGCATAATCATAAGTCATGTTGTGAGTTGAACACTTGTAGATATTGACAATCTGTCGGCATACAGAATACAATACACAAAAAATCCCCATCAGAGTCCCAGCAAAAGCAGTTGCCTCCCAATCACGAACACCAGTACGTACACCTTTTGGCACCCGTCCGTGTCATCACTCCCCAGTAAAGTCGCCAGAACACTCTTTACAAACAAAATCACCCGTATTACAGATACTTCATGGCACCCGTCCGTGTCATATTACCAGCAGAAAGCCAAAGACATCCTCTTTGCACCCACACATATACTTATATACATTTTCTTGACACCCGTCCGTGTCATGTCCCCAGCGCAGTCGCTTACACCTTCATCACCCATATACTTGTTATTATTATACTTTTCTCCTTTTGATACTCGTCCGTGTCACCCTCCCCAGCAGTTAAACACTCATCTATACATCACTCATACTTTTCACTCTCATTTCACTTATACAGATACTCGTCCGCATCTTGTATACATCATCACTCATATCCCCACAGATTCGACAGTAGTCCTTGTTCTTTGTTAACCAGTTGGTACTCGTCCGTATCATCATCTCAGAACATTGCGTCTAGTGTTTGTTTCTACATGATACTCGTCCGTATCATAGTCTTAGGGATGCTCGTCCGCATCTTTAATCCATACACCGTGTCAAACACTTATGTCTTCTTGGATATAGATACTCGTCTGTGTCTACTACTCCCCAGAAGAGTCCTTTCAGATGCAACACTCGTCCGTGTTCTTTGTCAACCAGTTGATACTCGTCCGTATCATCATCTCTAAACATGTGTCAGTTTGTTTCTACATGATACTCGTCCGTATCATAATCTTAAGGATGCTCGTCCGCATCTTTAATCTATACACAATACCAAACACTTATACCTTTTGTTTCTTGGATGTAAACGCTCGTCCGTGTTTACTTTATCCCCAGTAGATCGCCAACAAATTTCCCTTTTATCTAACACTCGTCCTGTGTTATGATACCCCTGAGAGCAGCCATACCCTGCTAAGTGGTCGTCCTCCACTTCTTGATGGTCGTCCTCCATCATGCTCATCCGATGGCCGTCCCCATCGTTGATTTTAGCAGCCGTCCCCTGCTAGGTGGTCGTCCTCCACCTTTTGATGATCGTCCTTCATCACTTTATCCAATGGCCGTCCCCATTGTTGATTTTTGGTTATCTAACACTCGTCCTGTGTTATGACAAACCTCGAGAGCAGCCGTCCCCTGCTGAGTGGTCGTCCTCCACTTCTTGATGGTCGTCCTCCATCTTGCTCGTCCGATGGCCGTCCCCATCGTTGACCTTATCTATCCGATGGCCGTCCCCATCGTTGATATTTTCGGCAGCCGTACCCTGCCAGGTGGTCTTCCTCCACCTCTGATGGCCGTCCCCATCATATTCCTTTTATCCCCAACAGAGCAGCCGTCCCCTGCTAGGTGATCGTCCTTCACCTTTGATGGCCGTACCCCATCATCTGTTTATTTCATTCATTCTTTAACCCGATGGCCATCCCCGTCGTGGTCCCTTTTCCTTTTAACCCGATGGCCGTCCCCGTCGTGGTCCCTTTTCCTTTTAACCCGATGGCCGTCTCCGTCGTGGTCCCTTTTCCTTTTAACCCGATGGCCGTCCCCGTCGTGGTCCCTTTTCCTTTTAACCCGATGGCCGTCCCCGTCGTGGTCCGTTTCTTTTTAGCCCGATGGCCGTCCCCATCGTTGGTTACTTTACCTTTATGAACTTGATGGCCGTCCCCGTCATGTTTCATTGATCCCCAGAGAATTTTATAACTTTATCTTGATGGCCGTCCCCATCATATTATCACTTTCCCCAGCTAGTCGGCCGTCCCCGTCTTGGCTTTACTTTTTACCCCCAGCATGTCGGCCGTCCCCGTCATTGCTATTTACCCAGCAGTCGTCCTCTGCTCGACGGTCGTCCTCCGTCTCCCACTTTACAATATACTTTATTTTTCTTTACAATCTATATCCCTTTTCTTCTTCTTTCTGTGAGTGCAAATTTTGGACTGTCTTTGGTATTCAACCACAAGTTATCTTGTTTGCCTGTTAAGCCGTCGCTTACAACCTGCACAGCTAACTCATGTTTGAATAGGGGCAGCTGTAAACACCCCAAATTTGCCCTCACCCATTCACACCATGGCTTGTGATCATCTCATATGCATAAACACAAACATGTCACCTCATATCTCATTTTTGATTCACTGCATTGGTTCTAAGGCATCTGCACCTAGGGTTTGTGATCTGAGCAACCTCAGGGCATCCTGAGCCACCCCAAAGGCCACCCATCAACTCAAAGGGGTCCATGTGTGTTCATATGTCATATTCCATCTCTTCGAAGTCAAAATTGTAGAGGAATCACAAGGACTAGGGTTTGAGTGGATGCAGAGCCAGGATGAACTGCACAGTTGACTGAAAATTAGGGTTTTGGTTTCAGAGGCCATAACTCCAAATTTTTTGGTCATTCTTGTTTCCATTGATCTCTATATGGTATAAGGAGTATGCATATCAATTTTCATGAAGAAATTCCATGGGGAAGTCATCTGATCAAGAGTTGACTTTTCAGACAAGTCAGTGCAAAATCAGGGCATCTGAGGCCCCCAATGACCCAACCAATGGGTGATCTTCATCATTTTGAGTGTATATGATCTTTATTTGATCATGGGAGAAGGTTGAAGTTCATAAAAATCAAGAATTTAGGGTTTTTGCAAATGTTGACTTTTTGGGCATAGTTGACTTTTCAAGAATGCATCATTTTAGGTCATTTTTCAAGCTTTGATTCTTGATCCAAAAATGCTTCAAATGGAAAAACTTTGGTCATGAAAGTTGTAGATCTCATCTTTCCCTTTTCAAAAAGTACAAGAACATGATCAAACTCGTCTTGGATCAAAAGTTATGGCAAGGCAAAGTTGGCAAAAATCATTGTTTTTCAAGGCATGCTTCAAATGGAAATTTTGCAAAGTC
Source organism: Lathyrus aphaca (assembly GCA_963966055.1). Lineage (NCBI taxonomy): Eukaryota > Viridiplantae > Streptophyta > Magnoliopsida > Fabales > Fabaceae > Lathyrus > Lathyrus aphaca. Next base: position 211,601,316 of record OZ014525.1, on the reverse strand, counting down.
ATGAACCAATGCATTATGTGACCTCTAATCCATTCCAAACCAGCACACAAACATTCTATGAGCCTTAAAAATCAGAATTGGACCAAGTTTCCCCATGGTTTGGTTTGTGTAACAAGAATTTCTCACATGTGAACCAAAGTACAACAACTTGCAAAACCACTCATCATGCTTCCTACAACTTGTGACCTTGGATGCTGACCTTGCTAGCTCACTCACCATCCCATGCTGCGCAGCCCCTAGGCTTTGTACCAAGCTAGCACTTCACCATACCTCACTTACACAAAAGGTGGACTTTATGCAAAAGTAAACTTACCTATCACCACAGGCCATGTCACATCTTCTGGCCACTTGGATTAAAATAATATATCAATTTGCAAGCCTTTTCATGTACTAAGCCAGCCTGAAACATCCTCATTCAAGACATTCACGAAAACACTCCCAATTGCAAGTTGCTTCGAATCTGCCTACACAGCTTGCAAACATTCAAACCCTCTTCACCATTCAACTCACCTTGCTCCATAGACCACCCAGCACCAAGAACACAAGCCTGAAACAGCCTGAACATCTCACTGCCATTTCTCACTTCATTTTGCAGTTTCAATCGAATCTCCTTCCACAAACCATAAACACACCAACAAACACTCCAGACCTTCTCCATTCATCCTCAGGATCACAAACCATCATTCACCATGACCTGAAACTGCCTAAAACTCCATTGCCATTTTTGACTGAGCTTGGGCAGAAGCTTTCGAAACTCACTATCCAGCCAACTTAAATCCTCTTTGAGAATTCAAACATCTTCTGGGGACCAAGTGGAGGAGTTTGCACTAAAGGAAGTGGCCAGAAAGTCTTCAAACTGAAAGCTTCAAATCTCAGGTAGCTTGAAAATTATTTTTCCAGAAATCAGTTTTCTTGTTACAAACTTGTTCTATGTGATTCACTGATCATCCTGATGTTTTTAGTTTTTGAAATGGCTTTGTTTTGAGAATTTAATTTGTATCTGAAACTTGCGTGCCCTAGTTTTTCTTTCTTTCGATTCAGCTTGTTTAGGAAGAATAAATTTGTTTTGAGAGAGGGGTTTGATTCGTGAGAGGCTGGAGATCATTTCCCAATTCATAGATTTTGTTTTTGTTACGTTTTGAGGGGTTTTGAGGTTTCTCAGGTGAGAGCTGGCCGGAGAAGACGACCGGAAGTCTTCTCCGGCAGCCTGAAAGTAATTAGTGAGGTTAATTAGGGTTAGGGCAAAGTTTGAATGTGAGCCACTGGATTTCATCTCCCGCGCGTGTACGAAGGGTCAGGATCATTTCATTAAGTGATAACCAGGATTAATTAATTTAATTAATTGAGTTTTAGAAGTTTGAATATGGGCCTTTGATCTGCGCGCGCAGTCAACCCATCCACTGCCAGAATCAATCTGAGCCTTCCATCCTGCATACTTCTTATTTTATTTAATTTTTATTCATTTTCTTTTCATTTAATTTGCACATTTATTTTAAAATAGTTAAAAATTCCTAAAAATTATGAAACTTTTTCTTTAAAGTTTTATTAATTTTTAAGACCCAAAAAATATTTTTATTTTATTTTTTATCATTAAAAAGTATTTTTAAATATTTAAAAGATTATTTTTAATTGATTAATGGGAATTAATTAATTAAAAATACTTTTAGGTATTTAAAAATTACAAAAAAATTCATGAAATGTTCTAAGACATTTAGGAACATTGTCCAACCTTCAAACCAAATTTCTTTTTTGATCTTGATGCATTTTAAGAATTTTTCATTGAATTAAATCATATTTGGTGCATTATTTTGATCATAGATTCAAAAATTCATTTCTGCCTATTGGAGAAGGTTGAGACATTGATTCTTCTTGCATTGTTTTATGTTTAGCATGTAGTTTCTAGGATAAAATGGCCATGAATTGTTCTTGCATTTCCAAATTGATTGGCATTTCTTTTGTTAAGAACCCTAAAAAACCCTAATAACTTGTAAAAATCATATCTTGAGTTTGGTTGAGAGTTGAGAGTCCCCCTTTGGACAGTGGTTCATTATAGGTTTAGGGTTTCTTTGGGTAGCATTTTCCATTTTTTATTTTAGGATTTGTTTCTGTTTTGGGTTTTTTGTTTGATGTTTGATCCATGAACCCTAATTTGGGCTTTCTTTTGCATCCTCCTTGCATTTCCTTGCATAACTTGACTTGTCATTGCATTTTGTGCATTCTTGTGATCCATTTGACATCTTAAGACATGTATAAAGCATCTTTGATCATTGCATCTCATGTTTGCCATGTCATTTGTCTTGTATGATTCATAACTTTCCATGCTTGTTCATGCTTCTAAGCTTGCACCATTTGCATTCATAATCTTGTATGAACATCTCCATGCCTTGTCTCATGTTTGCAGCACCTCATAACATCATTATCATCATCAACATGCTTCTGGTTTGGTCTAGCATCATGTCATTTCATTTCATTTAGCATTGCATTGCATTTCTTTCCTAACATTTCAGGTGGTAAGTAAACTTGAGAAGTGAATTTGCCTTCACTTCTCATAACTTTTCTTTTCATCTCTCTTGCATCCATTGCTGCATTCTTATATGTGTTTGAGTTTGAGCTTGCTCATTCTTCTCCTTCCCACTTTCTTTCTTCAAGTGACTTGACTTCTTGAATGAAGCAAGTCACTTTGCTTCTCTTGATCCTGTTCATCTGCTTCCTGGTGGCTCCTCTGAAGATTGTTCTTGCAAACCTCACAAACTTTAGGATCATCCAAGCATGACAATGAATTAGGGTTTTGATTAGTCCCCCCATAGTTTTACCTTTGTGTCTCTCTTTGAGTCTTCTCTTCTCATCTCATAATCAGGGACTAAACCCTAAAGGCTTCAAGACTTTGTGATTAAGCTTATGCCTGCATCCTTCTCTTAGGATGGAGTGTATAACTTTAATCCTAAGTCTTGAACCCTTAATATGTTTAAATCTCTTAATCAATTCATTTAATAATCATCAAGACATCACACTTGTAACTTGGGCCTTGCATTAGGGTTCTAATTCTTCCTTAATTGGTTAAGAAGAACTAACCCTAGTGTTAATGGACAAGTCCCCCTCAAGTTGTCTTACAAATCATAAAAATCACTTCATCATCATACCATTAAATAAATCCACTTAATCAAAGGCTTGTTTTGTCATGGGTTTAATCCCTAATCATGGATTAAGTTGAGGAGCTTTCCTCAACTTAAACATTCTCATCTATCATCCTTCTTTTAGGATGGTGTAATGGGTCTGTTTAATCCATGATTATGGCTTAATCTCATTACTCAACACTAAACAAAAACACCAAAAACATCTAAATAATCACAAGTAGGTCAATGATCTTAATCCTGCATCAAAGGTGATTAAGTGTGAGAATCTGACTTCACACTTAAGGTATTCTCATTACCCCTAATCAGAGGGAAGATGTGATGAGTTTACTAACCCATTGGTTTAGGCTTAAGCTCATTGACTTATGACAAACCTTCAAAAGCAATAAAAGACTGAAAAATACAAAAAAAAACAAACAATAATCGTCTCCTCCGGGATTCTTTTCTCATCACCTTCACTCATAAACGAGAACTTGCTTCTTCCGTCAAATGCAAGACAGTAAGCACCTGAGCCAGACAGGTCATACACTTGAGCATTGACAAGCAAGCAGTTCACAAGTCAATTCACCTTTCAGTCTCTTTGGGTCGAACTACGGTGTTCTGACTTCCTCATTGCACGAGAGGATACGTAGGCATAACTTAACAGTTATCGAACAAAAGTCTCTGTACATTCCCCCTCCTTCCAGCCCATTTCTTTAAGCCTCATAATCTTGAGCAATTCATTCTCATTCTTACACTGACACATCATTTATACATATCACACTTCACAACCTTTACACTGACACCTGTGCATCCTTTTCCGGCTCATTTATACACAGATTGCACTGACACTACCCCTTTAAAACACAAATCTTTTAAGCGTGGATCCCGTCGAGTACGACGGACAATCTGGGTTGCTAATACCTTCCCAGGTTTGTAACCAACCCCCTTTTCTCAGTCTCT